>JAECWX010000120.1:0-709855 GCA_018151165.1 Drosophila arawakana | reverse complement strand
TGCAAACTTGTAGCAAATTTGTTTGCAGCCAATTGTTTGCAGGAAATTGTTTGCAGCAAATTTGTTTGCAGCAAATTGTTTGAAGCAAATTGTTTGCAGCCAATTGATTGCAGAAAATTGTTTGCAAAAAAATTTGTTTGCAGCAAATTGTTTGCAGCAAATTTGTTTGAAGCAAATTGTTTGCAGCAAATTGTTCGCAGCAAATTGTTTGTAACAATTTGTTTGTAGCAAATTTGTTTGCAGCAAATTTGTTTGCAGCAAATTTGTTTGAAGCAAATTGTTTGCAGCAAATTTGTTTGAAGCAAATTGTTTGCAGCCAATTGATTGCAGAAAATTGTTTCCAGAAAATTTGTTTGCAGCAAATTTGTTTGCAGCAAATTTGTTTGAAGCAAATTGTTTGCAGCAAATTGTTCGCAGCAAATTGTTTGTAACAATTTGTTTGCCGTAAATTGTTTGCAGCAAATTGATTGCAGCCAATTTGTTTGCAGCAAATTGTTTCCAGCCAATTGATTGCAGAAAATTGTTTGCAGCAAATTTGTTTGCAGTAAATTGTTTGAAGCTAATTTTTTTGCAGCAAATTTGTTTGTAGCAAATTGTTTGTAGCAAATTTTGTTTGCAGCAAATTGTTGGTAGCAAATTGTGTGCAATCGACTTGCTTCAAATTGTTTGCTGCAGAAGTCTATTTTTGTGTGATTTCCGACAACTAACCAAATCTTCGATCTGCTGCAATTTGCAATTGTTTGCAGCAAATTAAATTGCAGTAAATTGTTTGCCGCAAATTTGTTTGGAGCAAATTGTTTGCAGCAACTTTGTTTGTAGAAAATTGTTTGTAGCAAATTGATTGCAGCAAATTTGTTTGCAGTAAATTGTTTGAAGCTAATTTGTTTGCAGCAAATTTGTTTGCAGCAAATTGTTTGCCGCAAATTTTTTGCCGCAAATTGTTTGCAGCAACTTTGTTTGCAGAAAATTGTTTGTACCAAACCGACTTCCTTAAAATTGTTTGCTGCAAAAGTCTATTTTTGTGTGATTTCCGACACCTTAACAAATCTTCGATCTGCTGCAATTTGCAATTGTTTGCAGCAAATTTGTTTGCAGCAAATTGTGTGCAGCAAATTTGTTTGTAGCAAATTGTTTGAAACAAATTGTTTGCAGCAAATTTGTTTGCAGCAAATTTGTTTGCAGCAAAATTGTTTGCAGCAAATTGTTTGAAGCAAATTGTTTGCAGCCAATTGATTGCAGAAAATTGTTTGCAGAAAATTTGTTTGCAGCAAATTGTTTGCAGCAAATTTGTTTGAAGCAAATTGTTTGCAGCAAATTGTTCGCAGCAAATTTTTTTGAAGCAAATTGTTTGCAGCCAATTGATTGCAGAAAATTGTTTGCAGAAAATTTGTTTGCAGCAAATTGTTTGCAGCAAGTTTGTTTGTAGCAAATTGTTTGTAACAAATTTGTTTGCAGCAAATTGTTTGCATCAAATCGTTTGCAGCAAATTGTTTGCAGCAAATTGATTGTAGCAAATTGTTTGCAACAAATTTGTTTGCAGCAAATTTGTTTGAAGTAAATTGTTTGAAGCTAATTTTTTTGCAGCAAATTTGTTTGTAGCAAATTGTTTGTAGCAAATTTTGTTTGCAGCAAATTGTTGGTAGCAAATTGTGTGCAATCGACTTGCTTCAAATTGTTTGCTGCAGAAGTCTATTTTTGTGTGATTTCCGACAACTAACCAAATCTTCGATCTGCTGCAATTTGCAATTGTTTGCAGCAAATTGTTCGCAGCAAATTGTTTGCCGCCAATTTGTTTGCAGTAAATTGTTTCCAGCCAATTGATTGCAGAAAATTGTTTGCAGCAAATTTGTTTGCAGCAAATTTGTTTGCAGCAAATTTGTTTGCAGCAAATTTGTTTGAAGCAAATTGTTTGTAGCAAATTGTTTTCAGCAAGTTGTTTGTAGCAAATTGTTTGTAGCAAATTGTTTGTAGCAAATTTGTTTTCAGCAAATTGTTTGCAACAAATTGTTTGCAGCAAATTTGATTGCAGTAAATTGTTTGCAGCAAATTGTTTGCAGCAAATTTGTTTTCAGCAAATTGTTTGCCGCAAATTGTTTGCAGCAAATTTGTTTGCAGCAAATTCTTTGTGCCTCAAATTGTTTGCAGTAAATTGTTTGTACCAAATTGTTTGCAACCGACTTCCTTAAAATTGTTTGCTGCAGAAGTCTATTTTTGTGTGATTTCCGACACCTAACCAAATCTTCGATCTGCTGCAATTTGCAATTGTGTGCAGCAAATTTGTTTGCAGCAAATTGTGTGCAGCAAATTTGTTTGCAGCAAATTGTGTGCAGCAAATTTTTTTGCAGCAAATTGTTTGCAGCAAATTGTTTGCAGCAAATTGTTTGCAGCAAATTGTTTGCAGCAAATTTGTTTGCAGTACATTTATTTGCAGCAAATTGTTTAGACAAATTTTTTTGGAAGCAAGTTGTTTAAAGCAAATTTGTTTGCAGCAAATTTTTTGCAGGAAATTGTTTGCAGCAAATTTGTTTGCAGCAAATTTGTTTGAAACAAATTGTTTGTAGCAAATTGTTTTCAGCAAGTTGTTTGTAGCAAATTGTTTGTAGCAAATTGTTTGTAGCTAATTTGTTTGCAGCAAATTTGTTTGCAGTGAATTTGTTTGCAGCTAATTTGTTTGCAGCAAATTGTATGCAGCAAATTTGTTTGCAGCAAATTGTTTGTAGAAAATTGTTTGCAGCAAATTTGTTTTCAGCAAATTGTTTACAACAAATTGTTTGCAGCAAATTTGTTTGCAGTAAATTGTTTGTAGCAAATTGTTTGCAGCAAATTTGTTTTCAGCAAATGGTTTACAACAAATTGTTTACAGCAAATTTGTTTGCAGTAAATTGTTTGTAGCAAATTTGTTTGCAGCAAATTGTTTGCCGTAAATTTGTTTGCAGCAACTTTGTTTGGAGAAAATTGTCTGCAACCGACTTCCTTAAAATTGTTTGCTGCAGAAGTCTATTTGTGTGTGATTTTCGACACCTAACCAAATCTTCGATCTGCTGCAATTTGCAACTGTTTGCAGCAAATTTGTTTGCAGCAAATTGTGTGCAGCAAATTTGTTTGTAGCAAATTTGTTTGCAGTTCATTTATTTGCATCAAATTTGTTTGCAGCAAGTTAATTGCAGCAAATTGTTTGCAGCAAATTGTTTGCAGCAAATTTGTTTGCAGCAAATTGTATGCAGCAAATTTGTTTGCAGCTAATTGTTTGTAGAAAATAGTTTGCAGCAAATTTGTTTGTAGCAAATTTGTTTGCAGTTCATTTATTTGCATCAAATTTGTTTGCAGCAAAGTTAATTGCAGCAAATTGTTTGCAGCAAATTGTTTGCAGCAAATTGTTTGCAGCAAATTTGTTTGCAGCAAATTGTATGCAGCAAATTTGTTTGCAGCTAATTGTTTGTAGCAAATTGTTTGCAGCAAATTGTTTGCAGCAACTTTGTTTGTAGAAAATTGTTTGCAGCAAATTGTTTGCAGCCAATTTGTTTGCAGCAAATTTTTTGCCGCAAATTGTTTGCAGCAACTTTGTTTGGAGAAAATTGTCTGCAACCGACTTCCTTAAAATTGTTTGCTGCAGAAGTCTATTTGTGTGTGATTTTCGACACCTAACCAAATCTTCGATCTGCTGCAATTTGCAACTGTTTGCAGCAAATTTGTTTGCAGCAAATTGTGTGCAGCAAATTTGTTTGAAGCAAATTGTTTGTAGCAAATTGTTTTCAGCAAGTTGTTTGTAGCAAATTGTTTGTAGCAAATTGTTTGTAGCTAATTTGTTTGCAGCAATTTGTTTGCAGTGAATTTGTTTGCAGCTAATTTGTTTGCAGCAAATTGTATGCAGCAAATTTGTTTGCAGCAAATTGTTTGTAGCAAATTGTTTCCAGCAAATTTGTTTTCAGCAAATTGTTTGCAACAAATTGTTTGCAGCAAATTTGATTGCAGTAAATTGTTTGCAGCAAATTTTTTTGCAGCAAATTTGTTTTCAGCAAATTGTTTGCCGCAAATTGTTTGCAGCAAACTTGTTTGCAGCAAATTGCTTTCCGCGAATTAAATTGCAGTAAATTGTTTGCAGCAAATTGTTTGCAGCAAATTGTTTGCAGCCAATTTGTTTGCAGCAAATTGTTTGCAGCAAATTGTTTGCAGAAAATTTGTTTTCAGCAAATTGTTTGCCGCAAATTGTTTGCAGCAAATTGATGCAGTTAATTGTTTGCAGCAAATTGTTTGCAGCAAACTTGTTTGCAGCAAATTGTTTGCAGTAAATTGTTTGCAGCAAATTGTTTGCAGCAAATTTGATTGTAGTAAATTGTTTGCAGCAAATTGTTTGCAGCAAACTTGTTTGCAGCAAATTGCTTTCCGCGAATTAAATTGCAGTAAATTGTTTGCAGCAAATTGTTTGCAGCAAATTGTTTGCAGCAAATTGTTTGCAGCAAATTGTTTGCAGCCAATTTGTTTGCCTCAAATTGTTTGCAGTAAATTGTTTGTACCAAATTGTTTGCAACCGACTTCCTTAAAATTGTTTGCTGCAGAAGTCTATTTTTGTGTGATTTCCGACAACTAACCAAATCTTCGATCTGCTGCAATTTGCAATTGTTTGCAGCAAATTTGTTTGCAGCAAATTGTGTGCAGCAAATTTGATTGTAGCAAATTGTTTGAAGCAAATTGTATGCAGCAAATTTGTTTGCAGCAAATTGTTTGTGGCAAATTTGTTTGCAGAAAATTGTTTGTACCAAATTGTTTGCAACCGAATTGTTTCAAAAATTGTTTGCTGCAAAAGTCTATTTTTGTGTGATTTCCGACAACTATACCAAATCTTCGATCTGCTGCAATTTTTGCAAAATTGTTTGCAGCAAATTTGTTTGCCTCAAATTGTTTGCAGTAAATTGTTTGTACCAAATTGTTTGCAACCGACTTCCTTAAAATTGTTTGCTGCAGAAGTCTATTTTTGTGTGATTTCCGACAACTAACCAAATCTTCGATCTGCTGCAATTTGCAATTGTTTGCAGCAAATTTGTTTGCAGCAAATTGTGTGCAGCAAATTTGATTGTAGCAAATTGTTTGAAGCAAATTGTATGCAGCAAATTTGTTTGCAGCAAATTGTTTGTGGCAAATTTGTTTGCAGAAAATTGTTTGTACCAAATTGTTTGCAACCGAATTCCTTAAAATTGTTTGCTGCAGAAGTCTATTTTTGTGTGATTTCCGACAACTAACCAAATCTTCGATCTGCTGCAATTTGCAATTGTTTGCAGCAAATTTGTTTGCAGCAAATTGTGTGCAGCAAATTTGATTGTAGCAAATTGTTTGAAGCAAATTGTATGCAGCAAATTTGTTTGCAGCAAATTGTTTGTGGCAAATTTGTTTGCAGAAAATTGTTTGTACCAAATTGTTTGCAACCGAATTCCTTAAAATTGTTTGCTGCAAAAGTCTATTTTTGTGTGATTTCCGACAACTAACCAAATCTTCGATCTGCTGCAATTTGCAATTGTTTGCAGCAAATTTGTTTGCAGCAAATTGTGTGCAGCAAATTTGATTGTAGCAAATTGTTTGAAGCAAATTGTATGCAGCAAATTTGTTTGCAGCAAATTGTTTGTGGCAAATTTGTTTGCAGAAAATTGTTTGTACCAAATTGTTTGCAACCGAATTCCTTCAAAATTGTTTGCTGCAAAAGTCTATTTTTGTGTGATTTCCGACAACTAACCAAATCTTCGATCTGCTGCAATTTGCAATTGTTTGCAGCCAATTTGTTTGCAGCAAATTGTTTGCAACAAATTGTTTGCAGCAAATTTGTTTGCAGTAAATTGTATGCAGCAAATTTGTTTGCAGCAAATTTGTTTGAAGCAAATTGTTTGCAGCCAATTGATTGCAGAAAATTGTTTGCAGAAAATTTGTTTGCAGCAAAATGTTTGTAACAAATTTGTTTGCAGCAAAATTTTTGGCATTTTGTTTTGTTTGCAGCAAATTGTTTGCAGCAAATCTTTTTGCAGCAATTTGTTTGCAGCAAAGTTATTTGCAGAAAATTTGTGTGCAGCAAAATGTTTGTAACAAATTTGTTTGCAGCAAAATTTTTGTGGCTATTTTGTTTGCAGCAAATTTGTTTGCGGCAAATTGTATGTAGCATATTGTTTGTAGCAAATTGTTTGCAGCAATTTGTTTGCAGTGAATTTGTTTGCAGCTAATTGTTTGTAGCAAATTGTTTGCAGCAAATTGTTTGCAGCAAATTGTTTGCAACAAATTTGTTTGCATTAAAATGTTTGCAGAAAATTTGTTTGCAGCAAAATGTTTGTAACAAATTTGTTTGCAGGAAAATTTTTGTGGCTATTTTGTTTGCAGCAAATTGTTTGCAGCAAATTTTTTTGCAGCAATTTGTTTGCAGCAAAGTTATTTGCAGAAAATTTGTGTGAAGCAAAATTTTGTTTGTAACAAATTTGTTTGCAGCAAAATTTTGTGGCAATTTTGTTTGCAGCAAATTTGTTTGCGGCAAATTGTTTGTAGCATATTGTTTGTAGCAAATTGTTTGTAGTAAATTGTTTGCAGCAAATTGATTGCAGCAAATTGATGCAGTTAATTGTTTGCAGCAAATTGTTTGCAGCAAACTTGTTTGCAGCAAATTGCTTTCCGCGAATTAAATTGCAGTAAATTGTTTGCAGCAAATTGTTTGCAGCAAATTGTTTGCAGCCAATTTGTTTGCAGCAAATTGTTTGCAGCAAATTGTTTGCAGCAAATTTGTTTTCAGCAAATTGTTTGCCGCAAATTGTTTGCAGCAAACTTGTTTGCAGCAAATTGCTTTCCGCGAATTAAATTGCAGTAAATTGTTTGCAGCAAATTGTTTGCAGCAAATTGTTTGCAGCCAATTTGTTTGCATTAAAATGTTTGCAGCTAATTTATATGCAGCAAATTGTATGCAGCAAATTGTTTGCCGCAAATTGTTTGCAGCAAATTGATGCAGTTAATTGTTTGCAGCAAATTGTTTGCAGCAAATTGCTTTCCGCGAATTAAATTGCAGTAAATTGTTTGCAGCAAATTGTTTGCAGCAAATTGTTTGTAGCAAACTGTTTTTTTTTAAATTGTTTGCAGCAAATTGTTTGCAACAAATTTGTTTCTTCGTTTGCAGCTAATTTATATGCAGCAAATTGTATGCAGCAAATTGTTTGCTGCAAATTGTTTGTAGCAAATTGTTTGCAGCAAATTTGTTTGCAACAAATTGTTTGCAAACAAATTGTTTGCAGCAAATTTGTTTGCAGCAAATTTTGTTTGCAGCAAATTTGTTTGCAGCAAATTGTTTGAAGCAAATTGTTTTCAGCAAGTTGTTTGTAGCAAATTGTTTGTAGCAAATTGTTTGTAGCTAATTTGTTTGCAGCAATTTGTTTGCAGTGAATTTGTTTGCAGCTAATTTGTTTGCAGCAAATTGTATGCAGCAAATTTGTTTGCAGCAAATTGTTTGTAGCAAATTGTTTGCAGCAAATTTGTTTTCAGCAAATTGTTTGCAACAAATTGTTTGCAGCAAATTTGATTGCAGTAAATTGTTTGCAGCAAATTGTTTGCAGCAAATTTGTTTTCAGCAAATTGTTTGCCGCAAATTGTTTGCAGCAAACTTGTTTGCAGCAAATTGCTTTCCGCGAATTAAATTGCAGTAAATTGTTTGCAGCAAATTGTTTGCAGCAAATTTGTTTGCAGCAAATTTGTTTGCAGCAAATTGTTTGCAGCCAATTTGTTTGCAGCAAATTGTTTGCAGCAAATTGTTTGCAGAAAATTTGTTTGCAGCAAATTGTTTGCCGCAAATTGTTTGCAGCAAATTGATGCAGTTAATTGTTTGCAGCAAATTGTTTGCAGCAAACTTGTTTGCAGCAAATTGCTTTCCGCGAATTAAATTGCAGTAAATTGTTTGCAGCAAATTGTTTGCAGCAAGTTGTTTGTAGCAAACTGTTTGTATTAAATTGTTTGCAGCAAATTGTTTGCAACAAATTTGTTTGCATTAAAATGTTTGCAGCTAATTTATGTGCAGCAAATTGTATGCAGCAAATTGTTTGCTGCAAATTGTTTGTAGCAAATTGTTTGCAGCAAATTTGTTTGCAACAAATTGTTTGCAACAAATTGTTTGCAGCAAATTTGTTTGCAGCAAATTTGTTTGCAGTAAATTGTTTGCAGCAAATTTGTTTGCAGCAAATTGTTTGAAGCAAATTGTTTGCAGCAAATTGTTTGTAGCAAATTGTTTGTAGCAAATTGTTTGTAGCTAATTTGTTTGCAGCAATTTGTTTGCAGTAATTTGTTTGCAGCAAATTTGTTTGCAGCAAATTGTTTGCAGCAAATTTGTTTGCAGCAAATTGTTTGTAGCAAATTGTTTGCAGCAAATTTGTTTTCAGCAAATTGTTTGCAACAAATTGTTTGCAGCAAATTTGATTGCAGTAAATTGTTTGCAGCAAATTGTTTGCAGCAAATTTGTTTTCAGCAAATTGTTTGCCGCAAATTGTTTGCAGCAAACTTGTTTGCAGCAAATTGCTTTCGCGAATTAAATTGCAGTAAATTGTTTGCAGCAAATTGTTTGCAGCAAATTGTTTGCAGCCAATTTGTTTGCAGCAAATTGTTTGCAGCAAATTGTTTGCAGAAAATTTGTTTTCCAGCAAATTGTTTGCCGCAAATTGTTTGCAGCAAATTGTTTGCAGCAAATTGTTTGCAAATTGTTGCAGCAATTGTTTGCAGCAAATTGTTTGCAGCAAATTGTTTGCAGCAAATTGTTTGCAGCAAATTGTTTGTAGCAAATTGTTTGTAGCAAATTGTTTGCAGCAAATTTGTTTGCAGTAAATTGTTTGCAGCAAATTGATGCAGTTAATTGTTTGCAGCAAATTGTTTGCAGCAAATTGATGCAGTTAATTGTTTGCAGCAAATTGTTTTCAGCAAATTGTTTGCAGCAAATTGTTTGCAGCAAATTGTTTGTAGCAAACTTGTTTGCAGCAAATTGCGTTTCCGCGAATTAAATTGCAGTAAATTGTTTGCAGCAAATTGTTTGCAGCAAATTGTTTAAAGCAATTTGTTTGCAGTGAATTTGTTTGCAGCTAATTTGTTTGCAGCAAATTGTATGTTTGCAGCAAATTTGTTTGTAGCAAAATTGTTTGCAGCAAATGTGTTTTCAGCAAATTGTTTGCAAAAAATTGTTTGCAGCAAATTTGATTGCAGTAAATTGTTTGCAGCAAATTTGTTTTTCAGCAAATTGTTTGCAACAAATTGTTTGCAGCCAATTGATTGCAGAAAATTGTTTGCAGCAAATTGTTTGCTGCACATTGTTTGTAGCAAACTGTTTGTAGCAAATTGTTTGCAGCAAATTGTTTGCAACAAATTTGTTTGCATTAAAATGTTTGCAGCTAATTTATATGCAGCAAATTGTTTGCAGCAAATTGTTTGCAGCAAATTTGTTTGTAGCAAATTGATGCAGTTAATTGTTTGCAGCAAATTGTTTGCAGCAAATTGTTTGCAGCAAATTGTTTGCAGCAAATTTGATTGTAGTAAATTGTTTGCAGCAAATTGTTGATGCAGTTAATTGTTTGCAGCAAATTGTTTGCAGCAAACTTGTTTGCAGCAAATTGCTTTCCAGCAAATTAAATTGCAGTAAATTGTTTGCAGCAAATTGTTTGCAGCAAATTGTTTGCAGCCAATTTGTTTGCAGCAAATTGTTTGCAGCAAATTGTTTGCAGAAAATTTGTTTTTAGCAAATTGTTTGCCGCAAATTGTTTGCAGCAAATTGAATTGCAGTAAATTGTTTGCAGCAAATTGTTTGCAGCAAATTGTTTGCAGCAAATTGTTTGCAGCAAATTGTTTGCAGCAAATTGTTTGCAGCAAATTTGATTGTAGTAAATTGTTTGCAGCAAATTGATGCAGTTAATTGTTTGCAGCAAATTGTTTGCAGCAAACTTGTTTGCAGCAAATTGCTTTCCGCGAATTAAATTGCAGTAAATTGTTTGCAGCAAATTGTTTGCCGCAAATTGTTTGCAGCAAATTGATGCAGTTAATTGTTTGCAGCAAATTGTTTGCAGCAAATTGTTTGCAGCAAATTGTTTGCAGCAAATTGTTTGCAGCAAATTTGATTGTAGTAAATTGTTTGCAGCAAATTGATGCAGTTAATTGTTTGCAGCAAATTGTTTGCAGCAAACTTGTTTGCAGCAAATTGCTTTCCGCGAATTAAATTGCAGTAAATTGTTTGCAGCAAATTGTTTGCAGCAAATTGTTTGCAGCAAATTGTTTGCAGCAAATTGTTTGCAGCAAATTGTTTGCAGCAAATTGTTTGCAGCAAATTGTTTGCAGCCAATTTGTTTGCCTTCAATTGTTTGCAGTAAATTGTTTGTACCAAATTGTTTGCAACCGACTTCCAAAATTGTTTGCTGCAGAAGTTTATTTTTGTGTGATTTCCGACAACTAACCAAATCTTCGATCTGCAGCAATTTGTTGCAATTGTTTGCAGCAAATTTGTTTGCAGCAAATTGTGTGCAGCAAATTTGATTGTAGCAAATTGTTTGAAGCAAATTGTATGCAGCAAATTTGTTTGCAGCAAATTGTTTGTGGCAAATTTGTTTGCAGAAAATTGTTTGTACCAAATTGTTTGCAACCGAATTCCTTAAAATTGTTTGCCGCAAAAATTCTATTTTTGTGTGATTTCACAACTACAACCAAATCTTCGATCTGCTGCAATTTGCAATTGTTTGCATCCAATTTGTTTGCAGCAAATTGTTTGCAACAAATTGTTTGCAGCAAATTTGTTTGCAGTAAATTGTAAGCATCAAATTTGTTTGCAGCAAATTTGTTTGAAGCAAATTGTTTGCAGCCAATTGATTGCAGAAAATTGTTTGTCAGAAAATTTGTTTGCAGCAAAATGTTTGTAACAAATTTGTTTGCAGGAAAATTTTGTGGCTATTTTGTTTTGCAGCAAATTGTTTGGCAGCAAATTTTTTGCAGCAATTTGTTTGCAGCAAATTATTTGCAGAAAATTTGTGTGCAGCACAATTGTATGTAAAAATTTGTTTGCAGCAAAATTTTTGTAGTTATTTTGTTTGCAGCAAATTTGTTTGCGGCAAATTGTTTGTAGCATATTGTTTGTAGCAAATTGTTTGCAGCAATTTGTTTGCACTGAATTTGTTTGCAGCTAATTGTTTGCAGCAATTTGTTTGCAGCAAATTGTTTGTAGCAAATTGTTTGCAGCAAATTGATTGCAGCAAATTGTTTGTAGCAAATTGTTTGCAGCAAATTGTTTGCAAACAAATTTGTTTGCATTAAAATGTTTGCAGCTAATTTATATGCAGCAAATTGTATGCAGCAAATTGTTTGCAGCAATTTGTTTGCAGCAAATTGTTTGTAGCATATTGTTTGCAGCAAATTGTTTGCAGCAAATTGTTTGTAGCAAATTGTTTGCAGCAAATTGTTTGCAACAAATTTGTTGCATTAAAATGTTTGCAACTAATTTATATGCAGCAAATTGTATGCAGCAAATTGTTTGCAGCAATTTGTTTGCAGCAAATTGTTTGTAGCAAATTGTTTGCAGCAAATTGATTGCAGCAAATTGTTTGTAGCAAATTGTTTGCAGCAAATTGTTTGCAACAAATTTGTTTGCATTAAAATGTTTGCAGCTAATTTATATGCAGCAAATTGTATGCAGCAAATTGTTTGCCGCAAATTGTTTGCAGCAAATTGATGCAGTTAATTGTTTGCAGCAAATTGTTTGCAGCAAATTGTTTGCAGCAAATTGTTTGCAACAAATTTGTTTGCATTAAAATGTTTGCAGCTAATTTATATGCAGCAAATTGTATGCAGCAAATTGTTTGCCGCAAATTGTTTGCAGCAAATTGATGCAGTTAATTGTTTGCAGCAAATTGTTTGTAGCAAACTGTTTGTATTAAATTGTTTGCAGCAAATTGTTTGCAACAAATTTGTTTGCATTAAAATGTTTGCAGCTAATTTATATGCAGCAAATTGTATGTAGCAAATTGTTTGCTGCAAATTGTTTGTAGCAAATTGTTTGCAAGCAAATTTGTTTGCAACAAATTGTTTGCAACAAATTGTTTGCAGCAAAAATTTGTTTGCAGCAAATTTGTTTGCAGTAAATTGTTTGCAGCAAATTTGTTTGCAGCAAATTGTTTGAAGCAAATTTTTTGCAGCAAACTGTTTGCAGCAAATTTGTTTGCAGCAAACTGTTTGCAGCAAACTTGTTTGCAGCAATTTGTTTGTAGCAAACTGTTTGTTTGAGCCAATTTGTTTGCAGCAAATTTGTTTGCAGCAAATTTGTTTGCAGCAAATTTGTTTGCATCAAATTGTTTGCAGCAAATTTGTTTGCAGCAAATTTGTTTGCAGCAATTTGTTTGCAGCAGCAATTTGTTTGCAGCTAATTTGTATGCAGCAAATTGTATGCAGCAATTTCGTTTGCAGCAAACTGTTTGTAGCAAATTTTGTTTGCAGCAAATTGTTTGCTGCAAATTGTTTGTAGCAAATTGATTGCAGCAAATTTGTTTGCAACAAATTGTTTGCAACAAATTGTTTGCAGCAAATTTGTTTGCAGCAAATTTGTTTGCAGTAAATTGTTTGCAGTAAATTTGTTTGCAGCTAATTTGTATGCAGCAAATTGTATGCAGCAATTTCGTTTGCAGCAAACTGTTTGTAGCAAATTTTTGTTTGCAGCAAATTGTTAGTAGCAAATTGTTTGCAATCGACTTGCTTCAAATTGTTTGCTGCAGAAGTCTATTTTTGTGTGATTTCTTGCACTTAACCGAATCTTCGATTGTTTGCTAGCAATTGTTTGCAACAATTTGTTTGCAGCAAATTGTTTGCAGCAAATTGTTTGTAGTAAATTTGTTTGCAGCAAATTGTTTGCAGCAAATTTGTTTGCAGCAAATTGTTTGCAGCAAATTGTTTGCAGCAAATTGTTTGCAGCAAATTGTTTGCAGCAAATTGTTTGTAGCAAATTGTTTGCAGCAAATTTGTTTGCAACAAATTGTTTGCAGCAAATTTGTTTGCAGCAAATTGTTTGCAGCAAATTGTTTGTAGCAAATTGTTTGCAGCAAATTTGTTTGCAACAAATTGTTTGCAACAAATTGTTTGCAGCAAATTTGTTTGCAGCAAATTTGTTTGCAGTAAATTGTTTGCAGCAAATTGTTTGCAGCAAATTGTTTGAAGCAAACTTGTTTGCAGCAAATTTGTTTGCAGCAAACTGTTTGCAGCAAACTGTTTGCAGCAATTTGTTTGTAGCAAACTGTTTGCATAAAATTGTTTGCAGCAAATTGTTTGCAACAAATTTGTTTGCATTAAAATGTTTGCAGCTAATTTATATGCAGCAAATTGTATGCAGCAAATTGTTTGCTGCAAATTGTTTGTAGCAAATTGTTTGCAGCAAATTTGTTTGCAACAAATTGTTTGCAACAAATTGTTTGCAGCAAATTTGTTTGCAGCAAATTTGTTTGCAGTAAATTGTTTGCAGCAAATTTGTTTGCAGCAAATTGTTTGAAGCAAATTTGTTTGCAGCAAACTGTTTGCAGCAAATTTGTTTGCAGCAAACTGTTTGCAGCAAACTGTTTGCAGCAATTTGTTTGTAGCAAACTGTTTGGAGCCAATTTGTTTGCAGCAAATTTGTTTGCAGCAAATTTGTTTGCAGCAAATTTGTTTGCAGCAAATTTGTTTGCATCAAATTGCTTGCAGCAAATTTGTTTGCAGCAAATTTGTTTGCAGCAATTTGTTTGCAGTGAATTTGTTTGCAGCTAATTTGTATGCAGCAAATTGTATGCAGCAATTTTGTTTGCAGCAAATTGTTTGTAGCAAATTTTGTTTGCAGCAAATTGTTAGTAGCAAATTGTTTGCAATCGACTTGCTTCAAATTGTTTGCTGCAGAAGTCTATTTTTGTGTGATTTCCGACACCTAACCGAATCTTCGATCTGCTACAATTTGCAATTGTTTGCAGCAAATTTGTTTGAAGCAAATTGTTTGCAGCAAATTGTTCGCAGCAAATTGTTTGCAACAATTTGTTTGCAGCAAATTGTTTGCAGCAAATGTTTGTAGCAAATTTGTTTGCAGCAAACTGTTTTTAGCTATTTTGTTTGCAGCAAAATGTTTGCAGCAAATTGTTTGTAGCAAATTGTTTGTAGCAAATTGTTTGCAGCAAATTTGTTTGCAGCAAATTTGCTTGCAGCAAATTGTTTGCTGCAAATTGTTTGTAGCAAATTGTTTGCAGCAAATTTGTTTGCAACAAATTGTTTGCAACAAATTGTTTGCAGCAAATTGTTTGCAGCAAATTTGTTTGCAGCAAATTTGTTTGCAGTAAATTGTTTGCAGCAAATTTGTTTGCAGCAAATTGTTTGAAGCAAACTTGTTTGCAGCAAATTTGTTTGCAGCAAACTGTTTGCAGCAAACTGTTTGCAGCAATTTGTTTGTAGCAAACTGTTTGCATAAAATTGTTTGCAGCAAATTGTTTGCAGCAAATTTGTTTGCAGCAAATTTGTTTGCAGCAATTTGTTTGCAGTGAATTTGTTTGCAGCTAATTTGTATGCAGCAAATTGTATGCAGCAAATTGTTTGCAACAAATTTGTTTGCATTAAAATGTTTGCAGCTAATTTATATGCAGCAAATTGTATGCAGCAAATTGTTTGCTGCAAATTGTTTGTAGCAAATTGTTTGCAGCAAATTTGTTTGCAACAAATTGTTTGCAACAAATTGTTTGCAGCAAATTTGTTTGCAGCAAATTTGTTTGCAGTAAATTGTTTGCAGCAAATTTGTTTGCAGCAAATTGTTTGAAGCAAACTTGTTTGCAGCAAATTTGTTTGCAGCAAACTGTTTGCAGCAAACTGTTTGCAGCAAACTGTTTGCAGCAAACTGTTTGCAGCAATTTGTTTGTAGCAAACTGTTTGGAGCCAATTTGTTTGCAGCAAATTTGTTTGCATCAAATTGTTTGCAGCAAATTGTTTGCAGCAAATTTGTTTGCAGCAAATTTGTTTGCAGCAATTTGTTTGCTATAATTTTTTTTCACAATTGACTTGTTTCAAATTTGTTTGCAGCAAGTTTGGTTGCAACAAACTGTTTGCAGCAAATTTGTTTGCATCAAATTGTTTGCAGCCAATTTGTTTGTAGCATATTGTTTGCAGCAAATTTTTTTACCATCGACTTGTTTCAAATTTGTTAGCAGCAAGTTTGTTTGCAGCAAATTGTTTGCAACAAATTTGTTTGTAGCAAACTTGTTTGCAGCATATTTATTTGCAGCAAATTGTTTGCGGTTAATTGTTTGCAGCAAATTTGTTTGCAGCAAATTGTTTGTAGCATATTGTTTGTAGCAAATTGTTTGTAGCAAATTGTTTGCACCAAATTGTTTGTAAGGGAATTTGTTTGCAGCAAATTTGTTTGTAGCAAATTGTTTGTAGCAAATTTTGTATGCAGCAAATTGTTGGTAGCAAATTGTTTGCAACCTTGCTTGCTTCAAATTGTTTGCTGCAGAAGTCTAATTTTGTGTGATTTCCGACAACTAACCAAATCTTCGATCTGCTGCAATTTGCAATTGTTTGCAGCAAATTTGTTTGCAGCAAATTGTTTGCAGCAAATTTGTTTGCAGCAAATTGTTTGCAGCAAATTGTTTGCAGCAAATTGCTTTCCGCAAATTAAATTGCAGTAATTTTTTTGCAGCAAATTGTTTGCAGCAAATTGTTTGTAGCAAATTGTTTGCAGCAAATTTGTTTGCAGCAAATTGTTTGCAGGAAATTGTTTGCAGCAAATTGTTTGCAGCAAATTGTTTGTAGCAAATTTGTTTGCAGCAAATTGTTTGTAGCAAATTGTTTGTAGCAAATTGTTTGTAGGAAATTGTTTGCAGCAAATTGTTTGCAGCAAATTTTTTGTAGCAAATTTTTATGCAGCAAATTGTTGGTAGCAAATTGTTTGTAACAAATGACTTCCAAATTGTTTGCAGCAGAATTTTTTGTAGGAATTTTTGACAACTAACCAAATCTTCGTTCTGCAGCAATTGCAATTGTTTGCAGCAAATTTGTTTGTAGCAGATTGTTTGTAGCAAATTGTTTGCAGCCAATTTGTTTGCAGCAAATTGTTTGCCGCAAATTGTTTGCAGCAACTTTGTTTGTGAGAAAATTGTTTGCAACCGACTTCCTTAAAAATTGTTTGCAGCAGAAGTCTATTTGTGTGTGATTTTCGACACTTAACCAAATCTTCAGAATCTGCTGAAATTTGCAAATTGTTTGCAGCAAATTAATTTGCAGTAAATTGTTTGTAGCAAATTTGTTTGCAGCAAATTGTATGCAGCAAATTTGTTTGTAGAAAATTGTTTGTAGCAAATTGATTGCAGCAAATTTGTTTGCAGTAAATTGTTTGAAGCTAATTTTTTTGCAGCAAATTTGTTTGTAGCAAATTGTTTGTAGCAAATTTTGTATGCAGCAAATTGTTGGTAGCAAATTGTTTGCAATCGACTTCCTTAAAATTGTTTGCTGCAGAAGTCTATTTTTGTGTGATTTCCGACAACTAACCAAATCTTCGATCTGCTGCAATTTGCAATTGTTTGCAGCAAATTAAATTGCAGTAAATTGTTTGCAGTAAATTGTTTGAAGCTAATTTGTTTGCAGCAAATTTGTTTGCAGCAAATTTGTTTGCAGCAAATTGTTTGCCGCAAATTTTTTGCCGCAAATTGTTTGCAGAAAATTGTTTGTACCAAACCGACTTCCTTAAAATTGTTTGCTGCAAAAGTCTATTTTTGTGTGATTTCCGACACCTAAACAAATCTTCGATCTGCTGCAATTTGCAATTGTTTGCAGCAAATTTTTTGTAGCAAATTGTTTGTAGCATATTGTTTGTAGCAAATTGTTTGTAGCAAATTGTTTGCAGCAAATTGTTTGTAGGGAATTTTTTACAGCAAATTTGTTTGTAGCAAATTGTTTGAAGCTAATTTGTTTGCAGCAAATTGTTTTCCGCAAATTGTTTGTAGCAAATTTTTTACAGCAAATTTGTTTGCACCAAATTGTTTGCAGCAAATTGTTTGCAGCAAATTGATTGCACCAAATTTGTTTGTAGCAAATTTTTTGCACGAAATTTTTTGCAGCAAATTTGTTTGTAGCATATTGTTTGCAGCAAATTGTTTGCAGCAAATTTTTTTTACCATCGACTTGTTTCAAATTTGCTAGCAGCAAGTTTGTTTGCAGCAAATTGTTTGCAGCAAATTGTTTGTAGCAGATTGTTTGTAGCAAATTGTTTGCAGCCAATTTGTTTGCAGCAAATTTTTTGCAGCAAATTTGTTGGCAGCTATTTGTTTGAAGCAAATTGTTTGTAGCAGATTGTTTGCATCAAACTGTTTGCAGTACATTTATTTGCAGCAAATTGTTTGCAGCAAATTGTTTGTAGCAAATTGTTTGTAGCATATTGTTTGTAGCAAATTGTTTGTAGCAAATTGTTTGCAGCAAATTGTTTGTAGGGAATTTTTTACAGCAAATTTGTTTGTAGCAAATTGTTTGAAGCAAATTTTCTATGCAGCAAATTGTTGGTAGCAAATTGTTTGCAATCGACTTGCTTCAAATTGTTTGCTGCAGAAGTCTATTTTTGTGTGATTTCCGACAACTAACCAAATCTTCGATCTGCTGCAAATTTGCAATTGTTTGCAGCAAATTTGTTTGCAGCAAATTGTTTGCAGCAAATTTGTTTGCAGCCAATTTGTTTGCAGCAAATTGTTTGCAGCAAATTGTTTGCAGCAAATTTGTTTGCAGAAAATTGTTTGCAACCACTTCTTAAAATTGTTTGCTGCAGAAATTTGTGTGTGATTTTGACACTAACCAAATCTTCGTTCTGCAGCAAATTGTTTGCAATTGTTTGCAGCAAATTTGTTTGCAGCAAATTGTGTGCAGCAAATTTGTTTGTAGCAAATTGTTTGAAACAAATTGTATGCAGCAAATTTGTTTGCAGCTAATTGTTTGTAGGGAATTTTTTACAGCAAATTTGTTTGTAGCAAATTGTTTGAAGCTAATTTGTTTGCAGCAAATTGTTTTCCGCAAATTGTTTGTAGCAAATTTTTTGCAGCAAATTTGTTTGCACCAAATTGTTTGCAGCAAATTGTTTGCAGCAAATTTGTTTGCAGCAAATTGATTGCAGCAAATTTTTTGCAGCAAATTTGTTTGCACGAAATTTTTTGCAGCAAATTTGTTTGTAGCATATTGTTTGCAGCAAATTGTTTGCAGCAAATTTTTTTTACCATCGACTTGTTTCAAATTTGTTAGCAGCAAGTTTGTTTGCAGCAAATTGTTTGCAACAAATTTGTTTGTTGCAAACTTGTTTGCAGCACATTTATTTGCAGCAAATTGTTTGCAGTTAATTGTTTGCAGCAAATTGTTTGCAGCAAATGTGTTTGCAGCAAATTGCTTTCCGCAAATTAAATTGCAGTAAATTGTTTGCAGCAAATTGTTTGTAGCAGATTGTTTGTAGCAAATTGTTTGCAGCCAATTTGTTTGCAGCAAATTGTTTGCCGCAAATTGTTTGCAGCAAATTGTTTGCAGTAAATTGTTTGCAGCAAATTGTTTGTAGCAAATTTGTTTGCGGCAAATTGTTTGTAGCATATTGTTTGTAGCAAATTGTTTGTAGCAAATTGTTTGCAGTAAATTGTTTGCAGCAAATTTTTTGTAGCAAATTGTTTGTAGCATATTGTTTGTAGCAAATTGTTTGTAGCAAATTGTTTGCAGCAAATTGTTTGTAGGGAATTTTTTACAGCAAATTTGTTTGTAGCAAATTGTTTGAAGCTAATTTGTTTGCAGCAAATTGTTTGCACCAAATTGTTTGCAGCAAATTGTTTGCAGCAAATTGATTGCACCAAATTTGTTTGTAGCAAATTTTTTTGCAGCATGGTTTGTTTGCAGCAAATTGTTTGCAGCAAATTTTTTTTACAATTGACTTGTTTCAAATTTGTTTGCAGCAAGTTTGGTTGCAGCAAACTGTTTGCAGCAAATTGTTTGTAGCAGATTGTTTGTAGCAAATTGTTTGCAGCAGATTGTTTGTAGCAAATTTTTTGCAGCAAATTTGTTGGCAGCTATTTGTTTGAAGCAAATTGTTTGTAGCAGATTGTTTGCAGCAAACTGTTTGCAGTACATTTATTTGCAGCAAATTGTTTGCAGCAAATTGTTTGTAGCAAATTGTTTGTAGCATATTGTTTGTAGCAAATTGTTTGTAGCAAATTGTTTGCAGCAAATTGTTTGTAGGGAATTTTTTACAGCAAATTTGTTTGTAGCAAATTGTTTGAAGCAAATTTTCTATGCAGCAAATTGTTGGTAGCAAATTGTTTGCAATCGACTTGCTTCAAATTGTTTGCTGCAGAAGTCTATTTTTGTGTGATTTCCGACAACTAACCAAATCTTCGATCTGCTGCAATTTGCAATTGTTTGCAGCAAATTTGTTTGCAGCAAATTGTTTGCAGCAAATTTGTTTGCAGCCAATTTGTTTGCAGCAAATTGTTTGCCGCAAATTGTTTGCAGCAACTTTGTTTGGAGAAAATTGTTTGCAACCGACTTCCTTAAAATTGTTTGCTGCAGAAGTCTATTTGTGTGTGATTTTCGACACCTAACCAAATCTTCGATCTGCTGCAATTTGCAATTGTTTGCAG
Source organism: Drosophila arawakana (assembly GCA_018151165.1). NCBI lineage: Eukaryota > Metazoa > Arthropoda > Insecta > Diptera > Drosophilidae > Drosophila > Drosophila arawakana. Next base: position 690,236 of record JAECWX010000120.1, on the reverse strand, counting down.
CAAATTTGTTTGCAGCAAATTGTGTGCAGCAAATTTGTTTGTAGCAAATTGTTTGAAACAAATTGTATGCAGCAAATTTGTTTGCAGCTAATTGTTTGTAGAAAATTGTTTGCAGCAAATTTGTTTGTAGCAAATTTGTTTGCAGTTCATTTATTTGCATCAAATTTGTTTGCAGCAAATTAATTGCAGCAAATTGTTTGCAGCAAATTGTTTGCAGCAAATTGTTTGCAGCAAATTTGTTTGCAGCAAATTGTATGCAGCAAATTTGTTTGCCGCTAATTGTTTGTAGAAAATTGTTTGTAGCAAACTTGTGTGTAGCAAACTTGTTTGTAGCAAATTTGTTTGCAGCAAATTTGTTTGCAGCAAATTTGTTTGCAGCAAATTTGTTTGCAGCAAATTGTTTGAAGCAAATTGTTTGCAGCCAATTGATTGCAGAAAATTGTTTGCAGAAAATTTGTTTGCAGCAAATTGTTTGCAGCAAATTTGTTTGAAGCAAATTGTTTGCAGCAAATTGTTTGCAGCAAATTTGTTTGAAGCAAATTGTTTGCAGCAAATTGTTCGCAGCAAATTGTTTGTAACAATTTGTTTGTAGCAAATTTGTTTGCAGCAAATTTGTTTGCAGCAAATTTGTTTGAAGCAAATTGTTTGCAGCCAATTGATTGCAGAAAATTGTTTCCAGAAAATTTGTTTGCAGCAAATTTGTTTGCAGCAAATTGTTTGCAGCCGACTTCCTTAAAATTGTTTGCTGCAGAAGTCTATTTGTGTGTGATTTTCGACACCTAACCAAATCTTCGATCTGCTGCAATTTGCAATTGTTTGCAGCAAATTTGTTTGCAGCAAATTGTGTGCAGCAAATTTGTTTGTAGCAAATTGTTTGAAGCAAATTGTATGCAGCAAATTTGTTTGCAGCTAATTGTTTGTAGAAAATTGTTTGCAGCTAATTTGTTTGCAGCTAATTGTTTGTAGAAAATTGTTTGTAGCAAACTTGTGTGTAGCAAACTTGTTTGTAGCAAATTTGTTTGCAGCAAATTTGTTTGCAGCAAATTTGTTTGCAGCAAATTGTTTGAAGCAAATTGTTTGCAGAAACTTTGTTTATAGAAAATTGTTTGTAGCAAATTGATTGCAGCAAATTTGTTTGCAGTAAATTGTTTGAAGCTAATTTTTTTGAAGCAAATTGTTTGCAGCAAATTGTTCGCAGCAAATTGTTTGTAACAATTTGTTTGTAGCAAATTTGTTTGCAGCAAATTTGTTTGCAGCAAATTTGTTTGAAGCAAATGGTTTGCAGCCAATTGATTGCAGAAAATTGTTTCCAGAAAATTTGTTTGCAGCAAATTTGTTTGCAGCAAATTGTTTGCAACCGACTTCCTTAAAATTGTTTGCAAATTTGTTTGAAGCAAATTGTTTGCAGCAAATTGTTTGCAGCAAATTGTTCGCAGCAAATTGTTTGTAACAATTTGTTTGCCGTAAATTGTTTGCAGCAAATTGATTGTAGCATATTTGTTTGCAGCAAATTGTTTGCCGCCAATTTGTTTGCAGTAAATTGTTTCCAGCCAATTGATTGCAGAAAATTTTTTGCAGCAAATTTGTTTGCAGCAAATTTGTTTGCAGCAAATTTGTTTGAAGCAAATTGTTTGCAGAAACTTTGTTTATAGAAAATTGTTTGTAGCAAATTGATTGCAGCAAATTTGTTTGCAGTAAATTGTTTGAAGCTAATTTTTTTGCAGCAAATTTGTTTGTAGCAAATTGTTTGTAGCAAATTTTGTTTGCAGCAAATTGTTGGTAGCAAATTGTGTGCAATCGACTTGCTTCAAATTGTTTGCTGCAGAAGTCTATTTTTGTGTGATTTCCGACAACTAACCAAATCTTCGATCTGCTGCAATTTGCAATTGTTTGCAGCAAATTAAATTGCAGTAAATTGTTTGCCGCAAATTTGTTTGGAGCAAATTGTTTGCAGCAACTTTGTTTGTAGAAAATTGTTTGTAGCAAATTGATTGCAGCAAATTTGTTTGCAGTAAATTGTTTGAAGCTAATTTGTTTGCAGCAAATTTGTTTGCAGAAATTTGTTTGCAACCGACTTCCTTAAAATTGTTTGCTGCAGAAGTCTATTTGTGTGTGATTTTCGACACCTAACCAAATCTTCGATCTGCTGCAATTTGCAATTGTTTGCAGCAAATTGTTTGCAGCAACTTTGTTTGCAGCAAATTGTTAGCCGCAAATTGTTTGCAGCAACTTTGTTTGGAGAAAATTGTTTGCAACCGACTTCCTTAAAACTGTTTGCTGCAGAAGTCTATTTGTGTGTGATTTTCGACACCTAACCAAATCTTCGATCTGCTGCAATTTGCAATTGTTTGCAGCAAATTTGTTTGCAGCAAATTGTGTGCAGCAAATTTGTTTGTAGCAAATTGTTTGAAATAAATTGTATGCAGCAAATTTGTTTGCAGCTAATTGTTTGTAGAAAATTGTTTGCAGCAAATTTGTTTGTAGCAAATTTGTTTGCAGTTCATTTATTTGCATCAAATTTGTTTGCAGCAAATTAATTGCAGCAAATTGTTTGCAGCAAATTGTTTGCAGGAAATTGTTTGCAGCAAATTGTTTGCAGCCAATTGATTGCAGAAAATTGTTTGCAAAAAATTTGTTTGCAGCAAATTGTATGCAGCAAATTTGTTTGCAGCTAATTGTTTGTAGAAAATTGTTTGTAGAAAATTGTTTGTAGCAAACTTGTGTGTAGCAAATTTGTTTGCAGCAAATTTGTTTGCAGCAAATTGTTTGAAGCAAATTGTTTGCAGCCAATTGATTGCAGAAAATTGTTTGCAAAAAATTTGTTTGCAGCAAATTGTATGCAGCAAATTTGTTTGCAGCTAATTGTTTGTAGAAAATTGTTTGTAGCAAACTTGTGTGTAGCAAACTTGTTTGTAGCAAATTTGTTTGCAGCAAATTTGTTTGCAGCAAATTTGTTTGCAGCAAATTGTTTGAAGCAAATTGTTTGCAGCCAATTGATTGCAGAAAATTGTTTGCAAAAAATTTGTTTGCAGCAAATTGTTTGCAGCAAATTTGTTTGAAGCAAATTGTTTGCATGAAATTGTTCGCAGCAAATTGTTTGTAACAATTTGTTTGTAGCAAATTTGTTTGCAGCAAATTTGTTTGCAGCAAATTTATTTGAAGCCAATTGTTTGCAGCCAATTGATTGCAGAAAATTGTTTCCAGAAAATTTGTTTGCAGCAAATTTGTTTGCAGCAAATTTGTTTGAAGCAAATTGTTTGCAGCAAATTGTTTGCAGCAAATTGTTCGCAGCAAATTGTTTGTAACAATTTGTTTGCCGTAAATTGTTTGCCGCAAATTGATTGTAGCATATTTGTTTGCAGCAAATTGTTTGCCGCCAATTTGTTTGCAGTAAATTGTTTCCAGCCAATTGATTGCAGAAAATTGTTTGCAGCAAATTTGTTTGCAGCAAATTTGTTTGCAGTAAATTGTTTGAAGCTAATTTTTTTGCAGCAAATTTGTTTGTAGCAAATTGTTTGTAGCAAATTTTGTTTGCAGCAAATTGTTGGTAGCAAATTGTGTGCAATCGACTTGCTTCAAATTGTTTGCTGCAGAAGTCTATTCTTGTGTGATTTCCGACAACTAACCAAATCTTCGATCTGCTGCAATTTGCAATTGTTTGCAGCAAATTAAATTGCAGTAAATTGTTTGCCTCAAATTTGTTTGAAACAAATTGTTTGCAGCAAATTTGTTTGCAGTAAATTGTTTGCAGCAAATTTGTTTGCAGCAAATTTGTTTGCAGCAAATTTGTTTGCAGCAAATTGTATGCAGCAAATTTGTTTGCAGCTAATTGTTTGTAGAAAATTGTTTGTAGCAAACTTGTGTGTAGCAAACTTGTTTGTAGCAAATTTGTTTGCAGCAAATTTGTGTGCAGCAAATTTGTTTGCAGCAAATTTGTTTGCAGCAAATTGTTTGAAGCAAATTGTTTGCAGCCAATTGATTGCAGAAAATTGTTTGCAGAAAATTTGTTTGCAGCAAATTGTTTGCAGAAAATTTGTTTGCAGCAAATTGTTTGCAGCAAATTTGTTTGCAGCAAATTTGTTTGCAGCAAATTGTATGCAGCAAATTTGTTTGCAGCTAATTGTATGTAGAAAATTGTTTGTAGCAAACTTGTGTGTAGCAAACTTGTTTGTAGCAAATTTGTTTGCAGCAAATTTGTTTGCAACAAATTTGTTTGCAGCAAATTTGTTTGTACCAAATTGTTTGCAACCGACTTCCTTAAAATTGTTTGCTGCAGAAGTCTATTTTTGTGTGATTTCCGACACCTAACCAAATCTTCGATCTGCTGCAATTTGCAATTGTTTGCAGCAAATTTGTTTGCAGCAAATTGTGTGCAGCAAATTTGTTTGCAGCAAATTGTGTGCAGCAAATTTGTTTGCAGCAAAATGTGTGCAGCAAATTTGTTTGTAGAAAATTGTTTGAAGCAAATTGTATGCAGAAAATTGTTTGTAGAAAATTGTTTGCAGCAAATTTGTTTGCAGTACATTTATTTGCAGCAAATTGGTTAGACAAATTTTTTGGAAGCAAGTTGTTTAAAGCAAATTTGTTTGCATCAAATTGTTTGCAGCAAATTGCTTTTAGCAAATTGTTTAGAGCAAATTTGTTAGAAGCAAGTTGTTTAAAGCAAATTGTTTGCAGCATATTGTTTGCAGGAAATTTGTTTGCAGAAAATTGATTGCAGAAAATTGTTTGCAGCAAATTTGTTTGCAGCAAATTTGTTTGAAGCAAATTGTTTGTAGCAAATTGTTTTCAGCAAGTTGTTTGTAGCAAATTGTTTGTAGCAAATTGTTTGTAGCTAATTTGTTTGCAGCAATTTGTTTGCAGTGAATTTGTTTGCAGCTAATTTGTTTGCAGCAAATTGTATTCAGCAAATTTGTTTGCAGCAAATTGTTTGTAGCAAATTGTTTGCAGCAAATTTGTTTTCAGCAAATTGTTTGCAACAAATTGTTTGCAGCAAATTTGATTGCAGTAAATTGTTTGCCTCAAATTGTTTGCAGCAAATTTGTTTTCAGCAAATTGTTTGCCGCAAATTGTTTGCAGCAAATTTGTTTGCAACCGACTTCCTTAAAATTGTTTGCTGCAAAAGTCTATTTTTGTGTGATTTTCGACACCTAAACAAATCTTCGATCTGCTGCAATTTGCAATTGTTTGCAGCAAATTTGTTTTCAGCAAATTGTTTGCCGCAAATTGTTTGCAGCAAATTTGTTGCAGTAAATTGTTTGCAGCAAAATGTTTGCAGCCAATTTGTTTGCAGCAAATTGTTTGCCGCAAATTGTTTGCAGCAACTTTGTTTGGAGAAAATTGTTTGCAACCGACTTCCTTAAAATTGTTTGCTGCAGAAGTCTATTTGTGTGTGATTTTCGACACCTAACCAAATCTTCGATCTGCTGCAATTTGCAATTGTTTGCAGCAAATTTGTTTGCAGCAAATTGTGTGCAGAAAATTTGTTTGTAGCAAATTGTTTGAAACAAATTGTATGCAGCAAATTTGTTTGCAGCTAATTGTTTGTAGAAAATTGTTTGCAGCAAATTTGTTTGTAGCAAATTTGTTTGCAGTTCATTTCTTTGCATCAAATTTGTTTGCAGCAAGTTAATTGCAGCAAATTGTTTGCAGCAAATTGTTTGCAGCAAATTGTTTGCAGCAAATTTGTTTGCAGCAAATTGTATGCAGCAAATTTGTTTGCAGCTAATTGTTTGTAGAAAATTGTTTGTAGCAAACTTGTGTGTAGCAAACTTGTTTGTAGCAAATTTGTTTGCAGAAAATTGTTTGCAGAAAACTTGTTTGCAGCAAATTGTTTGCAGCAAATTTGTTTGAAGCAAATTGTTTGCAGCAAATTGTTCGCAGCAAATTGTTTGTAACAATTTGTTTGTAGCAAATTTGTTTGCAGCAAATTTGTTTGCAGCAAATTTGTTTGCAGCACATTTGTTTGAAGCAAATTGTTTGCAGCCAATTGATTGCAGAAATTTGTTTGCAGAAAATTTGTTTGCAGCAAATTTGTTTGCAGCAAATTGTTTGTAACAATTTGTTTGCCGTAAATTGTTTGCAGCAAATGGGTTGTAGCAAATTTGTTTGCAGCAAATTGTTTGCCGCCAATTTGTTTGCAGTAAATTGTTTCAAGGCAATTGATTGCAGAAAATTGTTTGAAGCAAATTGTTTGTAGCAAATTGTTTTCAGCAAGTTGTTTGTAGCAAATTGTTTGTAGCAAATTGTTTGTAGCTAATTTGTTTGCAGCAATTTGTTTGCAGTGAATTTGTTTGCAGCTAATTTGTTTGCAGCAAATTGTATGCAGCAAATTTGCTTGCAGCAAATTGTTTGTAGCAAATTGTTTGCAGCAAATTTGTTTTCAGCAAATTGTTTGCAACAAATTGTTTGCAGCAAATTTTATTGCAGTAAATTGTTTGCAGCAAATTGTTTGCAGCAAATTTGTTTTCAGCAAAATGTTTGCCGCAAATTGTTTGCAGCAAATTGATGCAGTTAATTGTTTGCAGCAAATTGTTTGCAGCAAACTTGTTTGCAGCAAATTGTTTTCCACGAATTAAATTGCAGTAAATTGTTTGCAGCAAATTGTTTGCAGCAAATTGTTTGCAGCCAATTTGTTTGCAGCAAATTGTTTGCCGCAAATTGTTTGCAGCAACTTTGTTTTCAGCAAATTGTTTGCCGCAAATTGTTTGCAGCAAATTGATGCAGTTAATTGTTTGCAGTAAATTGTTTGCAACAAATTGTTTGCAGCAAATTGTTTGCAGCAAATTTGATTGCAGTAAATGGTTTGCAGCAAATTGATGCAGTTAATTGTTTGCAGCAAATTGTTTGCAGCAAACTTGTTTGCAGCAAATTGTTTGCAGCAAACTTGTTTGCAGCAAATTGTTTGCAGCAAACTTGTTTGCAGCAAATTGCTTTCCGCGAGTTAAATTGCAGTAAATTGTTTGCAGCAAATTATTTGCAGCAATTTGTTTGCAGTGAATTTGTTTGCAGCTAATTTGTTTGCAGCAAATTGTATGCAGCAAATTTGTTTGCAGCAAATTGTTTGTAGCAAATTGTTTGCAGCAAATTTGTTTTCAGCAAATTGTTTGCAACAAATAGTTTGCAGCAAATTTGATTGCAGTAAATTGTTTGCAGCAAATTGTTTGCAGCAAATTTGTTTTCAGCAAATTGTTTGCAACAAATAGTTTGCAGCAAATTTGATTGCAGTAAATTGTTTGCACCAAATTGTTTGCAGCAATTTTGTTTGCAGCAAATTGCTTTCCGCGAATTAAATTGCAGTAAATTGTTTGCAGCAAATTGTTTGCAGCAAATTGTTTGCAGCCAATTTGTTTGCCTCAAATTGTTTGCAGTAAATTGTTTGTACCAAATTGTTTGCAACCGACTTCCTTAAAATTGTTTGCTGCAGAAGTCTAATTTTGTGTGATTTCCGACACCTAACCAAATCTTCGATCTGCTGCAATTTGCAATTGTTTGCAGCAAATTTGTTTGCAGCAAATTGTGTGCAGCAAATTTGATTGTAGCAAATTGTTTGAAGCAAATTGTATGCAGCAAATTTGTTAGCAGCAAATTGTTTGTGCAAATTTGTTTGCAGAAAATTGTTTGTAACAAATTGTTTGCAACCGAATTCCTTAAAATTGTTTGCTGCAGAAGTCTATTTTTGTGTGATTTCCGACAACTAACCAAATCTTCGATCTGCTGCAATTTGCAATTGTTTGCAGCAAATTTGTTTGCAGCAAATTGTTTGCAGCAAATTTGTTTGCAGCAAATTGTTTGCAGCACATTTATTTGCAGCAAATTGATGCAGTTAATTGTTTGCAGCAAATTGTTTGCAGCAAACTTGTTTGCAGCAAATTGCTTTCCGCGAATTAAATTGCAGTAAATTGTTTGCAGCAAATTGTTTGCAGCAAATTGTTTGCAGCCAATTTGTTTGCAGCAAATTGTTTGCCGCAAATTGTTTGCAGCAACTTTGTTTGTAGAAAATTGTTTGTAGCAAATTGATTGCAGCAAATTTGTTTGCAGTAAATTGTTTGAAGCTAATTTGTTTGCAGCAAATTTGTTTGCAGCAAATTGTTGGTAGCAAATTGTTTGCAATCGACTTGCTTCAAATTGTTTGCTGCAGAAGTCTATTTTTGTGTGATTTCCGACAACTAACCAAATCTTCGATCTGCTGCAATTTGCAATTGTTTGCAGCAAATTAAATTGCAGTAAATTGTTTGTAGCAAATTTGTTTGCAGCAAATTGTTTGCAGCAACTTTGTTTGTAGAAAATTGTTTGTAGCAAATAGATTGCAGAAAATTTGTTTGCAGTAAATTGTTTGAAGCCAATTTGTTTGCAGCAAATTTGTTTGCCGCAAATCGTTTGCCGCAAATTGTTTGCCGCAAATTTTTTGCCGCAAATTGTTTGCAGCAACTTTGCTTGCAGAAAATTGTTTGTACCAAACCGACTTCCTTAAAATTGTTTGCTGGAAAAGTCTATTTTTGTGTGATTTCCGACACCTAAACAAATCTTCGATCTGCTGCAATTTGCAATTGTTTGCAGCAAATTTGTTTTCAGCAAATTGTTTGCAACAAATTGTTTGCAGCAAATTTGTTTGCAGTAAATTGTTTGCAGCAAATTGTTTGCAGCCAGTTTGTTTGCAGCAAATTGTTTGCAGCCAATTTGTTTGCAGCAAATTGTTTGCCGCAAATTGTTTGCAGCAATTTTGTTTGGAGAAAATTGTTTGCAACCGACTTCCTTAAAATTGTTTGCTGCAGAAGTCTATTTGTGTGTGATTTTAGACACCTAACCAAATCTTCGATCTGCTGCAATTTGCAATTGTTTGCAGCAACTTTGTTTGTAGCAAATTGTTTGTAGAAAATTGTTTGTAGCTAATTTGTTTGCAGCAAATTTGTTTGCACCAAATTTGTTTGAAACAAATTGTTTGCAGCCAATTGATTGCAGAAAATTGTTTGCAGAAAATTTGTTTGCAGCAAATTTGTTTGCAGCAAATTTGTTTGAAGCAAATTTTTTGCAGCAAATTGTTTCCAGCCAATTGATTGCAGAAAATTGTTTGCAGCAAATTGTTTGCCGCAAATTTGTTTGCAGTAAATTGTTGGCAGCAAAATGTTTGTTGCAAATTTGTTTGCCGTAAATTGTTTGCAGCAAATTTATTGTAGCAAATTTGTTTGCAGCAAATTGTTTGCCGCCAATTTGTTTGCAGCTAATTGTTTGTAGAAAATTGTTTGTAGCAAACTTGTGTGTAGCAAACTTGTTTGTAGCAAATTTGTTTGCAGCAAATTTGTTTGCAGCAAATTTATTTGAAGCAAATTGTTTGCAGCCAATTGATTGCAGAAAATTGTTTGCAGAAAATTTGTTTGCAGCAAATTTGTTTGCAGCAAATTTGTTTGAAGCAAATTGTTTGCAGCAAATTGTTTCCAGCCAATTAATTGCAGAAATTTGTTTGCAGCAAATTTGTTTGCAGCAAATTTGTTTGCAGCAAATTTGTTTGCCGCACATTTGTTTGCAGTAAATTGTTGGCAGCAAAATGTTTGTTGAAAATTTGTTTGCCGTAAATTGTTTGCAGCAAATTGTTTGTAACAATTTGTTTGCAGCAAATTGTTTGAAGCAAATTGTTTGCAGCAAATTGTTTGCCGCAAATTTGTTTGCAGTAAATTGTTGGCAGCAAAATGTTTGTTGAAAATTTGTTTGCCGTAAATTGTTTGCAGCAAATTGATTGTAGCAAATTTGTTTGCAGCAAATTTTTTGCCGCCAATTTGTTTGCAGTAAATTGTTTCCAGCCAATTGATTGCAGAAAATTGTTTGCAGCAAATTTGTTTGCAGCAAATTTGTTTGCAGCAAATTTGTTTGCAGCAAATTTGTTTGAAGCAAATTGTTTGTAGCAAATTGTTTGTAAATGTTCAGCAAGTTGTTTGTAGCAAATTGTTTGTAGCAAATTGTTTGTAGCAAATTGTTTGTAGCTAATTTGTTTGCAGCAATTTGTTTGCAGTGAATTTGTTTGCAGCTAATTTGTTTGCAGCAAATTGTATGCAGCAAATTTGTTTGTAGCAAATTGTTTGAAACAAATTGTATGCAGCAAATTTGTTTGCAGCTAATTGTTTGTAGAAAATTGTTTGCAGCAAATTTGTTTGTAGCAAATTTGTTTGTAGTTCATTTATTTGCATCAAATTTGTTTGCAGCACATTGTTTGTAGCAAATTGTTTGTAGCAAATTGTTTGTAGCTAATTTGTTTGCAGCAATTTGTTTGCAGTGAATTTGTTTGCAGCTAATTTGTTTGCAGCAAATTGTATGCAGCAAATTTGTTTGCAGCAAATTTGTTTGAAGCAAATTGTTTGCAGCCAGTTGATTGCAGAAAATTGTTTGCAGAAAATTTGTTTGCAGCAAATTTGTTTGAAGCAAATTGTTTGCAGCAAATTGTTTCCAGCCAATTGATTGCAGAAAATTGTTTGCAGCAAATTTGTTTGCAGCAAATTGTTTGCAGCAAATTTGTTTGCAGTAAATTGTTGGCAGCAAAATGTTTGTTGAAAATTTGTTTGCCGTAAATTGTTTGCAGCAAATTGATTGTAGCAAATTTGTTTGCAGCAAATTGTTTGCCGCCAATTTGTTTGCAGCTAATTGTTTGTATAAAATTGTTTGTAGCAAACTTGTGTGTAGCAAACTTGTTTGTAGCAAATTTGTTTGCAGCAAATTTGTTTGAAGCAAATTGTTTGCAGCCAATTGATTGCAGAAAATTGTTTGGAGAAAATTTGTTTGCAGCAAATTTGTTTGCAGCAAATTTGTTTGAAGCAAATTGTTTGCAGCAAATTGTTTCCAGCCAATTAATTGCAGAAAATTGTGTGCAGCAAATTTGTTTGCAGCAAATTTGTTTGCAGCAAATTTGTTTGCCGCACATTTGTTTGCAGTAAATTGTTGGCAGCAAAATGTTTGTTGAAAATTTGTTTGCCGTAAATTGTTTGCAGCAAATTGTTTGTAACAATTTGTTTGCAGCAAATTGTTTGCAGCAAATTGTTTGCAGCAAATTGTTTGCCGCAAATTTGTTTGCAGTAAATTGTTGGCAGCAAAATGTTTGTTGAAAATTTGTTTGCCATAAATTGTTTGCAGCAAATTGATTGTAGCAAATTTGTTTGCAGCAAATTGTTTGCCGCCAATTTGTTTGCAGTAAATTGTTTCCAGCCAATTGATTGCAGAAAATTGTTTGCAGCAAATTTGTTTGCAGCAAATTTGTTTTCAGCAAATTTGTTTGCAGCAAATTTGTTTGCAGCAAATTTGTTTGCAGCAAATTTGTTTGCAGCAAATTTGTTTGCAGCAAATTTGTTTGCAGCAAATTTGTTTGCAGCAAATTTGTTTGAAGCAAATTGTTTGTAGCAAAATGTTTTCAGCAAGTTGTTTGTAGCAAATTGTTTGTAGCAAATTGTTTGTAGCTAATTTGTTTGCAGCAATTTGTTTGCAGTGAATTTGTTTGCAGCTAATTTGTTTGCAGCAAATTGTATGCAGCAAATTTGTTTGCAGCAAATTGTTTGTATTAAATTGTTTGCAGCAAATTTGTTTTCAGCAAATTGTTTGCAACAAATTGTTTGCAGCAAATTTGATTGCAGCAAATTGTGTGCAGCAAATTTGTTTGTAGCAAATTGTTTGAAGCAAATTGTATGCAGCTATTTGTTTGCAGCTAATTGTTTGAAGCTAATTGTTTGCAGCAAATTGTTCCCAGCAAATTGATTGCAGAAAATTGTTTGCAGCAAATTTGTTTGCAGCAAATTTGTTTGCAGAAAATTTGTGTGCAGCAAAATGTTTGTAACAAATTTGTTTGCAGCAAAATTTTTGTGGCTATTTGGTTTGCAGCAAATTGTTTGCAGCAAAGTTATCTGCAGAAAATTTGTGTGCAGCAAAATGTTTGTAACAAATTTGTTTGCAGCAAAATTTTTGTGGCTATTTTGTTTGCATCAAATTTGTTTGCGGCAAATTGTATGTAGCATATTGTTTGTAGCAAATTGTTTGCAGCAATTTGTTTGCAGTGAATTTGTTTGCAGCTAATTGTTTGCAGCAAGTTGTTTGCAGCAAATTGTTTGTAGCAAATTTGTTTGAAGCAAATAGTTTGTAGCAAATTGTTTGCAACCGACTTCCTTAAAATTGTTTGCTGCAGAAGTCTATTTTTGTGTGATTTCCGACACCTAACCAAATCTTCGATCTGCTGCAATTTGCAATTGTTTGCAGCACATTGTTTGTAGCAAACTGTATGTAGCAAATTGTTTGCAGCAAATTTGTTTGCATTAAATTGTTTGCAGCTAATTTATATGCAGCAAACTGTATGCAGCAAATTGTTTGCAGCAAATTGTTTGTAGCAAATTGTTTGCAGCAAATTTGTTTGTAGTTCATTTATTTGCATCAAATTTGTTTGCAGCACATTGTTTGTAGCAAATTGTTTGTAGCAAATTGTTTGTAGCTAATTTGTTTGCAGCAATTTGTTTGCAGTGAATTTGTTTGCAGCTAATTTGTTTGCAGCAAATTGTATGCAGCAAATTTGTTTGCAGCAAATTTGTTTGAAGCAAATTGTTTGCAGCCAATTGATTGCAGAAAATTGTTTGCAGAAAATTTGTTTGCAGCAAATTTGTTTGAAGCAAATTGTTTGCAGCAAATTGTTTCCAGCCAATTGATTGCAGAAAATTGTTTGCAGCAAATTTGTTTGCAGCAAATTGTTTGCAGCAAATTTGTTTGCAGTAAATTGTTGGCAGCAAAATGTTTGTTGAAAATTTGTTTGCCGTAAATTGTTTGCAGCAAATTGATTGTAGCAAATTTGTTTGCAGCAAATTGTTTGCCGCCAATTTGTTTGCAGCTAATTGTTTGTATAAAATTGTTTGTAGCAAACTTGTGTGTAGCAAACTTGTTTGTAGCAAATTTGTTTGCAGCAAATTTGTTTGAAGCAAATTGTTTGCAGCCAATTGATTGCAGAAAATTGTTTGGAGAAAATTTGTTTGCAGCAAATTTGTTTGCAGCAAATTTGTTTGAAGCAAATTGTTTGCAGCAAATTGTTTCCAGCCAATTAATTGCAGAAAATTGTGTGCAGCAAATTTGTTTGCAGCAAATTTGTTTGCAGCAAATTTGTTTGCACAAAGTGCACATTTGTTTGCAGTAAATTGTTGGCAGCAAAATGTTTGTTGAAAATTTGTTTGCCGTAAATTGTTTGCAGCAAATTGTTTGTAACAATTTGTTTGCAGCAAATTGTTTGCAGCAAATTGTTTGCAGCAAATTGTTTGCCGCAAATTTGTTTGCAGTAAATTGTTGGCAGCAAAATGTTTGTTGAAAATTTGTTTGCCATAAATTGTTTGCAGCAAATTGATTGTAGCAAATTTGTTTGCAGCAAATTGTTTGCCGCCAATTTGTTTGCAGTAAATTGTTTCCAGCCAATTGATTGCAGAAAATTGTTTGCAGCAAATTTGTTTGCAGCAAATTTGTTTTCAGCAAATTTGTTTGCAGCAAATTTGTTTGCAGCAAATTTGTTTGCAGCAAATTTGTTTGCAGCAAATTTGTTTGCAGCAAATTTGTTTGAAGCAAATTGTTTGTAGCAAAATGTTTTCAGCAAGTTGTTTGTAGCAAATTGTTTGTAGCAAATTGTTTGTAGCTAATTTGTTTGCAGCAATTTGTTTGCAGTGAATTTGTTTGCAGCTAATTTGTTTGCAGCAAATTGTTTGCAGCAAATTTGTTTGCAAGCAGCAAATTTGTTTGTAGCAAATTGTTTGAGCAAATTGTTTGCAGCAATTTTGTTTTCAGCAAATTGTTTGCAACAAATTGTTTGCAGCAAATTTGTTTGCAGCAAATTGTTTGCAGCAAATTTGTTTGTAGCAAATTATTTGAAGCAAATTGTTTCAAATTGTGTGCAGCAAATTTGTTTGCAGCTAATTGTTTGAAGCAAATTGTTTGCAGCTATTTGTTTGCAGCAAATTGATTGCAGAAAATTGTTGGCAGCAAATTTGTTTGCAGCAAATTTGTTTGCAGAAAATTTGTGTGCAGCAAAATGTTTGTAACAAATTTGTTTGCAGCAAAATTTTTGTGGCTATTTGGTTTGCAGCAAATTGTTTGCAGCAAAGTTATTTGCAGAAAATTTGTGTGCAGCAAAATGTTTGTAACAAATTTGTTTGCAGCAAAATTTTTGTGGCTATTTTGTTTGCATCAAATTTGTTTGCGGCAAATTGTATGTAGCATATTGTTTGTAGCAAATTGTTTGCAGCAATTTGTTTGCAGTGAATTTGTTTGCAGCTAATTGTTTGCAGCAATTTGTTTGCAGCAAATTGTTTGTAGCAAATTTGTTTGAAGCAAATTGTTTGTAGCAAATTGTTTGCAACCGACTTCCTTAAAATTGTTTGCTGCAGAAGTCTATTTTTGTGTGATTTCCGACACCTAACCAAATCTTCGATCTGCTGCAATTTGCAATTGTTTGCAGCAAATTTGTTTGCAGCAAATTGTTTGCAGCACATTGTTTGTAGCAAACTGTATGTAGCAAATTGTTTGCAGCAAATTTGTTTGCATTAAATTGTTTGCAGCTAATTTATATGCAGCAAACTGTATGCAGCAAATTGTTTGCAGCAAATTGTTTGTAGCAAATTGTTTGCAGCAAATTTGTTTGCAGTAAATTGTTTCCAGCCAATTGATTGCAGAAAATTGTTTGCAGCAAATTTGTTTGCAGCAAATTTGTTTTCAGCAAATTTGTTTGCAGCAAATTTGTTTGCAGCAAATTGTTTGCCAGCCAATTTGTTTGCAGTAAATTGTTTGCAGCCAATTGTTTGCAGCAAATTGTTTGCAGCAAATTTGTTTGCAGCAAATTTGTTTGCAGCAAATTTGTTTGCAGCAAATTTGTTTGCAGCAAATTTGTTTGAAGCAAATTGTTTGTAGCAAATTGTTTTCAGCAAGTTGTTTGTAGCAAATTGTTTGTAGCAAATTGTTTGTAGCTAATTTGTTTGCAGCAATTTGTTTGCAGTGAATTTGTTTGCAGCTAATTTGTTTGCAGAAAATTGTATGCAGCAAATTTGTTTGTAAGCAAATTGTTTGAAACAAATTGTATGCAGCAAATTTGTTTGCAGCTAATTGTTTGTAGAAAATTGTTTGCAGCAAATTTGTTTGTAGCAAATTTGTTTGTAGTTCATTTATTTGCATCAAATTTGTTTGCAGCACATTGTTTGTAGCAAATTGTTTGTAGCAAATTGTTTGTAGCTAATTTGTTTGCAGCAATTTGTTTGCAGTGAATTTGTTTGCAGCTAATTTGTTTGCAGCAAATTGTATGCAGCAAATTTGTTTGCAGCAAATTTGTTTGAAGCAAATTGTTTGCAGCCAGTTGATTGCAGAAAATTGTTTGCAGAAAATTTGTTTGCAGCAAATTTGTTTGAAGCAAATTGTTTGCAGCAAATTGTTTCCAGCCAATTGATTGCAGAAAATTGTTTGCAGCAAATTTGTTTGCAGCAAATTGTTTGCAGCAAATTTGTTTGCAGTAAATTGTTGGCAGCAAAATGTTTGTTGAAAATTTGTTTGCCGTAAATTGTTTGCAGCAAATTGATTGTAGCAAATTTGTTTGCAGCAAATTGTTTGCCGCCAATTTGTTTGCAGCTAATTGTTTGTATAAAATTGTTTGTAGCAAACTTGTGTGTAGCAAACTTGTTTGTAGCAAATTTGTTTGCAGCAAATTTGTTTGAAGCAAATTGTTTGCAGCCAATTGATTGCAGAAAATTGTTTGGAGAAAATTTGTTTGCAGCAAATTTGTTTGCAGCAAATTTGTTTGAAGCAAATTGTTTGCAGCAAATTGTTTCCAGCCAATTAATTGCAGAAAATTGTGTGCAGCAAATTTGTTTGCAGCAAATTTGTTTGCAGCAAATTTGTTTGCCGCACATTTGTTTGCAGTAAATTGTTGGCAGCAAAATGTTTGTTGAAAATTTGTTTGCCGTAAATTGTTTGCAGCAAATTGTTTGTAACAATTTGTTTGCAGCAAATTGTTTGCAGCAAATTGTTTGCAGCAAATTGTTTGCCGCAAATTTGTTTGCAGTAAATTGTTGGCAGCAAAATGTTTGTTGAAAATTTGTTTGCCATAAATTGTTTGCAGCAAATTGATTGTAGCAAATTTGTTTGCAGCAAATTGTTTGCCGCCAATTTGTTTGCAGTAAATTGTTTCCAGCCAATTGATTGCAGAAAATTGTTTGCAGCAAATTTGTTTGCAGCAAATTTGTTTTCAGCAAATTTGTTTGCAGCAAATTTGTTTGCAGCAAATTTGTTTGCAATGCAAAATTTGTTTGCAGCAAATTTGTTTGCAGCAAATTTGTTTGAAGCAAATTGTTTGTAGCAAATTTTTTCAGCAAGTTGTTTGTAGCAAATTGTTTGTAGCAAATTGTTTGTAGCTAATTTGTTTGCAGCAATTTGTTTGCAGTGAATTTGTTTGCAGCTAATTTGTTTGCAGCAAATTGTATGCAGCAAATTTGTTTGCAGCAAATTGTTTGTAGCAAATTGTTTGCAGCAAATTTGTTTTCAGCAAATTGTTTGCAACAAATTGTTTGCAGCAAATTTGATTGCAGCAAATTGTGTGCAGCAAATTTGTTTGTAGCAAATTGTTTGAAGCAAATTGTATGCAGCTATTTGTTTGCAGCTAATTGTTTGAAGCTAATTGTTTGCAGCAAATTGTTCCCAGCAAATTGATTGCAGAAAATTGCTTGCAGCAAATTTGTTTGCAGCAAATTTGTTTGCAGAAAATTTGTGTGCAGCAAAATGTTTGTAACAAATTTGTTTGCAGCAAAATTTTTGTGGCTATTTGGTTTGCAGCAAATTGTTTGCAGCAAAGTTATTTGCAGAAAATTTGTGTGCAGCAAAATGTTTGTAACAAATTTGTTTGCAGCAAAATTTTTGTGGCTATTTTGTTTGCATCAAATTTGTTTGCGGCAAATTGTATGTAGCATATTGTTTGTAGCAAATTGTTTGCAGCAATTTGTTTGCAGTGAATTTGTTTGCAGCTAATTTGTTTGCAGCAATTTGTTTGCAGCAAATTGTTTGTAGCAAATTTGTTTGAAGCAAATTGTTTGTAGCAAATTGTTTGCAACCGACTTCCTTAAAATTGTTTGCTGCAGAAGTCTATTTTTGTGTGATTTCCGACACCTAACCAAATCTTCGATCTGCTGCAATTTGCAATTGTTTGCAGCAAATTTGTTTGCAGCACATTGTTTGCAGCACATTGTTTGTAGCAAACTGTATGTAGCAAATTGTTTGCAGCAAATTTGTTTGCATTAAATTGTTTGCAGCTAATTTATATGCAGCAAACTGTATGCAGCAAATTGTTTGCAGCAAATTGTTTGTAGCAAATTGTTTGCAGCAAATTTGTTTGTAGTTCATTTATTTGCATCAAATTTGTTTGCAGCACATTGTTTGTAGCAAATTGTTTGTAGCAAATTGTTTGTAGCTAATTTGTTTGCAGCAATTTGTTTGCAGTGAATTTGTTTGCAGCTAATTTGTTTGCAGCAAATTGTATGCAGCAAATTTGTTTGCAGCAAATTTGTTTGAAGCAAATTGTTTGCAGCCAATTGATTGCAGAAAATTGTTTGCAGAAAATTTGTTTGCAGCAAATTTGTTTGAAGCAAATTGTTTGCAGCAAATTGTTTCCAGCCAATTGATTGCAGAAAATTGTTTGCAGCAAATTTGTTTGCAGCAAATTGTTTGCAGCAAATTTGTTTGCAGTAAATTGTTGGCAGCAAAATGTTTGTTGAAAATTTGTTTGCCGTAAATTGTTTGCAGCAAATTGATTGTAGCAAATTTGTTTGCAGCAAATTGTTTGCCGCCAATTTGTTTGCAGCTAATTGTTTGTATAAAATTGTTTGTAGCAAACTTGTGTGTAGCAAACTTGTTTGTAGCAAATTTGTTTGCAGCAAATTTGTTTGAAGCAAATTGTTTGCAGCCAATTGATTGCAGAAAATTGTTTGGAGAAAATTTGTTTGCAGCAAATTTGTTTGCAGCAAATTTGTTTGAAGCAAATTGTTTGCAGCAAATTGTTTCCAGCCAATTAATTGCAGAAAATTGTGTTGCAGCAAATTTGTTTGCAGCAAATTTGTTTGCAGCAAATTTGTTTGCCGCACATTTGTTTGCAGTAAATTGTTGGCAGCAAAATGTTTGTTGAAAATTTGTTTGCCGTAAATTGTTTGCAGCAAATTGTTTGTAACAATTTGTTTGCAGCAAATTGTTTGCAGCAAATTGTTTGCAGCAAATTGTTTGCCGCAAATTTGTTTGCAGTAAATTGTTGGCAGCAAAATGTTTGTTGCAAATTTGTTTGTAGTTCATTTATTTGCATCAAATTTGTTTGCAGCACATTGTTTGTAGCAAATTGTTTGTAGCAAATTGTTTGTAGCTAATTTGTTTGCAGCAATTTGTTTGCAGTGAATTTGTTTGTAGCAAATTGTTTGTAGCTAATTTGTTTGCAGCAATTTGTTTGCAGTGAATTTGTTTGCAGCTAATTTGTTTGCAGCAAATTGTATGCAGCAAATTTGATTGCAGCAAATTGTTTGCAGCAAATTGTTTGCAGCAAATTTGTTTTCAGCAAATTGTTTGCAACAAATAGTTTGCAGCAAATTTGATTGCAGTAAATTGTTTGCAGCAAATTGTTTGCAGCAATTTTGTTTGCAGCAAATTGTTTGCAGCGAATTAAGTTGCAGCAAATTGTTTGCAGCAAATTGTTTGCAGCAAATTGTTTGCAGCAAATTTGTTTGCCGCAAATTGTTTGCAGTAAATTGTTTGTACCAAATTGTTTGCAACAAATTTTTAAAATTGTTTGCAGCAGAATTGTTTCAATTTTGTGTGATTTCCGACACCTAACCAAATCTTCGATCTGCTGCAATTTGCAATTGTTTGCAGCAAATTTGTTTGCAGCAAATTGTGTGCAGCAAATTTGATTGTTTGCAAATTGTTTGAAGCAAATTGTATGCAGCAAATTTGTTTGCAGCAAATTGTTTGTAGCAAATTTGTTTGCAGAAAATTGTTTGTAACAAATTGTTTGCAACCGAATTCCTTAAAAATTGTTTGCTGCAGAAGTCTATTTTTGTGTGATTTCCGACAACTAATCAAATCTTCGATCTGCTGCAATTTGCAAATTGTTTGCAGCAAATTTGTTTGCAGCAAATTGTTTGCAGCAAATTTGTTTGCAGCAAATTGTTTGCAGCAAATTTATTTGCAGCAAATTGATTTGCAGCAAATTGTTTGCAGCAAATTGTTTGCAGCAAACTTGTTTGCAGCAAATTGCTTTCCGCAAATTAAATTGCAGTAAATTGTTTGCAGCAAATTGTTTGCAGCAAATTGTTTGCAGCCAATTTGTTTGCAGCAAATTGTTTGCCGCAAATTGTTTGCAGCAACTTTGTTTGTAGAAAATTGTTTGTAGCAAATTGATTGCAGCAAATTTGTTTGCAGTAAATTGTTTGAAGCTAATTTGTTTGCAGCAAATTTGTTTGCAGCAAATTGTTTGTAGCAAATTGTTTGCAATCGACTTGCTTACAAATTGTTTGCTGCAGAAGTCTTATTTTGTGTGAATTTCCGACAACTAACCAAATCTTCGATCTGCTGCAAATTTCAGCAATTGTTTGCAGCAAATTAAATTGCAGTAAATTGTTTGCAGCAAATTTGTTTGCAGCAAATTGTTTGCAGCAAATTTGTTTGTAGAAAATTTGTTTGTAGCAAATTGTTTGCAGAAAATTTGTTTGCAGCAAATTGTTTGCAGCCAATTTGTTTGCAGCAAATTTGTTTGCAGCAAATTGTTTGCAGCAAATTTGTTTGCAGCAAATTTGTTTGCAGCAAATTGTTTGCAGCAACTTTGTTTGCAGAAAATTGTTTGTACCAAATTGCCGACTTCGCTTAAAATTGTTTGCTGCAAAAGTCTATTTTTGTGTGATTTCCGACACCTAAACAAATCTTCGATCTGCTGCAATTTGCAATTGTTTGCAGCAAATTTGTTTTCAGCAAATTGTTTGCAACAAATTGTTTGCAGCAAATTTGTTTGCAGCAAATTGTTTGCAGCAAATTGTTTGCAGCCAGTTTGTTTGCAGCAAATTGTTTGCAGCCAATTTGTTTGCAGCAAATTGTTTGCAGCAAATTGTTTGCAGCAATTTTGTTTGGAGAAAATTGTTTGCAACCAACTTCCTTGCAAAATTGTTTGCTGCAGAAGTCTATTTGTGTGTGATTTTAGACACCTAACCAAATCTTCGATCTGCTGCAATTTGCAATTGTTTGCAGCAAATTTTGTTTGTAGCAAATTGTTTGTAGAAAATTGTTTGTAGCTAATTTGTTTGCAGCAAATTTGTTTGCAGCAAATTTGTTTGAAACAAATTGTTTGCAGCAAATTGTTTGCAGCTAATTGTTTGCAGAAAATTTGTTTGCAGCAAATTTGTTTGCAGCTAATTTGTTTGCAGCAAATTTTTTGCAGCAAATTTGTTTGCAGCAAATAGTTTGCAGCAAATTGTTTGCGGCAAATAGTTTGCCGCAAATTTGTTTGCAGCAAATTGTTGGCAGCAAAATGTTTGTTGCAAATTTGTTTGCCGCAAATTGTTTGCAGCAAATTTATTTGTAGCAAATTTGTTTGCAGCAAATTGTTTGCAAATTGTTTGCAGCAAATTTGTTTGCAGCAAATTGTTTGTAGAAAATTGTTTGTAGCAAACTTGTTTGTAGCAAACTTGTTTGTAGCAAATTTGTTTGCAGCAAATTTGTTTGCAGCAAATTTATTTGAAGCAAATTGTTTGCAGCCAATTGTTTGCAGCAAATTGTTTGCAGAAAATTTGTTTGCAGCAAATTTGTTTGCAGCAAATTTGTTTGAAGCAAATTGTTTGCAGCAAATTTGTTTGCAGCAAATTGTTTGCAGCAAATTTGTTTGCAGCAAATTTGTTTGCAGCAAATTTGTTTGCAGCAAATTTGTTTGCAGTAAATTGTTTGCAGCAAAATGTTTGTTGAAAATTTGTTTGCCGTAAATTGTTTGCAGCAAATTGTTTGTAACAATTTGTTTGCAGCAATTTGTTTGAAGCAAATTGTTTGCAGCAAATTGTTTGCCGCAAATTTGTTTGCAGTAAATTGTTGGCAGCAAAATGTTTGTTGAAAATTTGTTTGCCGTAAATTGTTTGCAGCAAATTGATTGTAGCAAATTTGTTTGCAGCAAATTTTTTGCCGCCAATTTGTTTGCAGTAAATTGTTTGCAGCAAATTGTTTGCAGAAAATTGTTTGCAGCAAATTTGTTTGCAGCAAATTTGTTTGCAGCAAATTTGTTTGCAGCAAATTTGTTTGAAGCAAATTGTTTGTAGCAAATTGTTTTCAGCAAATTGTTTGTAGCAAATTGTTTGCAGCAAATTGTTTGTAGCAAATTTGTTTGCAGCAAATTGTTTGCAGCAAATTGTTTGCAGCAAATTTGTTTGCAGCAAATTGTATGCAGCAAATTTGTTTGTAGCAAATTGTTTGAAACAAATTGTATGCAGCAAATTTGTTTGCAGCTAATTGTTTGTAGAAAATTGTTTGCAGCAAATTTGTTTGCAGCAAATTTGTTTGAAGCAAATTGTTTGCAGCAAATTGTTTCCAGCCAATTAATTGCAGAAATTTGTTTGCAGCAAATTTGTTTGCAGCAAATTTGTTTGAAGCAAATTGTTTGCAGCCAGTTGATTGCAGAAAATTGTTTGCAGAAAATTTGTTTGCAGCAAATTTGTTTGAAGCAAATTGTTTGCAGCAAATTGTTTCCAGCCAATTGATTGCAGAAAATTGTTTGCAGCAAATTTGTTTGCAGCAAATTGTTTGCAGCAAATTTGTTTGCAGTAAATTGTTGGCAGCAAAATGTTTGTTGAAAATTTGTTTGCCGTAAATTGTTTGCAGCAAATTGATTGTAGCAAATTTGTTTGCAGCAAATTGTTTGCCGCCAATTTGTTTGCAGCTAATTGTTTGTATAAAATTGTTTGTAGCAAACTTGTGT
This sequence comes from Drosophila arawakana, assembly GCA_018151165.1. Lineage (NCBI taxonomy): Eukaryota > Metazoa > Arthropoda > Insecta > Diptera > Drosophilidae > Drosophila > Drosophila arawakana. The sequence goes on along the minus strand of JAECWX010000120.1, from coordinate 668,275 downwards.
GTAGCAAACTTGTTTGTAGCAAATTTGTTTGCAGCAAATTTGTTTGAAGCAAATTGTTTGCAGCCAATTGATTGCAGAAAATTGTTTGGAGAAAATTTGTTTGCAGCAAATTTGTTTGCAGCAAATTTGTTTGAAGCAAATTGTTTGCAGCAAATTGTTTGCAGCCAATTAATTGCAGAAAATTGTTTGCAGCAAATTTGTTTGCAGCAAATTTGTTTGCAGCAAATTTGTTTGCCGCACATTTGTTTGCAGTAAATTGTTGGCAGCAAAATGTTTGTTGAAAATTTGTTTGCCGTAAATTGTTTGCAGCAAATTGTTTGTAACAATTTGTTTGCAGCAAATTGTTTGCAGCAAATTGTTTGCAGCAAATTGTTTGCCGCAAATTTGTTTGCAGTAAATTGTTGGCAGCAAAATGTTTGTTGAAAATTTGTTTGCCATAAATTGTTTGCAGCAAATTGATTGTAGCAAATTTGTTTGCAGCAAATTGTTTGCCGCCAATTTGTTTGCAGTAAATTGTTTCCAGCCAATTGATTGCAGAAAATTGTTTGCAGCAAATTTGTTTGCAGCAAATTTGTTTGCAGCAAATTTGTTTGCAGCAAATTTGTTTGCAGCAAATTTGTTTGCAGCAAATTTGTTTGCAGCAAATTTGTTTGCAGCAAATTTGTTTGCAGCAAATTTGTTTGCAGCAAATTGTTAATGTTTGTAGCAAAATGTTTTCAGCAAGTTGTTTGTAGCAAATTGTTTGTAGCAAATTGTTTGTAGCTAATTTGTTTGCAGCAATTTGTTTGCAGTGAATTTGTTTGCAGCTAATTTGTTTGCAGCAAATTGTATGCAGCAAATTTGTTTGCAGCAAATTGTTTGTAGCAAATTGTTTGCAATCGACTTGCTTCAAATTGTTTGCTGCAGAAGTCTATTTTTGTGTGATTTCCGACAACTAACCAAATCTTCGATCTGCTGCAATTTGCAAATTGTTTGCAGCAAATTAAATTGCAGTAAATTGTTTGTAGCAAATTTGTTTGCAGCAAATTGTTTGCAGCAACTTTGTTTGTAGAAAATTGTTTGTAGCAAATAGATTGCAGAAAATTTGTTTGCAGTAAATTGTTTGAAGCCAATTTGTTTGCAGCAAATTTGTTTGCCGCAAATCGTTTGCCGCAAATTGTTTGCCGCAAATTTTTTTGCCGCAAATTGTTTGCAGCAACTTTGCTTGCAGAAAATTGTTTGTACCAAACCGACTTCCTTAAAATTGTTTGCTGGAAAAGTCTATTTTTGTGTGATTTCCGACACCTAAACAAATCTTCGATCTGCTGCAATTTGCAATTGTTTGCAGCAAATTTGTTTTCAGCAAATTGTTTGCAACAAATTGTTTGCAGCAAATTTGTTTGCAGTAAATTGTTTGCAGCAAATTGTTTGCAGCCAATTTGTTTGCAGCAAATTGTTTGCAGCCAATTTGTTTGCAGCAAAATTGTTTGCCGCAAATTGTTTGCAGCAATTTTGTTTGGAGAAAATTGTTTGCAACCGACTTCCTTAAAATTGTTTGCTGCAGAAGTCTATTTGTGTGTGATTTTTGACACCTAACCAAATCTTCGATCTGCTGCAATTTGCAATTGTTTGCAGCAACTTTGTTTGTAGCAAATTGTTTGTAGAAAATTGTTTGTAGCTAATTTGTTTGCAGCAAATTTGTTTGCAGCAAATTGTTTGCAGCAAATTTGTTTGAAACAAATTGTTTGCAGCAAATTGTTTGCAGAAAATTGTTTGCAGAAAATTTGTTTGCAGCAAATTTGTTTGCAGCAAATTTGTTTGAAGCAAATTTTTTGCAGCAAATTGTTTCCAGCCAATTGATTGCAGAAAATTGTTTGCAGCAAATTGTTTGCCGCAAATTTGTTTGCAGTAAATTGTTTGCAGCAAAATGTTTGTTGCAAATTTGTTTGCAGCAAATTGTTTGCAGCAAATTTATTGTAGCAAATTTGTTTGCAGCAAATTGTTTGCAGCCAATTTGTTTGCAGCAAATTGTTTGTAGCAAATTGTTTGTAGCAAACTTGTTTGTAGCAAACTTGTTTGTAGCAAATTTGTTTGCAGCAAATTTGTTTGCAGCAAATTTATTTGAAGCAAATTGTTTGCAGCCAATTGTTTGCAGAAAATTGTTTGCAGAAAATTTGTTTGCAGCAAATTTGTTTGCAGCAAATTTGTTTGAAGCAAATTGTTTGCAGCAAATTGTTTGCAGCAAATTGATTGCAGAAATTTGTTTGCAGCAAATTTGTTTGCAGCAAATTTGTTTGCCGCAAATTTGTTTGCAGTAAATTGTTTGCAGCAAAATGTTTTGTTGAAAATTTGTTTGCAGTAAATTGTTTGCAGCAAATTGTTTGTAACAATTTGTTTGCAGCAAATTGTTTGCAGCAAATTGTTTGCAGCAAATTGTTTGCAGCAAATTTGTTTGCAGCAAATTGTTGGCAGCAAATTGTTTGCTGCAAATTTGTTTGCAGTAAATTGTTTGCAGCAAATTGATTGCAGCAAATTTGTTTGCAGCAAATTTTTTGCCAAATTTGTTTGCAGCAAATTTGTTTGCAGCAAATTGTTTGCAGAAAATTGTTTGCAGCAAATTTGTTTGCAGCAAATTTGTTTGCAGCAAATTTGTTTGCAGCAAATTTGTTTGCAGCAAATTGTTTGTAGCAAATTGTTTGCAGCAAGTTGTTTGTAGCAAATTGTTTGTAGCAAATTGTTTGCAGCAAATTTGTTTGCAGCAAATTTGTTTGCAGTGAATTTGTTTGCAGCAAATTTGTTTGCAGCAAATTGTTTGCAGCAAATTTGTTTGTACAAATTGTTTGCAGCAAATTGTTTGCAGCAAATTTGTTTGCAGCAAATTGTTTGTAGCAAATTGTTTGCAGCAAATTTGTTTGCAGCAAATTTGTTTGCAGCAAATTTGTTTGCAGCAAATTGTTTCCAGCAAATTGATTGCAACCGAAATTTGTTTGCAGCAAATTTGTTTGCTGCAAAATTTTTTTGTAGCGAATTTCCGACACCAACCAAATCTTCGATTTGCAGAAAATTGTTTGCAGAAAATTTGTTTGCAAGCAAATTTGTTTGCAAGCAAATTGTTTGCAGCAAATTGTTTTTGCAGCAAATTGTTTGCAGAAAATTGTTTGCAGCAAATTTGTTTGCAGCAAATTGTTTGCAGCAAATTTGTTTGCAGCAAATTGTTTGCAGCAAAATTTGTTTGTGGAAAATTTGTTTGCAGCAAATTGTTTGCAGCAAATTGTTTGTAGCAAATTTGTTTGCAGCAAATTGTTTGCCGCAAATTTGTTTGCAGCTAATTGTTTGTATAAAATTGTTTGTAGCAAACTTGTTTGTAGCAAACTTGTTTGTAGCAAATTTGTTTGCAGCAAATTTGTTTGAAGCAAATTGTTTGCAGCAAATTGATTTGCAGAAAATTGTTTGGAGCAAATTTGTTTGCAGCAAATTTGTTTGCAGCAAATTTGTTTGAAGCAAATTGTTTGCAGCAAATTGTTTGCAGCAAATTGATTGCAGAAAATTGTTTGCAGCAAATTTGTTTGCAGCAAATTTGTTTGCAGCAAATTTGTTTGCAGCAAATTTGTTTGCAGTAAATTGTTTGCAGCAAAATGTTTGTTGAAAATTTGTTTGCAGCAAATTTGTTTGCAGCAAATTGTTTGCAGCAAATTTGTTTGCAGCAAATTGTTTGCAGCAAATTGTTTGCAGCAAATTGTTTGCAGCAAATTTGTTTGCAGCAAATTGTTGGCAGCAAAATGTTTGTTGAAAATTTGTTTGCCATAAATTGTTTGCAGCAAATTGATTGCAGCAAATTGTTTGCAGCAAATTGTTTGCCGCCAATTTGTTTGCAGTAAATTGTTTCCAGCCAATTGATTGCAGAAAATTGTTTGCAGCAAATTTGTTTGCAGCAAATTTGTTTGCAGCAAATTTGTTTGCAGCAAATTTGTTTGCAGCAAATTTGTTTGCAGCAAATTTGTTTGCAGCAAATTTGTTTGCAGCAAATTTGTTTGCAGCAAATTGTTTGTAGCAAATTTGTTTGTAGCAAATTGTTTGCAGCAAATTGTTTGTAGCAAATTGTTTGTAGCAAATTGTTTGCAGCAAATTTGTTTGCAGCAAATTGTTTGCAGTGAATTTGTTTGCAGCAAATTTGTTTGCAGCAAATTGTTTGCAGCAAATTTGTTTGCAGCAAATTGTTTGTAGCAAATTGTTTGCAGCAAATTTGTTTGCAGCAAATTGTTTGCAACAAATTGTTTGCAGCAAATTGTTTGCAGCAAATTGTTTGCAGCAAATTTGTTTGTAGCAAATTGTTTGAAGCAAATTGTTTGCAGCAAATTTGTTTGCAGCAAATTGTTTGAAGCTAATTTGTTTGCAGCAAATTTGTTTGCAGCAAATTGTTTGCAGAAAATTGTTTGCAGCAAATTTGTTTGCAGCAAATTTGTTTGCAGAAAATTGTTTGCAGCAAAATGTTTGTAACAAATTTGTTTGCAGCAAAATTTTGTGGATTTGGTTTGCAGCAAATTGTTTGCAGCAAAATTATCTGCAAAAAATCTTGTTCTGCAGCAAATTGTTTGTAACAAATTTGTTTGCAGCAAATTTTTTGTAGCTATTTTGTTTGCATCAAATTTGTTTGCAGCAAATTGTTTGCAGCAAATTGTTTTGTAGCAAATTGTTTGCAGCAATTTGTTTGCAGTGAAATTGTTTGCAGCAAATTGTTTGCAGCCAATTTGTTTGCAGCAAATTGTTTGCAGCAAATTGTTTGCAGCAAATTTGTTTGTAGCAAATTGTTTGCAACCGACTTCCTTAAAATTGTTTGCTGCAGAAGTCTATTTTTGTGTGATTTCCGACACCTAACCAAATCTTCGATCTGCTGCAATTTGCAATTGTTTGCAGCAAATTTGTTTGCAGCAAATTGTTTGCAGCAAATTTGTTTGCAGCAAATTGTTTGCAGCAAATTTGTTTGCAGCAAATTTGTTTGCAGCAAACTGTTTGCAGCAATTTGCTTGCAGCAAACTGTTTGCAGCAAATTGTTTGCAGCAAACTGTTTGTAGCAAATTGTTTACAGCAAATTATTTGCATCAAATTTGTTTGCATTAAATTGTTTGTAACAAATTGTTTGTAGCAAATTGTTTTTGTAGCAAATTTGTTTGCAGCAAATTGTTTGCAGTAAATTTGTTTGCAGCAATTTGTTTGCAGCAAATTGTTTGCAGCAAATTTGTTTGCAGCAAATTTGTTTGCAGCAAATTGTTTGCAGCCAATTGATTGCAGAAAATTGTTTGCAGAAAATTTGTTTGCAGCAAATTTGTTTGCAGCAAATTTGTTTGCAGCAAATTGTTTGCAGCCAATTGTTTGCAGCAAATTGTTTGCAGCAAATTTGTTTGCAGCAAATTGTTTGCAGCAAATTTGTTTGCAGCAAATTGTTTGGCAGCAAATTGTTTGCAGCAAATTGTTTGCAGTAAATTGTTTGCAGCAAATTGATTTGTAGCAAATTTGTTTGCAGCAAATTTTGTTTGCAGCAAATTTGTTTGCAGCAAATTGTTTGCATTAAATTGTTTGCAGCAAATTGTTTGTAGCATATTTGTTTGCAGCAAATTTGTTTGCAGCAAATTTTGTTTGAAGCAAATTGTTTGCAGCAAATTGTTTGCAGAAAATTGTTTGCAGCAAATTTGTTTGCAGCAAATTTGTTTGCAGCCAATTTGTTTGCAGCAAATTGTTTGCGGCAAATTGTTTGCGGCAAATTTGTTTGCAGCAAATTTGTTTGCAGCAAATTTGTTTGAAGCAAATTTGATTGCAGCAAATTGTTTGCAGCAAATTGTTTGCAGCAAATTTGTTTGCAGCAAATTGTTTGCAACAAATTGTTTGTAGCAAATTTGTTTGCAGTAAATTGTTTGCAGCAAATTGTTTGCAACAATTTGTTTGCAGCAAATTGTTTGCAGCAAATTGTTTGCAGCAAATTTGTTTGCAGCAAATTTGTTTGCAGTAAATTGTTTGCAGCAAATTGTTTGTTCAAAATTGTTTGCCATAAACTTGTTTGCAGCAAATTGTTTGCAGCAAATTTGTTTGCGCAAATTGTTTGCCGAACCAAATCTTCGTTCTGCAGTAAATTGTTTGCAGCCAATTGTTTGCAGCAAATTGTTTGCAGCAAATTTGTTTGCAGCAAATTTGTTTGCAGCAAATTTGTTTGCAGCAAATTTGTTTGCAGCAAATTTGTTTGCAGCAAATTTGTTTGCAGCAAATTTGTTTGCAGCAAATTTGTTTGCAGCAAATTGTTTGTAGCAAAATGTTTTCAGCAAATTGTTTGCAGCAAATTGTTTGTAGCAAATTGTTTGTAGCAAATTGTTTGCAGCAAATTTGTTTGCAGCAAATTGTTTGCAGCAAATTGTTTGCAGCAAATTTGTTTGCAACAAATTTGTTTGCAGCAAATTTGTTTGCAGCAAATTGTTTGCAGCAAATTTGTTTGTAGCAAATTGTTTGCAGCAAATTGTTTGCAGCTAAATTGTTTGCAGCAAATTTGTTTGCAGCAAATTGTTTGCAGCAAATTTGTTTGTAGCAAATTGTTTGCAAGCAAATTTGTTTGTAGCAATTTGTTTGCAGCAAATTGTTTGCAGCAAATTTGATTGCAGCAAATTTGTTTGCAGCAAATTTGTTTGTAGCAAATTTTGTTTGAAGCAAATTGTTTGCAGCAAATTTGTTTGCAGCAAATTGTTTGCAGCAAATTTGTTTGCAGCAAATTTGTTTGCAGCAAATTGTTTGCAGAAAATTTGTTTGCAGCAAATTGTTTGCAGCAAATTTGTTTGCAGCAAATTTGTTTGCAGCAAATTTGTTTGAAGCAAATTGTTTGCAGCAAATTGTTTGCAGCAAGTTGTTTGCAGCAAATTGTTTGTAGCAAATTGTTTGCAGCAAAATTTTTTTGCAGCAAATTTGTTTGCAACAAATTTGTTTGCAGCAAATTGTATTGTAAATTGCTGTTTGCAGCAAATTGTTTGCAGCAAATTTGTTTGCAGCAAATTGTTTGCAGCAAATTGTTTGCAGCATATTTGTTTGCAGCAAATTGTTTGTATCAAATTTGTTTGAAGCAAATTGTTTGTAGCAAATTGTTTGCAACCGACTTCCTTAAAATTGTTTGCTGCAGAAGTCTATTTTTGTGTGATTTCCGACACCTAACCAAATCTTCGATCTGCTGCAATTTGCAATTGTTTGCAGCAAATTTGTTTGCAGCAAATTGTGTGCAGCAAATTTGTTTGCAGCAAACTGTGTGCAGCAAATTTGTTTGCAGCAAATTGTTTGCAGCAAATTTGTTTGCAGCAAATTGTTTTCAGCAAATTGTTTGCAGCAAATTGTTTGCAGAAAATTGTTTGCAGCAAATTTGTTTGCAGCAAATTGTTTGCAGCAAATTGTTTGCAGCCAAATTTGTTTGCAGCAAATTGTTTGCAGCAAATTTGTTTGCAGCAAATTTGTTTGCAGGAAATTGTTTGCAGCAAATTGTTTGCAGAAAATTGTTTGCAGCAAATTTGTTTGCAGCAAATTGTTTGCAGCAAATTGTTTGCAGCAAATTGTTTGTAGCAAATTGTTTGCAGCAAATTTGTTTGCAGCAAATTTGTTTGCAGCAAATTGTTTGCAGCAAATTTGTTTGCAGCAAATTGTTTGTAGCAAATTGTTTGTAGCAAATTTGTTTGCAGCAAATTTGTTTGCAGTCAAATTGTTTGCAGCAAATTTGTTTGCAGCAAATTGTTTGCAACAAATTGTTTGCAGCAAATTTGTTTGCAGTAAATTGTTATGCAGCAAATTGTTTGCAGCAAATTTGTTTGCAGCAAATTGTTTGCAGCAAATTGTTTGCAGCAAATTTGTTTGTAGCAAATTTATTTGCATCAAATTGTTTGCAACAAACTTGTTTTGCAAAATTGTTTGCTAGCAGAAGTCTGTTTTTGTGTGATTTGCTTTACCTAACAAATTGTTCTGCAGCAAATTGTTTGCAGCAAATTTGTTTGCAGCAAATTGTGTGCAGCAAATTTGTTTGCAGCAAATTTGTTTGCAGCAAATTGTTTGCAGCAAATTTGTTTGCAGCAAATTGTTTGCAGCAAATTTGTTTGCAGCAAATTTGTTTGCAGCAAATTGTTTGCAGCAAATTGTTTGCAGCAAATTGTTTGCAGCAAATTGTTTGCAGCAAATTGTTTGCAGCAAATTGTTTGCAACAAATTTGTTTGCAGCAAATTGTTTGCTGCAAAATGTCTATTTTTGAAAATTTGTTTGCCGTAAATTGTTTGCAGCAAATCTTCGATCCCTGCAAGCAAATTGTTTGCAGCAAATTAGTTTGCGCAATTGTTTGCAGCAAATTTGTTTGTAGCAAATTGTTTGCAGCAAATTGTTTGCAGCAATTTTGTTTGCAGCAAATTGATTGCAGCAAATTTGTTTGTAGCAAATTGTTTGCAGCAAATTTGTTTACTGCAAATTGTTTGTAGCACATTGTTTGTAGCAAACTGTTTGTAGCAAATTGTTTGTACCAAATCGACTTCGCATCAAATTGTTTTCCAGCAAAAGTTAATTGCAGCAAATTGTTTGCCAACAAATCTTCGTTCTGCAGCAAATTGTTTGCAGCAAATTTGTTTGCAGCAAATTTGTTTGCAGCAAATTGTTTGCAACAAATTGTTTGCAGAAAATTTGTTTGCAGTAAATTGTTTGCAGCAAATTGTTTGTAGCCAATTTGTTTGCAGCAAATTGTTTGCAGCAAATTGTTTGCAGCAAATTTGTTTGCAGAAAATTTGTTTGCAACAAACTTGTTTGCAAAAATTGTTTGCTGCAGAAGTCTATTTGCGTGTGAATTGTTTGACAGCTAACCAAATCTTCGATCTGCTAGCAAATTGTTTGCAGCAAATTGTTTGCAGCAAATTTGTTTGCAGCAAATTGTTTGCAGCAAATTTGTTTGTAGCAAATTGTTTGAAACAAATTGTTTGCAGCAAATTTGTTTGCAGCAAATTGTTTGCAGCAAATTTGTTTGCAGCAAATTTGTTTGTAGCAAATTTGTTTGCAGCAAATTTGTTTGCAGCAAATTTGTTTGCAGCAAATTTAATTGCAGCAAATTGTTTGCAGCAAATTGTTTGCAGCAAATTGTTTGCAGCAAATTTGTTTGCAGCAAATTGTTTGCAGCAAATTGTTTGCAGCTAATTTGTTTGCAGCAAATTGTTTGCAGCAAATTTGTTTGCAGCAAATTGTTTGCAGCGAATTGTATTGCAGTAAATTGTTTGCAGCAAATTGTTTGCAGCAAATTGTTTGCAGCAAATTTGTTTGCAGCAAATTGTTTGTATCAAATTGTTTGTAGCAAGTTGTTTGTAGCAAATTGTTTGCAGCAAATTTGTTTGCAGCAAATTTGTTTTCAGCAAATTGTTTGCAACAAATTGTTTGCAGCAAATTTGATTGCAGTAAATTGTTTGCAGCAAATTGTTTGCAGCAAATTTGTTTGCAGCAAATTGTTTGCAGCAAATTGTTTGCAGCAAACTTGTTTGCAGCAAATTGTTTTCCGCGAATTAAATTGTTTGAGCAGTAAATTGTTTGCAGCAAATTGTTTGCAGCAAATTGTTTGCAGCCAATTTGTTTGCAGCAAATTGTTTGCAGTAAATTGTTTGCAGCAAATTGTTTGCAGCAAATTGTTTGCAGCAAATTTGTTTGCAGCAAATTGTTTGCAGCAAATTGATTGCAGTTAATTGTTTGCAGCAAATTTGTTTGCAGCAAACTTGTTTGCAGCAAATTGTTTGCAGCAACTTTGTTTGGAAAGTGAAAATTGTTTGCAACCGACTTCCTTAAAATTGTTTGCTGCAGAAGTCTATTTGTGTGTGATTTTCGACACCTAACCAAATCTTCGATCTGCTGCAATTTCCAACTGTTTGCAGCAAATTTGTTTGCAGCAAATTGTGTGCAGCAAATTTGTTTGAAGCAAATTGTTTGTAGCAAATTGTTTGCAGCAAATTGTTTGTAGCAAATTGTTTGTAGCAAATTGTTTGCAGCAAATTTGTTTGCAGCAAATTGTTTGCAACAAATTGTTTGCAGCAAATTTGTTTGCAGCAAATTGTTTGCAGCAAATTGTTTGCAGCAAATTTGTTTGCAGCAAATTGTTTGCAGCAAATTGTTTGCAGCCAATTTGTTTGCAGCAAATTGTTTGCAGCTAAATTTGTTTGCAGCAAATTGTTTGCAGCAAATTTGTTTGCAGCAAATTTGATTGCAGTAAATTGTTTGCAGCAAATTGTTTGCAATTAATTGTTTGCAGCAAATTGTTTGCAGCAAACTTGTTTGCAGCAAATTGTTTGCCGCAAATTAAATTGCAGTAAATTGTTTGCAGCAAATTGTTTGCAGCAAATTGTTTGCAGCAATTTGTTTGCAGTGAATTTGTTTGCAGCTAATTTGTTTGCAGCAAATTGTTTGCAGCAAATTTGTTTGCAGCAAATTGTTTGCAGCAAATTGTTTGCAGCAAATTTGTTTGCAGCAAATTGTTTGCAAAAAATTGTTTGCAGCAAATTTGATTGCAGCAAATTGTTTGCAGCAAATTTGTTTTCAGCAAATTGTTTGCCGCAAATTGTTTGCAGCAAATTGATGAAGTTAATTGTTTGCAGCAAATTGTTTGCAGCAAACTTGTTTGCAGCAAATTGCTTTCCGCGAATTAAATTGCAGTAAATTGTTTGCAGCCAATTGTTTGCAGCAAATTGTTTGCAGCCAATTTGTTTGCAGCAAATTGTTTGCAGCAAATTTGTTTGCAGCAAATTGTTTGCAGCAAATTGTTTGCAGCAAATTTGTTTGCAGTAAATTGTTTGCAGCAAATTGTTTGCAGTAAATTGTTTGCAGCAAATTTGTTTGCAGCAAATTTGTTTGCAGCAAATTTGTTTGCAGCAAATTGTTTCAGCAAATTGTTTGTAAATTGTTTGCAGCAAATTGTTTGCAGCAAATTGTTTGCAGCAATTTGTTTGCAGCAAATTTGTTTGCAGCTAATTTGTTTGCAGCAAATTGTATGCAGCAAATTGTTTGCCAAATTTGTTTGCAGCAAATTGTTTGCAGCAAATTGTTTGCAGCAAATTGTGTTTGCAGCAAATTGTTTGCAGCAAATTGTTTGCAGCAAATTTGTTTGCAGTAAATTGTTTGCAGCAAATTTGTTTGCAGCAAATTGTTTGCCGCAAATTGTTTGCAGCAAATTGATGAAGTTGCAATTGTTTGCAGCAATTTGTTTGCAGCAAACTTGTTTGCAGCAAATTGCTTTGCCGCAAATTAAATTGCAGTAAATTGTTTGCAGCAAATTGTTTGCAGCAAATTGTTTGCAGCCAATTTGTTTGCCTCAAATTGTTTGCAGTAAATTGTTTGTACCAAATTGTTTGCAACCGACTTCCTTAAAATTGTTTGCTGCAGAAGTCTATTTGTGTGTGATTTCCGACACCTAACCAAATCTTCGATCTGCTGCAATTTGTAATTGTTTGCAGCAAATTTGTTTGCAGCAAATTTGTGTGCAGCAAATTTGATTGTAGCAAATTGTTTGAAGCAAATTGTATGCAGCAAATTTGTTTGCAGCAAATTGTTTGTGGCAAATTTGTTTGCAGAAAATTGTTTGCAGCAAATTGTTTGCAGCCAATTTGTTTGCAGCAAATTGTTTGCAGCAAATTTGTTTGCAGTAAATTGTTTGCAGCAAATTGTTTGCAGCAAATTGTTTGCAGCAAATTGTTTGCAGCCAATTTGTTTGCCTCAAATTGTTTGCAGTAAATTGTTTGTACCAAATTGTTTGCAACCGACTTCCTTAAAATTGTTTGCTGCAGAAGTCTATTTGTGTGTGATTTCCGACACCTAACCAAATCTGCGATTTGCTGCAATTTGCAATTGTTTGCAGCAAATTTGTTTGCAAATTTGTTTGCAGCAAATTGTGTGCAGCAAATTTGATTGTAGCAAATTTGTTTGAAGCAAATTGTTTGCAGCAAATTTGTTTGCAGCAAATTGTTTGTGGCAAATTTGTTTGCAGAAAATTTGTTTGCAGCAAATTGTTTGCAGCCAATTTGTTTGCAGCAAATTTGATTGCAGTAAATTGTTTGCAGCAATTTGTTTGCAGTGAATTTGTTTGCAACAAATTGTTTGCAACAAATTGTTTGCAGCAAATTGTTTGCAGCAAATTTGTTTGCAACAAATTGTTTGCAGCAAATTGTTTGCAGATGCAGTTAATTGTTTGCAGCAAATTGTTTGTAGCAAATTGTTTTCAGCAAATTTGTTTGCCTCAAATTGTTTGCAGTAAATTGTTTGTAGAAAATTGTTTGTAGCTAATTTGTTTGCAGCAATTTGTTTGCAGCAGAATTTGTTTGCAACAAATTGTTTGCAGCAAATTTGATTGCAGTAAATTGTTTGCAGCAAATTGATGCAGTTAATTGTTTGCAGCAAATTGTTTGTAGCAAATTGTTTTCAGCAAATTTGTTTTCAGCAAATTGTTTGCAACAAATTGTTTGCAGCAAATTTGATTGCAGTAAATTGTTTGCAGCAAATTGTTTGCAGCAAATTTGTTTTCAGCAAATTGTTTGCCGCAAATTGTTTGCAGCAAACTTGTTTGCAGCAAATTGCTTTCCGCGAATTAAATTGTGCAGTAAATTGTTTGCAGCAAATTGTTTGCAGCAAATTGATGCAGTTAATTGTTTGCAGCAAATTGTTTGCAGCAAATTGTTTGCAGCAAATTTGATTGCAGTAAATTGTTTGTAGCAAATTGATGCAGTTAATTGTTTGCAGCAAATTGTTTGCAGCAAACTTGTTTGCAGCAAATTGCTTTCCGCGAATTAAATTGCAGTAAATTGTTTGCAGCAAATTGTTTGCAGCAAATTGTTTGCAACAAATTGTTTGCAGCAATTTGTTTGCAGTGAATTTGTTTGCAGCTAATTTGTTTGCAGCAAATTGTATGCAGCAAATTTGTTTGCAGCAAATTGTTTGTAGCAAATTGTTTGCAGCAAATGTGTTTTCAGCAAATTGTTTGCAAAAAATTGTTTGCAGCAAATTTGATTGCAGTAAATTGTTTGCAGCAAATTTGTTTTCAGCAAATTGTTTGCCGCAAATTGTTTGCAGCAAATTGATGAAGTTAATTGTTTGCAGCAAATTGTTTGCAGCAAACTTGTTTGCAGCAAATTGCTTTCCAGCGAATTAAATTGCAGTAAATTGTTTGCAGCAAATTGTTTGCAGCAAATTGTTTGCAGCAAATTGTTTGCAGCCAATTTGTTTGCCTCAAATTGTTTGCAGTAAATTGTTTGTAGAAAATTGTTTGTAGCTAATTTGTTTGCAGCAATTTGTTTGCAGTGAATTTGTTTGCAGCTAATTTGTTTGCAGCAAATTGTATGCAGCAAATTTGTTTGCAGCAAATTGTTTGTGGCAAATTGTTTGCAGCAAATTGTTTGCAGCAATTTTGTTTGGAGAAAATTGTTTGCTGCAAATTGTTTGCAACAAATTTGTTTGTACCAAATTGTTTGCAACCGAATTGCTTGAAAATTGTTTGCTGCAAAAGTCTATTTTTGTGTGATTTCCGACAACTAATCAAATCTTCGATCTGCTGCAATTTGCAATTGTTTGCAGCAAATTTGTTTGCAGCAAATTGTTTGCAACAAATTGTTTGCAGCAAATTTGTTTGCAGTAAATTGTTTGCAGCAAATTGTTTCCAGCCAATTGATTGCAGAAAATTGTTTGCAGCAAATTTGTTTGCAGCAAATTGTTTGCAGCAAATTGTTTGCAGCAAATTTGTTTGCAGCAAATTGTTTGCCGCAAATTGTTTGCAGCAATTTTGTTTTCAGCAAATTGTTTGTAGCAAATTGTTTGTAGCAAATTTGTTTGCAGTAAATTGTTTGCAGTAATTTGATTGTAGTAAATTTGTTTGCAGTAAATTGTTTGCAGCCAATTGATGCAGTTAATAGTTTGCAGCAAATTGTTTGCAGCAAACTTGTTTGCAGCAAATTGCTTTCCGCGAATTAAATTGCAGTAAATTGTTTGCAGCAAATTGTTTGCAGCAAATTGTTTGCAGCAAATTGTTTGCAGCAAATTGTTTGCAGCCAATTTGTTTGCACAAATTGTTTGAATTTTGTTTGCAGCAAATTGTTTGTACCAAATTGTTTGCAACCGACTTGCTTAAAATTGTTTGCTGCAGAAGTCTATTTGTGTGTGATTTCCGACACCTAACCAAATCTTCGATCTGCTGCAATTTGCAATTGTTTGCAGCAAATTTGTTTGCAGCAAATTGTTTGCAGCAAATTTGATTGTAGCAAATTGTTTGCAAGCAAATTGTTTGCAGCAAATTTGTTTGCAGCAAATTGTTTGTAGCAAATTTGTTTGCAGAAAATTGTTTGTAGCAAATTGTTTGCAACCGAATTCCTTAAAATTGTTTGCTGCAAAAGTCTATTTTTGTGTGATTTCCGACAACTAATCAAATCTTCGATCTGCTGCAATTTGCAATTGTTTGCAGCAAATTTGTTTGCAGCAAATTGTTTGCAACAAATTGTTTGCAGCAAATTTGTTTGCAGTAAATTGTTTGCAGCAAATTGTTTGCAGCAAATTTGTTTGCAGCAAATTGTTTGCAGCAAATTGTTTGCAGCAAATTTTGTTTGCAGCAAATTGTTTGCAGAAATTGTTTGACTTCCTTAAAATTGTTTGCTGCAGAAGTCTGTTTGTGTGTGATTTTCGACACTAACCAAATCTTCGATCTGCTGCAATTTGCAAATTGTTTGCAGCAAATTTGTTTGCAGCAAATTGTTTGTAGCAAATTGTTTGTAGAAAATTGTTTGTAGCTAATTTGTTTGCAGCAAATTTGTTTGCAGTGAATTTGTTTATGTTTGCAGCTAAAATTTGTTTGCAGCAAATTGTTTGCAGCAAATTTGTTTGCAGCAAATTTGTTTGAAGCAAATTTGTTTGCAGCAAATTGTTTGCAGCAAATTGTTTGCAGCAAATTGTTTGCAGCAAATTTGTTTGCAGCAAAATTGTTTGCAACAAATTTGTTTGCAAGTTGCAAAATTTTTTTGTGGCAAATTTGTTTGCAGCAAATTGTTTGCAGCAAATTTTGCAGCAAATTTGTTTGCAGCAAATTTATTTGCAGCAAATTGTTTTGCAGCAAATTGTTTGCAGACAAATTTGTTTGCAGCAAATTTGTTTGCAGCAAATTTATTTGTTTGCAGCAAATTTGTTTGCAGCAAATTGTTTGCAGCAAATTGTTTGTAGCAAATTGTTTGAAGCAAATTTGTTTGCAGCAAATTTATTTGCATAAAATTGTTTGCAGCAAATTGTTTGCAGCAAATTTGTTTGCAGCAAATTGTTTGCAGCAAATTGTTTGCAACAAATTTGTTTGCATTAAAATGTTTGCAGCTAATTTATATGCAGCAAATTGTATGCAGCAAATTGTTTGCAGCAAATTGTTTGTAGCAAATTGTTTGCAGCAAATTTGTTTGCAGCAAATTGTTTGCAGCAAACTTGTTTGCAGCAAATTGTTTGCAGCAAATTTGTTTGCAGCAAATTGTTTGCAGCAAATTGTTTGCAGCAAATTGTTTGCACCAAATTTGTTTGCAGCAAATTGTTTGCAGCAAATTGTTTGCAACAAATTTGTTTGCATTAAAATGTTTGCAGCTAATTTATATGCAGCAAATTGTATGCAGCAAATTGTTTGCTGCAAATTGTTTGTAGCAAATTGTTTGCAGCAAATTTGTTTGCAACAAATTGTTTGCAACAAATTGTTTGCAGCAAATTTGTTTGCAGCAAATTTGTTTGCAGCAAATTTGTTTGCAGCAAATTTGTTTGCAGCAAATTTGTTTGCAGCAAATTTGTTTGCAGCAAACTTGTTTGCAGCAAATTTGTTTGTAGCAAACTGTTTGCAGCAAATTTTGTTTGCAGCAAATTTGTTTGCAGCAAATTTGTTTGCAGCAAATTTGTTTGCAGCAAATTTGTTTGCAGCAAATTTGTTTGCAGCAAATTTGTTTGCAGCAAATTTGTTTGCAGCAATTTGTTTGCAGTGAATTTGTTTGCAGCTAATTTGTATGCAGCAAATTGTATGCAGCAATTTTGTTTGCAGCAAATTGTTTGTAGCAAATTGTTTGTAGCAAATTTTGTTTGCAGCAAATTGTTAGTAGCAAATTGTTTGCAATCGACTTGCTTCAAATTGTTTGCTGCAGAAGTCTATTTTTGTGTGATTTCCGACACCTAACCGAATCTTCGATCTGCTACAATTTGCAATTGTTTGCAGCAAATTTGTTTGAAGCAAATTGTTTGCAGCAATTTGTTTGTAGCAAACTGTTTGGAGCCAATTTGTTTGCAGCAAATTTGTTTGCAGCAAATTGTTTGTAGCAAATTGTTTGCAGCAAATTTGTTTGCAGCAAATTTGTTTGCAGCAAATTGTTTGCAGCAAATTGTTTGTAGCAAATTGTTTGCAGCAAATTTGTTTGCAGCAAATTTGTTTGCAACAAATTGTTTGCAGCAAATTTGTTTGCAGAAAATTTGTTTGCAGCAAATTTGTTTGCAGCAAATTGTTTGCAGCAAATTGTTTGCAGCAAATTTGTTTCCAGCAAATTGTTTGCAGCAAATTGTTTGCAGCAAATTGTTTGCAGCAAATTGTTTGCAGCAAATTTGTTTGTAGCAAATTTGTTTGCAGCAAACTGTTTGCAGCAAATTTGTTTGCAGCAAATTGTTTGCAGCAAATTGTTTGCAGCAAATTGTTTGCAGCAAATTTGTTTGCAGCAAATTTGTTTGCAGCAAATTGTTTGCAGCAAATTTTTTTGCAAGCAAATTGTTTGCAGCAAATTTGTTTGCAACAAATTGTTTGCAACAAATTGTTTGCAGCAAATTTGTTTGCAGCAAATTGTTTGCAGCAAATTGTTTGCAGCAAATTGTTTGCAGCAAATTTGTTTGCAGCAAACTGTTTGCAGCAATTTGTTTGTAGCAAACTGTTTGGAGCCAATTTGTTTGCAGCAAATTTGTTTGCAGCAAATTTATTTGCATAAAATTGTTTGCAGCAAATTTGTTTGCAGCAAATTTGTTTGCAGCAATTTGTTTGCAGTGAATTTGTTTGCAGCTAATTTGTATGCAGCAAATTGTATGCAGCAATTTTGTTTGCCCCAAATTGTTTGTAGCAAATTGTTTGTAGCAAATTTTGTTTGCAGCAAATTGTTAGTAGCAAATTGTTTGCAATCGACTTGCTTCAAATTGTTTGCTGCAGAAGTCTATTTTTGTGTGATTTCCGACACCTAACCAAATCTTCGATCTGCTGCAATTTGCAATTGTTTGCAGCAAATTGTTCGCAGCAAATTGTTTGCAACAAATTGTTTGCAGCAAATTGTTTGCAGCAAATTTGTTTGCAGCAAAATGTTTGCAGCAAATTGTTTGTAGCAAATTGTTTGCAGCAAATTTGTTTGCAGCAAATTTGCTTGCAGCAAATTGTTTGTAGCAAATTGTTTGCAATCGATTTGCTTCAAATTGTATGCTGCAGAAGTCTATTTTTGTGTGATTTCCGACACCTAACCAAATCTTCGATCTGCTGCAATTTGCAATTGTTTGCAGCAAATTGTTCGCAGCAAATTGTTTGCAACAAATTGTTTGCAGCAAATTGTTTGCAGCAAATTGGTTGCGGCAAATTTAATTGCACTAAATTGTTTGCAGCAAATTGTTTGTAGCAAATTTGTTTGCAGTAAATTGTTTGCAGTAATTTGATTGTAGTAAATTTGTTTGCAGTAAATTGTTTGCAGCCAATTGATTGCAGAAAATTGTTTGCAGAAAATTTGTTTGCAGCAAATTTGTTTGCAGCAAACTGTTTGCAGCAATTTGTTTGAAGCAAATTGTTTGCAGCAAATTGTTTGCCGCAAATTTGTTTGCAGTAAATTGTTGGCAGCAAAATGTTTGTTGAAAATTTGTTTGCCGTAAATTGTTTGCAGCAAATTGATTGTAGCATATTTGTTTGCAGCAAATTGTTTGTACTAAATTGTTTCCAGCAAATTGTTTGCAGCAAATTGTTCGCAGCAAATTGTTTGCAACAAATTGTTTGCAGCAAATTGTTTGCAGCAAATTTGTTTGCAGCAAATTTGTTTGCAGCAAATTTGTTTGCAGCGAATTGTTTGTAGCAAATTGTTTGCAACCGATTCTTAAAATTGTTTGCAGCAAATCTATTTTTGTGTGATTTCCGACACCTAACCAAATCTTCGATCTGCTGCAATTTGCAATTGTTTGCAGCAAATTTGTTTGCAGCAAATTGTTTGCAGCAAATTTGTTTGCAGCAAATTGTTTGCAGAAAATTTGTTTTGCAGCAAATTTGTTTGCAGCAAATTTGTTTGCAGCAAACATTTGTTTGCAGCAAATTTGTTTGCAGCAAATTGTTTGCAGCAAATTGTTTGCAGTAAATTGTTGCAAATTGTTTGTGGCAAATTTGTTTGAAGCAAATTGTTTGCAGCCAATTGATTTGCAGAAAATTGTTTGCAGCAAATTTGTTTGCAGCAAATTTGTTTGCAGCAAATTTGTTTGAAGCAAATTGTTTGCAGCAAATTGTTCCCAGCAAATTGTTTGCAACAATTTGTTTGCAGCAAATTGTTTGCAGCAAATTTGTTTGCCGCAAATTAGTTTGCAGTAAATTGTTTGTAGCAAATTTGTTTGCAGCAAATTGTTTGTCGCCAATTTGTTTGCAGTAAATTGTTTCCAGGCAATTGATTGCAGAAAATTGTTTGCAGCAAATTTGTTTGCAGAAAATTTGTGTGCAGCAAAATGTTTGTAGCAAATTTGTTTGCAGCAAACTGTTTGTAGCTATTTTGTTTGCAGCAAATTGTTTGCAGCAAATTTTTTTGCAGCAATTTGTTTGCAGAAAAGTTGTTTGCAGCTAAATGTTTGTAGCAAATTTGTTTGCAGCAAATTGTTTGTAGCAAATTTGTTTGAAGCAAATTGTTTGTAGCAAATTGTTTTCAGCAAATTGTTTGTAGTAAATTGTTTGCAGCAAATTTGTTTGCAGCAAGTTCTTTATAGCAAATTTGTTTGCAGCAAGTTCTTTGTAGCAAATTGTTTGCACCAAATTTGTTTGCAGCCATTTGATTGCAAAAAATTGTTTGCAGCAAATTGTTTGCAGCAAATTTGTTTGCAGCAAATTGTTTGCAGCAAATTTGTTTGCAGTAAACTGTTTGTAGAACATTGTTTGTAGCAAACTGTTTGCAGCAAATTTGTTTGCAGCAAATTGTTTGCAGCAAATTTTTTTGCAGCAAATTGTTTGCAGAAAATTTGTTTGCAGAAAATTGTTTGCAGCAAATTGTTTGCAGCAAGTTGTTTGAAGCAAACTTGTTTGCAGCAAATTTGTTTAAAGCAAATTTGTTTGCAGCAAATTTGTTTGCAGCAAATTGTTTGCAACAAATTTGTTTGCAGCAAATTGTTTGCAGCAAAGTTCTTTGTAGCAAATTTGTTTGCAGCAAGTTCTTTGTAGCAAATTGTTTGCACCAAATTTGTTTGCAGCCATTTGATTGCAGAAAATTGTTTGCAGCAAATTGTTTGCAGCAAATTTGTTTGCAGCAAATTGTTTGTAGCAAACTGTTTGCAGCAAATTGTTTGTAGCAAATTGTTTGTAGCAAATTTGTTTGCAGCAAATTTGTTTGCAGCAAATTGTTTGTAGCAAATTTGTTTGCAGCAAATTGTTTGCAGCAAATTGTTTGCGTTTGCAGAAAATTGTTTGCAGCAAATTTTTTTGCAAGCAAATTTGTTTGCAAAATTGTTTGCAGCAAATTTTTTGCAAGCGACTTGCTTCAAATTGTTTGCTGCAAAAGTCTATTTTTGTGTGATTTCCGACACCTAACAAATTTCCGATCTGCTGCAAATTGTTACTGAAGCAAATTTGTTTGCAGCAAGTTTTGTTTGCAGCAAATTGTTTGCAGCAAATTTTTTTTTACAAATTACGACTTGTTTACTAATTTGTTTGCAGCAAATTTGTTTGCAGCAAATTTGTTTGCATCAAATTTGTTTGCAGCAAATTGTTTGCAGCAAATTTGTTTGCAGCAAATTTGTTTGCAGCAAATTTGTTTGCAGCAAATTTGTTTGCAGCAAATTTGTTTGCAGCAAATTTGTTTGCAATCAAATTTGTTTGCAGCAAATTGTTTGCAGCAAATTTGTTTGCAGCAAATTTGTTTGCAGCAATTTGTTTGCAGTGAATTTGTTTGCAGCTAATTTGTATGCAGCAAATTGTATGCAGCAATTTTGTTTGCAGCAAATTGTTTGTAGCAAATTGTTTGTAGCAAATTTTGTTTGCAGCAAATTGTTAGTAGCAAATTGTTTGCAATCAAATTGTTTGCAGCAAATTTTTTTGCAGCAAATTTGTTTGCAGTAATTTGTTTGCAGCAAATTTGTTTGCAGCAAATTGTTTGAAGCAAACTTGTTTGCAGCAAATTTGTTTGCAGCAAACTGTTTGTAGCTAATTTGTTTGCAGCAAATTTGTTTGCAGCAAATTTGTTTGCAGCAAATTTGTTTGCAGCAAATTGTTTGCAACAAATTTGTTTGCAGCAAATTTGTTTGCAGCAAATTGTTTCTTTGTAGCAAATTTGTTTGCAGCAAATTCTTTGTAGCAAATTGTTTGCAGCAAATTTGTTTGCAGCCAATTTGATTGCAAAAAATTGTTTGCAGCAAATTGTTTGCAGCAAATTTGTTTGCAGCAAATTGTTTGCAGCAAATTTGTTTGCAGCAAACTTGTTTGCAGCAAATTGTTTGTAGCAAACTGTTTGCAGCAAATTGTTTGCAGCAAATTGTTTGTAGGAAATTTGTTTGCAGCAAATTGTTTGCAGCAAATTTCGTTTGCAGAAAATTGTTTGCAGCAAATTTGTTTGCAGCAAATTGTTTGAAGCAAACTTGTTTGCAGCAAATTTGTTTGCAGCAAGTTCTTTGTAGCAAATTTGTTTGCAGCAAGTTCTTTGTAGCAAATTGTTTGCAATATTGCAAATTTGTTTGCAGCCATTTGATTGCAGAATATTGTTTGCAGCAAATTGTTTGCAGCAAATTCGTTTGCAGCAAATTTGTTTGCAGCAAACTGTTTGCAGCAAATTGTTTGCAGCAAACTGTTTGCAGCAAATTGTTTGCAGCAAATTGTTTGTAGCAAATTGTTTGCAGCAAATTGTTTGCAGCAAATTGTTTGCAGCTAATTTGTTTGCAGAAAATTGTTTGCAGCAACTTCGTTTGCAGAAAATTGTTTGAAGCAAATTTTTTTGCAAGCGACTTGCTTCAAATTGTTTGCTGCAAAAGTCTATTTTTGTGTGATTTCCGACACCTAACAAATTTCCGATCTGCTGCAATTTGCAACTGCAAATTTTTTTTCCAACAAGTTTTGTTTGACAATCGACTTGTTTCAAATTTGTTAGCAGCAAGTTTGTTTGCAGCAAATTGTTTGAAGCAGATTGTTTGCAGCAAATTTGTTTGCAGCAAATTTGTTTGCAGCAAATTGTTTATAGCAAACTGTTTGGAGCAAATTTGTTTGCATCAAATTATTTGCAGCAAATTGTTTGCAGCAAATTTGTTTGTAGCAAATTGTTTGGAGCCAATTTGTTTGCAGCAAATTTGTTTGCAGCAAATTTGTTTGCATCAAATTGTTTGCAGCAAATTGTTTGCAGCAAATTTGTTTGCAGCAAATTTGTTTGCAGCAATTTGTTTGCAGTGAATTTGTTTGCAGCTAATTTGTATGCAGCAAATTGTATGCAGCAATTTTGTTTGCAGCAAATTGTTTGTAGCAAATTGTTTGTAGCAAATTTTGTTTGCAGCAAATTGTTAGTAGCAAATTGTTTGCAACAAATTGTTTGCAGCAAATTTTTTTGCAGCAAATTTGTTTGCAGTAAATTGTTTGCAGCAAATTTGTTTGCAGCAAATTGTTTGAAGCAAACTTGTTTGCAGCAAATTTGTTTGCAGCAAACTGTTTTTAGCTATTTTGTTTGCAGCAAAATGTTTGCAGCAAATTGTTTGTAGCAAATTGTTTGTAGCAAATTTTGTTTGCAGCAAATTTGTTTAAAGCTAATTTGTTTGCAGCAAATTTGTTTGCAGCAAATTGTTTGCAACAAATTTGTTTGCAGCAAATTTGTTTGCAGCAAATTTCTTTGTAGCAAATTTGTTTGCAGCAAGTTCTTTGTAGCCAATTGTTTGCAGCAAATTTGTTTGCAGCCAATTTGTTTGCAAAAAATTGTTTGCAGCAAATTGTTTGCAGCAAATTTGTTTGCAGCAAATTGTTTGCAGCAAATTTGTTTGCAGCAAACTGTTTGCAGCAAATTGTTTGTAGCAAACTGTTTGCAGCAAATTGTTTGCAGCAAATTGTTTGTAGGAAATTTGCTTGCAGCAAGTTGTTTGCAGCAACTTCGTTTGCAGAAAATTGTTTGCAGCAAATTTGTTTGCAGAAAATTGTTTGAAGCAAACTTGTTTGCAGCAAATTTGTTTGCAGCAAGTTCTTTGTAGCAAATTTGTTTGCAGCAAGTTCTTTGTAGCAAATTGTTTGCACCAAATTTGTTTGCAGCCATTTGATTGCAGAATATTGTTTGCAGCAAATTGTTTGCAGCAAATTCGTTTGCAGCAAATTTGTTTGCAGCAAACTGTTTGCAGCAAATTGTTTATAGCAAATTGTTTGTAGCAAACTGTTTGCAGCAAATTGTTTGCAGCAAATTGTTTGCATCAAATTTGTTTGCATTAAATTGTTTGCAGCAAATTGTTTGTAGCAAATTTGTTTGCAGCAAATTGTTTGCAGCAAATTCGTTTGCAGAAAATTGTTTGCAGCAAATTTTTTGCAAGCGACTTGCTTCAAATTGTTTGCTGCAAAAGTCTATTTTTGTGTGATTTCCGACACCTAACAAATTTCGATCTGCTGCAATTTGCAACTGAAAATTTTTTTGCAGCAAATTTTGTTTGCAGCAAATTGTTTGCAGCAAATTGTTTGCAGCAAATTGTTTGCAGCAAATTTTTTTTAAAATCGACTTGTTTCAAATTTGTTTGCAGCAAATTTGTTTGTAGCAAACTGTTTGGAGCAAATTTGTTTGCAGCAAATTTGTTTGCGTCAAATTATTTGCAGCAAATTGTTTGCAGCAAATTTGTTTGTAGCAAATTTGTTTGGAGCCAATTTGTTTGCAGCAAATTTGTTTGCAGCAAATTTGTTTGCAGCAAATTGTTTGCATCAAATTGTTTGCAGCAAATTTGTTTGCAGCAAATTTGTTTGCAGCAAATTTGTTTGCAGCAATTTGTTTGCAGTGAATTTGTTTGCAGCTAATTTGTATGCAGCAAATTGTATGCAGCAATTTTGTTTGCACCAAATTGTTTGTAGCAAATTGTTTGTAGCAAATTTTGTTTGCAGCAAATTGTTAGTAGCAAATTGTTTGCAGCAAATTTGTTTGCAACAAATTGTTTGAAGTAAACTTGTTTGCAGCAAATTGTTTGTAGCAAATTGTTTGTAGCAAATTTTGTTTGCAGCAAATTGTTTGTAGCAAATTGTTTGCACCAAATTTGTTTGCAGCCATTTGATTGCAGAATATTGTTTGCAGCAAATTGTTTGCAGCAAATTGTTTGCAGCAAATTTGTTTGCAGCAAATTTGTTTGCAGTAAATTGTTTGCAGCAAATTTGTTTGCAGTAAATTGTTTGTAGCAAATTTTGTTTGCAGCAAATTGTTAGTAGCAAATTGTTTGCACCAAATTTGTTTGCAGCCATTTGATTGCAGAATATTGTTTGCAGCAAATTGTTTGCAGCAAATTTGTTTGCAGCAAATTTGTTTGCAGCAAATTTGTTTGCAGCAAATTGTTTGCAGCAAATTTGTTTGCAGCAAATTTGTTTGCAGCAAACTGTTTTTAGCTATTTTGTTTGCAGCAAAATGTTTGCAGCAAATTGTTTGTAGCAAATTGTTTGCAGCAAATTTGTTTGCAGCAAATTGTTTGCAGCAAATTGTTTGCAGCAAATTGTTTGCAGCAAATTTGTTTGCAGCAAATTTGTTTGCAGTAAATTGTTTGCAGCAAATTTGTTTGCAGCAAATTGTTTGAAGCAAACTTGTTTGCAGAAAATTTGTTTGCAGCAAACTGTTTTTAGCTATTTTGTTTGCAGCAAAATGTTTGTAGCAAATTGTTTGCAGCAAATTTGTTTGCAGCAAATTGTTTGCTGCAAATTGTTTGTAGCAAATTGTTTGCAGCAAATTTGTTTGCAACAAATTGTTTGCAACAAATTGTTTGCAGCAAATTTGTTTGCAGCAAATTTGTTTGCAGCAAATTGTTTGAAGCAAACTTGTTTGCAGCAAATTGTTTGCAGCAAATTTGTTTGCAGCAAATTTGTTTGCAGCAAATTGTTTGCAGCAACTTCGTTTGCAGCAAATTGTTTGCAGCAAACTTGTTTGCAGCAAATTTGTTTGTAGCAAACTGTTTGCAAAATTTGTTTGCAGCAAATTGTTTGCAGCAAATTGTTTGTAGCAAATTTGTTTGGAGCAAATTTGTTTGCTGCAAATTGTTTGTAGCAAATTGTTTGCAGCAAATTTGTTTGCAACAAATTGTTTGCAACAAATTGTTTGCAGCAAATTTGTTTGCAGCAAATTTGTTTGCAGTAAATTGTTTGAAGCAAATTTGTTTGCAGCAAATTGTTTGAAGCAAACTTGTTTGCAGCAAACTGTTTGCAGCAAACTGTTTGCAGCAAACTGTTTGCAGCAATTTGTTTGTAGCAAACTGTTTGGAGCCAATTTGTTTGCAGCAAATTTGTTTGCAGCAAATTTGTTTGCATCAAATTGTTTGTAGCAAATTGTTTGCAGCAAACTTGTTTGCAGCAAATTTGTTTGCAGCAAATTGTTTGCAGCAAATTTGTTTGCAGCAAATTGTTTGTAGCAAATTGTTTGCAGCAAATATGTTTGCAGCAAATTTGTTTGCAGCAAATTGTTTGCTGCAAATTGTTTGTTTTTTGCAGCAAATTTGTTTGCATACAGAAAATTGATTGAGCTATCGTCAGTGATGGACGATAGCAATTTTAGTCTTTTTTAATACATACAAATTTGTTTGATAAGAATTGATTAACTGCTTTGTTTGTAGCAAAATTGTTTGCAGCAAATTTGTTTTTGTTTGCAGCAAATTTGTTTGCAGCAAAATTGTTTGCAGCAAATTTGTTTGCAAGCAAATTTGTTTGCAGCAAATTTGTTTGAAGCAAATTGTTTGCAGCAAATTGTTTGCAGCAAATTGTTTGCAACAAATTGTTTGCAGCAAATTTGTTTGCAGCAAATTGTTTGCAGCAAATTGTTTGCAACAAATTGTTTGCAGCAAACTTGTTTGCAGCAATTTGTTTGCAGCAATTTGTTTGCAGCAAATTGTTTGTAGCAAATTTGTTTGCAGCAAACTGTTTTTAGCTAATTTTGTTTGCAGCAAATTGTTGGTAGCAAATTGTTTGCAATCGACTTGCTTCAAATTGTTTGCTGCAGAAGTCTATTTGTGTGTGGTTTCCGACACCTAACCAAATCTTCGATCTGCTACAATTTGCAATTGTTTGCAGCAAATTTGTTTGCAGCAAATTTATTTGCATCAAATTGTTTGCAGCAAATTGTTTGCAGCAAATTTGTTTGCAGCAAATTTGTTTGCAGCAATTTGTTTGCAGCAAATTTGTTTGCAGCAAATTTGTTTGCAGCAAACTGTTTTTAGCTATTTTGTTTGCAGCAAAATGTTTGCAGCAAATTTGTTTGCAGCAAATTTGTTTGCAGTAAATTTGTTTGAAGCAAATTGTTTGCAGCAAATTTGTTTGCAGCAAATTTATTTGCATCAAATTGTTTGCAGCAAATTGTTTGCAGCAAATTTGTTTGCAGCAAATTTGTTTGCAGCAATTTGTTTGCAGTGAATTTGTTTGCAGCTAATTTGTATGCAGCAAATTGTATGCAGCAATTTTGTTTGCAGCAAATTGTTTGTAGCAAATTGTTTGTAGCAAATTTTGTTTGCAGCAAATTGTTAGTAGCAAATTGTTTGCAATCGACTTGCTTCAAATTGTTTGCTGCAGAAGTCTATTTTTGTGTGATTTCCGACACCTAACCAAATCTTCGATCTGCTACAATTTGCAATTGTTTGCAGCAAATTTGTTTGAAGCAAATTGTTTGCAGCAAATTGTTCGCAGCAAATTGTTTGCAGCAATTTGTTTGCAGCAAATTTGTTTGCAGCAAATTTGTTTGCAGCAAATTTGTTTGCAGCAATTTGACTTTGCAGTAAATTGTTCGTAGCAAATTGTTTGCAACAAATTTGTTTGCAGCAAATTTGTTTGCAGCAAATTTGCTTGCAGCAAATTGTTTGCAGCAAATTGTTTGCCGCAAATTAGTTTGCAGTAAATGGTTTGAAGCAAACTTGTTTGCAGCAAATTTGTTTGCAGCAAATTGTTTGCAGCAAATTGTTTGCAGCAAATTTGTTTGCAGCAAACTGTTTTTAGCTATTTTGTTTGCAGCAAAATGTTTGCAGCAAATTGTTTGTAGCAAATTGTTTGCAGCAAATTGTTTGAAGTAAACTTGTTTGCAGCAAATTTGTTTGTAGCAAATTTGTTTGCAGCAAACTGTTTTTAGCTATTTTGTTTGCAGCAAACTGTTTTTAGCTATTTTGTTTGCAGCAAAATGTTTGCAGCAAATTGTTTGTAGCAAATTCTTTGCAGCAAATTTGTTTGCAGCAATTTGTTTGCAGCAAATTGTTTGCAGCAAATTGTTTGTAGCAAATTGTTTGCAGCAAATTTGTTTGCAGCAAATTGTTTGCAGCAAATTGTTTGCAACAAATTTGTTTGCAGCAAACTGTTTTTAGCTATTTTGTTTGCAGCAAAATGTTTGCAGCAAATTGTTTGCAGTAAATTTGACTGCAGTAAATTGTTTGCAGCCAATTGATTGCAGAAAATTGTTTGCAGCAAATTTGTTTGCAAAAATTTGTTTGCAGCAAATTTCTTTGCAGCAAATTTGTTTGCAGCAAATTTGTTTGAAGCAAATTGCTTGCAGCAAATTGTTTGCAGCAAATTTGTTTGCAGCAAATTTGTTTGCAGCAAATTGTTTGCAGCAAATTGTTTGCCGCAAATTTGTTTGCAGTAAATTGTTGGCAGCAAAATGTTTGCAGTAAATTGTTTGCAGTAAATTGATTGTAGTAAATTTGTTTGCAGCAAATTGTTTGACAGCAAATTTGTTTGCAGTTAATTGTTTGCAGCCAATTGATTGCAGAAAATTGTTTGCAGCCAATTGATTGCAGCAAAGTTGTTTGCAGGAAAATTTGTTTGCAGCAAATTTCTTTGCAGCAAATTTGTTTGAAGCAAATTGCTTGCAGCAAATTGTTTGCAGCAAATTTGTTTGCAGCAAATTTGTTTACAGCAAATTGGTTTTCAGCCAATTGTTTGCAGCAAATTGTTTGCAGCAAATTGTTTGCAGCAAATTTGTTTACAGTAAATTGTTGGTAGCAAAATGTTTCTTGAAAATTTGTTTGCCGCAAATTGTTTGCAGCAAATTGATTGTAGCAAATTTGTTTGCAGCAAATTGTTTGCCGCCAATTTGTTTGCAGTAAATTGTTTGCAGCAAATTGATTGCAGAAAATTGTTTGCAGCAAATTTGTTTGCAGCAATTTGTTTGCAGTGAATTTGTTTGCAGCAAATTGTTTGTAGCAAATTGTTTGCAGCAAATTTGTTTTCAGCAAATTGTTTGCCGCAAATTGTTTGCAGCAAATTTGTTTGCAGCAAATTGTTTGCCGCAAATTGTTTGCAGTAAATTGTTTGTACCAAATTGTTTGCAACCGACTTCCTTAAAAATGTTTGCTGCAGAAGTCTATTTTTGTGTGATTTCGACACCTAACCAAATCTTCGATTGCTGCAATTTGCAATTGTTTGCAGCAAATTTGTTTGCAGCAAATTGTGTGCAGCAAATTTGATTGTAGCAAATTGTTTGAAGCAAATTGTATGCAGCAAATTGTTAGTGGCGAATTTGTTTGAAGCAAATTGTTTGCAGCCAATTGATTTCAGAAAATTGTTTGCAGCAAATTTGTTTGCAACAAATTTGTTTGCAGCAAATTTGTTTGAAGCAAATTGTTTGCAGCAAATTGTTCCCAGCAAATTGTTTGCAACAATTTGTTTGCAGCAAATTGTTTGCAGCAAATTGTTTGCCGCAAATTAGTTTGCAGTAAATTGATTGTAGCAAATTTGTTTGCAGCAAATTGTTTGTCGCCAATTTGTTTGCAGTAAATTGTTTCCAGGCAATTGATTGCAGAAAATTGTTTGCAGCAAATTTGTTTGCAGGAAATTTGTTTGCAGAAAATTTGTGTGCAGCAAAATGTTTGTAGCAAATTTTTTTGCAGCTATCTGTTTGTAGCTATTTTGTTTGCAGCAAATTGTTTGCAGCAAATTTTTTTGCAGCAATTTGTTTGCAGCAAAGTTATTTGCACCTAAATGTTTGTAGCAATTTGTTTGCAGCAAATTGTTTGTAGCAAATTTGTTTGAAGCAAATTGTTTGTAGCAAATTGTTTTCAGCAAATTGTTTGTAGCAAATTGTTTGCAGCAAATTTGTTTGCAGCAAGTTCTTTGTAGCAAATTTGTTTGCAGCAAGTTCTTTGTAGCAAATTTGTTTGCACCAAATTTGTTTGCAGCCATTTGATTGCAGAAAATTGTTTGCAGCAAATTGTTTGCAGCAAATTTGTTTGCAGCAAATTTGTTTGCAGCAAATTTGTTTGCAGCAAATTGTTTGCAGCAAATTGTTTGCAGCAAATTTGTTTGCAGCAAATTTGTTTGCAGCAAATTTGTTTGCAGCAAATTTGTTTGCAGCAAATTGTTTGCAGCAAATTTGTTTGCAGCAAATTTGTTTGCAGAAAATTGTTTGCAGCAAATTTGTTTGCAGAAAATTGTTTGAAGCAAACTTGTTTGCAGCAAATTTGTTTGCAAGCTTATTTGTTTGCAGCAAATTTGTTTGCAGCAAATTGTTTGCAACAAATTTGTTTGCATCAAATTTGTTTGCAGCAAATTGTTTGTAGCAAATTTGTTTGCAGCAAGTTCTTTGTAGCAAATTGTTTGCACCAAATTTGTTTGCAGCCATTTGATTGCAGAAAATTGTTTGCAGCAAATTGTTTGCAGCAAATTTGTTTGCAGCAAATTTGTTTGCAGCAAACTGTTTGCAGCAAATTTGTTTGCAGCAAATTGTTTGTAGCAAACTGTTTGCAGCAAATTTGTTTGCAGCAAATTTGTTTGTAGCAAATTTGCTTGCAGAAAATTGTTTGCAGCAAATCTTCGTTTGCAGAAAATTGTTTGTAGCAAATTTTGTTTGCAGCAAATTGTTTGTAGCAAATTGTTTGCAATCGACTTGCTTCAAATTGTTTGCTGCAGAAGTCTATTTTTGTGTGATTTCCAACACCTAACCAAATCTTCGATCTGCTACAATTTGCAATTGTTTGCAGCAAATTTGTTTGAAGCAAATTGTTTGCAGCAAATTTGTTTGCAGTAAATTGTTTGCAGCCATTTGATTGCAGAAAATTGTTTGCAGCAAATTGTTTGCCGCAAATTAGTTTGCAGTAAATTGTTTGCAGCAAATTTGTTTGCAGCAAATTGTTTGTAGCCAATTTGTTTGCAGTAAAATTGTTTGCAAATTGTTTGCAAAAATTGTTTGCAGTAAATTGTTTGCAGTAAATTTGTTTGCAGCAAATTTGTTTGCAGCAAATTGTTTGCAGCAAATTTGTTTGCAGCTAATTTGTTTGCAGCCAATTGATTGCAGAAAATTGTTTGCAGCAAATTGTTTGCAGCAAATTTGTTTGCAGCAAATTGTTTGCATTTGTTTGCAGCAATATTGTTTGCAGCAAATTGTTTGCAGCAAATTTGTTTGCAGCAAATTTGTTTGCAGCAAATTGTTTGCAGCAAATTGTTTGTAGCAATTTGTTTGCAGCAAATTGTTTGCAGCAAATTGTTTGCAGCAAATTTGTTTGCAGCAAATTGTTTGCAGCAAATTTGTTTGCAGTAAATTTGTTTGGTAGCAAAATTGTTTGCAGAAAATTGTTTGCAGCAAATTGTTTGCAGCAAATTTGTTTGCAGCAAATTTGTTTGCAGCAAATTTGTTTGCAGCAAACTGTTTGCAGCCAATTTGTTTGCAGTAAATTGTTTGCAGCAAATTGTTTGCAGCAAATTGTTTGCAGCAAATTTGTTTGCAGCAAATTTGTTTGCAGTAAATTTGTTTGCAGCAAATTGTTTGCAGCAAATTGTTTGCAGCAAATTTGTTTGCAGCAAATTGTTTGCAGCAAATTTGTTTGCAGCAAATTGTTTGTAGCAAATTGTTTGCAGGAAATTTGTTAGCAGAAAATTGTTTGTAGCAAATTGTTTGCAATCGACTTGCTTCAAATTGTTCGCTGCAGAAGTCTATTTTTGTGTGATTTCCGACACCTAACCAAATCTTTGATCTGCTGCAATTTGCAATTGTTTGCAGCAAATTTGTTTGCAGCAAATTGTTTGCAGCAAATTTGTTTGTAGCAAATTGTTTGCAGCAAATTTGTTTGCAGCAAATTGTTTGCAGCAAATTTGTTTGCAGCAAATTTGTTTGCAGCAAATTTGTTTGCAGAAAATTGTTTGCAGCAAATTGTTTGCAATCGACTTAAATTGTTTGCAGCAAATTTTTTGTAGTGAATTCCGTTTGCAGCCAAATCTTTGTCTGCTGCAAATTGCAAATTGTTTGCAGCAAATTTGTTTGCAGCAAATTTGTTTGCAGCAAATTGTTTGCAGCAAATTGTTTGCAGCAAATTGTTTGCAGCAAATTTGTTTGCAGCAAATTGTTTGTCGCCAAATTTGTTTGCAGCAAATTGTTTGCAGCAAATTGTTTGCAGCAAATTGTTTGCAGCAAATTTGTTTGCCGCAAATTTGTTTGCAGTAAATTTGTGTGCAGCAAATTGTTTGTAGCAAATTGTTTGCAGCAAATTGTTTGCAGCAAATTTGTTTGCAGCAAATTGTTTGCAGCAAATTTGTTTGCAGCAAATTTGTTTGCAGCAAATTTGTTTGCAGCTAAATGTTTGTAGCAAATTTGTTTGCAGCAAATTGTTTGTAGCAAATTTGTTTGCAGCAAATTGTTTGTAGCAAATTTGTTTGCAGCAAATTGTTTGCAGCAAATTGTTTGCAGCAAATTTGTTTGCAGCAAATTGTTTGTAGCAAATTTGTTTGCAGCAAATTGTTTGCAGCAAATTTGTTTGCAGCAAATTTGTTTGCAGCCAATTGATTGCAGAAAATTCTTTGCAGCAAATTTGTTTGCAGAAAATTTGTTTGCAGCAAAATGTTTGTAGCAAATTTGTTTGCAGCAAACTGTTTTTAGCTATTTTGTTTGCAGCAAATTGTTTGCAAAAAATTGTTTGCAGCAAATTGTTTGCAGCAAATTGTTTGCCGCAAATTTGTTTGCAGAAAATTGTTTGCAGCAACTTCGTTTGCAGAAAATTGTTTGCAGCAAATTTGTTTGCAATCGACTTGTTTGAAGCATTGTTTGCAGCAAATTTGTTTTTTGTGTGTGATTTCCGACACCTAACCAAATCTTCGATCTGCTGCAAATTTTTGCAAATTGTTTGCAGCAAATTTGTTTGCAGCAAATTGTTTGCAGCAAATTTGTTTGCAGCAAGTTTTGTTTGCAGCAAATTGTTTGCAGCAAATTGTTTTGCAATTGACTTGTTTGCAGCAATTTGTTTGCAGCAAACTGTTTGCAGCAAATTGTTTGTAGCAGATTGTTTGCAGTAAATTTGTTTGCAGCAAAATGTTTGTAGCAAATTTGTTTGCAGCAAACTGTTTTTAGCTATTTTGTTTGCAGCAAACTGTTTGCAAAAAATTGTTTGCAGCAAATTGTTTGCAGCAAATTGTTTGCAGCAAATTGTTTGTAGCAGATTGTTTGTAGCAAATTGTTTGCAGCAAACTGTTTGCAGCAAATTGTTTGTAGCAAATTGTTTGTAGCAAATTTGTTTGCAGCAAATTGTTTGTAGCAAATTGTTTGCAGCAAATTGTTTGTAGCAAATTTGTTTGCAGCAAATTGTTTGCAGCAAATTTTTGTTAAATGCAGCAAATTGTTTGTAGCAAATTTGTTTGCAGCAAACTGTTTTTAGCTAAATTTGTTTGCAGCAAATTGTTTGCAACAAATTGTTTGCAGCAAATTGTTTGCAGCAAATTGTTTGCAGCAAATTGTTTGTAGCAGATTGTTTGTAGCAAATTGTTTGCAGCAAACTGTTTGCAGCAAATTGTTTGTAGCAAATTGTTTGCAGCAAACTGTTTGTAGCAAATTTTGTTTGCAGCAAATTGTTGGTAGCAAATTGTTTGCAATTGACTTGCTTCAAATTGTTTGCTGCAAAAGTCTATTTTTGTGTGATTTCCGACACCGAACAAAATCTTCGATCTGCTGCAATTTGTAATTGCAATTTTTTTTGCAGCAAATTTTGTTTGCAGCAAATTTTTTTTTACAATTGACTTGCTGCAAATTTGTTTGCAGCAAACTGTTTGCAGCAAATTGATTGTAGCAGATTGTTTGCAGTAAATTTGTTTTCAGCCAATTGTCTGTAGCAAATTTGTTTGCAGCAAACTGTTTGTAGCTAATTTGTTTGCAGAAAATTGTTTGCAGCAAATTGTTTGCAGCAAATTTGTTTGCAGTAAATTGTTTGAAGCTAATTTGTTTGCAGCAAATTTGTTTGCGCAAATTGTTTGCCGCAAATTGTTTGCAGCAACTTTTTTTGCAGAAAATTGTTTGTACCAAATTGTTCGCAGCAAATTGTTTGCAACAAATTGTTTGCAGCAAATTGTTTGAAGCAAATTGTTTGCCGCAAATTTGTTTGCAGTAAATTGTTGGCAGCAAATTGTTTGTAGCAAATTGGTTTGCAGTAAATTGTTTGCAGCAAATTGATTGTAGCAAATTTGTTTGCAGTGAATTGCTTGCCGCAAATTTGTTTGCAGTAAATTTGTTTGCAGAAAATTGTTCGGAGCAAATTGTTTGCAACAAATTGTTTGCAGCAAATTGTTTGCAGCAAATTGTTTGCCGCAAATTTGTTTGCAGTAAATTGTTTGTAGCCAATTGATTGTAGCAAATTTGTTTGCAGCAAATTGTTTGCAGCAAATTTGTTTGCAGCAAATTTGTTTGCAACAAATTTGTTTGCAGCAAATTTGTTTGCAGAAAATTTGTTTGCAGCAAAATGTTTGTAGCAAAATGTTTGTAGCAAATTTGTTTGCAGCTAATTAGTTTGCAGCAAAATGTTTGCAACAAATTGTTTGTAGAAAATTTGTTTGCAGCAAATTTTTTGCAAGCGACTTGCTTCAAATTGTTTGCTGCAAAAGTCTATTTTTGTGTGATTTCCGACACCTAACCTTCTTCGATCTGCAGCAATTTGCAATTGTTTGCAGCAACTTTGTTTGCACAAAATTGTTTGTAGCAAATTGGTTGCAGCAAATTTGTTTGCATTAAATTGTTTGAAGCTAATTTGTTTGCAGCAAATTTGTTTGCGCAAATTGTTTGCCGCAAATTGTTTGCAGCAACTTTTTTTGCAGAAAATTGTTTGTACCAAATTGTTCGCAGCAAATTGTTAGCAACAAATTGTTTGCAGCAAATTGTTTGCAGCAAATTGATTGTATCAAATTTGTTTGCAGCAAATTGTTTGCAGCAAATTTGTTTGCAGTAAATTGTTTGTAGCAAATTTTTTTGCAGCAAATTGTTTGTAGCAGATTGTTTGCAGCAAATTGTTTGTAGCAGATTGTTTGTAGCAAATTGTTTGCAGCAATTTTGTTAGCAGCAAATTGTTTGTAGCAAATTGTTTGCAGCAAATTGTTTGTAGCACATTGTCTGCAGCAAATTTGTTTGTAGCAAATTGTTTGTAGCAAATTGTTTGTAGCAAATTTTGTTTGAAGCAAATTGTTGGTAGCAAATTGTTTGCAATCGACTTCCTTAAAATTGTTTGCTGCAGAAGTCTTTTTTTGTGTGATTTCCGACACCTAACAAAATCTTCGATCTGCTGCAATGTGCAATTGGTTGCAGCAAATTGTTTGTAGCAAATTTTGTTTGAAGCAAATTGTTGGTAGCAAATTGTTTGCAATCGATTTCCTTAAAATTGTTTGCTGCAGAAGTCTTTTTTTGTGTGATTTCCGACACCTAACCAAATCTTCGATCTGCTGCAATTAGCAATTGTTTGCAGCAAATTTGTTTGCGGCAAATTTGTTTGAAACAAATTGTTTGCAGCAAATTGTTCGCAGCAAATTTGTTTGCAGCAAATTTGTTTGTAGCAAATTGTTTGTAGAAAATTTTGTTTGCAGCGAATTGTTGGTAGCAAATTGTTTGCAATCGACTTGCTTCAAATTGTTTGCTGCAGAATTCTATTTTTGTGTGATTTTCGATACTTAACCAAATCTTCGATCTGCTGCAATTTGCAATTGTTTGCAGCAAATTTGTTTGCAGCAAATTGTTTGCAGTAAATTGTTTGCAGCAAATTGTTTGTAGCAAATTTGTATGCAGCAAATTGTTTGCCGAAAATTGTTTGTAGCAAATTGTTTGCAGCTAATTGTCTGTATCAAATTTGTTTGCAGCAAACTGTTTGTAGCTAATTTGTTTGCAGCAAATTGTTTGGAACACATTGTTTGCAAAAAATTTATTTGCAGTAAATTGTTTGTAGCAAATTTGTTTGCAGCAAATTGTTTGCAGCAACTTTGTTTGCACAAAATTGTTTGTAGCAAATTGGTTGCAGCAAATTTGTTTGCATTAAATTGTTTGAAGCTAATTTGTTTGCAGCAAATTTGTTTGCGCAAATTGTTTGCCGCATATTGTTTGCAGCAACTTTTTTTGCAGCAAATTGATTGTATCAAATTTGTTTGCAGCAAATTGTTTGCAGCAAATTTGTTTGCAGCAAATTGTTTGCAGCAAATTTGTTTGCAGTAAATTGTTTGTAGCAAATTTGTTTGCAGCAAATTGTTAGCAACAAATTGTTTGCAGCAAATTGTTTGCAGCAAATTGATTGTATCAAATTTGTTTGCAGCAAATTGTTTGCAGCAAATTTGTTTGCAGTAAATTGTTTGTAGCAAATTTGTTTGCAGCAAATTGTTTGCAGCAACTTTTTTTGCAGAAAATTGTTTGTACCAAATTGTTCGCAGCAAATTGTTAGCAACAAATTGTTTGCAGCAAATTGTTTGCAGCAAATTGATTGTATCAAATTTGTTTGCAGCAAATTGTTTGCAGCAAATTTGTTTGCAGTAAATTGTTTGTAGCCAATTGATTGCAGAAATTTGTTTGCAGCAAATTGTTTGCAGAAAATTGTTTGTAGCAAATTGTTTGTAGCAAATTGTTTGTAGCAAATTTTGTTTGCAGTAAATTGTTTGTAGCCAATTGATTGCAGAAATTTGTTTGCAGCAAATTGTTTGTAGCAGATTGTTTGTAGCAAATTGTTTGCAGCAAGTTTGTTTGCAGCAAATTGTTTGTAGCAGATTGTTTGTAGCCATTTGTTTGCAACCAATTTTTTTTACAATCGACTTGTTTCAAATTTGTTTGCAGCAAGTTTGTTTGCAGCAAACTGTTTGCAGCAAATATGCTTGCAGCAAATTTGTTTGTAGCAAATTGTTTGT
Source organism: Drosophila arawakana (assembly GCA_018151165.1). Classification (NCBI taxonomy): domain Eukaryota; kingdom Metazoa; phylum Arthropoda; class Insecta; order Diptera; family Drosophilidae; genus Drosophila; species Drosophila arawakana. Next base: position 632,793 of record JAECWX010000120.1, on the reverse strand, counting down.
AGCAAATTTTGTTTGCAGCGAATTGTTGGTAGCAAATTAGTTGCAGTAAATTGTTTGCCGCAAATTGATTGTGAGCAAATTGTATGCAGAAAATTTGTTTGCAGCAAACTTGTTTGCAGCAAATTGTTTGCAGCAACTTTGTTTGCAGCAAATTGTTTGTAGTAATTTGTTTGCAGCCAATTTTTTTGCAATCGACTTGTTTCAAATTTGTTTGCAGCAAGTTTGTTTGCAGCAAACTGTTTGCAGCAAATATGCTTGCAGCAAATTTGTTTGTAGCAAATTGTTTGTAGCAAATTTTGTTTGCAGCGAATTGTTGGTAGCAAATTGTTTGCAATCGACTGGCTTTAAATTGTTTGCTGCAGAAGTCTATTTTTATGTGATTTCCGATACTTCACCAAATCTTCGATCTGCTGCAATTTGCAATTGTTTGCAGCAAGTTTGTTTGCAGCAAATTGCTTGCAGCAACTTTGTTTGCAGCAAATTGTTTGTAGCAGATTGTTTGTAGCAATTTGTTTGCAACCAATTTTTTTTACAATCGACTTGTTTCAAATTTGTTTGCAGCAAGTTTGTTTGCAGCAAACTGTTTGCAGCAAATTTGTTTGCCGCAAACTGTTTGTAGCTAATTTGTTTGCAGCAAATTGTTTGCAACACATTGTTTGCAGCAAATTTATTTGCAGTAAATTGTTTGTAGCAAATTTGTTTGCAGCAAATTGTTTGCAGCAACTTTGTTTGCACAAAATTGTTTGTAGCAAATGGGTTGCAGCAAATTTGTTTGCATTAAATTGTTTGAAGCTAATTTGTTTGCAGCAAATTTGTTTGCGCAAATTGTTTGCAGCAACTTTTTTTGCAGAAAATTGTTTGTACCAAATTGTTCGCAGCAAATTGTTAGCAACAAATTGTTTGCAGCAAATTGATTGTATCAAATTTGTTTGCAGCAAATTGTTTGCCGCAAATTTGTTTGCAGCAAATTGTTTGCAGCAACTTTGTTTGCACAAATTTGTTTGCAGCAAATTGTTTGCAGCAACTTTGTTTGCACAAAACTGTTGGTAGCAAATTGTTTGCAATCGACTGGCTTTAAATTGTTTGCTGCAGAAGTCTATTTTTATGTGATTTCCGATACTTCACCAAATCTTCGATCTGCTGCAATTTGCAATTGTTTGCAGCAAGTTTGTTTGCAGCAAATTGCTTGCAGCAACTTTGTTTGCAGCAAATTGTTTGTAGCAGATTGTTTGTAGCAATTTGTTTGCAACCAATTTTTTTTACAATCGACTTGTTTCAAATTTGTTTGCAGCAAGTTTGTTTGCAGCAAACTGTTTGCAGCAAATTTGTTTGCCGCAAACTGTTTGTAGCTAATTTGTTTGCAGCAAATTTATTTGCAGTAAATTGTTTGCAGCAAATTGTTTGAAGCTAATTTGTTTGCAGCAAATTGTTTGCAGTAAATTGTTTGCCGCAAATTGTTTGTAGCAAATTAATTGCAGCAAAATTGTTTGCAGCAAATTGTTTGCAGCAAATTGTTTGTAGCAATTTGTTTCCAGCCAATTTTTTCCAGAAAATTGTTTGCAGAAAATTGTGTGCAGCAAATTTGTTTGCAGCAAATTGTTTGCAGCATATTGTTTGCAGCAAATTGTTTGCAGTAAATTGTTTGCCGCAAATTTTTTGAAGCTAATTTGTTTGCAGCAATTTGTGTGCAGTAAATTGTTTGCCGCAAATTGTTTGTAGCAAATTAATTGCAGCAAAATTGTTTGCAGAAAATTGTGTGCAGCAAATTTGTTTGCAGCAAATTGTTTGCAGCATATTGTTTGCAGCAAATTGTTTGCAGTAAATTGTTTGCCGCAAATTTTTTGTAGCAAATTGTATGCAGAAAATTTGTTTGCAGCAAGTTTGTTTGCAGCAAATTGCTTGCAGCAACTTTGTTTGCAGCAAACTGTTTGTAGCAATTTGTTTGCAGCCAATTTTTTTTACAATCGACTTGTTGCAAATTTGTTTGCAGCAAACTGTTTGCAGCAAATTGTTTGTAGCAGATTGTTTGTAGCAAATTGTTTGCAGCAAATTTGTTTGCAGCAAATTGTTTGCAGCATATTGTTTGCAGCAAATTGTTTGCAGTAAATTGTTTGCCGCAAATTTTTTGTAGCAAATTGTATGCAGAAAATTTGTTTGCAGCAAGTTTGTTTGCAGTAAATTGTTTGCAGCAAATTTGCTTGCAGCAAATTGTTTGTAGCAATTTGTTTCCAGCCAATTTTTTCCAGAAAATTGTTTGTAGCAAATTGTTTGCAATCGACTGGCTTTAAATTGTTTGCTGCAGAAGTCTATTTTTGTGTGATTTCCAACACCGAACAAAATCTTCGATCTGCTGCAATTTGCAATTGCAATTTTTTTTGCAGCAAATTTTGTTTGCAGCAAATTTTGTTTGCAGCAAATTTTTTTTACAATTGACTTGTTGCAAATTTGTTTGCAGCAAACTGTTTGCAGCAAATTGTTTGTAGCAGATTGTTTGTAGCAAATTGTTTGCAGCAAATTTGTTTGCAGCAAATTGTTTTTTTTTTTTTTTTTTTTTTTTTTCGATTTTATTGGCAATATGATAGGGAAGTATATATACATGGCGGGATTTTGCTATGGGGAGATGTGATATTAATGTGGGGTGTGGCCTAGAAGAGGCGAAAAGCAGAAGGTAAGAATTTGCCGTTCTCTCTGGGGCCGGAGCTGCGGGACTGTCGTGAGGTAATGCTTCGCAGCGCCGGCTCGTGGCTTAGGAGCCCCTCTCCTGCGTTTGGGACCTTCTTTGCTGTTCCTCTGCCCTAAGAGTGATCATGACCTCTCTCGCGAATTTGTTGACAGCTGACCAGATGACCGGGCTACTAATCATATGTGAAATTATTGTGTCCACTGCTATTTCGCCGCCTATTTCCCGTTCGACGAGACTTCGCTCCGTGCTGAACCTGTTGCACGAAATGAGAACATGTTCAGCATCTTCCGTTGCATCGCACGTAGGGCACCTATCGCTTGTGTCGTGTCCAAATCTGAACAGGTATGCCCTAAAGCACCCGTGACCGCTCAGAAGTTGGGTCAGATAGAAGTTTACTTCCCCGTGCTTGCGCTGCATCCAGTCATCTATGTTGTGTATTAGGCGCGCCGTCCATCGTCCGGTTTCCGTTCTCTCCCATCTGGTCTGCCACTGGTATAGGCTGGCTCTGCGTGCGTCGGCTTTTATGTGTCTAATCGGTATAGACCCGCTAGCGTTTCTTCTCGACTCATGTACGTGTCTGGCTTCTGATATTAGGATGCTGAGTGGGATCATGCCTGATATAACTAGGACCGCCTCCCCAGAGATAGTTCGGAAGGCACTGGAGACTCTGATCGCGCAGAGTCTGTACGCTGAGTCGATGCCTCTCATGTACGACTTCTTTTCGGTTGCCTCGGCCCAGACCGGCGCCGCGTATAGGATCGTCGACTTCATAACGCTGCTTATCAAACGTCTAACACTTTGTCTGGGTCCGCCGTGGTTGGACATCATCCTTGAGAGGCGTTGGGTAATCCCTGTCGCCTTTTTGTGGACGTATAGGAGGTGTTCTCTGAAGGAAAGACGCGTATCTATATGAACGCCGAGGTATCGAATGGCTCTTTTGGATACTACAGTGGCTCCTTCTAGTCTTAGTGTTGCTGTCTCAACTGTCTTCCTGCTGCTTATGAGCACCGCTTCAGTCTTGTGGGCGGCAAGGCTAAGACCCATAGATTCAAGCCAGACTGTCACCCGCCTTACGGAGTCCTCAGCTAGTGCTTCCGCCTCGTGGATGTGTTTCGCTTTGACGACGATGGCAATATCGTCAGCGAAGCCCACGATCTTCACGTGATCCTGAAGTTCCAACCTCAATATCCCGTCATACATTATGTTCCACAAGGTAGGCCCTAGAATGGAGCCTTGTGGCACGCCAGCTGTGACCTCGTATTTTGCTGTGCCGACTTCTGTTTGAAACATTAGAGTCCGCTTGTTGAGGTAGTCGCTAATAATGTTTGTCAGGTAGTGGGGGATGTCAAAATTACGTAGTGCTTCTAGTATGAGGCTCCAATTAGCCGAATTAAAGGCATTCCTTACATCCAGGGTTAAAACTAAGCTGTAGTTTTTGGATCCGCCCTTCCATCGTGTCCCTTTTATCGCGGCCGACACTGTCTCCGTCAGTAACATAATAGCGTCGACTGTGGATCGCCCCTTGCGAAACCCGAACTGTCTCTCTGAGAGGCCTCTTCCGCTGCATAATGCTGCCGTCAGCCTGTTACAAATGACTCTCTCGAACAGCTTCCCCATCGAGTCCAGCAGGCATATTGGTCTGAACGATGAGGCGTCATTTGAGTTTTTTCCTGGTTTCGGAATCAGACACAGGTTTTGCGACTTCCAGCATGTCGGGAAGACGCCGTCACGTAGACATGTCGTGAAGAGGATGGCCAAAATGTTTGGGTGTAGGGTGGCAGCTAGCTTGATAGCCCTATTAGGGATCCCATCCGGACCCGGTGCCTTAAAATTTGGCAGCCTTTTTGCCGAGTCGATAACCTCTTCTGACGTTATTGGTGGGAAGGAGCTGGTTGTCTGGACGTTAAAGACATGGTTAGTGTCTCTAGCCTGCTGACGCGGGAAGAGCGTCTTCACTATAGCGTCCAGTTTGGCCTTATCTGTGGGGGCGTAATTGTGGTTGCCTTGCATCTTCTTCATGACGAGTTTATACGCCCGTCCCCATGGGTCCTGGTCTGCCTCCGCGCAGAGAGCTCTAAAGCAGTTGAGTTTGCTGGCGCGGATAGCTTTGCACAAGGCACTACGTTTTAGCTTAAACGCACCACGTAAATCCTCGCACGGTATGTGTCTACGGGCTGCACGCGTGTACTTCCTTCTGGCTGCGTTGCATTCTCGTCTGATCTCCGCAATTTCCGTGGTAAAATTGCAGCAAATTGTTTGTAGCAAATTGTTTGCAGAAAATAAGTTTGTAGCAAATTGTTTGTAGCAAAGTTTGTTTGCAGCAAATTGTTGGTAGCAAATTGTTGGTAGCAAATTGTTTGCAGCAAATTTTGTTTGAATCAGAAGTCTATTTTTGTGTGATTTCCGACACCTAACCAAATCTTCGATCTGCTGCAATTTGCAATTGTTTGCAGCAAATTTGTTTGCATCAAACTTGTTTGCAGCAAATTTGTTTGCAGCAAATTGTTTGCAGCAAATTGTTTGCAGCAAATTTGTTTGTAGCAAATGTTTGTAGCAAATTTTGTTTGCAGCAGAAGTCTATTTTTGTGTGTTTTCCGACACCCAACCAAATCTTCGATCTGCTGCAATTTGCAATTGTTTGCAGCAAATTTGTTTGAAGCAAATTGTTTGCAACAAATTGTTTGCAGCAAATTGTTTGCAGCAAATTGTTTGCAGCAAATTATTTGCCGCAAATTTGTTTGCAGTAAATTGTTTGCAGCCAATTGATTGCAGAAAATGGTTTGCAGAAAATTTGTTTGTAGCAAATTGTTTGCAGAAAATAAGTTTGTAGCAAATTGTTTGCAGAAAATTGTTTGTAGCAAATTGTTTGTAGCAAATTTGTTTGTAGCAAATTGTTTGTAGCAAATTTTGTTTGCAGCGAATTGTTGGTAGCAAATTGTTTGCAATCGACTGGCTTTAAATTGTTTGCTGCAGAAGTCTATTTTTGTGTGATTTCTCACACCGAACAAAATCTTCGATCTGCTGCAATTTGCAATTGCAATTTTTTTTGCAGCAAATTTTGTTTGCAGCAAATTTTTTTTACAATTGACTTGTTGCAAATTTGTTTGCAGCAAACTGTTTGCAGCAAATTGTTTGTAGCAGATTGTTTGTAGCAGATTGTTTGTAGCAAATTGTTTGCAGCAAATTTGTTTGCAGCAAATTGTTTGTAGCAGATTGTTTGTAGCAATTTGTTTGCAACCAATTTTTTTTACAATCGACTTGTTTCAAATTTGTTTGTAGCAAATTGTTTGTAGCAAATTGTTTGCAGCAAATTTGTTTGCGGCAAATTGTTTGCAGCAAATTTGTTTGTAGCAAATGTTTGTAGCAAATTTTGTTTGCAGCAGAAATCTATTTTTGTGTGATTTCCGACACCTAACCAAATCTTCGATCTGCTGCAATTTGCAATTGTTTGCAGCAAATTTGTTTGCCGCAAACTGTTTGTAGCTAATTTGTTTGCAGCAAATTGTTTGCAACACATTGTTTGCAGCAAATTTATTTGCAGTAAATTGTTTGCAGCAAATTGTTTGAAGCTAATTTGTTTGCAGCAAATTGTTTGCAGTAAATTGTTTGCCGCAAATTGTTTGTAGCAAATTAATTGCAGCAAAATTGTTTGCAGCAAATTGTTTGCAGCAAATTTGTTTGCAGCAAATTGTTTGTAGCAATTTGTTTCCAGCCAATTTTTTCCAGAAAATTGTTTGCAGAAAATTGTGTGCAGCAAATTTGTTTGCAGCAAATTGTTTGCAGCATATTGTTTGCAGCAAATTGTTTGCAGTAAATTGTTTGCCGCAAATTTTTTGTAGCAAATTGTATGCAGAAAATTTGTTTGCAGCAAGTTAGTTTGCAGCAAATTGCTTGCAGCAACTTTGTTTGCAGCAAATTGTTTGTAGCAATTTGTTTGCAGCCAATTTTTTTTACAATCGACTTGTTTCAAATTTCTTTGCAGCAAGTTTGTTTGCAGCAAACTGTTTGCAGCAAATATGCTTGCAGCAAATTTGTTTGTAGCAAATTGTTTGTAGCAAATTTTGTTTGCAGCGAATTGTTGGTAGCAAATTGTTTGCAATCGACTGGCTTTAAATTGTTTGCTGCAGAAGTCTATTTTTGTGTGATTTCCCACACCGAACAAAATCTTCGATCTGCTGCAATTTGCAATTGCAATTTTTTTTGCAGCAAATTTTGTTTGCAGCAAATTTTGTTTGCAGCAAATTTTGTTTGCAGCAAATTTTTTTTACAATTGACTTGTTGCAAATTTGTTTGCAGCAAACTGTTTGCAGCAAATTGTTTGTAGCAGATTGTTTGTAGCAAATTGTTTGCAGCAAATTTGTTTGCAGCAAATTGTTTGTAGCAAATTGTTTGCAGCAAACTTGTTTGCAGCAAATTTGTTTGCAGCAAATTGTTTGCAGCAAATTGTTTGCAGCAAATTTGTTTGTAGCAAATGTTTGTAGCAAATTTTGTTTGCAGCAGAAGTCTATTTTTGTGTGTTTTCCGACACCTAACCAAATCTTCGATCTGCTGCAATTTGCAATTGTTTGCAGCAAATTTGTTTGAAGCAAATTGTTTGCAACAAATTGTTTGCAGCAAATTTGATTGCAGAAAATGGTTTGCAGAAAATTTGTTTGTAGCAAATTGTTTGCAGAAAATAAGTTTGTAGCAAATTGTTTGCAGAAAATTGTTTGTAGCAAATTGTTTGTAGCAAATTTGTTTGTAGCAAATTGTTTGTAGCAAATTTTGTTTGCAGCGAATTGTTGGTAGCAAATTGTTTGCAATCGACTGGCTTTAAATTGTTTGCTGCAGAAGTCTATTTTTGTGTGATTTCCCACACCGAACAAAATCTTCGATCTGCTGCAATTTGCAATTGCAATTTTTTTTGCAGCAAATTTTGTTTGCAGCAAATTTTGTTTGCAGCAAATTTTGTTTGCAGCAAATTTTTTTTACAATTGACTTGTTGCAAATTTGTTTGCAGCAAACTGTTTGCAGCAAATTGTTTGTAGCAAATAGTCTGCAACAAATTGTTTGCAGCAAATTATTTGCCGCAAATTTGTTTGCACTAAATGGTTTGCAGCAAATTGTTTGTAGCAAATTAGTTTGCAGTAAATTGTTTGCAGCAAATTGATTGTAGCAAATTTGTTTGCAGCAAATGGTTTGCCGCAAATTTGTTTGCAGTAAATTATTTGCAGCCAATTGATTGCAGCAAATGGTTTGCCGCAAATTTGTTTGCAGTAAATTATTTGCAGCCAATTGATTGCAGAAAATGGTTTGCAGAAAATTGTTTGTAGCAAATTTATTTGAAACAAATTGTTTGCAGCAAATTGTTCGCAGCAAATAGTTTGCAACAAATTGTTTACAGCAAATTGTTTGCAGCAAATTATTTGCCGCAAATTTGTTTGCAGTAAATTGTTTGCAGCAAATTGATTGTAGCAAATTTGTTTGTAGCAAATTGTTTGCAGCAAATTTGTGTGTAGCAAATATTTGTAGCAAATTTTGTTTGCAGCAGAAGTCTATTTTTGTGTGATTTCCGACACCTAACCAAATCTTCGATCTACTGCAATTTGCAATTGTTTGCAGAAAATTTGTTTGCATTAAATTGTTTGAAGCTAATTTGTTTGCAGCAAATTGTTTGCAGTAAATTGTTTGCCGCAAATTTGTTTGCAGAAAATTGTGTGCAGCAAATTTGTTGGAGCAAATTGTTTGTAGCAGATTGTTTGTAGCAATTTGTTTGCAACCAATTTTTATACTCTCTGCAAGAGTATATTGGGTTTGTGCAAAAGTATGTAACAGGCAGAAGGAGGCGTGGGAGACCCCATAAAGTATATATATTCTTGATCAGCATCACAAGCCGAGTCGATATAGCCATGTCCGTCTGTCCGTCTGTCTGTCTGTCCGTCTGTCCGTCTGTCTGTCTGTCTGTCTGTCTGTCCGTATGAACAAACAGATTTCAGAGATGGTAAGAGCTACAAGTTCGAGCTTGGTGTCAAACGATCAGATATTTAGTCAGTCAATACAAGAATCTTTTTTTTTTTCGATGCCACGCCCCATTCGCCCACAATAAGCAAAAAACTGGACACACTTCGGGAAAAATTGGTGTTTTCGGCAAATATCTTAGTAACTATGGCACCTAGGATCACCAATTCTGGTACGGGTGTTCCTAGCGAGAGCATAGTTACATTGCCATTTAAAATTTTTGACTGCCACGCCCACTTTTCCCACAATTTATAAAATAGTTTTCAAACTTCAATGCCGTTTTTTCCGTATCGTACAGTATTGTAGTTTATAACTGGTGTGGAGACTAACTATATTAAACTATCCTGAAAGGCGCATTAAAATCGGACTATAAACATAAAAACTAGAAGCATTACAATATTGATAATTGAACGCAATATCAACCCATTGGTGCAAGCGAGATAGAAACACACAAGCACATGTTCGAACGTTTTCGCTGCCTGTGTGTCGGCAGCGCTGCCCGCGGTCGCTGGCTGCGCCGAATACACACATACATACATACATACATATTTGCATCATATACATATTGCCAAACGTATGTGTATTCGAATACAAACAAACAGATGTGTGTTTGATTATGCTTAGATTGTTTTTGTTTCAACGTGTTTTAATGCAAGTAGAACACATAGTAATATCTCGATACCGATTTTAATAATTTAATCGGGACAAATGCAGAGAGTATTATACGGTCGGGCGCGCTCGACTGTACTTTTCTTTCTTGTTTTTACAATCGACTTGTTTCAAATTTGTTTGTAGCAAATTGTTTGTAGCAAATTGTTTGCAGCAAATTTGTTTGCGGCAAATTGTTTGTAGCAAAGTGTTTGAAGAAAATTTTGTTTGCAGCAGAAGTCTATTTTTGTGTGATTTCTGACACCTAACCAAATCTTCGATCTGCTGCAATTTGCAATTGTTTGCAGCAAATTTGTTTGCAGCAAATTGTTTGCAGCAAATTTGTTTGTAGCAAATGTTTGTAGCAAATTTTGTTTGCAGCAGAAGTCTATTTTTGTGTGATTTCCGACACCTAACCAAATCTTCGATCTGCTGCAATTTGCAATTGTTTGCAGCAAATTTGTTTGCAGCAAATTTGTTTGAAACAAATTGTTTGCAGCAAATTGTTCGCAGCAAATTGTTTGCAACAAATTGTTTGCAGCAAATTGTTTGAAGCAAATTGTTTGCAGCAAATTATTTGCCGCAAATTTGTTTGCACTAAATGGTTTGCAGCAAATTGTTTGTAGCAAATTTTTTTTGCAGCAAATTTGTTTGTAGCAAAATGTTTGTAGCAAATTGTTTGCAGCAAATTTTTTGCAATCGACTTGCTTCAAATTGTTTGCTGCAAAAGTCTATTTTTGTGTGATTTCCGACACCTTACCAAATCTTCGATCTGCTGCAATTTGCAATTGTTTGCAGCAAATTTGTTTGCAGCAAATTGTTTGTAGCAAATTGTTTGCAACAAATTTGTTTGTAGCAAGTTTTTTTGCAGCACATTTATTTGCAGCAAATTGTTTGCAGTAATTTGTTTGCAACAAATTGTATATAGCAAATTTGTTTGCAGCAAATTGTTTGCCGCAAATTGTTTGTAGCAAATTGGTTTGCAGCCAATTGTCTGTAGCAAATTTGTTTGCAGCAAACTGTTTGTAGCTAATTTGTTTGCAGCAAATTGTTTGCAACACATTGTTTGCAGCAAATTTAATTGCAGTAAATTGTTTGTAGCAAATTGTTTACAGTAAATTTATTTGCAGTAAATTGTTTGAAGCTAATTTGTTTGCAGCAAATTTGTTTGCCGCAAATTGTTTTTATTTTACAAAACTCAGCCTGATGAATAATTTATTTACAGATTAATATATGTATATATAGTTTCTTTTCACACGCTTTTCACTTTTTCTTCTTCTACAATCAATGTGACCATCCATCTATTTTCTTGAAAAACCCTCACAATGGTGAATGGCATTCTTAAATCAGTATGACCGTTTACAGTTCTATCACACGCATGCATCCACGGCTTGAGTCTGGCTGATTCTAAAATACCTTTATACGGCAATTGAGTAAGTTGACAGTCATCAATATCGGTAACTTCATAACGATCGTTTGGGAGTACTCGATTTATTTTATACGGGCCTCTGTATTTGGGAGCAAATTTTTTGCATGACCCAGGAGTGACGTCTCATACCGTCTTTCATTACGCTCTTGTGACTCTTGAATTTTCATACTTGCTTCTTCCCTGGCAGCTTTAAGATCACAAGGTTTGTCTGAACTAAATTTCTCGTCCAAGTATTCTGTAAGTTCGTCTACTGTTGGACCTCGTTGGTCGCAACCAAATAGCAACATAGATGGAGTCTTACCGGTACTACCTTGCAACGAGTTGTTAATAGCAAATTCTACACGATTAATTAATTTATACCAATCGGCCTGAGCTAGCGTCTCAGACAGCTTTCCTAACATAGGAGTCAACACTCGGTTTACTCGTTCGACTTGTCCATTTGCCTGAGCAGCTGCCGTTGCTACTTTGATATGCTCAATATTTCGGTTCCCAAGAAATTCAGTGAGCTCAAATGAAGTAAAACACGTACCCCTGTTAGATATGATTCTTCGCGGGCGACTATAATATTCAAAATATTTTTCTAGCGACGCGTTGACCTCTTTGGATAAAGCTTGCCAAACTTTGTGAAAGCATCGATGATAACTAATAGGTGCTTCCTTTTTGAAAGTACACTCGGCAAAGAACCTAGGTGGTCAATGTGTATTGTATCGAATGGAATTGGATTCTTCGGAATACTATGCAACGTTCTGTTATGTATAGTCTTGGGAACGGAATGTAATATACACGGTAGACAATTTTTTATGAATACCTCAACTTTTGTCTTCATTAACGGGAAATAGTACTCTTCTTTTAACTTGTTCACACATTTATCAGTACCTAGATGACCCAACTTTTCATGGCAACGTCTTATTAAATCCGCTTGCATCTGAGCCGGGGCATACAGGCATAGCTTTTCCTTATCATTTTTCCTATAAACTATACCATCAATTAACACGAAACCAGTAACATCGCCTTCTTCCAAACTTTCCCTTAATTTACGCACTTCCGGATCTCTTATCTGCTCTGTTTGCAACAACAAATCAACATCACGCGGTGATGCACCAACTACACCAACCAACTTTGCGAGTTCATTTAAGTCAGGGGCTTCGACTGAAGTTTCACAGTTAACGGTTCGGATTTCTTTGAAAGGAATACACGGTCCTGATAAATAGTCACTAGGTTCAAACGGTTTAAGACTTTCTCCTGCCAAGGGTACACACGGTTCATACGGTTTAATGCTATCTTCTTCTAAAGGTACACACGGCACACGCGGTTGAACACAATTTTCTTGCAAGGCTACACACGGTTCACAAGTTTCTTCTGTAGTTTGTCGACTTAACGCATCTACATGTGCCATATTCGACCCGGGCCTATGAGCGATTGAATAATTGAAGTTTTCCATTTAAAGTGACCACCTTGCAATACGGGGATTAATCGATTTTTTACGTAATGTTTGTACTAGTGAGTTGCAGTCTGTAACTATTAAAAATGGTCTATGTTCCAAGTATACGCGGAATCGACGCAAAGCATAAATTATAGCTAAAGTTTCGAGTTCTGTGATAACGACACTCAGCGGTCGTCGCCTTTCGCGAATAGTAGAAAACCGGATGCATCTTGCCGTCGGTCTGTCTTTGCATCAGCACTGCACCAAAACCATTAGCACTGGCGTCGGTATGAAGCTCGTTTCGTAATTAGGGTTGAATATAGATAATATTGGCGGAGTAGATAAAGAGGACCTTAGAATAAGGAATGCATCTTTCGGTATTTCGTTCATTGGAAAAGGTCCGCCTTGCTTAAGTAACTCAGTTAATGGTTTTGCCAAACGGGAGAAATTCGGAACAAATTTACGAAAATATGAAAATAAGCCTAAGCAAAAATGTAATGCTTTGCTATTAAGTGGCTCTGGATACTCTTGAATGGATTTCAAGTGCGAATTGTTTGGTAAAATCCCATGCTCACTTACATCGTATCCCAAGTAATCAATACGTTTCTGTAGAAAGTTACTTTTCTTTAAGTTGAGCTCCAAATTATACTCAATAAAACGATCTAACAATTTGACTAACAATTTATTGTGCTGATTGACGGTGCGGGTGGCAAGAATGATATCATCCATATATACCACTAGCTCACGGTCTCTAATCAGGTCACTAAGTATGGTTGTTATAAATCTGTGGAATACGGCTGGTCCGTTCTTTAACCCAAAGGGCATTCTCAAGTATTCAAATTGTTTCTCTGGTGTAACAAAAGCGGTATATTTGATTGACTCTTCCTCCATCCCTACATGATAGAACCTACTTTTTAAATCTATAACGGAAAACACGGTTTTTCCTTCTAAATATTCCAGACAATCTTCTATTAAAGGCAACGGAAAATTATCCCTCACAGTTTTCTTATTTAAACCTCTATAATCTACGCACATTCTTATGTTTCCATCCTTTTTCCGCACTAAGACGATTGGTGACGCATAAGGAGAATTGCTTGGTCGTATTACATTATTTGTTAACAACTCATTAACTGTTTGACTGACGATTCCTCGTTCATAATACGATAACCTTCTAGGAACACTATGAAATGGTGTGGTGCTCAAGTGACCAATCCGACGACAGTTGTAACACCTTACCTCCTTCGTAGCGGGTGGAACAGACTGCTTTTGGTCTAATGTCTGTTGTGCTCGAGGAGCTGAGTACTTCGGTAGAGGCTGAACTGTTTGAAAACGCATCATCTTTTCTCGCAATTCGTCTAGTGAAGTACAATAGTATAACGGCGCGGACAAACCAGGACGATCCTGTAGTCCGTCCACAATATATTTGACCACGTCGGTGTCTTCAAAATTACCCTGTTGAGCCATGTTTCGCATAGTGATGAAGTATTGCAAAAACGACTCTCCTTTGGCGATCGGGCGGCTTCGCATGCGGTTAGCAATCTCATAATTAGTCATCTGAAAGCCAAATACTTTCACCAAGGCATCCTTTAACTCCTTCCAAGTTGTGGTCTGCTCGTATGTCATGTATAATTTAGCTGATCCATGCAACAACCGGTTGGCCAACGACCAACGTTGTGTATTGTTAATTGAATACACATTAGCAGCCTTCTCTAGTTCGCGTATCCACACGTGAATGGACAGATCGTCATCACCAGAAAATTTCGGTAGAGTGTCTTCGACATCTTTTAGATTCAAACGGCAGTTTTGATGGGTTCCATTTAAGTTTTCTTCCAGTTCGGCAACTTGTGTTTTGAGCTCAGCGAGGTTTTTACGGGCGGTGTACAGTGCAATGCTACTCATGACTGAAGCTAGTTCGTCTGCTGCGCTCATTCGTTCCTCCGCATGAACACGTTCAGTAACGGTTGGTTCTTGAGACGCTTCGTCTCTCAAAGGCGAATTGTTAACATTAGCATGATCTGTTATGCGCGGTTGTTCGTCCATAACCTCCAAATCGGGAAGCTCTAAAAAGGACCCCGGACCAGCGGCATCAACAAGCTGTCCGGCAAGCATATTAGCAGTCACCGAAGGACGTAGCTCTTCGGGTACTTCTCCGTCTCCAGAAGATTGTACACGATTCTCCGACATAACTGCCAAAAGGCACTCCTTGGGCTGCTAGCAGCTCAAGTAATGCAGGTTTATTTAGTTTGATAATTTGGCTGTAATTCATGAAAAGCGTAGTTTCGGGGCAAACACTACACCTGATTTGTAATCACCGTTGTTTTTATTTTACAAAACTCAGCCTGATGAATAATTTATTTACAGATTAATATATATAGTTTCTTTTCACACGATTTTCACATTTTTTCTTCTTCAATCAATGTGACCATCCATTTTCTTGAAATACCCTCACAATGGTGAATAGCATTCTTAAATCAGTATGACCGTTTACAGCAGCAACTTTGTTTGCAGAAAATTGTTTGTACCAAATTGTTTGCAACCGACTTCCTTAAATTTGTTTGCTGCAGAAGTCTATTTTTGTGTGATTTCCGACACCTAAACAAATCTTCGATCTGCTGCAATTTACAATTGTTTGCTGCAAATTTGTTTGCAGTAAATTGTTTGCAGCAAATTTGTTTGCAGCAAATTTGTTTGCAGCAAATTTGTTTGCAGCAAATTTGTTTGCAGCAAATTTGTTTGCATCAAATTTGTTTGCAGCAAATTTGTTTGCAGCAAATTGTTTGCCGCAAATTTGTTTGCAGCAAATTTGTTTGCAGCAAATTTGTTTGCAGCAAATTTGTTTGCCGCTAATTTGTTTGCAACAGCAAATTTGTTTGCAGCCAATTGTCTGTAGCAAATTTGTTTGCAGCAAACTGTTTGTAGCTAATTTGTTTGCAGCAAATTTGTTTGCAGTAAATTTGTTTGCTGTTTTTTTTTTGCAGCTTATTGTTTGTAGCAAATTGTTTGCAGCAAATTTGTTTGCAGCAAATTTGTTTGCAGCAAATTTGTTTGCAGCAAATTTGTTTGCAGCAAATTTGTTTGCAGCAAATTTGTTTGCAGCAAGTTTGTTTGCAGCCAATTGTTTGTAGCAAATTTGTTTGCAGCAAATTTGTTTGCAGCAAATTTGTTTGCAGCAAATTTGTTTGCAGCAAATTGTTTGCCGCAAATTGTTTGCAGCAAATTTGTTTGCAGCAAATTTGTTTGCAGCAAATTTGTTTGCAGCAAATTGTTTGCCGCAAATTGTTTGCAGCAACTTTGTTTGCAGAAAATTGTTTGTATCAAATTTTTTGCAATCGACTTGCTTCAAATTGTTTGCTGCAAAAGTCTATTTTTGTGTGATTTCCGACACCTAACCAAATCTTCGATCTGCTGCAATGTGCCATTGGTTGCAGCAAATGGTGTGCAGCAAATTTGTTTGCAGCAAAATTTGTTTGCAGTAAATTGTTTGCCGCAAATTGTTAACAGCAAAATTTGTTTGCAGCAAGCTTGTTTGCAGCCAATTGTTTGTAGCAAATTTGTTTGCAGCAAACTGTTTGTAGCTAATTTGTTTGCAGCAAATTGTTTGCAGCCAATTGTCTGTAGCAAATTTGTTTGCAGCAAACTGTTTGCAGCTAATTTGTTTGCTGCAAATTTGTTTGCCGCAAATTGTTTGCAGCAAATTGGTTTGCAGCAAATTTGTTTGCAGTACATTTATTTGCAGCAGATTTGTTTTCCGCAAATTGTTTGCAGCAAATTGTTTGAAACAGATTATTTGCAGCAAATTTATTGCAGCAAATTGTTTGCAGCAAATTGTTTGCAGCAAATTGTTTGCAGCAAATTTGTTTGCAGCAAATTTGTTTGCAGCAAGTTTGTTTGCAGCCAATTGTTTGTAGCAAATTTGTTTGCAGCAAACTGTTTGTAGCTAATTTGTTTGCAGCAAACTGTTTGTTGCTAATTTGTTTGCAGCAAATTGTTTGCAACAAATTGTTTGCCGCAAATTTGTTTGCAGCAAATTTGTTTGCAGCAAATTTGTTTGCAGCAAATTGTTTGCCGCAAATTTGTTTGCAGCAAATTTGTTTGCAGCAAATTTGTTTGCAGTAAATTGTTTGCAGCAAATTTGTTTGCAGCAAATTTGTTTGCAGCAAATTTGTTTGCAGCAAATTGTTTGCAGCAAATTGTTTGCAGCAAATTTGTTTGCAGCAAATTTGTTTGCAGCAAATTTGTTTGCAGCAAATTGTTTGCCGCAAATTGTTTGCAGCAACTTTGTTTGCAGAAAATTGTTTGTATCAAATTTTTTGCAATCGACTTGCTTCAAATTGTTTGCTGCAAAAGTCTATTTTTGTGTGATTTCCGACACCTAACCAAATCTTCGATCTGCTGCAATTTGCAATTGCAAATTTTATTGCAGCAAGTTTTGTTTGCAGCAAATTTTTTTGTATAATCGACTTGTTTCAAATTTGTTTGCATCAAGTTTGTTTGCAGCAAGTTTGTTTGCAGCAAACTGTTTGCAGCAAATTGTTTGAAACAGATTATTTGCAGCAAATTTATTGCAGCAAATTGTTTGCAGTAAATTTGTTTGTAGCAAATTGTTTGCAGCAACTTTGCAGAATATTGTTTGTAGCAAATTGTTTGCAACCGACTTCCTTAAAATTGTTTGCTACAAAAGTCTATTTTTGTGTGATGTCCGACACCTAACAAAATCTTCGATCTGCTGCAATGTGCCATTGGTTGCAGCAAATGGTGTGCAGCAAATTTGTTTGCAGCAAATTGTTTGCAGCATATTGTGTGCAGCAAATTGTTTGCAGTAAATTGTTTGCGCCAAATTGTTTGCAGCAAAATTTGTTTGCAGCCAATTGTTTGTAGCAAATTTGTTTGCAGCAAACTGTTTGTAGCTAATTTGTTTGCAGCAAATTTGTTTGCAGTAAATTTGTTTGCTGTAAATTTGTTTGCTGTTTTTTTTTTTTGCAGCTAATTGTTTGTAGCACATTTTTTGCAGCAAATTTATTTGAAGCAAATTTGTTTTCAGTACAGTTATTTGCAGCAAATTTGTTTGCAGCAAATTGTTTCCAGTAAATTGGTTGTAGCAAATTTGTTTGCAGCAAGTTTTATTGCAGCAAATTTGTTTGCAGTAAATTTGTTTGCTGTTATTTTTTTTGCAGCTAATTGTTTGTAGCACATTTTTTGCAGCAAATTTGTTTGCAGCAAATTGTTTCCAGTAAATTGGTTGTAGCAAATTTGTTTGCAGCAAATTGTTTGCAGCAAATTGTTTGCAGCAAATTGTTTGCAGCAAATTGTTTGCAGCAAGTTTTTTTGCAGCAAATTGTTTCAGCAAAGTTGTTTGTTGTTTTTTTTTTTGCAGCTAATTGTTTGTACCAAATTGTTTGCAGCAAGTTTGTTTGCAGTTTGTAGCAAATTTGTTTGCAGCAAACTGTTTGTAGGTAATTTGTTTGCAGCAAATTATTTGCAGCAAATTCTTTGTAGAAAATTTGTTTGTAACAAATTGTTTGCAGCAACTTTGTTTGCAGGAAATTTTTTGTAGCAAATTGTTTGCAACCGACTTCCTTAAAATTGTTTGCTGCAGATGTCTATTTTTGTGTGAATTCCGACACATAAGGAAATCTTCGATTTGCTGCAATTTGCAATTGCTTGCAGCAAATTGTTTGCAGCAAATTGCTTGCAGCAAATTGTTTGCAGCAAATTGTTTGTAGCAGATTATTTGCAGCAAATTTGTTTGCACCAAATGTATTGCAGCAAATTGTTTGCAGCAAATTTGTTTGTAGCAAATTGTTTGCAGCAACTTTGCAGAAAACTGTTTGTACCAAATTGTTTGCAACCGACTTCCTTAAAATTGTTTGCTGCAGAAGTCTATTTTTGTGTGATTTCCGACACCAAAACAAATCTTCGACCTGCTGCAATTTGCAATTGTTTGCAGTAAATTTGTTTGCAGCAGATTGTTTGCAACAAATTGTTTGCAGCAAATTTGTTTGCAGTAAATTGTTTGCAGCAAATTTGTATGCAGTAAATTTGTTTGCAGCAAAATGTTTGTAGCAAATTTGTTTGCAGCAAAATGTTTGTAGCAAATTTTTTGCAATCGACTTGCTTCCAATTGTTTGCTGCAGAAGTCTATTTTTGTGTGATTTCCGACACCAAAACAAATCTTCGACCTGCTGCAATTTGCAATTGTTTGCAGTAAATTTGTTTGCAACAAATTGTTTGCAACAAATTGTTTGCACCAAATTTGTTTGCAGCAAATTGTTTGCAGCATATTTGTTTGCAACAAATTTGTTTGTAGCAAATTGTTTGCAGTAAATTGTTTGCAGCCAATTGTCTGTAGAAAATTTGTTTGCAGCAAACTGTTTTTAGCTAATTTGTTTGCAGCAAATTGTTTGCAACACATTGTTTGCAGCAAATTTAATTGCAGTAAATTGTTTGTAGCAAATTGTTTGCAGCAAATTTGTTTGCAGCAATTTGTTTGCAGCAAAATTGTTTGCACCTAGATGTTTGTAGCAGATTATTTGCAGCAAATTTATTGCAGCAAATTGTTTGCAGCTAATTTGTTTGCAGCAAACTTGTTTGCCGCAAATTGTTTTCCGCAAATTTTTTGCCGCATATTGTTTGCAGCAACTTTGTTTGCAGAAAATTGTTTGCAGCAAATTTGCTTGCAACAAATTTGTATGCAGCAAATTTGTTTGCAGCAAAATGTTTGTAGCAGATTATTTGCAGCAAATTGTTTGCAGCAAATTGTTTGTAGCAAATTTGTTTGCAGCAACTTTGTTTGCAGCAAGTTTGTTTGTAGCAAACTGTTTGCAGCAAATTGTTTGTAGCAGATTATTTGCAGCAAATTTATTGCAGCAAATTGTTTGCAGCAAATTTGTTTGTAGCAAATTGTTTGCAGCAACTTTGCAGAAAATTGTTTGTACCAAATTGTTTGCAACCGACTTTCTTAAAATTGTTTGCTGCAAAAGTCAATTTTTGTGTCATTTCCGACACCTTACCAAATCTTCGATCTGCTGCAATTTGCAATTGTGTGCAGCAAATTTGTTTGCAGCAAATTGTTTGCAGCAAAATTTGTTTGCAGTAAATTGTTTGCCGCAAATTGTTTGCAGCAAAATTTGTTTGCAGCAAGCTTGTTTGCAGCCAATTGTTTGTAGCAAATTTGTTTGCAGCAAACTGTTTGTAGCTAATTTGTTTGCAGCAAATTGTTTGCAGCCAATTGTCTGTAGCAAATTTGTTTGCAGCAAACTGTTTGCAGCTAATTTGTTTGCTGCAAATTTGTTTGCCGCAAAATGTTTGCAGCAAATTTGTTTGCAGCAAATTTGTTTGCAGTACATTTATTTGCAGCAGATTTGTTTGCCGCAAATTGTTTGCAGTAAATTGTTTGTAGTAAATTTGTTTGCAGCAAATTGTTTGCAGCAAATTGTTTGTAGTAAATCGTTTGCAGCAAATTTGGTTGCAGAAAATTGTTTGCAGCAAATTTGTTTGCAGCAAATTTGTTTGCAGCAAGTTTGTTTGCAGCCAATTGTTTGTAGCAAATTTGTTTGCAGCAAACTGTTAGTAGCTAATTTGTTTGCAGCAAACTGTTTGTTGCTAATTTGTTTGCAGCAAATTGTTTGCAACAAATTGTTTGCAGCAAATTTGTTTGTAGCAAATTGTTTGTAGCAAATTGTTTGCAGCAAATAGTTTGTAGCAAATTTGTTTGCAGCAAATTTGTTTGCAGCAAGTTTGTTTGCAGCCAATTGTTTGTAGCAAATTTGTTTGCAGCAAATTGTTGGTAGCAAATTGTTTGCAATCGACTTGCTTCAAATTGTTTGCTGCAGAAGTCTATTTTTGTGTGATTTCCGACACCTAACAAAATCTTCGATCTGCTGCAATGTGCAATTGGTTGCAGCAAATTGTGTGCAGCAAATTTGTTTTCAGCAAATTTGTTTGCAGAAATTGTTTGCTGTTTTTTTTTGCAGTAAATTGTTTGTAGCACATTGTTTGCAGTAAATTGTTTGCAGCAAATTGTTTGCAGCAAATTGTTTGCAGCAAATTGTTTGCAGCAAATTGTTTGCAGTAAATTGTTTGCAGCAAATTTGTTTGTAGCAAATTGTTTGCAGCAAATTGTTTGTATCAAATTTGTTTGCAGCAAATTGTTTGTATCAAATTTGTTTGTAGCAAATTTGTTTGCAGCACATTTATTTGCAGCAAATTGTTTGCAGTAAATTGTTTGCAGCCAATTGTCTGTAGAAAATTTGTTTGCAGCAAACTGTTTGTAGCTAATTTGTTTGCAGCAAATTGTTTGCAACACATTGTTTGCAGCAAATTTAATTGCAGTAAATTGTTTGTAGCAAATTGTTTGCAGCAAATTTGTTTGCAGCAAATTTGTTTGCAGTAAATTGTTTGAAGCTAATTTGTTTGCAGCAAACTTGTTTTCCGCAAATTGTTTTCCGCAAATTTTTTGCCGCAAATTGTTTGCAGCAACTTTGTTTGCAGAAAATTGTTTGTACCAAATTGTTTGCAACCGACTTCCTTAAAATTGTTTGCTGCAGAAGTCTATTTTTGTGTGATTTCCGACACCAAATCAAATCTTCGATCTGCTGCAATTTGCAATTGTTTGCAGTAAATTTGTTTGCAGCAAATTGTTTGTAACAAATTGTTTGAAGCAAATTTGTTTGCAGAAAATTGTTTGCAGCAAATTTGCTTGCAACAAATTTGTATGCAGCAAATTTGTTTGCAGCAAAATGTTTGTAGCAGATTATTTGCAGCAAATTGTTTGCAGCAAATTGTTTGTAGCAAATTTGTTTGCAGCAAATTTGTTTGCAGCAAATTTGTTTGCAGCAAATTTGTTTGCAGCAAGTTTGTTTGTAGCAAACTGTTTGCAGCAAATTGTTTGTAGCAGATTATTTGCAGCAAATTTATTGCAGCAAATTGTTTGCAGCAAATTTGTTTGTAGCAAATTGTTTGCAGCAAATTGTTTGTAGTAAATTTGTTTGCAGCAAATTGTTTGCAGCAAATTGTTTGTAGTAAATCGTTTGCAGCAAATTTGGTTGCAGCAAATTGTTTGCAGCAAATTTGTTTGCAGCAAATTTGTTTGCAGCAAGTTTGTTTGCAGCCAATTGTTTGTAGCAAATTTGTTTGCAGCAAATTTGTTTGCAGCAAATTTGTTTGCAGCAAATTTGTTTGCAGCAAATTTGTTTGCAGCAAATTTGTTTGCAGCAAATTTGTTTGCAGCAAATTTGTTTGCACCAAATTTGTTTGCAGCAAATTTGTTTGCAGCAAATTTGTTTGCAGCAAACTGTTTGTAGCTAATTTGTTTGCAGCAAATTGTTTGCAGCCAATTGTCTGTAGCAAATTTGTTTGCAGCAAACTGTTTGCAGCTAATTTGTTTGCTGCAAATTTGTTTGCCGCAAATTGTTTGCAGCAAATTGGTTTGCAGCAAATTTGTTTGCAGTACATTTATTTGCAGCAGATTTGTTTTCCGCAAATTGTTTGCAGTAAATTGTTTGTAGTAAATTTGTTTGCAGCAAATTGTTTGCAGCAAATTGTTTGTAGTAAATCGTTTGCAGCAAATTGTTTGCAGCAAATTGTTTGTAGTAAATCGTTTGCAGCAAATTTGGTTGCAGCAAATTGTTTGCAGCAAATTTGTTTGCAGCAAATTTGTTTGCAGCAAGTTTGTTTGCAGCCAATTGTTTGTAGCAAATTTGTTTGCAGCAAACTGTTTGTAGCTAATTTGTTTGCAGCAAACTGTCTGTTGCTAATTTGTTTGCAGCAAATTGTTTGCAACAAATTGTTTGCAGCAAATTTGTTTGTAGCAAATTGTTTGTAGAAAATTGTTTGCAGCAAATTGTTTGTAGCAAATTTGTTTGCAGCAAATTTGTTTGCAGCAAGTTTGTTTGCAGCAAATTGTTTTCAGCAAATTTGTTTGCAGAAATTGTTTGCTGTTTTTTTTTTGCAGCAAATTGTTTGTAGCACATTGTTTGCAGTAAATTGTTTGCAGCAAATTGTTTGCAGCAAATTGTTTGCAGTAAATTGTTTGCAGCAAATTTGTTTGTAGCAAATTGTTTGCAGCAAATTGTTTGTATCAAATTTGTTTGCAGCAAATTGTTTGTATCAAATTTGTTTGTAGCAAATTTGTTTGCAGCAAACTGTTTGTTGCTAATTTGTTTGCAGCAAATTGTTTGCAACAAATTGTTTGCAGCAAATTTGTTTGTAGCAAATTGTTTGTAGCAAATTTTGTTTGCAGCAAATTGTTGGTAGCAAATTGTTTGCAATCGACTTGCTTCAAATTGTTTGCTGCAGAAGTCTATTTTTGTGTGATTTCCGACACCTAACAAAATCTTCGATCTGCTGCAATGTGCAATTGGTTGCAGCAAATTGTGTGCAGCAAATTTGTTTGCAGCAAATTGTTTGCAGCATATTGTGTGCAGCAAATTGTTTGTAGTAAATCGTTTGCAGCAAATTTGGTTGCAGCAAATTGTTTGCCGCAAATTTTTTGCAGCAAAATTTGTTTGCAGCAAGCTTGTTTGCAGCCAATTGTTTGTAGCAAATTTGTTTGCAGCAAACTGTTTGTAGCTAATTTGTTTGCAGCAAATTGTTTGCAGCCAATTGTCTGTAGCAAATTTGTTTGCAGCAAACTGTTTGCAGCTAATTTGTTTGCTGCAAATTTGTTTGCCGCAAATTGTTTGCAGCAAATTTGTTTGCAGCAAATTTGTTTGCAGAAATTGTTTGCTGTTTTTTTTTGCAGCAAATTGTTTGTAGCAAATTTTTTGCAGCAAATTTGTTTGCAGCAAATTTGTTTGCAGCAAATTTGTTTGCAGCCAATTGTTTGTAGCAAATTTGTTTGCAGCAAATTGTTTGCAGCCAATTGTCTGTAGCAAATTTTTTTGCAGCAAATTGTTTGCAGTAAATTGTTTGTGGCAAATATGTTTGCATCAAATTGTTTGCTGTTTTTTTTTTGCAGCTAATTGTTTGTAGCAAATTTTTAGCAGTAAATTGTTTGTGGCAAATTTGCTTGCAGCAAATTGTTTGAAGCAAAATGTTTGCAGCAAATTTGTTTGCAGTTTATTTATTTGCAGCAAATTTGTTTGCAGCAAATTGTTTGCAGTATATTGTCTGTGGCAAATTTGTTTGCAGCAAAATGTTTGCAGCAAATTTGTTTGCAGCAAATTTGTTTTCAGCAAATTTGTTTGTAGAAATTGTTTGCTGTTTTTTTTTGCAGCAAATTGTTTGTAGCACATTGTTTGCAGTAAATTGTTTGCAGCAAATTGTTTGCAGCAAATTGTTTGCAGTAAATTGTTTGCAATAAATTTGTTTGTAGCAAATTGTTTGCAGCAAATTGTTTGTATCAATTTTGTTTGTAGTAAATCGTTTGCAGCAAATTTGTTTGCTGCAAATTATTTGCTGTTTTTTTTTTTGCAGCTAATTGTTTGTAGCAAATTGTTTGCAGTAAATTGTTTGTGGCAAATTTGTTTGCAGCAAATTGGTTGCAGCAAAATGTTTGCAGAAGTCTTTTTTGTGTGATTTCCGACACCTAACAAAATCTTCGATCTGCTGCAATGTGCAATTGTTTGCCGCAAATTGTTTGCAGCATATTGTGTGCAGCAAATTGTTTGCAGTAAATTGTTTGCAGAAAATTGTTTGTAGCAAATTGTTTGCAGAAGTCTTTTTTGTGTGATTTCCGACACTTAACAAAATCTTCGATCTGATGCAATGTGCAATTGGTTGCAGCAAATTGTGTGCAGCAAATTTGTTTGCAGCAAATTGTTTGCAGCATATTGTTTGCAGCAAATTGTTTGCCGCAAATTGTTTGTAGCATATTGTTTGCAGCAAATTTGTTTGCAGCAAATTGGTTGCAGCAAAATGTTTGCAGAAGTCTATTTTTGTGTGATTTCCGACACCAAAACAAATCTTCGACCTGCTGCAATTTGCAATTGTTTGCAGTAAATTTGTTTGCAACAAATTGTTTGCAACAAATTGTTTGCACCAAATTTGTTTGCAGCAAATTGTTTGCAGCATATTTGTTTGCAACAAATTTGTTTGTAGCAAATTTGTTTGCAGCACATTTATTTGCAGCAAATTGTTTGCAGTAAATTGTTTGCAGCCAATTGTCTGTAGAAAATTTGTTTGCAGCAAACTGTTTGCAGCTAATTTGTTTGCTGCAAATTTGTTTGCCGCAAATTGTTTGCAGCAAATTTGTTTGCAGCAAATTTGTTTGCAGTAATTGTTTGCTGTTTTTTTTTGCAGCAAATTGTTTGTAGCAAATTGTTTGCAGTAAATTGTTTGTGGCAAATTTGTTTGCAGTAAATTGTTTGTGGCAAATTTGTTTGCAGCAAATTGGTTGCAGCAAAATGTTTGCAGAAGTCTTTTTTGTGTGATTTCCGACACCTAACAAAATCTTCGATCTGCTGCAATGTGCAATTGTTTGCCGCAAATTGTTTGCAGCATATTGTGTGCAGCAAATTGTTTGCAGTAATTTGTTTGCAGAAAATTGTTTGTAGCAAATTGTTTGCAGAAGTCTTTTTTGTGTGATTTCCGACACCTAACAAAATCTTCGATCTGCTGCAATGTGCAATTGTTTGCCGCAAATTGTTTGCAGCATATTGTGTGCAGCAAATTGTTTGCAGTAAATTGTTTGCAGAAAATTGTTTGTAGCAAATTGTTTGCAGAAGTCTTTTTTGTGTGATTTCCGACACTTAACAAAATCTTCGATCTGCTGCAATGTGCAATTGTTTGCAGCAAATTGTTTGCAGCAAATTGTTTGCAGCATATTGTGTGCAGCAAATTGTTTGCAGTAAATTGTTTGCCGCAAATTGTTTGTAGCAAATTGTTTGCAGCAAATTTGTTTGCAGCAAGTTTGTTTGCAGCAAATTGTTGGCAGCGAATTTGTTTGCAGCAAATTGTTTGCAGCAAATTGTTTGCAGCAAATTGTTTGTAGCTAATTTGTTTGCCGAAAATTGTAGCAAATTATTTGCAGCAAGTTTGTTTGCAGCAAATTGTTCGTAGCAAATTTGTTTGCAGCTAATTGTTTGTATCAAATTGTTTGCAGCAATTTGTTTGCAGAAAGTTTGTTTGCTGTTTGTAGCAAACTTGTTTGCAGCAAATTTGTTCGCAGCAAATTGTTCGTAGCAAATTTGTTTGCAGCTAATTGTTTGTATCAAATTGTTTGCAGCATATTGTGTGCAGCATATTGTGTGCAGCAAATTGTTTGCAGTAAATTGTTTGCCGCAAATTGTTTGTAGCGAATTGTTTGCAGCAAATTTGGTTGCAACAAATTGTTTGTAGCAATTTGTTTGCAGCAAATTGTTTGTAGCTAATTTGTTTGTAGCAAATTTGTTTGCAGCAAACTGTTTGTTGCTAATTTGTTTGCAGCAAATTGTTTGCAACAAATTGTTTGCAGCAAATTTGTTTGCAGAAAATTGTTTGCAGCAAATTTGCTTGCAACAAATTTGTATGCAGCAAATTTGTTTGCAGCAAAATGTTTGTAGCAGATTATTTGCAGCAAATTTGTTTGCAGCAAATTCTGTGTAGCAAATTGTTTGTATCAAATTTGTTTGCAGCAAAATTGTTTGCACCTAGATGTTTGTAGCAATTTGTTTGCAGCAAATTGTGTGTAGCAAATTGTTTGTAGCAATTTGTTTGTAGAAAATTTGTTTGCAACAAATTGTTTGTAGCAAATTGTTTGCAGAAAATTTGTTTGCAGCAAATTGTTTGTAGCACATTGTTTGTAGCAAACTGTTTGTAGCAAATTGTTTGCAGCAATTTTGTTTGCAGCAAATTGTTTGCAGCAAATTGTTTGTATCAAATTGTTTGCAGCAAATTGTTTGTAGCAAATTTGTTTGCAGCAAAATTGTTTGGACCTAGATGTTTGTAGCAATTTGTTAGTAGAAAATTTGTTTGCAACAAATTGTTTGTAGCAAATTGTTTACAGCAAATTTGGTTGCAGCAAATTGTTTGTAGCACATTGTTTGTTTGCACAAAATTGTTTGCACCTAGATGTTTGTAGCAATTTGTTTGTAGAAAATTTGTTTGCAACAAATTGTTTGTAGCAAATTGTTTGTAGCAAATTTGTTTGCAGCAAAATTGTTTGCACCTAGATGTTTGTAGCAATTTGTTTGTAGAAAATTTGTTTGCAACAAATTGTTTGTAGCAAATTGTTTGCAGCAAATTTGTTTGCAGCAAATTGTTTGTAGCACATTGTTTGTAGCAAACTGTTTGTAGCAAATTGTTTGCAGCAATTTTGTTTGCAGCAAATGTTTTTAGCAAATTGCTTGCAGCAAATTGTTTGCAGCAAATTTGCTTGCTGCAAATTGTTTGCAGCAAATTTGTTTGCAGCAAATTGTTTGCAGCAAATTTGTTTGCAGCAAATTGTTTGTAGCAAATTGTTTGCAGCAAATTTGTTTATAGGAAATTGATTGTAGCAAATTGTTTGAAGCAAATTGTTTGCAGCAAATTGTTTGCAGCAATTTTGTTTGCAGCAAATTTTTTTGTAAGAAATTGTTTGTAGCAAATTGTTTGTAAGAAATTGTTTGCAATCGACTTGCTTCAAATTGTTTGCTGCAGAAGTCTATTTTTGTGTCATTTCTGTCACCGAACAAAATCTTCGATCTGCTGCAATTTGCATTTGTTTGCAGCAAATTGATTGTAGTAAATTTGTTTGCAGCAAATTGTGTGTAGCAAATTGTTTGTAGCAAATTTGTTTGCAGCAAAATTGTTTGCACCTAGATATTTGTAGCAATTTGTTTGTAGAAAATTTGTTTGCAACAAATTGTTTGTAGCAAATTGTTTGCAGCAAATTTGTTTGCAGCAAATTGTTTGTAGCACATTGTTTGTAGCAAACTGTTTGTAGCAAATTGTTTGCAGCAATTTTGTTTGCAGCAAATGTTTTTAGCAAATTGCTTGCAGCAAATTGTTTGCAGCAAATTTGCTTGCTGCAAATTGTTTGCAGCAAATTTGTTTGCAGCAAATTGTTTGTAGCAAATTGTTTGCAGCAAATTTGTTTGCAGCAAATTGTTTGTAGCAAATTGTTTGCAGCAAATTTGTTATTAGGAAATTGATTGTAGCAAACTGTTTGCAGCAAATTGTTTGCAGCAATTTTGTTTGCAGCAAATTGTGTGTAGCAAGTTGTTTGTAGCAATTTGTTTGTAGAAAATTTGTTTGCAACAAATTGTTTGCAACAAATTGTTTGTAGCAAATTGTTTGCAGCAAAATTGTTTGCACCTAGATGTTTGTAGCAATTTGTTTGCAGCAAAATTGTTTGCACCTAGATGTTTGTAGCAAATTGTTTGTAGCAAATTTGTTTGCAGCAAAATTGTTTGCACCTAGATGTTTGTAGCAATTTGTTTGTAGAAAATTTGTTTGCAACAAATTGTTTGTAGCAAATTGTTTGCAGCAAATTTGTTTGCAGCAAAATTGTTTGCACCTAGATGTTTGTAGCAATTTGTTTGTAGAAAATTTGTTTGCAACAAATTGTTTGTAGCAAATTGTTTGCAGCAAATTTGTTTGCAGCAAATTGTTTGTAGCACATTGTTTGTAGCAAACTGTTTGTAGCAAATTGTTTGCAGCAATTTTGTTTGCAGCAAATGTTTTTAGCAAATTGCTTGCAGCAATTTTGTTTGCAGCAAATTTTTTTGTAAGAAATTGTTTGTAGCAAATTGTTTGTAAGAAATTGTTTGCAATCGACTTGCTTCAAATTGTTTGCTGCAGAAGTCTATTTTTGTGTGATTTCCGACACCGAACAAAATCTTCGATCTGCTGCAATTTTCAATTGTTTGCAGCAAATTGTTTGTAGCAAATTTGTTTGTAGCAAACTGTTTGTAGCAAATTGTTTGCAGCAAATTGTTTGCAGCAAATTTGTTTGCAGCAAATTGTTTGTATCAAATTGTTTACAGCAAATTGTTTGCAGCAAATTTGTTTGCAGCAAATTGTTTGTAGGAAACTGTTTGCAATCGACTTGCTTCAAATTGTTTGCTGCAGAAGTCTATTTTTGTGTGATTTCCGACACCGAACAAAATCTTCGATCTGCAGCAATTTTCAATTGTTTGCAGCAAATTGTTTGTAGCAAATTCTTTGTAGCAAATTGTTTGCAGCAAATTTGTTTGTAGCAAACTGTTTGTAGCAAATTGTTTGCAGCAAATTTGTCTGCAGCAAATTTGTTTGTAGGAAATTGTTTGCAGCAAATTTTTTGTAGCAAATTGCTTGCAGCAAATTGTTTGCAGCAAATTGTTTGCAGCAAATTTGTTTGCAGCAAATTGTGTGTAGCAAGTTGTTTGTAGCAATTTGTTTGTAGAAAATTTGTTTGCAACAAATTGTTTGCAACAAATTGTTTGTAGCAAATTGTTTGCAGCAAATTGTTTGCAGCAATTTTGTTTGCAGCAAATTTTTTTGTAAGAAATTGTTTGTAGCAAATTGTTTGCAGTAAATTGGTTGCCGCAAATTGTTTGCAGCAAATTGTTTGTGGCAAATTGTTTGCAGCAAATTGTTTGCAGCAAATTATTTGCAGCAAACTGTTTGCAGCAATTTTGTTTGCAGCAATTTTTTTTGTAGCGAATTTTTTTGTAGCAAATTGTTTGTAGCAAATTGTTTGCAGTAAATTGGTTGCAGCAAATTGTTTGCAGCAAATTGTTTGTAGCAAATTGTTTGTAGCAAATTGTTTGCAGTAAATTGGTTGCAGCAAATTGTTTGCAGCAAATTTTTTTGTAAGAAATTGTTTGCAGCAAATTGTTTGCAGCAAATTGTTTGCAGCAAAATTGTTTGCACCTAAATGTTTGTAGCAATTTGTTTCCAGCAATTTTGTTTGCAGCAAAATGTTTATAGGAAATTGTTTGCAATCGACTTGCTTCAAATTGTTTGCTGCAGAAGTCTATTTTTTTGTGATTTCCGACACCGAACAAAATCTTCGATCTGCTGCAATGTTCAATTGTTTGCAGCAAATTATTTGTAGCAAATTTGTTTGTAGCAAACTGTTTGTAGCAAATTGTTTGCAGCAAATTTGTTTGCAGCAAATTTGTTTGTTGGAAATTGTTTGTAGCAAATTATTTGTAGCAAATTGTTTGCAGCAAATTTGTTTGTAGGAAATTGTTTGCAGCAAATTGTTTGTAGGAAATTGTTTGCAATCGACTTATTTATTTATTTATTTAAGAGCTAACTTATTAATAATAAAATTAAAGGCTAGCTTAACACTATGGCTTTGGCGGCAGAGGCCTTCAGCTCTAGATTTGTGTTTATAAGTGTATTTGTTTTCTAATGGTATTGTATGTTGTATTTACAGTGTTAACATGTGTGATGAACATGATTTTTTTTTTTTTTTTTTTATATATGTGGTGATATAGATTAGTTAATTTTAAGTATTTCAGGATGTTTGATGTGTTTGAAGGAGTGGGGTTGGCTAAGCATTGGAGGGGGTTGGTGTTATTAAATATTGCTTCTCTTTGAGGTTTTAGTGTACTGCAGTTTGTGAGGATGTGCTCGAGTGTTATGGTGTCGTTGCAGAGGGGGCATACACCGGGGGATTTATCTATGTAGTGTTTGTGGGTTATTTTGAAGTGTCCGAGTCTCAGTCTAGTTATTATTATTTGATCTTTTCTGGAGAGGTGTAGTGAGTTTCTTTTAAGAATATGGTAATTGTTAAGTTTGTTTGGGTTGTTTGTTTGGTACCAGGCTGATGTTTCGGTTATGTTGGATTGCAGTTTTGTGAGGTGGATGTTTTTTAAGTATTTTTGTATGTCTTGTATGTTAAGGTTTTCCTTTGTTATTAGAGGCTGATTCGCTGCATTTTTGGCAGAAGTATCTGCTAGTTCGTTCCCTAATATTCCTACATGCCCGGGCACCCAGAGTAGTTTGAATTTGGGGAAGTTTTTGTTAATAACATTGCGAGCGTATGAGGGGTGATGTTCATTGTTGTTCGGGTTGTTAATTGCGTCTATTGCAGAGAGTGAGTCGGTACATATGCAGAAATTACCTCTTTTGTTTTTTAGAGTTTCTAGGGCTTCTACTATTGCGATGAGTTCTGCGGAAAATACGGAGGAGTAGTGGGGTAGGAGATATGATTTGATGGTATTGGCTTCGGTTGTGATAGCAAAGGTAGTGGTAGTGCTGTTTTGAGATCCATCTGTATAGATGTATGTGTATTTAGGGTTGTCTATGGTCTTAATTCGAATGAATTCGGCTCTGTATGTTTGTGGGCATGTGTTTTTTTTTTAAAAGTTTCTTAGTGTCGTGTCTGTGATAATTTGGCTTAAGTTCCATGGAGTGGTAGTCAGAGTAAGTAGTTTTGCGGGCTGGAAGGGTAGGTTGTGGTTTTTGCTATGTTTTATTATTCGGTCTATTGTTGAATTGTATTGTGAGCGTCTAGGAGGTCGGTATGTTTTTAGTATTTTGTGTAGTGGGGAATTTTTTGCTGTAACCAGGGTTTTTACGAGGGTTGCTGTTAGTAGATCGCGTCTGTCTTCTAATGGGGGGAACTCTGGCGTCGTATAGAATGTTTTGGGAGGGTGTGGTTTTGAATGCCCCAAGGGCGATTCTGAGGCCTGTATTAATTTTTGATTTGATAGGTCGCAAAGTAGTTTTCGGGCAGTGTCCATAGATGGGTAGGCCGTAGTCTGCTTTGGAGTTGAGTATTGCTTTTGTGACATTGATAAGTGTGGATGTGTTACAGTTGAATTTAGGACTTGCGAGACATTTTATTATATTAATTGTTTGGTGAAGAGAGTATGTGAGTTGTTCCGTGTGGTTATTCCATCTGTATTTGTTGTTAAAGTGAAGTCCTAGTATTTTTAGTGATGTGACGTTCTGGATATGTATGCTTTCTGTAGATAATAAGCAATTGCAGTTGTGCTTTCTGCAGACGTGCATGTGCTTGCATTTGCTGGTGGATAGCTTGGCGCCTGAGTATTCGGCCCAGTTAACTATGGTTCTGAGGATTGGGTTTAGGTTTATATTGATGTTTTTCCTATTTTTTAGTTTAAGTATTATGTTAAAGTCGTCTGCGTAGGCGCTTAGGCTGATATTTGGGTGTAGGGTAAGCTTTTCAGCGAGTTTGTTGTATGCTATGACAAATAGGATCACTGAGAGTGGCGAGCCCTGGGGGATACCGTTGTGTGTGGGGTGGAAGGGGGAGATGTTGGTGTTTATTCGTAC
This sequence comes from Drosophila arawakana, assembly GCA_018151165.1. Classification (NCBI taxonomy): domain Eukaryota; kingdom Metazoa; phylum Arthropoda; class Insecta; order Diptera; family Drosophilidae; genus Drosophila; species Drosophila arawakana. The sequence goes on along the minus strand of JAECWX010000120.1, from coordinate 601,482 downwards.
TGTAATTTTTCTGTTTGTCATGAAGTTTTTTATGTAGTTTAGTATTTTGGGTCCCGTTTTCCATTCCGTAAGTTGGTCTAGTATTGAATGTAGTCCGATTCTGTCAAAAGCTTTTTCAAAGTCTAGGGATATTATAGACGTATGGTTTCTTCTGGAGATGGATCTTGCTAGTAGATGGTCTATCAACAGTAGACTGTCTATAGCAGATTTCCCCTTCTTGAATCCTGTTTGACTGATATGGGTTAATTTGTCGTTAGAGACAAACCACCACAGTCGCTTTGCTATTATTTTGTCAAGGACTTTTGATAGACACGAGTTCAGTGATATTGGTCGGTAGGAGTTTAGTGTGGTTTTGTCCGTGTTGGGTTTTAAAATTGGGATTATTATGCTGTTCTTGTAAGCTTGGGGAATGTAATTGTTTAGTATAGAGTTTTGGAGGTTGATTATGCGACATTTTGTTTTCCTGTCCAGATTTTTAATCATGGCGTAGTTTACTCTGTCTAGTCCGGGTGTGTTTCCTTTTAGTTTGTTTAGAGCTGATGTAAATTCGACTAGTGTTATTTCTTTTTCTATTTCTGTAGCTCTCTTGCTGGGGGCATTTGTGTGGTTGAGTAGGTTGTTCAGTGATGCTTGTTTTGTATGTATAAAGGTCGTGGAGAAGTTGGAGTCAGTTGATGAGTCTGAGAATTTTTTGCAGAAGAGTTCTGCTATTTCTGCTTTGTTGGTGGTATTTTGGTTTGTTATTGGGTTTAGGATGCAATGAATGTGTTTTTGGGGGTTTAGGCCGCAGAAGCGTCTGATGTTATTCCAAATTGATTTTGGAGGTGTGTCGGGTGCTATTTGTGTTGTGAATTTTTGTATACTGTGCTTTTTTTCTTCTTTTAGGGTTCTTCTAAATTTGGCATTCGCTTGTTTAAATTGTATGATGTTCTGGGTACAGATGTTTCTTTTTAGTATGTGCCATTTCTTGATTTTGTCGTCTCTAAGTTTTTGTAGATTGTTGTTCCACCAGGGTACATTGTGTGGTTTAGTCATAGGGTGTGTCTGAGGGATTGTTTTGTGTGCACTAGATATAATTATTTTTTGTATTGTGGCTGATTCTTTGTTTATGTTTGAGCTTGTTTTTAGTTGTGATGAGTATTCTTCTGTGAGTTCTGAAAATCGTTTCCAATTGGCTTTATCGGTGATGAAAATGGGTTTGGAGTATGTGCGTTGTGCTATTGTTGGATAAGAGTTAAAGAGGTTAATTATGATAGGGAAGTGGTCGCTACCGTAGAGATCATTTTCTGTGTACCATGTGCTGTCAAGTTGTAGGATTGGGCTGCTAAAGGTAATGTCGATATTAGTTAGCGTATTGTGGGTGCTAAGGTGTGTTGGTGAACCGTCATTTAGTAGGATGTAGTTTGATTGGGCTATGAATTTTTCGAGTATTTTACCCCTATGATTATTAATGGCTGAGCCCCAGTTTTTATGCCAACTATTAAAGTCGCCAGTGACTAGCAGAGGTATGTTTGAGGATTCTAAAACATTTTGGAGATTTATCGTAGAAAATCTCTTATTTGGTGCTATATAGGCTGAAACTAGTCTAAATTTGAGGTTTGCTTTGAATTCTGCGCATACTGCGTCGAAGTCATCGTTCAGAGTAATTTCTCGGGTTTGTAGGGAATTGTGTATCAGTAGAGCTACACCCCCGTGGGAGGGTGAACTGTTTTTTGTTATTAGGGTGTAGTTGTTTGGTATAGGTATGGATTTGGTGTGTATTATGTGTGTTTCTTGTAGGGATAAAATAAGAGGCGTGTGTTTTTTGATTATTGTTTGTAGTTCGCTGTAATTATTTGTGTAACCGTTTATGTTCCATTGAATGATTTTAATGGTCATTTGGTTTTATTTATATTTAAAGAGATAAATTGGGTGTTGCGAGTCTGTTCTTGTAATAATTACAGCGTGTGGGGTCATTGTTATTTTAAGTGTTAAATACTGTCGCTGTCGTTGTTGTCTTTGTGTTTTGCTCTTTTTGAAGTTTTTGGATTTGGTAGGTTAGGTTTTGTGTGTTTGAGGTTTGTTGAAAGGGTGTTGTTTTTTTCTTTAGGGAATATTCTTAATTTTAGGTCGTTTGTTTTTTCGCTTGCTAGATTTTGTGAGTTGTCGAGGACGTCCACGTCCATTTCCATGTCTTCTTTGTGTTGGTGTTGGTGCGATGTGCTTGGCCTTGAAGTCCTAGGGTGCTCTGATAACAGGTCGTGGTAAGTTATGGGTAGTGTTGAGGAGTTCGTTTGTTGGGCAGATGGTGATTTGGTATGATTATTCGGTGTCGCTGTTGTTGTAGCTGTATTTATTTTTGATGTTGTTGAGTGAGCGTCTTGATTTGTTGCATCTTTGGTCAACGTTGATGCGTAGCTGTTGCTAGGTTGCAGGTTATGGCGAGAGTGGTAAATTGATAAGGCTGTCTTGTGATCAACCTTCTCTGTAGTTTTGATTGCTACTAATTCTTTTTGTTTCAAGAATGTTGGACATTTGCGGTCAAGTGGGCTGTGTTTGGGATCAATTTCTGAGTTATTTTTGCAGTTTAAGCAGTACTTCTCGTTGGTGCATATTTCATTTTCGGTGGTGTGTGTACTTCGAGAGCAGTTTTTGCATGTTTCTTCTAGACTTTTGCAGATCGGTGTTGGGTGGCCAAATCGTAGGCATTTTCTGCATCTCAGAGGTAGAGGGATGTACGGGCGAACTCTTACACTTTCATATCCAATTTTTATTGCTTCTGGAAGATTGTGTGTGGAGAATGTAATGATTATAAGTCCCGTTTCTGCCATGCTTTGCTCTTGTTTCCTTAGTATTTTACGCACTTCGGTTACGCTTTGAGGTTTAAGTTCATCTAGTATTTCTGCTTCCTCTATGTTTCGTAATTCGTTGCAGTAGATTACTCCCTTGGAAAAATTTAGTGTCTTGTGTTCAGTGGCTTCTACTTGGATATCAGTCATATTTTTTATTTTAAGTAATTTCGTTGTTTGTAAGGCATTTTTGGTTTTGATTAATAGGGTGCCGGCGCGGGTTTTTTTTGCATATTTCAACTTCTCCTCCACATGTGTAGTCTATTGTTTTTTTAATTAGAAATGCTGATACATTTTCGAACGATTTGTTGTCTTTCCTGTTAATTACAATGTATTTTGGGTTGTTTAGAATTTGATATTTGCTGTAGTTTGGGTTTGTTGTTGTGTTTTTGTCGGGCGGTTTAAGCATTGTTGTTGTTTTATGGGCTCAGGCCCAGCACTTTGGTTTGTGTCTCTAGCTTTTGTTGTTTTTATTTTCGTATTCTGCTATGTGCACTTGTTTGTTTGTCTGATCTAACTGATAAGAGTTTTTGTATTGCTCTTTGGGCACCACAGATACGCAGAAAGTAACACGTCTTATCTCGATGAGGGTTTGAGTGCACTGTTGTAAAAAAATATTTTAAAAAAATTTTTTTAAAAAAATTTTTTTGGAAGAAATTGTTTGTAACAAATTGTTTGTAGCAAACTGTTTGTAGCAAATTGTTTGCAGCAAATTGTTTGCAGCAATTTGTTTGCAGTGAATTTGTTTGCAGCTAATTTGTATGCAGCAAATTGTATGCAGCAATTTTGTTTGCAGCAAATTGTTTGTAGCAAATTGTTTGTAGCAAATTTTGTTTGCAGCAAATTGTTAGTAGCAAATTGTTTGCAATCGACTTTCTTTAAATTGTTTGCTGCAGAAGTCTATTTTTGTGTCATTTCCGTCACCGAACAAAATCTTCGATCTGCTACAATTTGCAATTGTTTTCAGCAAATTTGTTTGCAGCAAATAGTTTGTAGCAAATTTGTTTGCAGCAAATTTGTTTGCAGCAAATTTTTTGAAGCAAATCGTTTGCATCAAATTTATTTGCAGCAAATTGTTTGCAGTGAATTTTTTTGCAGCTAATTTGTGTGCAGCAAATTGTATGCAGCAAGTTTGTTGCAAATTATTTGTAGCCAATTGTCTGCAGCAAATTTGTTTGTAGGAAATGGTTTGTAGCAAATTGTTTGTAGCAAATTTGTTTGCAGAAAATTGTTTTCAGCAAATTTGTTTGCAGCAAATTGTTTGTAGCAAATTGTTTGTAGCAAATTTGTTTGCAGCAAATTTTTTGTAGCACATTGTTTGTAGCAAACTGTTTGTAGCAAATTGTTTGCAGCAATTTTGTTTGCAGCAAATGGTTTGTAGCAAATTGCTTGCAGCAAATTGTTTGCAGCAAATTTGTTTGCAGCAAATTGTTTGCAAATTGTTTATAGCACATTGTTTGTAGCAAACTGTTTGTAGCAAGTTGTTTGCAGCAATTTTGTTTGCAGCAAATGGTTTGTATCAAATTGCTTGCAGCAAATTGTTTGCAACTGTTTGCAGCAAATTTGTTTGCATCAAATTGTTTGTAGCAAATTGTTTGTAGCAAATTGTTTGCAGCAAATTGTTTGTAGCACATTGTTTGCAGCAAACTGTTTGTAGCAAATTGTTTGCAGCAAATTGTTTGCAGCAAATTATTTGCAGCAAATTGTTTGCAGCAATTTTGTTTGCAGCAATTTTTTTTGTAGCAAATTTTTTTGTAGCAAATTGCTTGCAGCAAACTGTTTGCAGCAAATTGTTTGCAGCAAATTGTTTGCAGCAAAATTGTTTGCACGTAAATGTTTGTAGCAATTTGTTTCCAACAATTTTGTTTGCAGCAAAATGTTTGTAGGAAATTGTTTGCAATCGACTTGCTTCAAATTGTTTGCTGCAGAAGTCTATTTTTTTGTGATTTCCGACACCGAACAAAATCTTCGATCTGCTGCAATTTGCAATTGTTTGCAGCAAATTTGTTTGCAGCAAATTTGTTTGCAGCAAATAGTTTGTAGCAAATTTGTTTGCAGCAAATTTGTTTGCAGCAAATTTTTTGAAGCAAATTGTTTGCATGAAATTTATTTGCAGCAAATTGTTTGCAGCAAATTTGTTTGCAGCAAATTTGTTTGCAGCAAATTTGTTTGTAGGAAATTGTTTGTAGCAAATTATTTGTAGCAAATTGTTTGCAGCAAATTTGTTTGTAGGAAATTGTTTGTAACACATTGTTTGTAGCAAACTGTTTGTAGCAAATTGTTTGCAGCAAATTGTTTGCAGCAAATTTGTTTGCAACAAATTGTTTGTATCAAATTGTTTACAGCAATTTGTTTGCAGCAAATTGTTTGTAGGAAATTGTTTGCAATCGACTTTCTTCAAATTGTTTGCTGCAGAAGTCTATTTTTGTGTCATTTCCGTCACCGAACAAAATCTTCGATCTGCTACAATTTGCAATTGTTTTCAGCAAATTTGTTTGCAGCAAATAGTTTGTAGCAGATTTGTTTGCAGCAAATTTGTTTGCAGCAAATTTTTTGAAGCAAATCGTTTGCATCAAATTTATTTGCAGCAAATTGTTTGCAGTGAATTTGTTTGCAGCTAATTTGTGTGCAGCAAATTGTATGCAGCAAGTTTGTTTGCAGCAAATTGTTTGTAGCAAATTGTTTGTAGCAAATTTGTTTGCAGCAAATTGTTTGCAGCAAATTGTTTGCAGCAAAATTGTTTGCACCTAGATGTTTGTAGCAAAATGTTTGTAGCACATTGTTTGTAGCAAACTGTTTGCAGCAAATTGTTTGTAGCAAATTGGTTTGTAGGAAATTGTTTGTAGCAAATTATTTGTAGCCAATTGTCTGCAGCAAATTTGTTTGTAGGAAATTGTTTGTAGCACATTGTTTGTAGCAAACAGTTTCTAGCAAATTGTTTGCAGCAAGTTTGTTTGCAGCAAATTGTTTGTAGCAAATTGTTTGTAGCAAATTGGTTTGTAGGAAATTGTTTGTAGCAAATTATTTGTAGCCAATTGTCTGCAGCAAATTTGTTTGTAGGAAATTGTTTGTAGCACATTGTTTGTAGCAAACAGTTTGTAGCAAATTGTTTGCAGCAAATTTGTTTACAGCAAATTGTTTGTAGCACATTGTTTGTAGCAAACTGTTTGTAGCAAATTGTTTGCAGCAAATTTGTTTGCAGCAAATTGTTTGCAAATTGTTTATAGTACATTGTTTGTAGCAAACTGTTTGTAGCAAGTTGTTTGCAGCAATTTTGTTTGCAGCAAATGGTTTGTAGCAAATGGCTTGCAGCAAATTGTTTGCAAACTATTTGTAGCACATGGTTTGCACAAAATTGTTTGCAGCAAATTTGTTTGCATCAAATTGTTTGTAGCAAATTTTTTTGTAAGAAATTGTTTGTAGCAAATTGTTTGCAGTAAATTGGTTGCAGCAAATTGTTTGCAGCAAATTGTTTGTAGCAAATTGTTTGCAGCAAATTGTTTGCAGCAAATTATTTGCAGCAAATTGTTTGCAGCAAACTGTTTGCAGCAAATTTGTTTGCAGCAAATTGGTTTGTAGGAAATTGTTGGTAGCAAATTGTTTGCAGCAAATTGTTTGCACCTAGATGTTTGTAGCAAAATGTTTGTAGCACATTGTTTGTAGCAAACTGTTTGCAGCAAATTGTTTGCAGCAAATTTGTTTGCAGCAAATTGGTTTGTAGGAAATTGTTTGTAGCAAATTATTTGTAGCCAATTGTCTGCAGCAAATTTGTTCGTAGAAATTGTTTGTAGCACATTGTTTGTAGCAAACAGTTTGTAGCAAATTGTTTGCAGCAAATTTGTTTACAGCAAATTGTTTGTAGCACATTGTTTGTAGCAAACTGTTTGTAGCAAATTGTTTGCAGCAAATTTGTTTGCAGCAAATTGTTTGCAAATTGTTTATAGCACAATGTTTGTAGCAAACTGTTTGTAGCAAGTTGTTTGCAGCAATTTTGTTTGCAGCAAATGGTTTGTAGCAAATGGCTTGCAGCAAATTGTTTGCAAACTATTTGTAGCACATGGTTTGCACAAAATTGTTTGCAGCATATTTGTTTGCATCAAATTGTTTGTAGCAAATTTTTTTGTAAGAAATTGTTTGTAGCAAATTGTTTGCAGTAAATTGGTTGCAGCAAATTGTTTGCAGCAAATTGTTTGTAGCAAATTGTTTGCAGCAAATTGTTTGCTGCAGAAGTCTATTTTTTTGTGATTTCCGACACCGAACAAAATCTTCGATCTGCTGCAATTTGCAATTGTTTGCAGCAAATTTGTTTGCAGCAAATAGTTTGTAGCAAATTTGTTTGCAGCAAATTTGTTTGCAGCAAATTTTTTGAAGCAAATTGTTTGCATCAAATTTATTTGCAGCAAATTGTTTGTAGCAAATTTGTTTGCAGCAAATTTGTTTGCAGCAAATAGTTTGTAGCAAATTTGTTTGCAGCAAATTTGTTTGCAGCAAATTTTTTGAAGCAAATTGTTTGCATCAAATTTATTTGCAGCAAATTGTTTGCAGCAAATTATTTGCAGCAAATTGTTTGCAGCAATTTTGTTTGCAGCAATTTTTTTGTAGCAAATTTTTTTGTAGCAAATTGCTTGCAGCAAACTGTTTGCAGCAAATTGTTTGCAGCAAATTGTTTGCAGCAAAATTGTTTGCACCTAAATGTTTGTAGAAATTTGTTTCCAGCAATTTTGTTTGCAGCAAAATGTTTGTAGGAAATTGTTTGCAATCGACTTGCTTCAAATTGTTTGCTGCAGAAGTCTATTTTTTTGTGATTTCCGACACCGAACAAAATCTTCGATCTGCTGCAATTTTCAATTGTTTGCAGCAAATTGGTTGCAGCAAATTGTTTGCAGCAAATTGTTTGTAGCAAATTGTTTGTAGCAAATTGTTTGCAGCAAATTATTTGCAGCAAATTGTTTGCAGCAATTTTGTTTGCAGCAAATTTGTTTACAGCAAATTGTTTGTAGCACATTGTTTGTAGCAAACAGTTTGTAGCAAATTGTTTGTAGCAAATTGTTTGCAGCAAATTTGTTTGCAGCAAATTTGTTTGTAGGATATTGTTTGTAGCAAATTATTTGTAGCAAATTGTTTGCAGCAAATTTGTTTGTAGGAAATTGTTTGTAACACATTGTTTGTATCAAATTGTTTGCAGCAAATTTGTTTGCAGCAAATTGTTTGTAGCAAATTTGTTTGCAGCAAATTTGTTTGCAGCAAATTTGTTTGCAGCAAATTTGTTTGCAGCAAATTTTTTGAAGCAAATCGTTTGCATCAAATTTATTTGCAGCAAATTGTTTGCAGTGAATTTGTTTGCAGCTAATTTGTGTGCAGCAAATTGTATGCAGCAAGTTTGTTTGCAGCAAATTGTTTGTAGCAAATTGTTTGCAGCAAATTGTTTGCAGAAAATTTTTTTTCAGCAAATTTGTTTGCAGCAAATTGTTTGTAGCAAATTGTTTGTAGCAAATTTGTTTGCAGCAAATTGTTTGCAGCAAATTGTTTGCAGAAAAATTGTTTGCACCTAGATGTTTGTAGCAAAATGTTTGTAGCACATTGTTTGTAGCAAACTGTGTGCAGCAAATTGTTTGCAGCAAATTTGTTTGCAGCAAATTGGTTTGTAGGAAATTGTTTGTAGCAAATTATTTGTAGCCAATTGTCTGCAGCAAATTTGCTTGTAGGAAATTGTTTGTAGCACATTGTTTGTAGCAAACAGTTTGTAGCAAATTGTTTGCAGCAAATTGTTTGTAGCAAATTGCTTGCAGCAAATTGTTTGCAGCAAATTGTTTGCAGCAATTTAGTTTGCAGCAAATGGTTTGTAGCAAATTGTTTGCAGCAAATTGTTTGCAGCAAATTGTTTGCAGCAAATTGCTTGCAGCAAATTGTTTGCAGCAAATTGTTTGCAGCAAATTGTTTGTAGCAAATTGCTTGCAGCAAATTGTTTGCAGCAAATTGTTTGCAGCAATTTAGTTTGCAGCAAATGGTTTGTAGCAAATTGCTTGCAGCAAATTGTTTGCAGCAAATTGTTTGCAGCAAATTTGTTTGCAACAAATTATTTGTATCAAATTGTTTACAGCAAATTGTTTGCAGCAAATTTGTTTGCAGCAAATTGTTTGCAATCGACTTTCTTCAAATTGTTTGCTGCAGAAGTCTATTTTTGTGTCATTTCCGTTACCGAACAAAATCTTCGATCTGCTGCAATTTGCAATTGTTTGCAGCAAATTTGTTTGCAGCAAATTTGTTTGCAGCAAATAGTTTGTAGCAAATTTGTTTGCAGCAAATTTGTTTGCAGCAAATTTGTTTGCAGCAAATTTTTGAAGCAAATTGTTTGCATCAAATTTATTTGCAGCAAATTATTTGCAGTGAATTTGTTTGCAACTAATTTGTGTGCAGCAAATTGTATGCAGCAAATTTGTTTGCAGCAAATTGTTTGTAGCAAATTGTTTGCAGCAAATTGTTTGCAGCAAATTTGTTTTCAGCAAATTGGTTTGTAGGAAATTGTTTGTAGCAAATTATTTGTAGCCAATTGTCTGCAGCAAATTTGTTTGTAGGAAATTGTTTGTAGCAAACTGTTTGTAGCAAATTGTTTGCAGCAAATTTGTTTACAGCAAATTGTTTGTAGCACATTGTTTGTAGCAAACTGTTTGTAGCAAATTGTTTGCAGCAATTTTGTTTGCAGCAAATGGTTTGTAGCAAATTGCTTGCAGCAAATTGTTTGTAGCAAATTGTTTGCAGCAAATTGTTTGCAGCAAATTGTTTGCAGCAAATTGTTTGCAGCAAATTGTTTGTAGCAAATTGTTTGCAGCAAATTGTTTGCAGCAAATTGTTTGCAGCAATTTTGTTTGCAGCAATTTTGTTTGCAGCCAATTTTTTTGTAAGAAATTGTTTGTAGCAAATTGTTTGTAGCAAATTGTTTGCAGCAAATTGTTTGCAGCAAATTGTTTGCAGCAAATTGTTTGCAGCAAATTGTTTGCAGCAAATTGTTTGTAGCAAATTGTTTGCAGCAAATTGTTTGCAGCAATTTTGTTTGCAGCAATTTTGTTTGCAGCACTTTTGTTTGCAGCAAATTTTTTTGTAGCAAATTGCTTGCAGCAAACTTTTTGCAGCAAATTGTTTGCAGCAAATTGTTTGCAGCAAAATTGTTTGCACCTAAATGTTTGTAGCAATTTGTTTCCAGCAATTTTGTTTGCAGCAAAATGTTTGTAGGAAATTGTTTGCAATCGACTTGCTTCAAATTGTTTGCTGCAGAAGTCTTTTTTTTTGTGATTTCCGACACCGAACAAAATCTTCGATCTGCTGCAATTTTCAATTGTTTGCAGCAAATGGTTTGTAGCAAATTGCTTGCAGCAAATATGTTTGCAGCAAATTGTTTGCAGCAAATTGTTTGCAGCAAATTGTTTGCAGCAAATTGTTTGCAGCAAATTGTTTGTAGCAAATTGTTTGCAGCAAATTGTTTGCAGCAAATTGTTTGCAGCAAATTTGTTTACAATTTGCTACAAATTGTTTGCAGCAAATTGTTTGCAGCAAATTGTTTGCAGCAAATTGTTTGCAGCAAATTGTTTGTAGCAAATTGTTTGCAGCAAATTGTTTGCAGCAAATTGTTTGTAGCAAATTGTTTGCAGCAAATTTGTTTGCAGCAATTTTGTTTGCAGCAAATTTTTTGTAAGAAATTGTTTGTAGCAAATTGTTTGTAGCAAATTGTTTGCAGCAAATTGTTTGCAGCAAATTGTTTGCAGCAAATTGTTTGCAGCAAATTGTTTGTAGCAAATTGTTTGCAGCAAATTGTTTGCAGCAAATTTGTTTGCAGCAAATTTGTTTGCAGCAAATTTTTGTTTGCAGCAAATTTTTTGTAGCAAATTGCTTGCAGCAAACTTTTTGCAGCAAATTGTTTGCAGCAAATTGTTTGCACCAAAATTGTTTGCACCTAAATGTTTGTAGCAATTTATTTCCAGCAATTTTGTTTGCAGCAAAATGTTTGTAGGAAATTGTTTGCAATCGACTTGCTTCAAATTGTTTGCTGCAGAAGTCTATTTTTTGTGATTTCCGACACCGAACAAAATCTTCGATCTGCTGCAATTTTCAATTGTTTGCAGCAAATTGTTTGTAGCAAATTTGTTTGTAAAGCAAACTGTTTGTAGCAAATTATTTGCAGCAAATTTGTTTGCTGCAAATTTGTTTGTAGGAAATTGTTTGTAGCAAATTATTTGTAGAAAATTGTTTGCAGCAAATTTGTTTGTGGGAAATTGTTTGTAACACATTGTTTGTAGCAAACTGTTTGTAGCAAATTGTTTGCAGCAAATTGTTTGCAGCAAATTTGTTTGCAGCAAATTGTTTGTATCAAATTGTTTACAGCAAATTGTTTGCAGCAAATTTGTTTGCAGCAAATTGTTTGTAGGAAATTGTTTACAATCGACTTTCTTTAAATTGTTTGCTGCAGAAGTCTATTTTTGTGTCATTTCCGTCACCGAACAAAATCTTCGATCTGCTGCAATTTGCAATTGTTTGCAGCAAATTTGTTTGCAGCAAATTGTTTGCAGCAAAATTGTTTGCACCTAGATGTTTGTAGCAATTTGTTTGTAGCAATTTGTTTGTAGAATATTTGTTTGCAGCAAATTTGCTTGCTGCAAATTGTTTGCAGCAAATTTGTTTGCAGCAAATTGTTTGTAGTACATTGTTTGTAGCAAACTGTTTGTAGCAAATTGTTTGCAGCAAATTTGTTTGCAGCAAATTGTTTGTAGTACATTGTTTGTAGCAAACTGTTTGTAGCAAATTGTTTGCAGCAAATTTGTTTGCAGCAAATTGTTTGTAGCAAACTGTTTGTAGCAAATTGTTTGCAGCAATTTTGTTTGCAGCAAATGTTTTTAGCAAATTGCTTGCAGCAAATTGCTTGCAGCAAATTGTTTGCAGCAAATTTGCTTGCTGCAAATTGTTTGCAGCAAATTTTTTTGTAAGAAATTGTTTGTAGCAAATTGTTTGTAGCAAATTGTTTGCAGCAAATTGTTTGCTGCAAATTGTTTGCAGCAAATTGTTTGCAGTAAATTGTTTGTAGCAAATTATTTGCAGCAAATTGGTTGCATCAAATTATTTGCAGCAAATTGTTTGCAGCAAATTATTTGCAGCAAATTATTTGCAGCAAATTGTTTGCAGCAAATTATTTGCAGCAAATTGTTTGCAGCAATTTTGTTTGCAGCAATTTTGGTTGCAGCAAATTGATTGCAGCACATTGTTTGTAGCAAACTCTTTGTAGCAAATTGTTTGCAGCAAATTTGTTTGCAGCAAATTGTTTGTAGCACATTGTTTGTAGCAAACTGTTTGTATCAAATTGTTTACAGCAAATTGTTTGCAGCAAATTTGTTTGCAGCAAATTGTTTGTAGGAAATTGTTTACAATCGACTTTCTTTAAATTGTTTGCTGCAGAAGTCTATTTTTGTGTCATTTCCGTCACCGAACAAAATCTTCGATCTGCTGCAATTTGCAATTGTTTGCAGCAAATTATTTGTAGCAAATTTGTTTGCAGCAAATTGTTTGCAAATTGTTTATAGTACATTGTTTGTAGCAAACTGTTTGTAGCAAGTTGTTTGCAGCAAATTGTTTGCAGCAAATTGTTTGCAGCAAATTTGTTTACAATTTGCTACAAATTGTTTGCAGCAAATTGTTTGTAGCAAATTGTTTGCAGCAAATGGTTTGTAGCAAATTGCTTGCAGAAAAATTGTTTGCACCTAGATGTTTGTAGCAAAATGTTTGTAGCACATTGTTTGTAGCAAACTGTGTACAGCAAATTGTTTGCAGCAAATTTGTTTGCAGCAAATTGTTTGTAGTACATTGTTTGTAGCAAACTGTTTGTAGCAAATTGTTTGCAGCAAATTTGTTTGCAGCAAATTTGTTTGCAGCAAATTTGTTTGTAGGAAATTGTTTGTAGCAAATTATTTGTAGCAAATTGTTTGTAGCAAATTTGTTTGTAGGAAATTGTTTGTAACACATTGTTTGTAGCAAACTGTTTGAAGCAAATTGTTTGCAGCAAATTGTTTGCAGCAAATTTGTTTGCAACAAATTGTTTGTATCAAATTGTTTACAGCAATTTGTTTGCAGCAAATTGTTTGTAGGAAATTGTTTGCAATCGACTTTCTTCAAATTGTTTGCTGCAGAAGTCTATTTTTGTGTCATTTCCGTCACCGAACAAAATCTTCGATCTGCTACAATTTGCAATTGTTTTCAGCAAATTTGTTTGCAGCAAATAGTTTGTAGCAGATTTGTTTGCAGCAAATTTGTTTGCAGCAAATTTTTTGAAGCAAATCGTTTGCATCAAATTTATTTGCAGCAAATTGTTTGCAGTGAATTTGTTTGCAGCTAATTTGTGTGCAGCAAATTGTATGCAGCAAGTTTGTTTGCAGCAAAATGTTTGCAGCAAATTGTTTGCAGCAAATTGTTTGCAGCAAAATTGTTTGCACCTAGATGTTTGTAGCAAAATGTTCTTAGCACATTGTTTGTAGCAAACTGTTTGTAGCAAGTTGTTTGTAGCAAATTGGTTTGTAGGAAATTGTTTGTAGCAAATTATTTGTAGCCAATTGTCTGCAGCAAATTTGTTTGTAGGAAATTGTTTGTAGCACATTGTTTGTAGCAAACAGTTTCTAGCAAATTGTTTGCAGCAAGTTTGTTTGCAGCAAATTGTTTGTAGCAAATTGTTTGTAGCAAATTGGTTTGTAGGAAATTGTTTGTAGCAAATTATTTGTAGCCAATTGTCTGCAGCAAATTTGTTTGTAGGAAATTGTTTGTAGCACATTGTTTGTAGCAAACAGTTTGTAGCAAATTGTTTGCAGCAAATTTGTTTACAGCAAATTGTTTGTAGCACATTGTTTGTAGCAAACTGTTTGTAGCAAATTGTTTGCAGCAAATTTGTTTGCAGCAAATTGTTTGTAGCAAATTGTTTGTAGCAAATTGGTTTGTAGGAAATTGTTTGTAGCAAATTATTTGTAGCCAATTGTCTGCAGCAAATTTGTTTGTAGGAAATTGTTTGTAGCACATTGTTTGTAGCAAACAGTTTGTAGCAAATTGTTTGCAGCAAATTGTTTGCAAATTGTTTATAGTACATTGTTTGTAGCAAACTGTTTGTAGCAAGTTGTTTGTAGCAAATTGGTTTGTAGGAAATTGTTTGTAGCAAATTATTTGTAGCCAATTGTCTGCAGCAAATTTGTTTGTAGGAAATTGTTTGTAGCACATTGTTTGTAGCAAACAGTTTGTAGCAAATTGTTTGCAGCAAGTTTGTTTGCAGCAAATTGTTTGTAGCAAATTGTTTGTAGCAAATTGGTTTGTAGGAAATTGTTTGTAGCAAATTATTTGTAGCCAATTGTCTGCAGCAAATTTGTTTGTAGGAAATTGTTTGTAGCAAATTGTTTGTAGCAAACAGTTTGTAGCAAATTGTTTGCAGCAAATTTGTTTACAGCAAATTGTTTGTAGCACATTGTTTGTAGCAAACTGTTTGTAGCAAATTGTTTGCAGCAAATTTGTTTGCAGCAAATTGTTTGCAAATTGTTTATAGTACATTGTTTGTAGCAAACTGTTTGTAGCAAGTTGTTTGCAGCAATTTTGTTTGCAGCAAATGGTTTGTAGCAAATGGCTTGCAGCAAATTGTTTGCAAACTATTTGTAGCAAATTGTTTGCACAAAATTGTTTGCAGCAAATTTGTTTGCAGCAAATTGTTTGTAGCAAATTTTTTTGTAAGAAATTGTTTGTAGCAAATTGTTTGCAGTAAATTGTTTGTAGCAAATTGTTTGTAGCAAATTGTTTGTAGCAAATTGTTTGCAGCAAATTGTTTGCAGCAAATTGTTTGCAGCAAATTGTTTGCAGCAAATTGTTTGCAGCAAATTTGTTTGCAGCAAATTGGTTTGTAGGAAATTGTTTGTAGCAAATTGTTTGTAGCAAATTGTTTGCACCAAGATGTTTGTAGCAAAATGTTTGTAGCACATTGTTTGTAGCAAACTGTTTGCAGCAAATTGTTTGCAGCAAATTTGTTTGCAGCAAATTGGTTTGTAGGAAATTGTTTGTAGCAAATTATTTGTAGCCAATTGTCTGCAGCAAATTTGTTTGTAGGAAATTGTTTGTAGCACATTGTTTGTAGCAAACAGTTTGTAGCAAATTGTTTGCAGCAAATTTGTTTACAGCAAATTGTTTGTAGCACATTGTTTGTAGCAAACTGTTTGTAGCAAATTGTTTGCAGCAAATTTGTTTGCAGCAAATTGTTTGCAAATTGTTTATAGCACATTGTTTGTAGCAAACTGTTTGTAGCAAGTTGTTTGCAGCAAATTTGTTTACAGCAAATTGTTTGTAGCACATTGTTTGTAGCAAACAGTTTGTAGCAAATTGTTTGCAGCAAATTTGTTTACAGCAAATTGTTTGTAGCACATTGTTTGTAGCAAACTGTTTGTAGCAAGTTGTTTGCAGCAATTTTGTTTGCAGCAAATGGTTTGTAGCAAATGGCTTGCAGCAAATTGTTTGCAAACTATTTGTAGCACATGGTTTGCACAAAATTGTTTGCAGCAAATTTGTTTGCATCAAATTGTTTGTAGCAAATTTTTTTGTAAGAAATTGTTTGTAGCAAATTGTTTGCAGCAAATTGTTTGCAGCAAATTGTTTGCAGCAAATTGTTTGTAGCAAATTGTTTGCAGCAAATTGTTTGCAGCAGAAGTCTATTTTTTGTGATTTCCGACACCGAACAAAATCTTCGATCTGCTGCAATTTGCAATTGTTTGCAGCAAATTTGTTTGCAGCAAATTGTTTGTAGCAAATTTGTTTGCAGCAAATTTGTTTGCAGCAAATTGTTTGTAGCAAATTTGTTTGCAGCAAATTTGTTTGCAGCAAATTTTTTGAAGCAAATTGTTTGCAGCAAATTGTTTGCAGCAAATTGTTTGCAGCAAATTGTTTGCAGCAAATTGTTTGCAGCAAATTTGTTTGCAGCAAATTTTTTTGCAGCAAATTTGTTTGTAGCAAATTTGTTTGTAGCAAATTGTTTGCAGCAAATTGTTTGCAGCAAATTTGTTTGCAGCAAATTGTTTGCAGCAAAATTGTTTGCAGCTAAATTTGTTTGTAGAAATTTGTTTGCAGCAAATTTTGTTTGCAGCAAATTGTTTGTAGCAAATTGTTTGCAAAATTGTTTGTAGTGATTTCCGCACCGACAAATTGTTCGATCTGCTGCAAATTTTTCAATTGTTTGCAGCAAATTTGTTTGTAGCAAATTTGTTTGTAGCAAATTGTTTGTAGCAAATTTGTTTGCAGCAAATTGTTTGCAGCAAATTTGTTTGCAAAAATTGTTTGTAGCAAATTTTGTTTGTAGCAAATTGTTTGCAGCAAATTTGTTTGCAGGAAATTGTTTGTAGCAAATTGTTTGTAGCAAATTGTTTGCAAAGCAAATTGTTTGCAGCAAATTGTTTGTAGCAAATTTGTTTGCAGCAAATTTGTTTGCAGCAAATTTGTTTGCAGCAAATTTGTTTGCAGCAAATTTGTTTGCAGCAAATTGTTTGTAGCAAATTGTTTGCATCAAATTGATTTGCAGCAAATTGTTTGCAGCAAATTTGTTTGCAGCAAATTTGTTTGCAGCAAATTGTTTGCAGCAAATTGTTTGCAGCAAATTGTTTGCAGCAAATTTGTTTGCAGCAAATTGTTTGTAGCAAATTGTTTGCAGCAAATTTTTTGTTTGCAGCAAATTGTTTGCAGCAAATTGTTTGCAGCAAATTGTTTGCAGCAAATTGTTTGCAGCAAATTGTTTGCAGCAAAATTGTTTGCAGCAAATTTGTTTGTAGCAAATTGTTTGTAGCAAATTTGTTTGTAGCAAATTGTTTGCAGCAAATTTGTTTGCAGCAAATTGTTTGCAGCAAATTGGTTTGTAGCAAATTCGTTTGTAGCAAATTATTTGTAGCAATTGTTTGCAGCAAATTTGTTTGTAGAAAATTGTTTGCAGCAAATTTGTTTGTAGCAAAATGGTTTGTAGCAAATTGTTTGTAGCAAATTGTTTGCAGCAAATTGTTTGTAGCAAATTTTGTTGTTTGCAGCAAATTTGTTTGCAGCAAAATTGTTTGCAACTAAATTTGTTTGTAGCAAATTGTTTGTAGCAAATTGTTTGCAGCAAATTGTTTGCAGCAAATTGTTTGCAGCAAATTGTTTGCAGCAAATTGTTTGCAGCAAATTGTTTGTAGCAAATTTGTTTGCAGCAAATTGTTTGCAGCAAATTGTTTGCAGCAAATTGTTTGTGAAATTGTTTGTAGCAAATTTGTTTGCAGCAAATTGTTTGCAGCAAATTGTTTGCAGCAAATTGTTTGCAGCAAATTTGTTTGCAGCAAATTGTTTGCAGCAAATTTGTTTGCAGCAAATTGTTTGCAGCAAATTTGTTTGCAGCAAATTTGTTAGCAAATTGTTTGCAGCAAATTGTTTGCAGCAAATTGTTTGCAGCAAATTTGTTTGCAGCAAATTTGTTTGCAGCAAATTGTTTGCAGCAAATTTGTTTGCAGCAAATTTGTTTGCAGCAAATTTGTTTGCAGCAAATTTGTTTGCAGCAAATTGTTTGCAGCAAATTTGTTTGCAGCAAATTGTTTGTAGCAAATTGTTTGCAGCAAATTGTTTGCAGCAAATTTGTTTTGCAGCAAATTGTTTGTAGCAAATTGTTTGTAGCAAATTGTTTGTAGCAAATTGTTTGCAGCAAATTTGTTTGTAGCAAATTGTTTGTAGCAAATTGTTTGTAGCAAATTGTTTGCAGCAAATTTGTTTGCAGCAAATTGTTTGTAGCAAATTGTTTGTAGCAAATTGTTTGTAGCAAATTGTTTGCGTCAAAAATTTTGTTTGCAGCAAATTGTTTGGCAAGCAAATTGTTTGCAGCAAATTTGTTTGCAGCAAATTTGTTTGCAGCAAATTTGTTTGCAGCAAATTGTTTGCAGCAAATTGTTTGTAGCAAATTGTTTGCAGCAAATTGTTTGCAGCAAATTGTTTGCAGCAAATTTGTTTGCAGCAAATTGTTTGCAGCAAATTGTTTGCAGCAAATTGTTTGTAGCAAATTGTTTGCAGCAAATTTGTTTGCAGCAAATTGTTTGTAGCAAATTGTTTGCAGCAAATTGTTTGCAGCAAATTGTTTGCAGCAAATTGTTTGCAGCAAATTGTTTGTAGCAAATTGTTTGCAGCAAATTGTTTGCAGCAAATTTGTTTGCAGCAAATTTGTTTGCAGCAAATTGTTTGCAGCAAATTGTTTGCAGCAAATTGTTTGCAGCAAATTGTTTGCAGCAAATTGTTTGCAGCAAATTGTTTGCAGCAAATTTGTTTGTAGCAAATTGTTTGTAGCAAATTGTTTGCAGCAAATTGTTTGCAGCAAATTGTTTGTAGCAAATTGTTTGTAGCAAATTGTTTTGCAGCAAATTGTTTGCAGCAAATTGTTTGCAGCAAATTTGTTTGCAGCAAATTGTTTGCAGCAAATTGTTTGTAGCAAATTGTTTGTAGCAAATGTTTGTAGCAAATTGTTTGCAGCAAATTTGTTTGCAGCAAATTGTTTGCAGCAAATTGTTTGCAGCAAATTTGTTTGCAGCAAATTGTTTGTAGCAAATTGTTTGCAGCAAATTGTTTGCAGCAAATTGTTTGCAGCAAATTGTTTGTAGCAAATTGTTTGTAGCAAATTGTTTGCAGCAAATTTGTTTGCAGCAAATTGTTTGTAGCAAATTGTTTGCAGCAAATTGTTTGTAGCAAATTGTTTGCAGCAAATTGTTTGCAGCAAATTGTTTGCAGCAAATTGTTTGCAGCAAATTGTTTGCAACAAATTGTTTGCAGCAAATTGTTTGTAGCAAATTGTTTGCAGCAAATTGTTTGCAGCAAATTGTTTGTAGCAAATTGTTTGTAGCAAATTGTTTGCAGCAAATTTGTTTGCAGCAAATTGTTTGTAGCAAATTGTTTGCATTTGCAGCAAATTGTTTGCAGCAAATTGTTTGTAGCAAATTGTTTGCAGCAAATTGTTTGCAGCAAATTTGTTTGTAGCAAATTGTTTGTAGCAAATTGTTTGCAGCAAATTGTTTGCAGCAAATTGTTTGCAGCAAATTGTTTGTAGCAAATTGTTTGTAGCAAATTGTTTGTAGCAAATTGTTTGCAGCAAATTGTTTGCAGCAAATTGTTTGCAGCAAATTGTTTGCAGCAAAATTGTTTGCAGCAAATTTGTTTGCAGCAAATTGTTTGTAGCAAAATGTTTGCAGCAAATTGTTTGTAGCAAATTGTTTGTAGCAAATTGTTTGCAGCAAATTTGTTTGCAGCAAATTGTTTGCAGCAAATTGTTTGCAGAAAATTTGTTTGCAGCAAATTGTTTGCAGCAAATTTGTTTGCAGCAAATTGTTTGTAGCAAATTGTTTGCAGCAAATTGTTTGCAGCAAATTGTTTGCAGCAAATTGTTTGTAGCAAATTGTTTGATAATTGTTTGCAGCAAATTTGTTTGCAGCAAATTGTTTGCAGCAAATTTGTTTGCAGCAAATTGTTTGCAGCAAATTGTTTGCAGCAAAATTGTTTGTAGCAAATTGTTTGTAGCAAATTGTTTGCAGCAAATTGTTTGCAGCAAATTTGTTTGTAGGAAATTGTTTGTAGCAAATTGTTTGTAGCAAATTGTTTGCAGCAAATTTGTTTGCAGCAAATTGTTTGTAGCAAATTGTTTGCAGCAAATTGTTTGTAGCAAATTGTTTGCAGCAAATTGTTTGCAGCAAATTTGTTTGCAAATTGTTTGCAGCAAATTGTTTGCAGCAAAATTGTTTGTAGCAAATTGTTTGCAGCAAATTGTTTGCAGCAAATTGTTTGCAGCAAATTGTTTGCAGCAAATTGTTTGCAGCAAATTGTTTGTAGCAAATTGTTTGTAGCAAATTGTTTGCAGCAAATTTGTTTGTAGCAAATTGTTTGCAGCAAATTGTTTGCAGCAAATTTGTTTGCAGCAAATTGTTTGCAGCAAATTGTTTGTAGCAAATTGTTTGCAGCAAATTGTTTGCAGCAAATTTGTTTGTAGCAAATTGTTTGCAGCAAATTTGTTTGCAGCAAATTGTTTGCAGCAAAATGTTTGTAGCAAATTGTTTGCAGCAAATTTGTTTGCAGCAAATTGTTTGTAGCAAATTGTTTGCAGCAAATTGTTTGCAGCAAATTGTTTGCAGCAAATTGTTTGCAGCAAATTTGTTTGCAGCAAATTGTTTGTAGCAAATTGTTTGCAGCAAATTGTTTTGAGCAAAATTGTTTGCAGCAAACTGTTTTGTAGCAAATTGTTTGCAGCAAATTGTTTGCAGCAAATTTGTTTGCAGCAAATTTGTTTGCGTACAAATTGTTTGCAGCAAATTTGTTTGCAGCAAATTGTTTGCAGCAAATTGTTTGCAGCAAATTGTTTGTAGCAAATTGTTTGCAGCAAATTGTTTGCAGCAAATTTGTTTGCAGCAAATTGTTTGTAGCAAATTGTTTGTAGCAAATTGTTTGCAGCAAATTGTTTGCAGCAAATTGTTTGTAGCAAATTGTTTGCAGCAAATTTGTTTGCAGCAAATTGTTTGCAGCAAATTGTTTGCAGCAAATTGTTTGCAGCAAATTTGTTTGCAGCAAATTGTTTGCAGCAAATTGTTTGCAGCAAATTGTTTGCAGCAAATTGTTTGCAGCAAATTTGTTTGCAGCAAATTGTTTGCAGAAAAATTGTTTGCAGCAAATTGTTTGCAGCAAATTGTTTGCAGCAAATTTGTTTGCAGCAAATTGTTTGCAGCAAATTTGTTTGCAGCAAATTGTTTGCAGCAAATTGTTTGTAGCAAATTGTTTGCAGCAAATTGTTTGCAGAAAATTGTTTGCAGCAAATTGTTTGCAGCAAATTGTTTGCAGCAAATTGTTTGCAGCAAATTGTTTGTAGCAAATTGTTTGTAGCAAATTGTTTGCAGCAAATTTGTTTGCAGCAAATTGTTTGTAGCAAATTGTTTGCAGCAAATTGTTTGCAGCAAAATGGTTTTGTAGCAAATTGTTTGTAGCAAATTGTTTGCAGCAAATTTGTTTGCAGCAAATTGTTTGTAGCAAATTGTTTGTAGCAAATTGTTTGCAGCAAATTGTTTGCAGCAAATTGTTTGCAGCAAATTGTTTGTAGCAAATTTTGCAATGTTTGCAGCAAAATTGTTTGTAGCAAATTGTTTGTAGCAAATTGTTTGCAGCAAATTGTTTGTAGCAAATGTTTGCAGCAAATTGTTTGCAGCAAATTGTTTGTAGCAAATTGTTTGCAGCAAATTGTTTGCAGCAAATTTGTTTGCAGCAAATTTGTTTGTAGCAAATTGTTTGTAGCAAATTGTTTGCAGCAAATTTGTTTGCAGCAAATTGTTTGCAGCAAATTGTTTGCAGCAAATTTGTTTGCAGCAAATTGTTTGCAGCAAATTGTTTGCAGCAAATTTGTTTGCAGCAAATTTGTTTGCAGCAAATTGTTTGCAGCAAATTGTTTGCAGCAAATTTGTTTGCAGCAAATTGTTTGCAGCAAATTTGTTTGCAGCAATTTGTTTGCAGCAAATTTGTTTGCAGCAAATTGTTTGTAGCAAATTGTTTGCAGCAAATTTGTTTGCAGCAAATTTGTTTGCAGCAAATTTGTTTGCAGCAAATTTGTTTGTAGCAAAACTGTTTGCAGCAAATTGTTTGCAGCAAATTTGTTTGCAGCAAATTGTTTGCAGCAAATTGTTTGCAGCAAATTGTTTGCAGCAAATTGTTTGCAGCAAATTGTTTGCAGCAAATTTGTTTGCAACAAATTGTTTGCAGCAAATTGTTTGCAGCAAATTTGTTTGCAGCAAATTGTATGCAGCAAATTGTTTGCAGCAAATTTGTTTGCAGCAAATTGTTTGCAGCAAAATTGTTTGCAGCAAATTGTTTGCAGCAAATTTGTTTGCAGCAAATTTGTTTGCAGCAAATGGTTTGTAGCAAATTGTTTGCAGTAAATTTGTTTGCAGCAAATTTGTTTGCAGCAAATTTGTTTGCAGCAAATTTGTTTGTAGCAAATTGTTTGCAGCAAATTGTTTGCAGCAAATTGTTTGCAGCAAATTGTTTGCAGCAAATTGTTTGCAGCAAATTGTTTGCAGCAAATTGTTTGTAGCAAATTGTTTGCAGCAAATTTGTTTGTAGCAAATTGTTTGCAGCAAATTGTTTGCAGCAAATTGTTTGCAGCAAATTGTTTGCAGCAAATTGTTTGCAGCAAATTGTTTGCAGCAAATTGTTTGCAGCAATTTTGTTTGCAGCAAAATGTTTGCAGCAAATTTGTTTGCAGAAATTTTGTTTGCAGCAAATTGTTTGTAGCAATTTGTTTGCAGAAAATTGTTTGCAGCAAATTGTAAATTGTTTGCACGCAATTTGTTTGTAGCAATTTTTGTTTGCAACAAATTGTTTGTAGCAAATTGTTTGCAGCAAATTGTTTGCAGAAATTTTGTTTGCAGCAAATTTGTTTGCAGCAAATTTTTGCTGTTTGTAGCAAATTGTTTGTAGCAAATTGTTTGCAGCAAATTGTTTGCAGCAAATTGTTTGCAGCAAAATTGTTTGCAGCAAAATTGTTTGCTAAAATGTTTGTAGTAAATTTAATTTGTTTCCAGCAATTTTGTTTGCAGCAAAATGTTTGCAGCAAATTTGTTTGTAGGAAATTGTTTGTAGCCAATTATTTGCAGCAAATTTGTTTGCAGCACATTGTATGCAGCAAATTTGTTTGCAGCAAATTGTATGTAGCAAATTTGTTTGCAGCAAATTGTTTGTAGCAAATTGTTTGCAGCAGATTGTTTGCAGCAAATTGTTTGCAGCAAATTGTTTGCAGCAATTTTGTTTGCAGCAAATGGTTTGTAGCAAATTGCTTGCAGCAAATTGTTTGCAGCAATTTTGTTTGCAGCAAATGGTTTGTAGCAAATTGCTTGCAGCAAATTGTTTGCAGCAAGAGTGTTTGCACCTACATGTTTGTAGCAAATTTGTTTCCAGCAATTTTGTTTGCAGCAAATGGTTCGTAGCAAATTGTTTGCAGCAAATTGTTTTTAGCTCATTGTTTGTAGCAAACTGATTGTAGCAAATTGTTTGCAGCAATTTTGTTTGCAGCAAATTGTTTGTAGCAAATTGTTTGCAGCAAATTGTTTGCAGCAAATTGTTTGCCGTAAATTTGTTTGCAGCTAATTTGTAAAAATGCAGCAAATTTGTTTGCAGCAAATTGTTTGCAGCAAAATTGTTTGTAGCAAATTGTTTGTATCAAATTGTTTGCAGCAAATTTGTTTGCAGCAAATTAGTTTGTAGGAAATTGTTTGTAGCAAATTGTTTGTAGCAAATTTGCTTGCAGCAAATTGTTTGTAGCAAATTGTTTGCAGCAAATTGTTTGCAGCAAATTGTTTGCAGTAAATTTGTTTGCAGCTAATTTGTATGCAGTAAATTGTATGCAGCAAATTTGTTTGCAGCAAATTGTTTGCAGCAAAATTGTTTGTAGCAAATTGTTTGTATCAAATTGTTTGTAGCAAATTGTTTGCAGCAAATTGTTTGCAGCAAATTGTTTGCAGTAAATTTGTTTGCAGCTAATTTGTATGCAGTAAATTGTATGCAGCAAATTTGTTTGCAGCAAATTGTTTGCAGCAAAATTATTTGTAGCAAATTGTTTGTATCAAATTGTTTGCAGCAATTTTGTTTGCAGCAAATGGTTTGTAGCAAATTGCTTGCAGCAAATTGTTTGCATCAAAATTGTTTGCACCTAAATGTTTGCACCTAAATGTTTGTAGTAATTTGTTTCCAACAATTTTGTTTGCAGCAAAATGTTTGTAGCAAATTGTTTGTAGCAAATTTGCTTGCAGCAAATTGTTTGTGGCAAATTTGCTTGCAGCAAATTGTTTGCAGCAAAATTGTTTGTAGCAAATTGTTTGTATCAAATTGTTTGCAGCAAATTTGTTTGCAGCAAATTTGTTTGTAGGTAATTGTTTGTAGCAAATTATTTGTAGCAAATGGTTTGCAGCAAATTTGTTTGTAGGAAATTGTTTGTAGCAAATTGTTTGCAGCAAATTGTTTGCAGCAAATGGTTTGTAGCAAATTGCTTGCAGCAAATTTGCTTGTAGAAAATTGTTTGTAGCAAATTGTTTGCAGCAAATTGTTTGTAGCAAATCGTTTGCAGCAAATTGTTTGCAGCAAATTGTTTGCAGCAAATTGTTTGCAGCAAATTGTTTGCAGCAAATTTTTTGCAGCAAATTGTTTGCAGCAAATTGTTTGCACCTAAATGTTTGTAGTAATTTGTTTGCAGCAAATTGTTTGCAGCAAAATTGTTTGTAGCAAATTGTTTGTATCAAATTGTTTGCAGCAAATTTGTTTGCAGCAAATTTGTTTGTAGGAAATTGTTTGTAGCAAACTGATTGTAGCAAATTGTTTGCAGCAATTTTGTTTGCAGCAAATTGTTTGTAGCAAATTGTTTGCAGCAAATTGTTTGCAGCAAATTGTTTGCAGTAAATTTGTTTGCAGCTAATTTGTATGCAGCAAATTGTATGCAGCAAATTTGTTTGCAGCAAATTGTTTGCAGCAAAATTGTTTGCACCTAAATGTTTGTAGCAATTTGTGTCCAGCAATTTTGTTTGCAACAAATGGTTTGTAGCAAATTGTTTGCAGTAAATTGTTTGCAGAAATTTTGTTTGCAGCAAATTTGATTGCAGCAAATTTGTTTGCAGCAAATTGTTTGCAGCAAATTGTTTGCAGCAAATTTGTTTGCAGCAAATTGTATGCAGCAAATTTGTTTGCAGCAAATTGTTTGTACCAAATTGTTTGCAGCAAATTGTTTGCAACAAATTGTTTGCAGCAAATTGTTTGCAGAAAATTGTTTGCAGCAAATTGTTTGCAGCATATTGTTTGCAGCAAATTGTTTGCAGCAAATGGTTTGTAGCAAATTGCTTGCAGCAAATTGTTTGCAGCAAGAGTGTTTGCACCTAAATGTTTGTAGCAATTTGTTTCCAGCAATCTTGTTTGCAGCAAATTGTTTGCACCTAGATGTTTGTAGCAATTTGTTTGTAGAACATTTGTTTGCAGCAAATTTGATTGCAGCAAATTTGCTTGTAGCAAATTGTTTGTAGCAAATTGTTTGCAGCAAATTGTTTGTAGCAAATTGTTTGCAGAAAATTGTTTGCAGCATATTGTTTGCAGCAAATGGTTTGTAGCAAATTGCTTGCAGCAAATTGTTTGCAGCAAGAGTGTTTGCACCTAAATGTTTGTAGCAATTTGTTTCCAGCAATCTTGTTTGCAGCAAATTGTTTGCACCTAGATGTTTGTAGCAATTTGTTTGTAGAACATTTGTTTGCAGCAAATTTGATTGCAGCAAATTTGCTTGTAGCAAATTGTTTGCAGCATATTGTTTGCAGCAAATTGTTTGCAGCAAATGGTTTGTAGCAAATTGCTTGCAGCAAATTGTTTGCAGCAAGAGTGTTTGCACCTAAATGTTTGTAGCAATTTGTTTGTAGAACATTTGTTTGCAGCAATTTTGTTTGCAGCAAATTGTTTGTACCAAATTGTTTGCAGCAAATTGTTTGCAACAAATTGTTTGCAGCAAATTGTTTGCAGAAAATTGTTTGCAGCAAATTGTTTGCAGCATATTGTTTGCAGCAAATTGTTTGCAGCAAATGGTTTGTAGCAAATTGCTTGCAGCAAATTGTTTGCAGCAAGAGTGTTTGCACCTAGATGTTTGTAGCAATTTGTTTGTAGAACATTTGTTTGCAGCAAATTTGATTGCAGCAAATTAGCTTGTAGCAAATTGTTTGCAGCAAATTGTTTGCAGCAAATTGTTTGCAGCAAATTGTTTGCACCTAAATGTTTGTAGTAATTTGTTTCCAGCAATTTTGTTTGCAGCAAAATGTTTGCAGCAAATTGTATGCAGCAAATTTGTTTGCAGCAAATGGTTTGTAGCAAATTGCTTACAGCAAATTGTTTGCAGCAAGAGTGTTTGCACCTACATGTTTGTAGCAAATTTGTTTCCAGCAATTTTGTTTGCAGCAAATGGTTCGTAGCAAATTGTTTGCAGCAAATTGTTTTTAGCTCATTGTTTGTAGCAAACTGATTGTAGCAAATTTATTTATTTATTTATTTATTTATTTATTTATTTATTGTCTGACTATTAACAGTCGACACAAAAAGAAAAATGAATTAAATTAATGTAATTACGTATATAAAAATAATTAAAAGTAAGATTTACATTAAATTTAAAAACAAAGGAGAAAATTTAAGTTTAATTAATGAACTTAACTTACTGGGGAAGTATTAAAAAAAATTAAAAACAATTAAGAAACGTTGGTCCAACATTCGTTGCAAGGGTTAGGAAAACCCCAGAAAAACACTAACCAGACCAACCAAATAAAATGAAATAAAAGTTAAGTCAAGTGTTAGTAACGCGTTGATCAACGGTAAGGCACGCGATTAGATATGTAGGAGAGAAGTGATAGTCTAAGTGTTGATAAGGAAGTGGCTCCACACACTACATGAGAAAAACTATTATAGTTAGTACATAGGATACGAAACGGATTATGTAAAGCATAATTCGTGGTACAACGTTGAAGGGACAAAGGAAGAAAGTTTCTAGTATTACGCATCGGAACAGCAAATCTAATTTGGCTAATTAGATACGGGGAATCAATCTGACCATTAATTAGATTATGTAAGAAAACTACACCAAGCATGGTTCTACGATCCGAAAGGGAAGGAAGGTTAATCAATAAAAGTCTACTACGATACGAAGGTAGTCTAATATTAGTATTCCAGCTAAGGCCCCTAAGGGCAAAAAGAAGAAATTGTTTTTGTACAGATTCTAATCTGTCCTGATAAATCGTGTATTGGGGAGACCATACACACGATCCATATTCAAGAATAGGGCGTACAAGTGAAGTATAAAGAGTTTTTGTTAGGTAGGGATCGTCGAATTCCTTAGACCACCGCTTTATGAAACCCAAGACACCAAATGCTCGATTAGCAACAGAAGAGATGTGCTTATCAAACTTTAGTTTTGGATCGAAAAGGATACCCAAATCATTAACCGACTCTATTCTCTGAAGAGGCTTGCCGTCAAGAAAGTAGTTATTGTAGGTTGGAATTCGCCTACTATAGGACATTACGTTACATTTACTAAAATTGAGATGTAGTAAGTTAACTATACACCAGGCTTGAAGTGTGTCGAGATCGCTTTGTAGACCGTGACTCAGGCAAGATTCAGTTCGTGACAAACAAAGTTTTACATCATCGGCATACATCAGAACCCGGGAACTAGAAATAGCTGAAGGCAGATCATTAATGAATAGTGAAAAAAGTAAAGGCCCAAGATGGCTTCCTTGAGGAACTCCCGAGGTAACACGCACGGGCTTGGATAACGTACCATTAAAATTAACTTTCTGAGTTCTAGAACATAAATAGTTCGCAATCCAAAGAATTAATTTATCTGGAAATCCAAGCAAATTAAGTTTATGTATTAAAAGACAATGATTAACGGTATCAAAAGCCTTGCTAAAATCAGTGTAAATGACATCTGTTTGCAATTTATTTTGAAACCCCTGTATAACAATGGAAGAAAATTCTAATAAGTTAGTGGTAGTAGATCTATATTTCATAAACCCGTGCTGGCAAGGTGAAACAATAGATCTACAAAGATGTTGCAATTGAGAAGTTATTAATTTCTCAAAAGTTTTAGGAATTGCAGACAACTTTGAGATACCCCTATAGTTACAAGTGTCAGATTTAGTACCCTTTTTTATGAAGGGGAATAATAAAAGATGCTTTCCAGATGTCAGGAAAGCAGCACGACTCAACAGACAGATTAAATAATGTATACAAAGGTTTCAAGAGTTGGTCGGCACAGTTTCTGAGCACGCAACCAGGAACTCCATCCGGCCCCGGGGAAAGAACAGGTTTCACAGCCTTTAGATCACTCAAAAGCGATTCTTCAGTGATCAATGGCCTAAAATTACAATTAGAAGCATTTACACGGTAAGGATAAGGCAAGTTTAGATTATTTTGATGAATGCAATAAGTAGATTGGAAAAAATCAGCAAATAAATCGGCTATAGCCTGATCAGAGTTAGCAGTCTTATTTTCAAAAACCATTGAGGAAGGAAGTGTTGATGATTTGCGCTTCGCATTAACGAAGTTATAAAAAGTTTAGGATTACTTCGAAACTGCTGACCACAGCTTCTTAGGTAATTCCGATAGCACAGGCTGTTCAATGCAGAGAAATCAGATCGAGCAATTACATATCGAGAGAGATCTAGGGAAGAGCCAGATTCCCTGAATTTCTTATAAAATTTAGATTTAATGTTTTTTAAACGTGTCAATTCACGTGTAAACCAAATTGGGTTTTTAGAAATACTAGGAACACAAGATGGAACACAAAGTTCAAATAAATTATTTAAAGTAAGGTAAAAAAATGCAACTGCTTCATCCATATCCCCGCACTTGAACAGCCATGACCAGTCAGTCTGGGATAAGAGCTGATTCAACTTATTAAAATCAGCCTTCCGAAACTGGCGAATACGCTTGCTGGGTCTCGAGCTGGACTTACCCATTTGGGTAGGCAAATCCATCAACAATTCCAAAGTCGGGTGATATGGATCTTCAGGAATAGAAAGGGGAGCAATACGGGAAACAGATGGAACTGATGAGTCTAATACAAAAATAAGATCAAGCATCTTATTTAAAGAATTAGAATGCCATTTATTTGAGATAGAGAAATCCCAAATAAATGGTCAAGGAAATCACTCTGAGTCGTGGGAGTCAATACAGCAGAGCCTGGAGTGGATAACCAAGTCGTTCCTGCAATGTTAAAATCACCCAGAACCACGAGGATATCCCGATCGGAAATTAGGGAAGAAACAGATTTGATAGCTAGGAAATGTTCAAAATAAACAGAACTATCAGAAGAAGGAGGAATATAAGAGCAAGTAATAAAAATGGAAACATTGAAAATATGAATCTTTATCGCAATAAATTCTAAATCTGTAGACATACTAAGATTAACTACTTCAGAGGAAAGATCAGCATTAACAGCAATCAGAACACCACCACCACGACGAGAAGTGCGATCCTTTCTAAAAAGGGAAAAGTTATCGCAGAATATCTCAGTATTAAGAATGTCAGGCCTTAACCAAGTTTCAGTAAAGGCAATGACATGAAAAGGAAAAGAAACACTAGATAAGTAAAGGTTACTAAGCTTGCTACAAAGACCTCTAACATTCTGATAGGCAAGCGAGAGGGAGGAGTTTAGTTTTTTTTGTTAGAAGAGTTTTGTTGGTTAGACGAAGATAATGAAGATAGTTCAATCGGAGTCCGATTTCTTTTTTTGGCAGTATATTCTTTCACCACTAAGTGGTCCGGCCAGAACTCTTTGCAGCATATTTTGTTAAATTGTTCGGCCGGAACACTTATTTTAAATGAAGAAATTGTTTGCAGCAATTTTGTTTGCAGCAAATTGTTTGTAGCAAATTGTTTGCAGCAAATTGTTTGCAGCAAATTGTTTGCAGTAAATTTGTTTGCAGCTAACTTGTATGCAGTAAATTGTATGCAGCAAATTTGTTTGCAGCAAATTGTTTGCAGCAAAATTGTTTGTAGCAAATTGTTTGTATCAAATTGTTTGCAGCAAATTTGTTTGCAGCAAATTAGTTTGTAGGAAATTGTTTGTAGCAAATTATTTGTAGCAAATTGTTTGTAGCAAATTTGCTTGCAGCAAATTGTTTGTAGCAAATTGTTTGCAGCAAATTGTTTGCAGCAAATTGTTTGCAGTAAATTTGTTTGCAGCTAATTTGTATGCAGTAAATTGTATGCAGCAAATTTGTTTGCAGCAAATTGTTTGCAGCAAAATTGTTTGTAGCAAATTGTTTGTATCAAATTGTTTGTAGCAAATTGTTTGCAGCAAATTGTTTGCAGCAAATTGTTTGCAGTAAATTTGTTTGCAGCTAATTTGTATGCAGTAAATTGTATGCAGCAAATTTGTTTGCAGCAAATTGTTTGCAGCAAAATTGTTTGTAGCAAATTGTTTGTATCAAATTGTTTGCAGCAATTTTGTTTGCAGCAAATGGTTTGTAGCAAATTGCTTGCAGCAAATTGTTTGCATCAAAATTGTTTGCACCTAAATGTTTGTAGTAATTTGTTTCCAGCAATTTTGTTTGCACCAAAATGTTTGTAGCAAATTGTTTGTAGCAAATTTGCTTGCAGCAAATTGTTTGTGGCAAATTTGCTTGCAGCAAATTGTTTGCAGCAAAATTGTTTGTAGCAAATTGTTTGTATCAAATTGTTTGCAGCAAATTTGTTTGCAGCAAATTTGTTTGTAGGTAATTGTTTGTAGCAAATTATTTTAAGCAAATGGTTTGCAGCAAATTTGTTTGTAGGAAATTGTTTGTAGCAAATTGTTTGCAGCAAATTGTTTGCAGCAAATGGTTTGTAGCAAATTGCTTGCAGCAAATTTGCTTGTAGCAAATTGTTTGTAGCAAATTGTTTGCAGCAAATTGTTTGTAGCAAATTGTTTGCAGCAAATTGTTTGTAGCAAATTTGCTTGCAGCAAATTGTTTGCAGCAAAATTGTTTGTAGCAAATTGTTTGTACCAAATTGTTTGCAGCAAATTTGTTTGCAGCAAATTTGTTTGCAGCAAATTTGTTTGTAGGAAATTGTTTGTAGCAAATTGTTTGCAGCTAATTTGTATGCAGCAAATTGTTTGCAGTAAATATGTTTGCAGCTAATTTGTATGCAGCAAATTGTATGCAGCAAATTTGTTTGCAGCAAATTGTTTGCAGCAAAATTGTTTGCACCTAAATGTTTGTAGCAATTTGTGTCCAGCAATTTTGTTTGCAACAAATGGTTTGTAGCAAATTGTTTGCAGTAAATTGTTTGCAGAAATTTTGTTTGCAGCAAATTTGATTGCAGCAAATTTGTTTGCAGCAAATTGTTTGCAGCAAATTGTTTGCAGCAAATTTGTTTGCAGCAAATTGTATGCAGCAAATTTGTTTGCAGCAAATTGTTTGTAGCAAATTGTTTGCAGCAAATTGTTTGCAACAAATTGTTTGCAACAAATTGTTTGCAGCAAATTGTTTGCAGAAAATTGTTTGCAGCAAATTGTTTGCAGCAAATTGTTTGCAGCAAATTGTTTGCAGCAAATGGTTTGTAGCAAATTGTTTGCAGCAAATTGTTTGCAGCAAGAGTGTTTGCACCTAAATGTTTGTAGCAATTTGTTTCCAGCAAATTGTTTGCACCTAGATGTTTGTAGCAATTTGTTTGTAGAACATTTGTTTGCAAACAAATTGTTTGCAGCAAATTGTTTGCAGCAAATTGTTTGCAGTAATTTTGTTTGCAGCTAATTTGTATGCAGCAAATTGTATGCAGCAAATTTGTTTGCAGCAAATTGTTTGCAGCAAAATTGTTTGCACCTAAATGTTTGTAGCAATTTGTGTCCAGCAATTTTGTTTGCAACAAATGGTTTGTAGCAAATTGTTTGCAGTAAATTGTTTGCAGAAGTTTTGTTTGCAGCAAATTTGATTGCAGCAAATTTGCTTGTAGCAAATTGTTTGTAGCAAATTGTTTGCAGCAAATTGTTTGTAGCAAATTTGCTTGCAGCAAATTGTTTGCAGCAAAATTGTTTGTAGCAAATTGTTTGTATCAAATTGTTTGCAGCAAATTTGTTTGCAGCAAATTTGTTTGCAGCAAATTTGTTTGTAGGAAATTGTTTGTAGCAAACTGATTGTAGCAAATTGTTTGCAGCAATTTTGTTTGCAGCAAATTGTTTGTAGCAAATTGTTTACAGCAAATTGTTTGCAGCAAATTGTTTGCAGTAAATTTGTTTGCAGCTAATTTGTATGCAGCAAATTGTATGCAGCAAATTTGTTTGCAGCAAATTGTTTGCAGCAAAATTGTTTGCACCTAAATGTTTGTAGCAATTTGTGTCCAGCAATTTTGTTTGCAACAAATGGTTTGTAGCAAATTGTTTGCAGTAAATTGTTTGCAGAAATTTTGTTTGCAGCAAATTTGATTGCAGCAAATTTGTTTGCAGCAAATTGTTTGCAGCAAATTGTTTGCAGCAAATTTGTTTGCAGCAAATTGTATGCAGCAAATTTGTTTGCAGCAAATTGTTTGTAACCAAATTGTTTGCAGCAAATTGTTTGCAACAAATTGTTTGCAGCAAATTGTTTGCAGAAAATTGTTTGCAGCAAATTGTTTGCAGCATATTGTTTGCAGCAAATTGTTTGCAGCAAATGGTTTGTAGCAAATTGCTTGCAGCAAATTGTTTGCAGCAAGAGTGTTTGCACCTAAATGTTTGTAGCAATTTGTTTCCAGCAAATTGTTTGCACCTAGATGTTTGTAGCAATTTGTTTGTAGAACATTTGTTTGCAGCAAATTGTTTGCAGCAAATTGTTTGCAGCAAATTGTTTGCAGCAAATTGTTTGCAGCAAATTGTTTGCAGTAATTTTGTTTGCAGCTAATTTGTATGCAGCAAATTGTATGCAGCAAATTGTATGCAGCAAATTTGTTTGCAGCAAATTGTTTGCAGCAAAATTGTTTGCACCTAAATGTTTGTAGCAATTTGTGTCCAGCAATTTTGTTTGCAACAAATGGTTTGTAGCAAATTGTTTGCAGTAAATTGTTTGCAGAAATTTTGTTTGCAGCAAATTTGATTGCAGCAAATTTGCTTGTAGCAAATTGTTTGTAGCAAATTGTTTGCAGCAAATTGTTTGTAGAAGCAAAATTGTTTGCAGCAAATTGTTTGCAGCAAATTGTTTGCAGCAAATTGTTTGCAGCAAATTGTTTGCAGCAAATTGTTTGCAGCAAATTGTTTGCAGCAAATTGTTTGCAGAAAATTGTTTGCACCTAAATGTTTGTAGTAATTTGTTTCCAGCAATTTTGTTTGCAGCAAAATGTTTGCAGAAAATTTGTTTGTAGGAAATTGTTTGTAGCCAATTATTTGCAGCAAATTTGTTTGCAGCACATTGTATGCAGCAAATTTGTTTGCAGCAAATTGTATGCAGCAAATTTGTTTGCAGCAAATTGTTTGTAGCAAATTGTTTGCAGCAGATTGTTTGCAGCAAATTGTTTGCAGCAAATTGTTTGCAGCAATTTTGTTTGCAGCAAATGGTTTGTAGCAAATTGCTTGCAGCAAATTGTTTGCAGCAAGAGTGTTTGCACCTACATGTTTGTAGCAAATTTGTTTCCAGCAATTTTGTTTGCAGCAAATGGTTCGTAGCAAATTGTTTGCAGCAAATTGTTTTTAGCTCATTGTTTGTAGCAAACTGATTGTAGCAAATTGTTTGCAGCAATTTTGTTTGCAGCAAATTGTTTGTAGCAAATTGTTTGCAGCAAATTGTTTGCAGCAAATTGTTTGCAGCAAATTGTTTGCAGTAAATTTGTTTGCAGCTAATTTGTATGCAGTAAATTGTATGCAGCAAATTTGTTTGCAGCAAATTGTTTGCAGCAAAATTGTTTGTATCAAATTGTTTGTATCAAATTGTTTGCAGCAAATTTGTTTGCAGCAAATTAGTTTGTAGGAAATTGTTTGTAGCAAATTATTTGTAGCAAATGGTTTGCAGCAAATTTGTTTGTAGGAAATTGTTTATAGCAAATTGTTTGCAGCAATTTTGTTTGCAGCAAATGGTTTGTAGCAAATTGCTTGCAGCAAATTGTTTGCATCAAAATTGTTTGCACCTAAATGTTTGTAGTAATTTGTTTCCAGCAATTTTGTTTGCAGCAAAATGTTTGCAGCAAATTTGTTTGTAGGAAATTGTTTGTAGCCAATTATTTGCAGCAAATTTGTTTGCAGCACATTGTATGCAGCAAATTTGTTTGCAGCAAATTGTATGCAGCAAATTTGTTTGCAGCAAATTTGTTTGTAGGAAATTGTTTGTAGCAAACTGATTGTAGCAAATTGTTTGCAGCAATTTTGTTTGCAGCAAATTGTTTGTAGCAAATTGTTTACAGCAAATTGTTTGCAGCAAATTGTTTGCAGTAAATTTGTTTGCAGCTAATTTGTATGCAGCAAATTGTATGCAGCAAATTTGTTTGCAGCAAATTGTTTGCAGCAAAATTGTTTGCACCTAAATGTTTGTAGCAATTTGTGTCCAGCAATTTTGTTTGCAACAAATGGTTTGTAGCAAATTGTTTGCAGTAAATTGTTTGCAGAAATTTTGTTTGCAGCAAATTTGATTGCAGCAAATTTGTTTGCAGCAAATTGTATGCAGCAAATTTGTTTGCAGCAAATTGTTTGTACCAAATTGTTTGCAGCAAATTGTTTGCAACAAATTGTTTGCAGCAAATTGTTTGCAGAAAATTGTTTGGAGCAAATTGTTTGCAGCATATTGTTTGCAGCAAATTGTTTGCAGCAAATGGTTTGTAGCAAATTGCTTGCAGCAAATTGTTTGCAGCAAGAGTGTTTGCACCTAAATGTTTGTAGCAATTTGTTTCCAGCAAATTGTTTGCACCTAGATGTTTGTAGCAATTTGTTTGTAGAACATTTGTTTGCAGCAAATTGTTTGCAGCAAATTGTTTGCAGCAAATTGTTTGCAGTAATTTTGTTTGCAGCTAATTTGTATGCAGCAAATTGTATGCAGCAAATTTGTTTGCAGCAAATTGTTTGCAGCAAAATTGTTTGCACCTAAATGTTTGTAGCAATTTGTGTCCAGCAATTTTGTTTGCAACAAATGGTTTGTAGCAAATTGTTTGCAGTAAATTGTTTGCAGAAATTTTGTTTGCAGCAAATTTGATTGCAGCAAATTTGCTTGTAGCAAATTGTTTGTAGCAAATTGTTTGCAGCAGATTGTTTGCAGCAAATTGTTTGCAGCAAATTGTTTGCAGCAATTTTGTTTGCAGCAAATGGTTTGTAGCAAATTGCTTGCAGCAAATTGTTTGCAGCAAGAGTGTTTGCACCTACATGTTTGTAGCAAATTTGTTTCCACCAATTTTGTTTGCAGCAAATGGTTCGTAGCAAATTGTTTGCAGCAAATTGTTTTTAGCTCATTGTTTGTAGCAAACTGATTGTAGCAAATTGTTTGCAGCAATTTTGTTTGCAGCAAATTGTTTGTAGCAAATTGTTTGCAGCAAATTGTTTGCAGCAAATTGTTTGCAGTAAATTTGTTTGCAGCTAATTTGTATGCAGTAAATTGTATGCAGCAAATTTGTTTGCAGCAAATTGTTTGCAGCAAAATTGTTTGTAGCAAATTGTTTGTATCAAATTGTTTGCAGCAAATTTGTTTGCAGCAAATTAGTTTGTAGGAAATTGTTTGTAGCAAATTATTTGTAGCAAATGGTTTGCAGCAAATTTGTTTGTAGGAAATTGTTTATAGCAAATTGTTTGCAGCAATTTTGTTTGCAGCAAATGGTTTGTAGCAAATTGCTTGCAGCAAATTGTGTGCATCAAAATTGTTTGCACCTAAATGTTTGTAGTAATTTGTTTCCAGCAATTTTGTTTGCAGCAAAATGTTTGCAGCAAATTTGTTTGTAGGAAATTGTTTGTAGCCAATTATTTGCAGCAAATTTGTTTGCAGCACATTGTATGCAGCAAATTTGTTTGCAGCAAATTGTATGCAGCAAATTTGTTTGCAGCAAATTTGTTTGTAGGAAATTGTTTGTAGCAAACTGATTGTAGCAAATTGTTTGCAGCAATTTTGTTTGCAGCAAATTGTTTGTAGCAAATTGTTTACAGCAAATTGTTTGCAGCAAATTGTTTGCAGTAAATTTGTTTGCAGCTAATTTGTATGCAGCAAATTGTATGCAGCAAATTTGTTTGCAGCAAATTGTTTGCAGCAAAATTGTTTGCACCTAAATGTTTGTAGCAATTTGTTTCCAGCAAATTGTTTGCACCTAGATGTTTGTAGCAATTTGTTTGTAGAACATTTGTTTGCAGCAAATTGTTTGCAGCAAATTGTTTGCAGCAGATTGTTTGCAGCAAATTGTTTGCAGCAAATTGTTTGCAGCAATTTTGTTTGCAGCAAATGGTTTGTAGCAAATTGCTTGCAGCAAATTGTTTGCAGCAAGAGTGTTTGCACCTACATGTTTGTAGCAAATTTGTTTCCAGCAATTTTGTTTGCAGCAAATGGTTCGTAGCAAATTGTTTGCAGCAAATTGTTTTTAGCTCATTGTTTGTAGCAAACTGATTGTAGCAAATTGTTTGCAGCAATTTTGTTTGCAGCAAATTGTTTGTAGCAAATTGTTTGCAGCAAATTGTTTGCAGCAAATTGTTTGCAGTAAATTTGTTTGCAGCTAATTTGTATGCAGTAAATTGTATGCAGCAAATTTGTTTGCAGCAAATTGTTTGCAGCAAAATTGTTTGTAGCAAATTGTTTGTATCAAATTGTTTGCAGCAAATTTGTTTGCAGCAAATTAGTTTGTAGGAAATTGTTTGTAGCAAATTATTTGTAGCAAATGGTTTGCAGCAAATTTGTTTGTAGGAAATTGTTTATAGCAAATTGTTTGCAGCAATTTTGTTTGCAGCAAATGGTTTGTAGCAAATTGCTTGCAGCAAATTGTTTGCATCAAAATTGTTTGCACCTAAATGTTTGTAGTAATTTGTTTCCAGCAATTTTGTTTGCAGCAAAATGTTTGTAGCAAATTGTTTGTAGCAAATTTGCTTGCAGCAAATTGTTTGTGGCAAATTTGCTTGCAGCAAATTGTTTGCAGCAAAATTGTTTGTAGCAAATTGTTTGTATCAAATTGTTTGCAGCAAATTTGTTTGCAGCAAATTTGTTTGTAGGTAATTGTTTGTAGCAAATTATTTGTAGCAAATGGTTTGCAGCAAATTTGTTTGTAGGAAATTGTTTGTAGCAAATTGTTTGCAGCAAATTGTTTGCAGCAAATGGTTTGTAGCAAATTGCTTGCAGCAAATTTGTTTGTAGCAAATTGTTTGCAGCAAATTGTTTGCAGCAAATGGTTTGTAGCAAATTGCTTGCAGCAAATTTGCTTGTAGCAAATTGTTTGTAGCAAATTGCTTGCAGCAAATTGTTTGCAGCAAGAGTGTTTGCACCTACATGTTTGTAGCAAATTTGTTTCCAGCAATTTTGTTTGCAGCAAATGGTTCGTAGCAAATTGTTTGCAGCAAATTGTTTTTAGCTCATTGTTTGTAGCAAACTGATTGTAGCAAATTGTTTGCAGCAATTTTGTTTGCAGCAAATTGTTTGAAGCAAATTGTTTGCAGCAAATTGTTTGCAGCAAATTGTTTGCAGCAAATTGTTTGCAGCAAATTGTTTGCAGAAAATTGTTTGCACCTAAATGTTTGTAGTAATTTGTTTCCAGCAATTTTGTTTGCAGCAAAATGTTTGTAGCAAATTGTTTGTAGCAAATTTGCTTGCAGCAAATTGTTTGTGGCAAATTTGCTTGCAGCAAATTGTTTGCAGCAAAATTGTTTGTAGCAAATTGTTTGCAGCAAATTGTTTGCAGCAAATTGTTTGCAGCAAATTGTTTGCAGCAAATTGTTTGCAGCAAATTGTTTGCAGAAAATTGTTTGCACCTAAATGTTTGTAGTAATTTGTTTCCAGCAATTTTGTTTGCAGCAAAATGTTTGCAGCAAATTTGTTTGTAGGAAATTGTTTGTAGGAAATTGTTTGTAGCCAATTATTTGCAGCAAATTTGTTTGCAGCACATTGTATGCAGCAAATTTGTTTGCAGCAAATTGTATGCAGCAAACTTGTTTGCAGCAAATTGTTTGTAGCAAATTGTTTGCAGCAGATTGTTTGCAGCAAATTGTTTGCAGCAAATTGTTTGCAGCAATTTTGTTTGCAGCAAATGGTTTGTAGCAAATTGCTTGCAGCAAATTGTTTGCAGCAAGAGTGTTTGCACCTACATGTTTGTAGCAAATTTGTTTCCAGCAATTTTGTTTGCAGCAAATGGTTCGTAGCAAATTGTTTGCAGCAAATTGTTTTTAGCTCATTGTTTGTAGCAAACTGATTGTAGCAAATTGTTTGCAGCAAATTGTTTGCAGCAAATTGTTTGCAGCAAATTGTATGCAGCAAATTTGTTTGCAGCAAATTGTTTGCAGCAAAATTGTTTGTAGCAAATTGTTTGTATCAAATTGTTTGCAGCAAATTAGTTTGTAGGAAATTGTTTGTAGCAAATTATTTGTAGCAAATGGTTTGCAGCAAATTTGTTTGTAGGAAATTGTTTGTAGCAAATTGTTTGCAGCAAATTGTTTGCAGCAAATTGTTTGCAGCAAATTGTTTGTAGCAAATTGTTTGCAGCAAATTGTTTGCAGCAAATTGTTTGCAGTAAATTTGTTTGCAGCTAATTTGTTGCAGCAAATTGTATGCAGTAAATTTGTTTGCAGCTAATTTGTTTGCATCAAATTGTTTGCAGCAATTTTGTTTGCATCAAATAGTTTGTATCAAATTGCTTGCAGCAAATTGTTTGCAACAAATTTGTTTGCAGCAAATTGTTTGCAGCAAATTGTTTGTAGCAAATTTGTTTGTAGCACATTCTTTGTAGCAAACAGCTTGTAGCAAATTGTTTGCAGCAAATTTGTTTGCAGAAAATTTGTTTGTAGGAAATTGTTTGTAGCAAATTATTTGTAGCAAATTGTTTGCAGCAAATTTGTTTGCTGCAAATTGTTTGAAGCACATTAATTATAGCAAACTGTTTGTAGCAAATTGTTTGCAGCAAATTGTTTGCAGCAAATTTGTTTGCAGCAAATTGTTTGTAGCAAATTGTTTGTAGCAAATTGTTTGCAGCAAATTGTTTGCAGCAAATTTGTTTGCAGCAAATTTGTTTGTAGCAAACTGTTTGTAGCGAATTGTTTGCAGCAATTTTGTTTGCAGCAAATGGTTTGTAGCAAATTGCTAGCAGCAAATTGTTTGCAGCAAATTTGTTTGCAGCACATTGTTTGCAGCAATTTTGTTTGCATCAAATTGTTTGCAGCAATTTTGTTTGCAGCAAATGGTTTGTATCAAATTGTTTGCAACAAATTTGTTTGCAGCAAATTGTTTGCAGCAAATTGTTTGTAGCAAATTTGTTTGTAGCACATTCTTTGTAGCAAACTGCTTGTAGCAAACTGTTTGTAGCAAACTGTTTGCAGCAAATTGTTTGCAGCAATTTGTTTGCAGCAAATTGTTTGTAGCAATTTGTTTGCAGCAAATTGTTTGTAGCAAACTGTTTGTAGCAAATTGTTTGCAGCAACTTTGTTTGCAGCAAAATGTTTGCAGGAATTTTGTTTGCATCAAATTGTTTGCAGCAAATTTGTTTTCAGCAAATTTTTTGTAGCACATTGTTTGCAGCAAATTGTTTGCAGCAAAATTGTTTGCACCTAAATGTTTGTAGCAATTTGTTTGCAGCAAATTGTTTGTAGCAAATTTGTTTGTAGGTAATTGTTTGTAGCAAATTATTTGTAGCAAATGGTTTGCAGCAAATTTGTTTGTAGCAAATGGTTTGCAGCAAATTTGTTTGTAGGAAATTGTTTGTAGCAAATTGTTTGCAGCAAATTGTTTGCAGCAAATGGTTTGTAGCAAATTGCTTGCAGCAAATTTGCTTTGCAGCAAATTGTTTGTAGCAAATTGCTTGCAGCAAATTGTTTGCAGCAAGAGTGTTTGCACCTACATGTTTGTAGCAAATTTGTTTGTAGGTAATTGTTTGTAGCAAATTATTTGTAGCAAATGGTTTGCAGCAAATTTGTTTGTAGCAAATGGTTTGCAGCAAATTTGTTTGTAGGAAATTGTTTGTAGCAAATTGTTTGCAGCAAATTGTTTGCAGCAAATTGTTTGTAGCAATTTGTTTGCAGCAAATTGTTTGTAGCAAACTGTTTGTAGCAAAGTGTTTGCAGCAATTTTGTTTGCAGCAAATGGTTTGTAGCAAATTTGTTTGTAGCAAATTGTTTGCAGCAAATTGTTTGCAGCAAATGGTTTGTAGCAAATTGCTTGCAGCAAATTTGCTTTGTAGCAAATTGTTTGTAGCAAATTGTTTGCAGCAAATTGTTTGCAGCAAATTGTTTGCAGCAAATAGTTTGCAACAAATTGTTTGCAGCAAATTGTTTGCAGAAAATTGTTTGCAGCAAATTGTTTGTATCAAATTGTTTGCAGCAAATTTGTTTGCAGCAAATTTGTTTGTAGGTAATTGTTTGTAGCAAATTATTTGTAGCAAATGGTTTGCAGCAAATTTGTTTGTAGCAAATGGTTTGCAGCAAATTTGTTTGTAGGAAATTGTTTGTAGCAAATTGTTTGCAGCAAATTGTTTGCAGCAAATGGTTTGTAGCAAATTGCTTGCAGCAAATTTGCTTGTAGCAAATTGTTTGTAGCAAATTGCTTGCAGCAAATTGTTTGCAGCAAGAGTGTTTGCACCTACATGTTTGTAGCAAATTTGTTTCCAGCAATTTTGTTTGCAGCAAATGGTTCGTAGCAAATTGTTTGCAGCAAATTGTTTGCAGCAAATTGTTTGCAGCAAATTGTTTGCAGCAAATTGTTTGCAGAAAATTGTTTGCACCTAAATGTTTGTAGTAATTTGTTTCCCGCAATTTTGTTTGCAGCAAAATGTTTGTAGCAAATTGTTTGTAGCAAATTTGCTTGCAGCAAATTGTTTGTAGCAAATTTGCTTGCAGCAAATTGTTTGCAGCAAAATTGTTTGTAGCAAATTGTTTGTATCAAATTGTTTGCAGCAAATTTGTTTGCAGCAAATTTGTTTGTAAGAAATTGTTTGTAGCAAACTGATTGTAGCAAATTGTTTGCAGCAATTTTGTTTGCAGCAAATTGTTTGTAGCAAATTGTTTGCAGCAAATTGTTTGCAGCAAATTGTTTGCAGTAAATTTGTTTGCAGCTAATTTGTATGCAGCAAATTGTATGCAGCAAATTTGTTTGCAGCAAATTGTTTGCAGCAAAATTGTTTGCACCTAAATGTTTGTAGCAATTTGTGTCCAGCAATTTTGTTTGCAACAAATGGTTTGTAGCAAATTGTTTGCAGTAAATTGTTTGCAGAAATTTTGTTTGCAGCAAATTTGATTGCAGCAAATTTGTTTGCAGCAAATTGTTTGAAGCAAATTGTTTGCAGCAAATTGTTTGCAGCAAATTGTTTGCAGCAAATTGTTTGCAGCAAATTGTTTGCAGAAAATTGTTTGCACCTAAATGTTTGTAGTAATTTGTTTCCAGCAATTTTGTTTGCAGCAAAATGTTTGTAGCAAATTGTTTGTAGCAAATTTGCTTGCAGCAAATTGTTTGTGGCAAATTTGCTTGCAGCAAATTGTTTGCAGCAAAATTGTTTGTAGCAAATTGTTTGCAGCAAATTGTTTGCAGCAAATTGTTTGCAGCAAATTGTTTGCAGCAAATTGTTTGCAGCAAATTGTTTGCAGAAAATTGTTTGCACCTAAATGTTTGTAGTAATTTGTTTCCAGCAATTTTGTTTGCAGCAAAATGTTTGCAGCAAATTTGTTTGTAGGAAATTGTTTGTAGGAAATTGTTTGTAGCCAATTATTTGCAGCAAATTTGTTTGCAGCACATTGTATGCAGCAAATTTGTTTGCAGCAAATTGTATGCAGCAAACTTGTTTGCAGCAAATTGTTTGTAGCAAATTGTTTGCAGCAGATTGTTTGCAGCAAATTGTTTGCAGCAAATTGTTTGCAGCAATTTTGTTTGCAGCAAATGGTTTGTAGCAAATTGCTTGCAGCAAATTGTTTGCAGCAAGAGTGTTTGCACCTACATGTTTGTAGCAAATTTGTTTCCAGCAATTTTGTTTGCAGCAAATGGTTCGTAGCAAATTGTTTGCAGCAAATTGTTTTTAGCTCATTGTTTGTAGCAAACTGATTGTAGCAAATTGTTTGCAGCAAATTGTTTGCAGCAAATTGTTTGCAGCAAATTGTATGCAGCAAATTTGTTTGCAGCAAATTGTTTGCAGCAAAATTGTTTGTAGCAAATTGTTTGTATCAAATTGTTTGCAGCAAATTAGTTTGTAGGAAATTGTTTGTAGCAAATTATTTGTAGCAAATGGTTTGCAGCAAATTTGTTTGTAGGAAATTGTTTGTAGCAAACTGATTGTAGCAAATTGTTTGCAGCAATTTTGTTTGCAGCAAATTGTTTGTAGCAAATTGTTTGCAGCAAATTGTTTGCAGCAAATTGTTTGCAGTAAATTTGTTTGCAGCTAATTTGTATGCAGCAAATTGTATGCAGTAAATTTGTTTGCAGCTAATTTGTTTGCATCAAATTGTTTGCAGCAATTTTGTTTGCATCAAATAGTTTGTATCAAATTGCTTGCAGCAAATTGTTTGCAACAAATTTGTTTGCAGCAAATTGTTTGCAGCAAATTGTTTGTAGCAAATTTGTTTGTAGCACATTCTTTGTAGCAAACAGCTTGTAGCAAATTGTTTGCAGCAAATTTGTTTGCAGAAAATTTGTTTGTAGGAAATTGTTTGTAGCAAATTATTTGTAGCAAATTGTTTGCAGCAAATTTGTTTGCTGCAAATTGTTTGAAGCACATTAATTATAGCAAACTGTTTGTAGCAAATTGTTTGCAGCAAATTGTTTGCAGCAAATTTGTTTGCAGCAAATTGTTTGTAGCAAATTGTTTGTAGCAAATTGTTTGCAGCAAATTGTTTGCAGCAAATTTGTTTGCAGCAAATTTGTTTGTAGCAAACTGTTTGTAGCGAATTGTTTGCAGCAATTTTGTTTGCAGCAAATGGTTTGTAGCAAATTGCTAGCAGCAAATTGTTTGCAGCAAATTTGTTTGCAGCACATTGTTTGCAGC
This sequence comes from Drosophila arawakana, assembly GCA_018151165.1. Classification (NCBI taxonomy): domain Eukaryota; kingdom Metazoa; phylum Arthropoda; class Insecta; order Diptera; family Drosophilidae; genus Drosophila; species Drosophila arawakana. The sequence goes on along the minus strand of JAECWX010000120.1, from coordinate 558,997 downwards.
AATTTTGTTTGCATCAAATTGTTTGCAGCAATTTTGTTTGCAGCAAATGGTTTGTATCAAATTGTTTGCAACAAATTTGTTTGCAGCAAATTGTTTGCAGCAAATTGTTTGTAGCAAATTTGTTTGTAGCACATTCTTTGTAGCAAACTGCTTGTAGCAAACTGTTTGTAGCAAACTGTTTGCAGCAAATTGTTTGCAGCAATTTGTTTGCAGCAAATTGTTTGTAGCAATTTGTTTGCAGCAAATTGTTTGTAGCAAACTGTTTGTAGCAAATTGTTTGCAGCAACTTTGTTTGCAGCAAAATGTTTGCAGGAATTTTGTTTGCATCAAATTGTTTGCAGCAAATTTGTTTTCAGCAAATTTTTGTAGCACATTGTTTGCAGCAAATTGTTTGCAGCAAAATTGTTTGCACCTAAATGTTTGTAGCAATTTGTTTGCAGCAAATTGTTTGTAGCAAATTTGTTTGTAGGTAATTGTTTGTAGCAAATTATTTGTAGCAAATGGTTTGCAGCAAATTTGTTTGTAGCAAATGGTTTGCAGCAAATTTGTTTGTAGGAAATTGTTTGTAGCAAATTGTTTGCAGCAAATTGTTTGCAGCAAATGGTTTGTAGCAAATTGCTTGCAGCAAATTTGCTTGTAGCAAATTGTTTGTAGCAAATTGCTTGCAGCAAATTGTTTGCAGCAAGAGTGTTTGCACCTACATGTTTGTAGCAAATTTGTTTGTAGGTAATTGTTTGTAGCAAATTATTTGTAGCAAATGGTTTGCAGCAAATTTGTTTGTAGCAAATGGTTTGCAGCAAATTTGTTTGTAGGAAATTGTTTGTAGCAAATTGTTTGCAGCAAATTGTTTGCAGCAAATTGTTTGTAGCAATTTGTTTGCAGCAAATTGTTTGTAGCAAACTGTTTGTAGCAAAGTGTTTGCAGCAATTTTGTTTGCAGCAAATGGTTTGTAGCAAATTTGTTTGTAGCAAATTGTTTGCAGCAAATTGTTTGCAGCAAATGGTTTGTAGCAAATTGCTTGCAGCAAATTTGCTTGTAGCAAATTGTTTGTAGCAAATTGTTTGCAGCAAATTGTTTGCAGCAAATTGTTTGCAGCAAATAGTTTGCAACAAATTGTTTGCAGCAAATTGTTTGCAGAAAATTGTTTGCAGCAAATTGTTTGTATCAAATTGTTTGCAGCAAATTTGTTTGCAGCAAATTTGTTTGTAGGTAATTGTTTGTAGCAAATTATTTGTAGCAAATGGTTTGCAGCAAATTTGTTTGTAGCAAATGGTTTGCAGCAAATTTGTTTGTAGGAAATTGTTTGTAGCAAATTGTTTGCAGCAAATTGTTTGCAGCAAATGGTTTGTAGCAAATTGCTTGCAGCAAATTTGCTTGTAGCAAATTGTTTGTAGCAAATTGCTTGCAGCAAATTGTTTGCAGCAAGAGTGTTTGCACCTACATGTTTGTAGCAAATTTGTTTCCAGCAATTTTGTTTGCAGCAAATGGTTCGTAGCAAATTGTTTGCAGCAAATTGTTTGCAGCAAATTGTTTGCAGCAAATTGTTTGCAGCAAATTGTTTGCAGAAAATTGTTTGCACCTAAATGTTTGTAGTAATTTGTTTCCCGCAATTTTGTTTGCAGCAAAATGTTTGTAGCAAATTGTTTGTAGCAAATTTGCTTGCAGCAAATTGTTTGTAGCAAATTTGCTTGCAGCAAATTGTTTGCAGCAAAATTGTTTGTAGCAAATTGTTTGTATCAAATTGTTTGCAGCAAATTTGTTTGCAGCAAATTTGTTTGTAAGAAATTGTTTGTAGCAAACTGATTGTAGCAAATTGTTTGCAGCAATTTTGTTTGCAGCAAATTGTTTGTAGCAAATTGTTTGCAGCAAATTGTTTGCAGCAAATTGTTTGCAGTAAATTTGTTTGCAGCTAATTTGTATGCAGCAAATTGTATGCAGCAAATTTGTTTGCAGCAAATTGTTTGCAGCAAAATTGTTTGCACCTAAATGTTTGTAGCAATTTGTGTCCAGCAATTTTGTTTGCAACAAATGGTTTGTAGCAAATTGTTTGCAGTAAATTGTTTGCAGAAATTTTGTTTGCAGCAAATTTGATTGCAGCAAATTTGTTTGCAGCAAATTGTTTGCAGCAAATTGTTTGCAGCAAATTTGTTTGCAGCAAATTGTATGCAGCAAATTTGTTTGCAGCAAATTGTCTGTACCAAATTGTTTGCAGCAAATTGTTTGCAACAAATTGTTTGCAGCAAATTGTTTGCAGAAAATTGTTTGCAGCAAATTGTTTGCAGCATATTGTTTGCAGCAAATTGTTTGCAGCAAGAGTGTTTGCACCTAAATGTTTGTAGCAATTTGTTTTCAGCAATCTTGTTTGCAGCAAATTGTTTGCACCTAGATGTTTGTAGCAATTTGTTTGTAGAACATTTGTTTGCAGCAAATTGTTTGTAGCAAATTATTTGCAGCAAATTTGTTTGTAAGAAATTGTCTGTAGCAAATTGTTTTTAGCAAATTATTTGCAGCAAATTGTTTGTAGCAAATTGTTTTTAGCAATTTTATTTGCAGCAAATGGTTTGTAGCATATTGCTTGCAGCAAATTGTTTGCAGCAAATTGTTTGCAGCAAATTGTTTGCAGCAAATTGTTTGCAGCAAATTGTTTGCAGCAAATTGTTTGCAGCAAATTGTTTGCAGCAAATTGTTTGCAGCAAATTGTTTGCAGCAAATTTTTTGAAGCAAATTGTTTGCAGTAAATTGGTTTGCAGCAAAATTGTTTGCACCTAAATGTTTGTAGCAATTTTTTTCCAGCAACTTTGTTTGCAGCAAATGGTTTGTAGCAAATTGTTTGCAGCAAATTGTTTGTAGCACATTGTTTGTAGCAAACTGATTGTAGAAAATTGTTTGCCGAAATTTTGTTTGCAGCAAATGGTTTGCAGTAAATTTTTTTGCAGCTAATTTGTATGCAGCAAATTGTATGCAGCAAATTTGTTTGCAGCAAATTGTTTGCAGCAAAATTGTTTGCACCTAAATGTTTGTAGCAAATTGTTTGCAGCAAATTTGTTTGCAGCAAATTGTATGCAGCAAATTTGTTTGCAGCAAATTGTTTGTAGCAAATTGTTTGCAGCAAATTCTTTGCAGCAAATTGTTTGCAGCAAATTGTTTGCAGCAATTTTGTTTGCAACAAATGGTTTGTAGCAAATTGCTTGCAGCAAATTGTTTGCAGCAAAATTGTTTGCACCTAAATGTTTGTAGCAATTTGTTTCCAGCAACTTTTTTTGCAGCAAATGGTTTGTAGCAAATTGTTTGCAGCAAATTGTTTGTAGCACATTGTTTGCAGCAAACTGATTGTAGCAAATTGTTTGCAGAAATTTTGTTTGCAGCAAATGGTTTGTAGCAAATAGCTTGCAGCAAATTGTTTGCAGCAAATTGTTTGCAGAAAATTTGTTTGCAGCAAATTGTTTGCAGCAAATTTACTTGCAGCAAATTGCTTGCAGCAAATTGTTTGCAGCAATTTGGTTTGCAGAAAATTTGTTTGCACCAAATTTGTTTGCAGCAAATTTGTTTGTAGGAAATTGTTTATAGCAAATTTTTTGCAGCAATTTTGTTTGCAGCAAATTTTTTTGTAAGAAATTGTTTGTAGCAAATTGTTGGTAGCAAATTGTTTGCAGCAAATTGTTTGCAGCAAATTGTTTGCAGCAATTTTGTTTGCATCAAATTGTTTGCAGCAAATTTGTTTGCAGTAAATTGTTTGCAGCTAAATTGTTTGCACCTAGATGTTTGTAGCAATTTGTTTAAAGAAAATTTGTTTGCAACAAATTGTTTGTAGCAAATTGTTTGCAGCAAATATGTTTGCAGCAAATTGTTTGTAGCACATTGTTTGTAGCAAACTGTTTGTAGCAAATTTGTTTGCAGCAAATTTGTTTGCAGCAAATTTTTTGTAGCAAATTGCTTGCAGCAAATTGTTTGCAGCAAATTGTTTGCAGCAAATTTGTTTTCAGCAAATTGTTTGTAGCAAATTGTTTGTAGCAAATTGTTTGTAGCAAATTGTTTGTAGCAAATTTGTTTGCACCAAATATTTTTCGCACCTAGAAGTTTGTAGCAATTTGTTTGTAGAAAATTGGTTTGCAACAAATTGTTTGTAGGAAATTGTTTGCAATCGACTTTCTTCAAATTGTTTGCTGCAGAAGTCTATTTTTGTGTCATTTCCGTCACCGAACAAAATCTTCGATCTGCTGCAATTTGCAATTGTTTGCAGCAAATTTGTTTGCAGCAAATTGTTTGTAGCAAATTTTTTTGCAGAAAATTTGTTTGCAGCAAATTGTTTGCAGCAAATTTGTTTTCAGCAAATTGTTTGTAGCAAATTGTTTGTAGCAAATTGTTTGTAGCAAATTTGTTTGCACCAAATATTTTTCGCCCCTAGAAGTTTGTAGCAATTTGTTTGTAGAAAATTGGTTTGCAACAAATTGTTTGTAGCAAATTGCTTGCAGCAAATTTGTTTGCAGCGAATTGTTTGTAGCACATTGTTTGTAGCAAACTGTTTGTAGCAAATTGTTTGCAGCAATTTTGTTTGCAGCAAATGTTTTTAGCAAATTGCTTGCAGCAAATTGTTTGCAGCAAATTTGTTTGCAGCAAATTTGTTTGCAGCAAATTGTTTGCAGCAAATTTGTTTGCAGCAAATTGTTTGCAGCAAATTGTTTGTAGCAAATTTGTTTGCAGCAAATTTGTTTGCAGCAAATTGTTTGTAGCAAATTGTTTGCAGCAATTTTGTTTGCAGCAAATGGTTTGTAGCAAATTGCTTTGCAGCAAATTGTTTGTAGCAAATTGGTTTGCAGTAAATTGTTTGCAGCAAATGTTTTTAGCAAATTGCTTGCAGCAAATTGTTTGCAGCGAATTTGTTTGCAGCGAATTGTTTGTAGCACATTGTTTGTGACAAATTGCTTGCAGCAAATTGTTTGCAGCAAACCTGTTTGCAGCAAATTGTTTGTAGGAAATTGATTTGCAGTAAATTGTTTGCAGCAAATGTTTTTAGCAAATTGCTTGCAGCAAATTGTTTGCAGCAAATTTGTTTGCAGCAAATTTGTTTGCAGCAAATTTGTTTGCAGCAAATTGTTTGTAGCAAATTGTTTGCAGCAATTTTGTTTGCAGCAAATGGTTTGTAGCAAATTGCTTGCAGCAAATTATTTGCAGCAAATTTGCTTGCAGCAAATTGTTTGCAGCAAATTTGTTTGCAGCAAATTGTTTGTAGCAAATTGTTTGCAGCAATTTTGTTTGCAGCAAATGGTTTGTAGCAAATTGCTTGCAGCAAATTGTTTGCAGCGAATTTGTTTGCAGCGAATTGTTTGTAGCACATTGTTTGTGACAAATTGCTTGCAGCAAATTGTTTGCAGCAAACCTGTTTGCAGCAAATTGTTTGTAGGAAATTGATTTGCAGTAAATTGTTTGCAGCAAATGTTTTTAGCAAATTGCTTGCAGCAAATTGTTTGCCGCAAATTTGTTGGCAGTAAATTTGTTTGCAGCAAATTGATGGCAGAAAATTGTTTGCAGCAAATTTGTTTGCAGAAAATTGTTTGCAGAAAATTGTTTGCAACAAATTGTTTGCAGCAAATTGTTTGCAGCAAATTGTTTGTAGGAAATTGTTTGCAATCGACTTGCTTCAAATTGTTTGCTGCAGAAGTCTATTTTTGTGTGATTTCCGACACCGAACAAAATCTTCGATCTGCTACAATTTTCAATTGTTTGCAGCAAATTGTTTGTAGCAAACTGTTTGTAGCAAATTGTTTGCAGCAACTTTGTTTGCAGCAAATTGTTTGTATCAAATTGTTTGTAGCAAATTGTTTGCAGCAAATTTGTTTGCAGCAAATTGTTTGTAGGAAATTGTTTGCAATCGACTTTCTTCAAATTGTTTGCTGCAGAAGTCTATTTTTGTGTCATTTCCGTCACCGAACAAAATCTTCGATCTGATGCAACTTGCAATTGTTTGCAGCAAATTTGTTTGCAGCAAATTGTTTGTAGCAAATTTGTTTGCAGCAAATTGTTTGTAGCAAATTGTTTGCAGCAAATTGTATGCAGCAAATTTGTTTGCAGCAAATTGTATGCAGCAAATTTGTTTGCAGCAAATTGTTTGTAGCAAATTGTTTGCAGCAAATTGTTTGCAGTGAATTTGTTTGCAGCTAATTTGTGTGCAGCAAATTGTATGCAGCAAATTTGTTTGCAGCAAATTGTTTGTAGCAAATTGCTTGCAGCAAATTGCTTGCAGCAAATTGTTTGCAGCAATTTTGTTTGCAGCAAATTTGTTTGTAGGAAATTGTTTGTAGCAAATTTTTTGCAGCAATTTTGTTTGCAGCAAATTTTTTTGTAAGAAATTGTTTGTAGCAAATTGTTGGTAGCAAATTGTTTGCAGCAAATTGTTTGCAGCAAGATTGTTTGCAGCAATTTTGTTTGCATCAAATTGTTTGCAGCAAATTGTTTGCAGCAAATTTGTTTGCAGCAAATTGTTTGCAGCAAAATTGTTTGCACCTAGATGTTTGTAGCAATTTGTTTGTAGCAAATTTGTTTGCAACAAATTGTTTGCAGCAAATTTTTTGAAGCAAATTGTTTGCATCAAATTTATTTGCAGCAAATTGTTTGCAGTGAATTTGTTTGCAGCTAATTTGTATGCAGCAAATTGTATGCAGAAAATTTGTTTGCAGCAAATTGTTCGTAGCAAATTGTTTGCAGAAAATTGTTTGCATCAAATTGTTTGCAGCAAATTGTTTGTAGCAAATTGTTTGCAGCAAATTGTTTGCAGTAAATTTGTTTGCAGCAAATTGTTTGTAGGAAATTGTTTGCAATCGACTTTCTTCAAATTGTTTGCTGCAGAAGTCTATTTTTGTGTCATTTCCGTCACCGAACAAAATCTTCGATCTGCTGCAATTTGCAATTGTTTGCAGCAAATTTGTTTGCAGCAAATTGTTTGTAGCAAATTTTTTGCAGAAAATTTGTTTGCAGCAAATTGTTTGCAGCAAATTTGTTTTCAGCAAATTGTTTGTAGCAAATTGTTTGTAGCAAATTTGTTTGCACCAAATATTTTTCGCACCTAGAAGTTTGTAGCAATTTGTTTGTAGAAAATTGGTTTGCAACAAATTGTTTGTAGCAAATTGCTTGCAGCAAATTTGTTTGCAGCGAATTGTTTGTAACACATTGTTTGTAGCAAACTGTTTGTAGCAAATTGTTTGCAGCAATTTTGTTTGCAGCAAATGTTTTTAGCAAATTGCTTGCAGCAAATTGTTTGCAGCAAATTTGTTTGCAGCAAATTTGTTTGCAGCAAATTGTTTGCAGCAAATTTGTTTGCAGCAAATTGTTTGCAGCAATTTTGTTTGCAGCAAATTGTTTGTAGCAAATTGTTTGTAGCAAATTTGTTTGCACCAAATGGTTTGTAGCAAATTGCTTGCAGCAAATTGTTTGTAGCAAATTGGTTTGCAGTAAATTGTTTGCAGCAAATGTTTTTAGCAAATTGCTTGCAGCAAATTGTTTGCAGCAAATTTGTTTGCAGCGAATTGTTTGTAGCACATTGTTTGTGACAAATTGCTTGCAGCAAATTGTTTGCAGCAAACCTGTTTGCAGCAAATTGTTTGTAGGAAATTGGTTTGCAGTAAATTGTTTGCAGCAAATGTTTTTAGCAAATTGCTTGCAGCAAATTGTTTGCAGCAAATTTGTTTGCAGCAAATTTGTTTGCAGCAAATTTGTTTGCAGCAAATTGTTTGCAGCAAATTTGCTTGCAGCAAATTGTTTGCAGCAAATTTGTTTGCAGGTTTGGTTTGTAGCAAATTGCTTGCAGCAAATTATTTGCAGCAAATCTGTTTGCAGCAAATTGTTTGCCGCAAATTTGTTGGCAGTAAATTTGTTTGCAGCAAATTGATGGCAGAAAATTGTTTGCAGCAAATTTGTTTGCAGCAAATTGTTTGTATCAAATTGTTTGTAGCAAATTGTTTGCAGCAAATTTGTTTGCAGCAAATTGTTTGTAGGAAATTGTTTGCAATCGACTTTCTTCAAATTGTTTGCTGCAGAAGTCTATTTTTGTGTCATTTCCGTCAACGAACAAAATCTTCGATCTGATGCAACTTGCAATTGTTTGCAGCAAATTTGTTTGCAGCAAATTGTTTGTAGCAAATTTGTTTGCAGCAAATTGTTTGTAGCAAATTGTTTGCAGCAAATTGTATGCAGCAAATTTGTTTGCAGCAAATTGTATGCAGCAAATTTGTTTGCAGCAAATTGTTTGTAGCAAATTGTTTGCAGCAAATTGTTTGCAGTGAATTTGTTTGCAGCTAATTTGTGTGCAGCAAATTGTATGCAGCAAATTTGTTCGCAGCAAATTGCTTGCAGCAAATTGTTTGCAGCAATTTTGTTTGCAGCAAATTTGTTTGCACCAAATTTGTTTGCAGCAAGTTTGTTTGTAGGAAATTGTTTGTAGCAAATTTTTTGCAGCAATTTTGTTTGCAGCAAATTTTTTTGTAAGAAATTGTTTGCAGCAATTTTGTTTGCATCAAATTGTTTGCAGCAAATTGTTTGCAGCAAATTTGTTTGCAGCAAATTGTTTGCAGCAAAATTGTTTGCACCTAGATGTTTGTAGCAATTTGTTTGTAGCAAATTTGTTTGCAAATTGTTTATAGCACATTGTTTGTAGCAAACTGTTTGTAGCAAATTTTTTGCAGCAATTTTGTTTGCAGCAAATTTTTTGAAGCAAATTGTTTGCATCAAATTTATTTGCAGCAAATTGTTTGCAGTGAATTTGTTTGCAGCTAATTTGTATGCAGCAAATTGTATGCAGAAAATTTGTTTGCAGCAAATTGTTCGTAGCAAATTGTTTGCAGAAAATTGTTTGCATCAAATTGTTTGCAGCAAATTGTTTGTAGCAAATTGTTTGCAGAAAATTGTTTGCAGCAAATTGTTTGCAGCAAATTGTTTGCAGCAAATTTGTTTGCAGCAAATTGTTTGTAGCAATTCGTTTGTAGCAAATTTGTTTGCACCAAATTGTTTGCAGCAAAATTGTTTTCACCTAGATGTTTGTAGCAATTAGTTTGTAGCAAATTGTTTGCAAATTGTTTATAGCACATTGTTTGTAGCAAACTGTTTGTAGCAAATTGTTTGCAGCAATTTCGTTTGCAGCAAATGGTTTGTAGCAAATTGCTTGCAGCAAATTGTTTGCAAACTGTTTGTAGCAAATGGTTTGCACAGAATTGTTTGCAGCAAATTTGTTTGTATCAAATTGTTTGTAGCAAATTGTTTGCAGCAAATTTGTTTGTAGCAAATTGTTTGTAGCACATTGTTTGAAGCAAACTGTTTGTAGCAAATTGTTTGCAGCAATTTTGTTTGCAGCAAATGGTTTTTAGCAAATAGCAAATTGTTTGCAGCAAATTTGTTTGTAGCAAATTGTTTGTAGCAAATTGTTTGCAGCAAATTGTTTCCAGCAATTTTGTTTGCAGCAAATGGTTTTTTAGCAAATAGCAAATTGTTTGCAGCAAATTTGTTTGTAGCAATTTGTTTCCAGCAATTTTGTTTGCATTAAATTGTTTGCAGCAAATTTTTTGCAGCAATTTTGTTTGCAGCAAATTTTTGAAGCAAATTGTTTGCATCAAATTTATTTGCAGCAAATTGTTTGCAGTGAATTTGTTTGCAGCTAATTTGTATGCAGCAAATTGTATGCAGAAAATTTGTTTGCAGCAAATTGTTCGTAGCAAATTGTTTGCAGAAAATTGTTTGCATCAAATTGTTTGCAGCAAATTGTTTGTAGCAAATTGTTTGCAGAAAATTGTTTGCAGCAAATTGTTTGCAGCAAATTGTTTGCAGCAAATTTGTTTGCAGCAAATTGTTTGTAGCAATTCGTTTGTAGCAAATTTGTTTGCACCAAATTGTTTGCAGCAAAATTGTTTTCACCTAGATGTTTGTAGCAAATTGTTTGCAGCAATTTCGTTTGCAGCAAATGGTTTGTAGCAAATTGCTTGCAGCAAATTGTTTGCAAACTGTTTGTAGCAAATGGTTTGCACAAAATTGTTTGCAGCAAATTTGTTTGTATCAAATTGTTTGTAGCAAATTGTTTGCACAAAATTGTTTGCAGCAAATTGTTTGCAGCAAATTTGTTTGTAGCAAATTGTTTGCAAATTGTTTATAGCACATTGTTTGTAGCAAACTGTTTGTAGCAAATTTTTTTGCAGCAAATTTGTTTGCAGCAAATTGTTTGCAGCAAATTTGTTTGCAGCAAATGGTTTTTAGCAAATAGCAAATTGTTTGCAGCTAATTTGTTTGTAGCAAATTGTTTGTAGCAAATTGTTTGCAGCAAATTGTTTCCAGCAATTTTGTTTGCAGCAAATGGTTTTTAGCAAATAGCAAATTGTTTGCAGCAAATTTGTTTGTAGCAATTTGTTTCCAGCAATTTTGTTTGCAGCAAAATGTTTGTAGGAAATTGTTTGCAATCGACTAGCTTCAAATTGTTCGCTGCAGAAGTCTATTTTTGTGTGATTTCTGACACCGAACAAAATCTTCGATCTGCTGCAATTTGCAATTGTTTGCAGAAAATTGTTTGCAGCAAATTGTTTGCAGCAAATTGTTTGCAGCAAATTTGTTTGCAGCAAATTGTTTGTAGCAATTCGTTTGTAGCAAATTTGTTTGCACCAAATTGTTTGCAGCAAAATTGTTTTCACCTAGATGTTTGTAGCAATTAGTTTGTAGCAAATTGTTTGCAAATTGTTTATAGCACATTGTTTGTAGCAAACTGTTTGTAGCAAATTGTTTGCAGCAATTTCGTTTGCAGCAAATGGTTTGTAGCAAATTGCTTGCAGCAAATTGTTTGCAAACTGTTTGTAGCAAATGGTTTGCACAGAATTGTTTGCAGCAAATTTGTTTGTATCAAATTGTTTGTAGCAAATTGTTTGCAGCAAATTTGTTTGTAGCAAATTGTTTGTAGCACATTGTTTGAAGCAAACTGTTTGTAGCAAATTGTTTGCAGCAATTTTGTTTGCAGCAAATGGTTTTTAGCAAATAGCAAATTGTTTGCAGCTAATTTGTTTGTAGCAAATTGTTTGTAGCAAATTGTTTGCAGCAAATTGTTTCCAGCAATTTTGTTTGCAGCAAATGGTTTTTAGCAAATAGCAAATTGTTTGCAGCAAATTTGTTTGTAGCAATTTGTTTCCAGCAATTTTGTTTGCAGCAAAATGTTTGTAGGAAATTGTTTGCAATCGACTAGCTTCAAATTGTTCGCTGCAGAAGTCTATTTTTGTGTGATTTCCGACACCGAACAAAATCTTCGATCTGCTGCAATTTGCAATTGTTTGCAGCAAACTTTTTTGCAGCAAATTTTTTGAAGCAAATTGTTTGTAGCAAATTTGTTTGCAGCAAATTGTTTGCAGCAAATTTGCTTGCAGCAAATTGTTTGCAGCAAATTTGTTTGCAGCAAATTGTTTGTAGCAAATTGTTTGCAGCAATTTTGTTTGCAGCAAATTGTTTGTAGCAAATTGTTTGCAGCAATTTTGTTTGCAGCAAATGGTTTGTAGCAAATTGCTTGCAGCAAATTGTTTGTAGCAAATTGGTTTGCAGTAAATTGTTTGCAATAAATGTTTTTAGCAAATTGCTTGCAGCAAATTGTTTGCAGCAAATTTGTTTGCAGCGAATTGTTTGTAGCACATTGTTTGTGACAAATTGCTTGCAGCAAATTGTTTGCAGCAAATCTGTTTGCAGCAAATTGTTTGTAGCAAATTGGTTTGCAGTAAATTGTTTGCAGCAAATGTTTTTAGCAAATTGCTTTGCAGCAAATTGTTTGCAGCAAATTTGTTTGCAGCAAATTTGTTTGCAGCAAATTGTTTGCAGCAAATTTGCTTGCAGCAAATTTGCTTGCAGCCAATTGTTTGCAGCAAATTGCTTGCAGCAAATTATTTGCAGCAAATCTGTTTGCAGCAAATTGTTTGCCGCAAATTTGTTAGCAGTAAATTTGTTTGCAGCAAATTGATGGCAGAAAATTGTTTGCAGCAAATTTGTTTGCAGAAAATTGTTCGCAGCAAATTGTTTGCAACAAATTGTTCGCAGCAAATTGTTTGCAGCAAATTGTTTGTAGGAAATTGTTTGCAATCGACTTGCTTCAAATTGTTTGCTGCAGAAGTCTATTTTTGTGTGATTTCCGACACCGAACAAAATCTTCGATCTGCTACAATTTTCAATTGTTTGCAGCAAATTGTTTGTAGCAAACTGTTTGTAGCAAATTGTTTGCAGCAAATTTGTTTGCAGCAAATTGTTTGTATCAAATTGTTTGTAGCAAATTGTTTGCAGCAAATTTGTTTGCAGCGAATTGTTTGTAGCACATTGTTTGTGACAAATTGCTTGCAGCAAATTGTTTGCAGCAAATCTGTTTGCAGCAAATTGTTTGTAGCAAATTGGTTTGCAGTAAATTGTTTGCAGCAAATGTTTTTAGCAAATTGCTTGCAGCAAATTGTTTGCAGCAAATTTGTTTGCAGTAAATTTGTTTGCAGCAAATTGATGGCAGAAAATTGTTTGCAGCAAATTTGTTTGCAGAAAATTGTTCGCAGCAAATTGTTTGCAACAAATTGTTTGCAGCAAATTGTTTGCAGCAAATTGTTTGTAGGAAATTGTTTGCAATCGACTTGCTTCAAATTGTTTGCTGCAGAAGTCTATTTTTGTGTCATTTCCATCACCGAACAAAATCTTCGATCTGATGCAACTTGCAATTGTTTGCAGCAAATTTGTTTGCAGCAAATTGTTTGTAGCAAATTTGTTTGCAGCAAATTGTTTGTAGCAAATTTGTTTGCAACAAATTGTTTGCAGCAAATTTTTTGTAGCAAATTGTTTGCAGAAAATTGTTTGCAGCAAATTGTTTGCAGCAAATTGTTTGCAGCAAATTTGTTTGCAGCAAATTGTTTGTAGCAATTCGTTTGTAGCAAATTTGTTTGCACCAAATTGTTTGCAGCAAAATTGTTTGCACCTAGATGTTTGTAGCAATTTGTTTGTAGAAAATTTGTTTGTATCAAATTGTTTGTAGGAAATTGTTTGTAGCACATTGTTTGCAGCAAATGGTTTGTAGCAAATTGCTCGCAGCAAATTGTTTGCAGCAAATTACTTTGCAGCAAATTGTTTGCAAATTGTTTATAGCACATTGTTTGTAGCAAATGGTTTGTAGCAAATTGCTTGCAGCAAATTGTTTGCAAACTGTTTGTAGCAAATGGTTTGCACAAAATTGTTTGCAGCAAATTTGTTTGTATCAAATTGTTTGTAGCAAATTGTTTGCAGCAAATTTGTTTGCAGCAAATTGTTTGTAGCACATTGTTTGAAGCAAACTGTTTGTAGCAAATTGTTTGCAGCAATTTTGTTTGCAGCAAATGGTTTTTAGCAAATAGCAAATTGTTTGCAGCAAATTTGTTTGTAGCAATTAGTTTCCACCAATTTTGTTTGCAGCAAAATGTTTGTAGGAAATTGTTTGCAATCGACTAGCTTCAAATTGTTCGCTGCAGAAGTCTATTTTTGTGTGATTTCCGACACCGAACAAAATCTTCGATCTGCTGCAATTTGCAATTGTTTGCAGTAAATTGTTTGTAGCAAATCTGTTTGCAGCAAACTTTTTTGCAGCAAATTTTTTGAAGCAAATTGTTTGTAGCAAATTTGTTTGCAGCCAATTGTTTGCAGCAAATTTGTATGCAGCAAATTGTATGCAGAAAATTGTTTGCATCAAATTGTTTGCAGAAAATTGTTTGTAGCAAATTGTTTGCAGAAAATTGTTTGCAGCAAATTGTTTGCAGCAAATTGTTTGCAGCAAATTGTTTGCAGCAAATTTGTTTGCAGCAAATTTGTTTGCAGCAAATTGTTTGTAGCAATTCGTTTGTAGCAAATTTGTTTGCACCAAATTGTTTGCAGCAAAATTGTTTGCACCTAGATGTTTGTAGCAATTTGTTTGTAGAAAATTTGTTTGCAGCAAATTGTTTGTAGTACATTGTTTGTAGCAAACTGTTTGTAGCAAATTGTTTGCAGCAAATTTGTTTGCAGCAAATTTGTTTGTAGGAAATTGTTTGTAGCAAATTATTTGTAGCTAACTGTTTGCAGCAAATTTGTTTATAGGAAATTGTTTGTAGCAAATTGTTTGCAGTAAATTGTTTGCAGCAAATTGTTTGCAACAAATTGTTCGCAGCAAATTGTTTGCAGCAAATTGTTTGTAGGAAATTGTTTGCAATCGACTTGCTTCAAATTGTTTGCTGCAGAAGTCTATTTTTGTGTGATTTCCGACACCGAACAAAATCTTCGATCTGCTACAATTTTCAATTGTTTGCAGCAAATTGTTTGTAGCAAACTGTTTGTAGCAAATTGTTTGCAGCAAATTTGTTTGCAGCAAATTGTTTGTATCAAATTGTTTGTAGCAAATTGTTTGCAGCAAATTTGTTTGCAGCGAATTGTTTGTAGCACATTGTTTGTGACAAATTGCTTGCAGCAAATTGTTTGCAGCAAATCTGTTTGCAGCAAATTGTTTGTAGCAAATTGGTTTGCAGTAAATTGTTTGCAGCAAATGTTTTTAGCAAATTGTTTGCAGCAAATTGTTTGCAGCAAATTTGTTTGCAGTAAATTTGTTTGCAGCAAATTGATGGCAGAAAAATTTTTTGCAGCAAATTTGTTTGCAGAAAATTGTTCGCAGCAAATTGTTTGCAACAAATTGTTTGCAGCAAATTGTTTGCAGCAAATTGTTTGTAGGAAATTGTTTGCAATCGACTTGCTTCAAATTGTTTGCTGCAGAAGTCTATTTTTGTGTCATTTCCATCACCGAACAAAATCTTCGATCTGATGCAACTTGCAATTGTTTGCAGCAAATTTGTTTGCAGCAAATTGTTTGTAGCAAATTTGTTTGCAGCAAATTGTTTGTAGCAAATTTGTTTGCAACAAATTGTTTGCAGCAAATTTTTTGAAGCAAATTGTTTGCATCAAATTTATTTGCAGCAAATTGTTTGCAGTGAATTTGTTTGCAGCTAATTTGTATGCAGCAAATTGTATGCAGAAAATTTGTTTGCAGCAAATTGTTTGTAGCAAATTGTTTGCAGAAAATTGTTTGCATCAAATTGTTTGCAGCAAATTGTTTGTAGCAAATTGTTTGCAGAAAATTGTTTGCAGCAAATTGTTTGCAGCAAATTGTTTGCAGCAAATTTGTTTGCAGCAAATTGTTTGTAGCAATTCGTTTGTAGCAAATTTGTTTGCACCAAATTGTTTGCAGCAAAATTGTTTGCACCTAGATGTTTGTAGCAATTTGTTTGTAGAAAATTTGATTGTATCAAATTGTTTGTAGGAAATTGTTTGTAGCACATTGTTTGCAGCAAATGGTTTGTAGCAAATTGCTCGCAGCAAATTGTTTGCAGCAAATTACTTTGCAGCAAATTGTTTGCAAATTGTTTATAGCACATTGTTTGTAGCAAACTGTTTGTAGCAAATTGTTTGCAGCAATTTCGTTTGCAGCAAATGGTTTGTAGCAAATTGCTTGCAGCAAATTGTTTGCAAACTGTTTGTAGCAAATGGTTTGCACAAAATTGTTTGCAGCAAATTTGTTTGTATCAAATTGTTTGTAGCAAATTGTTTGCAGCAAATTTGTTTGCAGCAAATTGTTTGTAGCACATTGTTTGAAGCAAACTGTTTGTAGCAAATTGTTTGCAGCAATTTTGTTTGCAGCAAATGGTTTTTAGCAAATAGCAAATTGTTTGCAGCAAATTTGTTTGTAGCAAATTGTTTGTAGCAAATTGTTTGCAGCAAATTGTTTCCAGCAATTTTGTTTGCAGCAAATGGTTTTTAGCAAATAGCAAATTGTTTGCAGCAAATTTGTTTGTAGCAATTAGTTTCCACCAATTTTTTTGCAGCAAAATGTTTGTAGGAAATTGTTTACAATCGACTAGCTTCAAATTGTTCGCTGCAGAAGTCTATTTTTGTGTGATTTCGGAGACCGAACAAAATCTTCGATCTGCTGCAATTTGCAATTGTTTGCAGTAAATTGTTTGTAGCAAATCTGTTTGCAGCAAACTTTTTTGCAGCAAATTTTTTGAAGCAAATTGTTTGTAGCAAATTTGTTTGCAGCCAATTGTTTGCAGCAAATTTGTATGCAGCAAATTGTATGCAGAAAATTGTTTGCATCAAATTGTTTGCAGAAAATTGTTTGTAGCAAATTGTTTGCAGAAAATTGTTTGCAGCAAATTGTTTGCAGCAAATTGTTTGCAGCAAATTGTTTGCAGCAAATTTGTTTGCAGCAAATTGTTTGTAGCAATTCGTTTGTAGCAAATTTGTTTGCACCAAATTGTTTGCAGCAAAATTGTTTGCACCTAGATGTTTGTAGCAATTTGTTTGTAGAAAATTTGTTTGCAGCAAATTGTTTGTAGTACATTGTTTGTAGCAAACTGTTTGTACCAAATTGTTTGCAGCAAATTTGTTTGCAGCAAATTTGTTTGTAGGAAATTGTTTGTAGCAAATTATTTGTAGCTAACTGTTTGCAGCAAATTTGTTTATAGGAAATTGTTTGTAGCAAATTGTTTGCAGTAAATTGTTTGCAGCAAATTTTTTGCAGCAATTTTGTTTGCAGCAAATTTTTTTGTAAGAAATTGTTTGTAGCAAATTGTTTGTAGCAAATTGTGTGCAGCAAATTGTTTGCAGCAATTTTGTTTGCAGCAATTTTGTTTGCAGCAAATTTTTTTGTAGCAAATTGCTTGCAGCAAACTGTTTGCAGCAAATTGTTTGCAGCAAATTGTTTGCAGCAAATTGTTTGCAGCAATTTTGTTTGCAGCAATTTTGTTTGCTGCAAATTTTTTTGTAGCAAATTGCTTGCAGCAAACTGTTTGCAGCAAATTGTTTGCAGCAATTTTGTTTGCAGCAAATTTTTTTGTAGCAAATTGCTTGCAGCAAACTGTTTGCAGCAAATTGTTTGCAGCAATTTGTTTGCAGCAAATTGTTTGCAGCAATTTTGTTTGCAGCAATTTTGTTTGCAGCAAATTTTTTTGCAGCAAATTGCTTGCAGCAAACTGTTTGCAGAAAATTGTTTGCAGCAAATTGTTTGTAGGAAATTGTTTGCAATCGACTTGCTTCAAATGGTTTGCTGCAGAAGTCTATTTTTGTGTGATTTCCGACACCGAACAAAATCTTCGATCTGCTGCAATTTTCAATTGTTTGCAGCAAATTGTTTGTAGCAAACTGTTTGTAGCTAATTTTTTGCAGCAAATTGTTTGCAGCAAATTTGTTTGCAGCAAATTGTTTGTATCAAATTGTTTACAGCAAATTGTTTGCAGCAAATTTGTTTGTAGCAATTTGTTTCCAGCAATTTTGTTTGCAGCAAAATGTTTGTAGGAAATTGTTTGCAATCGACTAGCTTCAAATTGTTCGCTGCAGAAGTCTATTTTTGTGTGATTTCGGAGACCAAACAAAATCTTCGATCTGCTGCAATTTGCAATTAATTGCAGCAAATTGTTTGTAGCAAATTTGTTTGCAGCAAACTTTTTTGCAGCAAATTTCTTGAAGCAAATTGTTTGCAGCCAATTGTTTGCAGCAAATTTGTATGCAGCAAATTTGTTTGCAGCAAATTGTTTGTAGCAAATTTGTTTTCAGCAAATTGTTTGCAGCAAATTTTTTGAACCAAATTGTTTGCAGCAAATTTTTTGAAGCAAATTGTTTGCATCAAATTTATTTGCATCAAATTGTTTGCATTGAATTTGTTTGCAGCTAATTTGTATGCAGCAAATTGTATGCAGAAAATTTGTTTGCAGCAAATTGTTTGTAGCAAATTGTTTGCAGAAAATTGTTCGCAGCAAATTTTTTGCAGCAATTCTGTTTGCAGCAAATTTTTTTGTAAGAAATTGTTTGTAGCAAATTGTTTGTAGCAAATTGTGTGCAGGAAATTGTTTGCAGCAATTTTGTTTGCAGCAATTTTGTTTGCAGCAAATTGTTTGCAGCAAATTGTTTGCAGCAATTTTGTTTGCAGCAATTTTGTTTGCAGCAAATTTTTTTGTAGCAAATTGCTTGCAGAAAACTGTTTGCAGCAAATTGTTTGCAGCAAATTGTTTGCAGCAAATTGTTTGCAGCAAATTGTTTGCAGCAAATTGTTTGCAGCAAATTGTTTGTACAAAATTGTTAGCAATCGACTTGCTTCAAATTGTTTGCTGCAGAAGTCTATTTTTGTGTGATTTCCGACACCGAACAAAATCTTCGATCTGCTGCAATTTTCAATTGTTTGCAGCAAATTGTTTGTAGCAAATTTGTTTGTAGCAAACTGTTTGTAGTAAATTGTTTGCGGCAAATTTGTTTGCAGCAAATTTATTTGCAGCAAATTTTTTTGTAGCAATTTTGTTTGCAGCAAATTTTTTTGTAGCAAATTGCTTGCAGAAAACTGTTTGCAGCAAATTTTTTTGTAGCAAATTGCTTGCAGCAAACTGTTTGCAGCAAATTGTTTGCAGCAAATTGTTTGCAGCAAATTGTTTGTACAAAATTGTTAGCAATCGACTTGCTTCAAATTGTTTGCTGCAGAAGTCTATTTTTGTGTGATTTCCGACACCGAACAAAATCTTCGATCTGCTGCAATTTTCAATTGTTTGCAGCAAATTGTTTGTAGCAAATTTGTTTGTAGCAAACTGTTTGTAGTAAATTGTTTGCGGCAAATTTGTTTGCAGCAAATTTGTTTGCAGCAAATTTTTTTGTAGCAAATTGTTTGCAGCCAATTTTTTGCAGCAAATTTGTATGCAGCAAATTTGTTTGCAGCAAATTGTTTGTAGCAAATTTGTTTGCAGCAAATTGTTTGCAGCAAATTTTTTTAAGCAAATTGTTTGCATCAAATTTATTTGCTGCAAATTGTTTGCATTGAATTTGTTTGCAGCTAATTGTTTGTAACAATTCGTTTGTAGCAAATTTGTTTGCAGCAAATTGTTTGCAGCAAAATTGTTTGCACCTAGATGTTTGTAGCAATTTGTTTGTAGCAATTTGTTTGTAGAAAATTTGTTTGCAGCAAATTGTTTGTAGGAAATTGTTAGCAATCGACTTGCTTCAAATTGTTTGCTGCAGAAGTCTATTTTTGTGTGATTTCCGACACCGAACAAAATCTTCGATCTGCTGCAATTTTCAATTGTTTGCAGCAAATTGTTTGTAGCAAATTTGTTTGCAGCAAATTGTTTGTAGCAAATTTGTATGCAGCAAATTGTATGCAGAAAATTTGTTTGCAGCAAATTGTTTGTAGCAAATTGTTTGCAGAAAATTGTTTGTAGCACATTGATTGTAGCAAACTGTTTGTAGCAAATTGTTTGCAGCAAATTTGTTTGCAGCAAATTTGTTTGTAGGAAATTGTTTGTAGCAAATTATTTGTAGCTAATTGTTTGCAGCAAATTTGTTTATAGGAAATTGTATGTAGCAAATTGTTTGTAGCAAATTGTTTGCAGAAAATTGTTTGCATCAAATTGTTTGCAGCAAATTGTTTGTAGCAAATTGTTTGCAGAAAATTGTTTGCAGCAAATTGTTTGCAGCAAATTGTTTGCAGCAAATTGTTTGCAGCAAATTTGTTTGCAGCAAATTGTTTGTACCAATTCGTTTGTAGCAAATTTGTTTGCACCAAATTGTTTGCAGCAAAATTGTTTGCACCTAGATGTTTGTAGCAATTTGTTTGTAGAAAATTTGTTTGCAGCAAATTGTTTGTAGTACATTGTTTGTAGCAAACTGTTTGTAGCAAATTGTTTGCAGCAAATTTGTTTGCAGCAAATTTGTTTGTAGGAAATTGTTTGTAGCAAATTATTTGGAGCTAACTGTTTGCAGCAAATTTGTTTATAGGAAATTGTTTGTAGCAAATTATTTGTAGCAAATTGTTTGCAGCAAATTTGTTTGTAGGAAATTGTTTGTAACACATTGTTTGTAGCAAACTGTTTGTAGCAAATTGTTTGCAGCAAATTGTTTGCAGCAAATTTGTTTGCAGCAAATTGTTTGTATCAAATTGTTTACAGCAAATTGTTTGCAGCAAATTTGTTTGCAGCAAATTGTTTGTAGGAAATTGTTTGCAATCGACTTTCTTCAAATTGTTTGCTGCAGAAGTCTATTTTTGTGTCATTTCCGTCACCGAACAAAATCTTCGATCTGCTGCAATTTGCAATTGTTTGCAGCAAATTTGTTTGCAGCAAATTGTTTGTAGCAAATTGTTTGCAGCAAATTTTTTGCAGCAATTTTGTTTGCAGCAAATGGTTTGTAGCAAATTGTGTGCAGCAAATTGTTTGCAGCAATTTTGTTTGCAGCAATTTTGTTTGCAGCAAATTTTTTTGTAGCAATTTGTTTCCAGCAATTTTGTTTGCAGCAAAATGTTTGTAGGAAATTGTTTGCAATCGACTAGCTTCAAATTGTTCGCTGCAGAAGTCTATTTTTGTGTGATTTCGGAGACCAAACAAAATCTTCGATCTGCTGCAATTTGCAATTAATTGCAGCAAATTGTTTGTAGCAAATTTGTTTGCAGCAAACTTTTTTGCAGCAAATTTTTTGAAGCAAATTGTTTGCAGCCAATTGTTTGTAGCACATTGTTTGCAGCAAATTGTTTGCAGCAATTTTGTTTGCAGCAATTTTGTTTGCAGCAAATTTTTTTGTAGCAAATTGCTTGCAGCAAATTGTTTGTAGGAAATTGTTAGCAATCGACTTGCTTCAAATTGTTTGCTGCAGAAGTCTATTTTTGTGTGATTTCCGACACCGAACAAAATCTTCGATCTGCTGCAATTTTCAATTGTTTGCAGCAAATTGTTTGTAGCAAATTTGTTTGTAGCAAACTGTTTGTAGTAAATTGTTTGCGGCAAATTTGTTTGCAGCAAATTTGTTTGCAGCAAATTTTTTTGTAGCAAATTGTTTGCAGCCAATTGTTTGCAGCAAATTTGTATGCAGCAAATTTGTTTGCAGCAAATTGTTTGTAGCAAATTTGTTTGCAGCAAATTGTTTGCAGCAAATTTTTTGAAGCAAATTGTTTGCATCAAATTTATTTGCTGCAAATTGTTTGCATTGAATTTGTTTGCAGCTAATTGTTTGTAACAATTCGTTTGTAGCAAATTTGTTTGCAGCAAATTGTATGCAGAAAATTTGTTTGCAGCAAATTGTTTGTAGCAAATTGTTTGCAGAAAATTGTTTGTAGCACATTGTTTGCAGCAAATTGTTTGCAGCAATTTTGTTTGCAGCAATTTTGTTTGCAGCAAATTTTTTTGTAAAATTGCTTGCAGCAAATTGTTTGTAGGAAATTGTTAGCAATCGACTTGCTTCAAATGGTTTGCTGCAGAAGTCTATTTTTGTGTGATTTCCGACACCGAACAAAATCTTCGATCTGCTGCAATTTTCAATTGTTTGCAGCAAATTGTTTGTAGCAAATTTGTTTGTAGCAAACTGTTTGTAGCAAATTGTTTGCAGCAAATTTGTTTGCAGCAAATTTGTTTGTAGGAAATTGTTTGTAGCAAATTATTTGTAGCTAACTGTTTGCAGCAAATTTGTTTATAGGAAATTGTTTGTAGCAAATTGTTTGCAGTAAATTGTTTGCAGCAATTTTGTTTGCAGCAAATTTTTTTGTAAGAAATTGTTTGTAGCAAATTGTTTGTAGCAAATTGTGTGCAGCAAATTGTTTGCAGCAATTTTGTTTGCAGCAAATTTTTTTGTAGCAAATTGCTTGCAGCAAACTGTTTGCAGCAAATTGTTTGCAGCAAATTGTTTGCAGCAATTTTGTTTGCAGCAATTTTGTTTGCAGCAAATTTTTTTGTAGCAAATTGCTTGCAGCAAATTGTTTGTAGGAAATTGTTAGCAATCGACTTGCTGCAAATTGTTTGCGGCAGAAGTCTATTTTTGTGTGATTTCCGACACCGAACAAAATCTTCGATCTGCTGCAATTTTCAATTGTTTGCAGCAAATTGTTTGTAGCAAATTTGTTTGTAGCAAACTGTTTGTAGCAAATTGTTTGCGGCAAATTTGTTTGCAGCAAATTTGTTTGTAGGAAATTGTTTGTAGCAAATTATTTGTAGCAAATTGTTTGCAGCAAATTTGTTTGTAGGAAATTGTTTGTAACACATTGTTTGTAGCAAACTGTTTGTAGCAAATTGTTTGCAGCAAATTGTTTGCAGCAAATTTGTTTGCAGCAAATTGTTTGTATCAAATTGTTTACAGCAAATTGTTTGCAGCAAATTTGTTTGCAGCAAATTGTTTGTAGGAAATTGTTTGCAATCGACTTTCTTCAAATTGTTTGCTGCAGAAGTCTATTTTTGTGTCATTTCCGTCACCGAACAAAATCTTCGATCTGCTGCAATTTGCAATTGTTTGCAGCAAATTTGTTTGCAGCAAATTGTTTGTAGCAAATTGTTTGCAGCAAATTTTTTGCAGCAATTTTGTTTGCAGCAAATGGTTTGTAGCAAATTGTGTGCAGCAAATTGTTTGCAGCAATTTTGTTTGCAGCAAATTTTTTTGTAGCAAATTGCTTGCAGCAAACTGTTTGCAGCAAATTGTTTGCAGCAAATTGTTTGTAGGAATTTGTTTGCAATCGACTTGCTTCAAATTGTTTGCTGCAGAAGTCTATTTTTGTGTGATATCCGACACCGAACAAAATCTTCGATCTGCTGCAATTTTCAATTGTTTGCAGCAAATTGTTTGTAGCAAACTGTTTGTAGCAAATTGTTTGCAGCAAATTGTTTGCAGCAAATTTGGTTTTCAGCAAAATGTTTGTATCAAATTGTTTACAGCAAATTGTTTGCAGCAAATTTGTTTGTAGCAATTTGTTTCCAGCAATTTTGTTTGCAGCAAAATGTTTGTAGGAAATTGTTTGCAATCGACTAGCTTCAAATTGTTCGCTGCAGAAGTCTATTTTTGTGTGATTTTGGAGACCAAACAAAATCTTCGATCTGCTGCAATTTGCAATTAATTGCAGCAAATTGTTTGTAGCAAATTTGTTTGCAGCAAACTTTTACAAATTTTTGTTTGCAGCAAATTGTTTGCAGCAAATTTGTTTGCAGCAAATTTGTTTGCAGCAAATTTGTTTGCAGCAAATTGTTTGTAGCAAATAAATTGTTTGCAGCAAATTGTTTAAAATATTTGCAAAAATTTTTGCATAATTTGTTTGCAGCAAATTTGTTTGCAGCAAATTGTTTGCAGCAAATTTGTTTACAAATTGTTTGTAGCAAATTGTTTGCAGAAAATTGTTTGCAGCAAATTGTTTGCAGCAAATTGTTTGTAGCAAATTGTTTGCAGCAAATTGTTTGCAGCAAATTGTTTGCAGCAAATTTGTTTGCAGCTAATTGTTTGTAACAATTCGTTTGTAGCAAATTTGTTTGCAGCAAATTGTTTGCAGCAAAATTGTTTGCACCTAGATGTTTGTAGCAATTTGTTTGTAGAAAATTTGTTTGCAGCAAATTGTTTGTAGCACATTGTTTGTAGCAAACTGTTTGTAGCAAATTGTTTGCAGCAAATTTGTTTGCAGCAAATTTGTTTGTAGGAAATTGTTTGTAGCAAATTTTTTGTAGCAATTTTTTTTGCAGCAAATGGTTTGTAGCAAATTGTTTGCAGCAAATTGTTTGCAGCAATTTTGTTTGCAGCAAATTGTTTGCAGCAAATTGTTTGTAGGAAATTTGTTTGCAGCAAATTGTTTGTAGGAAATTGTTTGCAATCGACTTTCTTCAAATTGTTTTCTGCAGAAGTCTATTTTTGTGTCATTTCCGTCACCGAACAAAATCTTCGATCTGCTGCAATTTTCAATTGTTTGCAGCAAGTTTGTTTGCAGCAAATTGTTTGTAGCAAATTGTTTGCAGCAAATTTTTTGCAGCAATTTTGTTTGCAGCAAATGGTTTGTAGCAAATTGTTTGCAGCAAATTGTTTGCAGCAAATTGTTTGCAGCAAATTATTTGTAGGAAATTGTTTGCAATCGACTTGCTTCAAATTGTTTGCTGCAGAAGTCTATTTTTGTGTGATTTCCGACACCGAACAAAATCTTCGATCTGCTGCAATTTTCAATTGTTTGCAGCAAATTGTTTGCAGCAAATTGTTTGCAGCAATTTTGTTTGCAGCAATTTTGTTTGCAGCAAATTGTTTGCAGCAAATTGTTTGCAGCAATTTTGTTTGCAGCAATTTTGTTTGCAGCAAATTTTTTTGTAGCAAATTGCTTGCAGCAAACTGTTTTTTGCAGCAATTTTGTTTGCAGCAAATGGTTTGTAGCAAATTGTTTGCAGCAAATTGTTTGCAGCAATTTTGTTTGCAGCAAATTGTTTGCAGCAAATTGTTTGTAGGAAATTTGTTTGCAGCAAATTGTTTGTAGGAAATTGTTTGCAATCGACTTTCTTCAAATTGTTTTCTGCAGAAGTCTATTTTTGTGTCATTTCCATCACCGAACAAAATCTTCGATCTGCTGCAATTTTCAATTGTTTGCAGCAAATTGTTTGTAGCAAACTGTTTGTAGCAAATTGTTTGCAGCAAACTGTTTGCAGCAAATTGTTAGCAGCAAATTGTTTGTAGGAAATTGTTAGCAATCGACTTGCTTCAAATTTTTTGCTGCAGAAGTCTATTTTTGTGTGATTTCCGACACCGAACAAAATCTTCGATCTGCTGCAATTTTCAATTGTTTGCAGCAAATTGTTTGTAGCAAATTTGTTTGTAGCAAACTGTTTGTAGCAAATTGTTTACAGCAAATTGTTTGCAGCAAATTTGTTTGCAGCAAATTGTTTGTAGGAAATTGTTTGCAATCGACTTTCTTCAAATTGTTTTCTGCAGAAGTCTATTTTTGTGTCATTTCCGTCACCGAACAAAATCTTCGATCTGCTGCAATTTGCAATTGTTTGCAGCAAATTTGTTTGCAGCAAATTGTTTGTAGCAAATTGTTTGCAGCAATTTTTTTTTGCAGCAGCAAATGGTTTTTTGCAAATTGTTTGCAGCAAATTGTTTGCAGCAATTTTGTTTGCAGCAATTTTGTTTGCAGCAAATTTTTTTGTAGCAAATTGCTTGCAGCAAACTGTTTGCAGCAAATTGTTTGCAGCAAATTGTTTGTAGGAAATTGTTTGCAATCGACTTGCTTCAAATTGTTTGCTGCAGAAGTCTATTTTTGTGTGATTTCCCGACACCGAACAAAATCTTCGATCTGCTGCAAATTTCAATTGTTTGCAGCAAATTGTTTGTAGCCAATTGTTTGCAGCAAGTTTGTTTGCAGCAAACTTTTTTGCAGCAAATTTGTTTGCAGCAAATTGTTTGTATCAAATTGTTTACAGCAAATTGTTTGCAGCAAATTTGTTTGTAGCAATTTGTTTCCAGCAATTTTGTTTGCAGCAAAATGTTTGTAGGAAATTGTTTGCAATCGACTAGCTTCAAATTGTTCGCTGCAGAAGTTTATTTTTTTTGTGTGATTTCGGAGACCGAACAAAATCTTGCAATTGTTTGCAGCAAATTGTTTGTAGCAAATTTGTTTGCAGCAAACTTTTTGCAGCAAATTTTTTTGAAGCAAATTTTTTGTAGCAAATTTTTTTGCAGCAAATTTTGAAGCAAATTGTTTGCAGCCAATTGTTTGCAGCAAGTTTGTTTGCAGCAAACTTTTTTGCAGCAAATTTGTTTGCAGCAAATTGTTTGTATCAAATTGTTTACAGCCAATTGTTTGCAGCAAATTTGTATGCAGCAAATTTGTTTGCAGCAAATTGTTTGTAGCAAATTTTTTGCAGCAAACTTTTTGCAGCAAATTTAAAAATTGTTTGCAGCCAATTGTTTGCAAAGTTTGTTTGCAGCAAACTTTAAAATTTTTTGAAGCAAATTGTTTCAGCCAATTGTTTGCAGCAAATTTGTATGTAGCAAATTTGTTTGCAGCAAATTGTTTGTAGCAAATTTTTTTGCAGCAAACTTTTTGCAGCAAATTTTTTGACAAATTTGTTTGCAGCAAATTGTTTGCAGCAAATTGTGTTTGCAGCAAATTTGTAAATTGTTTGCAGCAAATTTGTTTGCAGCAAATTGTTTGTAGCAAATTGTTTGCAGAAAATTGTTTGCAGCAAATTGTTTGCAGCAAATTGTTTGTAGCAAATTGTTTGCAGAAAATTTGTTTGTAGGAAATTGTTTGTAGCAAATTGTTTGCAGCAAATTTGTTTGTAGGAAATTGTTTGTAACACATTGTTTGTAGCAAACTGTTTGTAGCAAATTGTTTGTATCAAATTGTTTACAGCAAATTATTTGCAGCAAATTTGTTTGCAGCAAATTATTTGTAGGTAATTGTTTGCAATCGACTTTCTTCAAATTGTTTGCTGCAGAAGTCTATTTTTGTGTCATTTCCGTCACCGAACAAAATCTTCGATCTGCTGCAATTTGCAATTGTTTGCAGCAAATTTGTTTGCAGCAAATTGTTTGTAGCAAATTGTTTGCAGCAAATTTTTTGCAGCAATTTTGTTTGCAGCAAATGGTTTGTAACAAATTGTTTGCAGCAAATTGTTTGCAGCAAATTGTTTGCAGCAAATTTGTTTGCAGCAAATTGTTTGTATCAAATTGTTTACAGCAAATTGTTTGCAGCAAATTTGTTTGTAGCAATTTGTTTCCAGCAATTTTGTTTGCAGCAAAATGTTTGTAGGAAATTGTTTGCAATCGACTAGCTTCAAATTGTTCGCTGCAGAAGTTTATTTTTGTGTGATTTCCGACACCGAACAAAATCTTCGATCTGCTGCAATTTTCAATTGTTTGCAGCAAATTGTTTGTAGCAAACTGTTTGTAGCAAATTGTTTGCAGCAAATTTTTTGCAGCAATTTTGTTTGCAGCAAATGGTTTGTAGCAAATTGTTTGCAGCAAATTGTTTGCAGCAAATTGTTTGCAGCAAACTGTTTGCAGCAAATTGTTTGCAGCAAATTGTTTGTGGGAAATTGTTTGCAATCGACTTGCTTCAAATTGTTTGCTGCAGAAGTCTATTTTTGTGTGATTTCCGACACCGAACAAAATCTTCGATCTGCTGCAATTTTCAATTGTTTGCAGCAAATTGTTTGTAGCAAACTGTTTGTAGCAAATTTTTTGCAGCAATTTTGTTTGCAGCAAATTTTTTTGTAAGAAATTGTTTGTAGCAAATTGTTTGTAGCAAATTGTGTGCAGCAAATTGTTTGCAGCAATTTTGTTTGCAGCAATTTTGTTTGCAGCAAATGGTTTGTAGCAAATTGTTTGCAGCAAATTGTTTGCAGCAAATTGTTTACAGCAAATTGTTTGCAGCAAATTGTTTGTAGCAAATTGTTTGCAGCAAATTTGTTTGCAGCAAATTGTTTGTAGCAAATTGTTTGCAGCAAATTTTTTGCAGCAATTTTGTTTGCAGCAAATGGTTTGTAGCAAATTGTTTGCAGCAAATTGTTTGCAGCAATTTTGTTTGCAGCAATTTTGTTTGCAGCAAATTTTTTTGTAGCAAATTGCTTGCAGCAAACTGTTTGCAGCAAATTGTTTGCAGCAAATTGTTTGCAGCAAATTGTTTGTAGGAAATTGTTTGCAATCGACTTGCTTCAAATTGTTTGCTGCAGAAGTCTATTTTTGTGTGATTTCCGACACCGAACAAAATCTTCGATCTGCTGCAATTTTCAATTGTTTGCAGCAAATTGTTTGTAGCAAACTGTTTGTAGCAAATTGTTTGCAGCAAATTGTTTGCAGCAAATTTGTTTGCAGCAAATTGTTTGTATCAAATTGTTTACAGCAAATTGTTTGCAGCAAATTTGTTTGTAGCAATTTGTTTCCAGCAATTTTGTTTGCAGCAAAATGTTTGTAGGAAATTGTTTGCAATCGACTAGCTTCAAATTGTTCGCTGCAGAAGTCTATTTTTGTGTGATTTCGGAGACCGAACAAAATCTTGCAATTGTTTGCAGCAAATTGTTTGTAGCAAATTTGTTTGCAGCAAATTGTTTGTATCAAATTGTTTACAGCAAATTGTTTGCAGCAAATTTGTTTGCAGCAAATTGTTTGTAGGAAATTGTTTGCAATCGACTTTCTTCAAATTGTTTGCTGCAGAAGTCTATTTTTGTGTCATTTCCGTCAGCGAACAAAATCTTCGATCTGATGCAATTTGCAATTGTTTGCAGCAAATTTGTTTGCAGCAAATTGTTTGTAGCAAATTTGTTTGCAGCAAATTTGTTTGCAACAAATTTTTTGAAGCAAATTACTTGCATCAAATTTATTTGCAGCAAATTGTTTGCAGTGAATTTGTTTGCAGCTAATTTGTGTGCAGCAAATTGTATGCAGCAAATTTGTTTGCAGCAAATTGTTTGTAGCAAATTGTTTGCAGCAAATTTGTTTGCAGCAAATTTGTTTGCAGCAAATTGTTTGCAGCAAATTTGTTTGCAGAAAATTGTTTGAAGCAAACTTGTTTGCAGCAAATTATTTGAAACTAATTTGTTTGCAGCAAATTTGTTTGCAGCAAATTGTTTGCAACAAATTTGTTTGCAGCAAATTTGTTTGCGACAAGTTCTTTGTAGCTAATTTGTTTGCAGCAAGTTCTTTGTAGCAAATTGTTTGCACCAAATTTGTTTGCAGCCATTTGATTGCAGAAAATTGTTTGCAGCAAATTTGTTTGCAGCAAATTGTTAGTAGCAAACTGTTTGCAGCAAATTGTTTGCAGCAAATTGTTTGTAGCAAATTTGCTTGCAGAAAATTGTTGTTTGCAGCAACTTCGTTTGCAAAAAATTGTTTGCAGCAAATTTTTTGCAAAAAATTGTTTGCAGCAAATTTGTTGCAAGCGACTTGCTTCAAATTGTTGGCTGCAAAAGTCTATTTTTGTGTGATTTCCGACACCGAACAAATTTCCGATCTGCTGCAATTTGCAACTGCAAATTTTTTTGCAGCAAGTTTTGTTTGCAGCAAATTGTTTGCAGCAAATTTTTTTTACAATCGACTTGTTTCAAATTTGTTAGCAGCAAATTGTTTGAAGCAGATTGTTTGCAGTAAATTTGTTTGCAGCAAATTGTTTGTAGCAAACTGTTTGGAGCTAATTTGTTTGCAGCAAATTTGTTTGCAGCAACTTTGTTTGCAGTAAACTGTTTGAAGCAAATTTGTTTGCAGCAAATTGTTTGCCGCAAATTTGTTTGCAGCAAGTTGTTTGCAGCAAATTTTTTGCAATCGACTTGCTTTAAATTGTTTGCTGCAAAAGTCAATTTTTTGTGATTTCCGACACCTAACCAAATCTTCGATCTGCTGCAATTTGCAATTGTTTGCAGCAAATTGTTTGTAGCAGATTGTTTGTAGCAAATTGTTTGCAGCAAATTTGTTTCCAGCAAATTGTTTGCAGTAAATTGTTTGCAGCAAATTGTTTGTAGCAAATTTGTTTGCAGCAAATTGTTTGCCGCAAATTGTTTGTAGCAAATTGTTAGCAGCCAATCGTCTGTAGCAAATTTGTTTGCAGCAAACTGTTTGTAGCTAATTTGTTTGCAGCAAATTGTTTGCAGCACATTGTTTGCAGCAAATTTATTTGCAGTAAATTGTTTGCCGCAAATTTGTTTGCAGTGAATTGTTTGTAGCCAATTGATTGTAGCAAATTTTGTTTGCAGCAAATTGTTTGTAGGAAATTATTTGCAATCGACTTTCTTCAAATTGTTTGCTGCAGAAGTCTATTTCTGTGTGATTTCCGATACTTAACCAAATCTTCGATCAGCTGCAATTTGCAATTGTTTGCAGCAAATCGTTTGCAGTAAATTGTTTGCAGCAAATTGTTTGTATCAAATTTGTTTGCAGCAAATTGTTTGCCGCAAATTGTTAGTAGCAAATTGTTTGCAGCCAATTGTCTGTAGCAAATTTGTTTGCAGTAACTTTGCTTTCAGGAAACTGTTTGAAGCAAATTTGTTTGCAGCAAATTTCTTTGCGCAAATTGTTTGCCGCAAATTGTTATGCAGCAAGTTTTGTTTGCAGCAAATTGTTTGCAGCAAATTGTTTGCAGCAAAATTTGTTTGCAGCAAGCTTGTTTGCAACAAACTGTTTGCAGCAAATTTGTTTGCAGTAAATTGTTTGCAGAAAATTGTTTGCCGCAAATTGTTTGCAGCAAATCTATTGCAGAAAATTTGTTTGCAGTATATTTATTTGCAGCAGATTTGTTTGCAGCAAATTGTTTGCAGTAAATTGTTTGTAGTAAATTGTTTGCCGCAAATTGTTTGCAGCAAATTTGTTTGCAGCAAATTGTTTGCAGCAAATTGTTTGCAGCAAATTGTTTGCAGCGAATTGTTGGTAGGAAATTGTTTGCAATCGACTTGCTTAAAATTTGCAGCAAATTTGTTTTCAGCAAATTGTTTGCAGCAAACTTGTTTGCAGAAAATTGTTTGCCGCAAATTGTTTGCAGTAAATTGTTTGCAGCAAATTGTTTGCATCAAAATTTGTTTGCAGCAAGCTTGTTTGCAACAAACTGTTTGCAGCAAATTTGTTTGCAGTAAATTGTTTGCAGCAAATTGTTTGCCGCAAATTGTTTGCAGCAAATTTGTTTGCAGCAAATTTGTTTGCAGTATATTTATTTGCAGTAGATTTGTTTGCAGCAAATTTGTTTGCAGTAAGTTGTTTGCAGCAAATTGTTTGCCGCAAATTGTTTGCAGCAAATTTGTTTGCAGCAAATTGTTTGCAGCAAATTGTTTGCAGCAAATTGTTTGCAGCGAATTGTTGGTAGGAAATTGTTTGCAATCGACTTGCTTAAAATTTGCAGCAAATTTGTTTTCAGCAAATTGTTTGCAGCAAACTTGTTTGCAGAAAATTGTTTGCAGTAAATTGTTTGCCGCAATTTGTTTGCAGTAAATTGTTTGCAGCAAATTATTTGCAGCAAAATTTGTTTGCAGCAAGCTTGTTTGCAACAAACTGTTTGCAGCAAATTTGTTTGCAGTAAATTGTTTGCAGCAAATTGTTGCCGCAAATTGTTTGCAGCAAATTTGTTTGCAGCAAATTTGTTTGCAGTACATTTATTTGCTGCAGATTTGTTTGCAGCAAATTGTTTGCAGTAAATTGTTTGTAGAAAATCTGTTTGCAGCAAATTGTTTGCAGCAAATTGTTTGCAGCAAATTGTTTGTAGCAAATAGTGTGCACCAAATTTGTTTGCAGCAAATTGTTTGCAGCAAATTTGTTTGCAGCAAATTTGTTTGCGGCAAGTTTGTTCGCAGCCAATTGTTTGTAGCTAATTTGTTTGCAGCAAACTGTTTGTAGCTAATTTGTTTGCAGCAAATTGTGTGCAGCCAATTGTTTGTAGCAAATTTGTTTGCAGCAAACTGTTTGCAGCTAATTTGTTTGCTGCAAATTTGTTTGCAGTACATTTATATGCAGCAGATTTGTTTGCAGCAAATTGTTTGCAGCAAATTGTTTGCAGCAAATTGTTTGCAGCAAATTGTTTGCAGCAAATTTGTTTGCAGCAAATTTGTTTGCCGCAAACTTGTTTGCAGACAATTGTTTGCAGCAAATTTGTTTGCAGCAAATTGTTTGTAGGATATTGTTTTCAGAAATTTTGTTTGCAGCAAATTGTTTGCAGCAAACTTGTTTGCAGAAAATTGTTTGTAGGAAATTGTTTGCAATCGACTTGCTTCAAATTTGCAGCAAATTTGTTTTCAGCAAATTGTTTGCAGCAAACGTGTTTGCAGAAAATTGTTTGCAGCAAATTTGTTTTCAGCAAATTGTTTGTAGCAAATTGTTTGCAGCAAATTGTTTGCAGCAAATTTGTTTGCAGCAAATTTGTTTTCAGCAAATTGTTTGTAGCAAATTGTTTGCAGCAAATTGTTTGCAGCAAATTTGTATGCAGCTAATTTGTTTACAGCAAATTTGTTTTGCAGCAAATTGTTTGCAGCAAATTTGTTTGCAGCAAATTGTTTGTAGAAAATTTGTTTGCAGTAATTTGTTTGTAGGAAATTGTTTGCAATCGACTTGCTTCAAATTTGCAGCAAATTTGTTTGCAGCAAATTGTTTGCAGCAAATTTGTTTGCAGCAAATTTGTTTGCAGCAAATTTTTTGCAGCAATTTTGTTTGCAGCAAATTTTTTTGTAAGAAATTGTTTGTAGCAAATTGTTTGTAGCAAATTGTTTGCAGCAAATTGTTTGCAGCAAATTTGTATGCAGCTAATTTGTTTAAAGCAAAGTGTTTGTAGCAAATTGTTTCCAGCAAATTGTTTGCAGCAAATTGTTTGTAGCAAATTTATTGCAGCAATTTTGTTTGCAGCAAATTGTTTGTAGGAAATTGTTTGCAATCGACTTGCTTCAAATTTGCAGCAAATTTGTTTTCAGCAAATTGTTTGCAGCAAACGTGTTTGCAGAAAATTGTTTGCAGCAAATTTGTTTTCAGCAAATTGTTTGTAGCAAATTGTTTGCAGCAAATTGTTTGCAGCAAATTTGTTTGCAGCAAATTTGTTTTCAGCAAATTGTTTGTAGCAAATTGTTTGCAGCAAATTGTTTGCAGCAAATTTGTATGCAGCTAATTTGTTTACAGCAAATTTGTTTTGCAGCAAATTGTTTGCAGCAAATTTGTTTGCAGCAAATTGTTTGTAGAAAATTGTTTGCAGTAATTTTGTTTGTAGGAAATTGTTTGCAATCGACTTGCTTCAAATTTGCAGCAAATTGTTTGCAGCAAATTTGTTTTCAGCAAATTGTTTGTAGCAAATTTTTTGCAACCGACTTGCTTCAAATTGTTTGCTGCAAAGGTCTATTTTTGTGTGCTTTCCGACACCGAACAAATTTCCGATCTGCTGCAAATTTGTTAGCTGCAAATTTTTTTGCAGCAAGTTTTGTTTGCAGCAAATTGTTTGTAGCAAACTGTTTGGAGCTAATTTGTTTGCAGCAAATTTATTTGCAGCAACTTTGTTTGCAGTAAACTGTTTGAAGCAAATTTGTTTGCAGCAAATTTCTTTGCGCAAATTGTTTGCCGCAAATTGTTATGCAGCAAATTGTTCGCAGCAAATTGTTTGCAACAAATTTTTTTTACAATCGACTTGTTTCAAATTTGTTAGCAGCAAATTTGTTTGAAGCCAATTGTTTGCAGCAAATTGTTTGCAGCAAATGTTTGCAGCAAATTATTCGCAGCAAACTGTTTGCAGCAAATTTGTTAATAGCAAATTTGTTTGCAGCAAATCGTTTGCAGCAAATAGTTTGCAGCAAATAGTTTGCAGCAAATTGGTTTGCAGCAAATTTGTTTGCAGCAAATTTGTTTGCAGAAAATTTGTTTGCAGCAAATTTGTTTGCAGCAAATTTGTTTGCAGCAAATTTGTTTGCAGCAAATTTGTTTGCAGCAAATTTGTTTGCAGCAAATTGTTTATAGCAAATTTGTTTGAAGCCAATTGTTTGCAGCAAATTGTTTGCAGCAAATGTTTGCAGCAAATTATTCGCAGCAAACTGTTTGCAGCAAATTTGTTTATAGCAAATTTGTTTGCAGCAAATTGTTTGCAACAAATTGTTTGCAGCAAATTTATTTGCAGTAAATTGTTTGTAGCAAATTTGTTTGCAGCAAATTTGTTTGCAGCAAATTTGTTTGCAGCAAATTTGTTTGCAGCAAATTGTTTGTAGCAAATTTGTTTGAAGCAAATTGTTTGCAGCAAATTGTTTGCAGCAAATTTATTGCAGCAATTTTGTTTGCAGCAAATTGTTTGTAGGAAATTGTTTGCAATCGACTTGCTTCAAATTTGCAGCAAATTTGTTTGCAGCAAATTGTTTGCAGCAAATTTGTTTGCAGCAAATTTGTTTGCAGCAAATTAGCTTGCAGCCAATTGTCTGTAGCAAATTTGTTTGCAGCAAAAAGTTTGCAGCAAATAGTTTTCAGCAAATAGTGTGCAGCAAAATTGTTTGCAGCAAATTTGTTTGCAGCAAATTTGTTTGCAGCAAATTTGTTTGCAGCAAATTGTTAATAGCAAATTTGTTTGAAGCAAATTGTTTGCAGCAAATTGTTTGCAGCAAATTGTTTGCAGCAAATTTATTGCAGCAATTTTGTTTGCAGCAAATTGTTTGTAGGAAATTGTTTGCAATCGACTTGCTTCAAATTTGCAGCAAATTTGTTTGCAGCAAATTGTTTGCAGCAAATTTGTTTGCAGCAAATTTGTTTGCAGCAAATTTGTTTGCAGCAAATTTGTTTGCAGCAAATTTGTTTGCAGCAAATTGTTTGTAGCAAATTTGTTTGCAGCAAATTGTTTGTAGCAAATTTGTTTGCAGCAAATTGTTTGCAGCAAATTGTTTGCAAAATTTGTTTGCAGCAAATTGTTTGCAGCAAATTTGTTTGCAGCAAATTTGTTTGCAGCAAATTTGTTTGCAGCAAATTGTTTGCAGCAAATTGTTTGCAGCAAATTGTTTGCAGCAAATTTTGCAGCAAATTTGTTTGCAGCAAATTTGTTTGCAGCAAATTTGTTTGCAGCAAATTTGTTTGCAGCAAATTTGTTTGCAGCAAATTTGTTTGCAGCAAATTGTTTGCAGCAAATTTGTTTGTAAGCAAATTGTTTGCAGCACAAATTGTTTGCAGCAAATTTATTTGCAGCAAATTTGTTTGCAGCAAATTTGTTTGCAGCAAATTTGTTTGCAGCAAATTTGTTTGCAGCAAATTGTTAATAGCAAATTTGTTTGAAGCCAATTGTTTGCAGCAAATTGTTTGCAGCAAATTTATTGCAGCAATTTTGTTTGCAGCAAATTGTTTGTAGGAAATTGTTTGCAATCGACTTGCTTCAAATTGTTTGCAGCAAATTTGTTTGCAGCAAATTTGTTTGCAGCAAATTAGTTTGCAGCCAATTGTCTGTAGCAAATTTGTTTGCAGCAAACTGTTTGTAGCTAATTTGTTTGAAGCAAATTGTTTGCAACACATTGTTTGCAGCAAATTTATTTGCAGTAAATTGTTTGTAGCAAATTTGTTTGCAGCAAATTTGTTTGCAGCAAATTTGTTTGCAGCAAATTTGTTTGCAGCAAATTTGTTTGCAGCAAATTGTTTATAGCAAATTTGTTTGAAGCCAATTGTTTGCAGCAAATTGTTTGCAGCAAATGTTTGCAGCAAATTATTCGCAGCAAACTGTTTGCAGCAAATTTGTTTATAGCAAATTTGTTTGCAGCAAATTAGTTTGCAGCCAATTGTTTGCAGCAAATAGTTTGCAGCAAATAGTTTGCAGCAAATAGTTTGCAGCAAATTGTTTGCAGCAAATTGTTTGCAGCAAATTTGTTTGCAGCAAATTGTTTGCAGCAAATTTGTTTGCAGCAAATTTGTTTGCAGCAAATTGTTTGCAGCAAATTTATTTGCAGCAAATTTTGTTTGCAGCAAATTGTTTGTAGGAAATTGTTTGCAATCAAATTGTTTGCAAATTTGTTGCAGCAAATTTGTTTGCAGCAAATTTGTTTGCAGCAAATTTGTTTGCAGCAAATTTGTTTGCAGCAAACTGTTTGCAGCGAATTTGTTTGCAGCAAATTTGTTTGCAGCAAATTGTTTGCAGCAAATTTGTTTGCAGCAAATTTGTTTGCAGCAAATTTGTTTGCAGCAAATTTGTTTGCAGCAAATTGTTTATAGCAAATTTGTTTGAAGCCAATTGTTTGCAGCAAATTGTTTGCAGCAAATTGTTTGCAGCAAATTATTTGCAGCAAATTGTTTGCAGCAAATTTGTTTGCAGCAAATTTGTTTGCAGCAAATTAGTTTGCAGCCAATTGTCTGTAGCAAATTTGTTTGCAGCAAACTGTTTGTAGCTAATTTGTTTGCAGCAAATTTGTTTGCAGCAAATTGTTTATAGCAAATTTGTTTGAAGCCAATTGTTTGCAGCAAATTGTTTGCAGCAAATTTGTTTGCAGCAAATTGTTTGCAGCAAATTTGTTTGCAGCAAATTGTTTGCAGCAAATTGTTTGCAGCAAATTGTT
Source organism: Drosophila arawakana (assembly GCA_018151165.1). Classification (NCBI taxonomy): domain Eukaryota; kingdom Metazoa; phylum Arthropoda; class Insecta; order Diptera; family Drosophilidae; genus Drosophila; species Drosophila arawakana. Next base: position 523,256 of record JAECWX010000120.1, on the reverse strand, counting down.
TGCAGAAATTTGTTTGCAGCAAATTTGTTTGCAGCAAATTGTTTGCAGCAAATTTGTTTGCAGCAAATTTGTTTGCAGCAAATTGTTTGCAGCAAATTGTTTGCAGCAAATAGTTTGCAGCAAATAGTTTGCAGCAAATAGTTTGCAGCAAATATGTTTGCAGCAAATTGGTTTGCAGCAAATTTGTTTGCAGAAAATTTGTTTGCATCAAATTGTTTGCAGCAAATTTGTTTGCAGCAAATTTGTTTTCATCAATTTGTGTGCAGCAAATTTGTTTGCAGCAAATGTTTGCAGCAAATTATTCGCAGCAAACTGTTTGCAGCAAATTATTCGCAGCAAACTGTTTGCAGCAAATTTGTTTGCAGCAAATTAGTTTGCAGCCAATTGTCTGTAGCAAATTTGTTTGCAGCAAACTGTTTGTAGCTAATTTGTTTGAAGCAAATTTATTTGCAGTAAATTGTTTGTAGCAAATTTGTTTGCAGCAAATTTGTTTGCAGCAAATTTGTTTGCAGCAAATTTGTTTGCAGCAAATAGTTTGCAGCAAATAGTTTGCAGCAAATAGTTGCAGCAAATAGGTTGCAGCAAATTGGTTTGCAGCAAATTTGTTTGCAGAAAATTTGTTTGCATCAAATTGTGTGTAGCAATTTTGTTTGCAGCAAATTGTTTGCAGCAAAATTTTTGTAGCAAATAGTTTGTAGAAAATTGTTTGTGGCAAATTGTTTGTGGCAAATTTTTTGCAGCAAATTTGTTTGCAGCAAATTGGTTTGCAGCAAATTTGTTTGCAGCAAATTTGTGTAGGATTTGAATCTGAACCAGAAGAGCAAGTGTTAGAGAACTCACGAGAGACACGTAGTGGTCTCCGTTATTGAACACTAAAAAGAACTAGTTATTAAGTTGAGGCAGATGAACAAAATGAATGAACGAAGTAGTCAATGCCAAGATCTCGTTGAAGACACACGCAGAATCATGTCGTGAAAACTTACACACATTAGCTAAAACTCTGTTAATTATTTAAAGTTAAAATATAATACCAATAAACTACATATAATAATATAAACTATAGTGGTTACTGATAGTTATCACATCACTGCGGATTATCGGGACCCACAATTTTTGGGGGCTCAACCGGGATTGAATTTCACAATTTTGGAAATTCGGCTTTAAATAAAAGAACATTGAATAAAAAGAACAATTGGTGTGTGTGTAAATGTACGAATTGCTTGTTGTCGTGTTGTGTGTGTTGTCGGCAATTAAAGAGCCTAAGAACAGAAACTTGCAAGGCGCCAGACGAATACCGAGAAGTAACGGTGGTTGCAGATTGTACGCAGCAGAAAGGCACGACGAAAACGAGAAAGGCAGAAACTCATAGCGGCTAGAGCTTAGCGTCGAAGAAGAGGAAGACGAGAGAAGCAGAAGCTGAGAATAGTGACGTGCGTGCAACAAGAAAGGCACGGGGGGAAAAAAACGCAACGAGTGAACGAGAGCTGAAAGCCGAGTAAAGCAACGGGATCATATGCGAAATCAGAAAAGAAGACGTGCGTGCACAGACGAGAGAGGCAAATAGCTGGTGGTGTGTTTGTGAGACAAGTTCGGTGCGACGACGAAAATTATTTCTGGATGGGGATGTGTGAGTTGCAGAGAATCGAAAGAAGCTGAGTAATCGTTGTAAAAGAAAAATTTTGTATGAATAACATAGAAGTGACTGTTTACAGTTTGAAAATCGTAACGTAAAGTTTGAGAGTCACTGTTTAAGATTGAATTTGTTGCAAAAGCGAAGTTACACTAACGATTTGTAAAATCTTTGTATATATTTAAATTTACATATTTAATTTTAAAAGTTTTGATACATTTAAACATGAAAATTGTAAAGTTGAATAGAAACGAGATTTTGGCATTGATAGTGACCGATTTGCGGGAAAAATTAATGGAACTTGGAATTCAATCAAGCGGAAGAAAAGTGGAGTTACAAAATCGATTGCTTGCTCACTATGGTTTGGAAAACGAAGGGGAAAGTGATCAGGACAGTGTTCATGAGGAAAATGAAGTAACTGTTGTATCAGTTTCAGAAAATACATCAGGTGAGAATGATACTAGAGAACATGGGGAGAATGAAGCTCAAAGCAGACAACAACAATTCGGTAGTAGACAGATGGAAAATCCGACGTTCGTTAAATCATGGTTTACATTAAAAGATGTAGAAGGTAGTGTTTCGCAGTTTGATGGTTCAAATGCGTTGGATGTTAATTATTGGGTAGAAGAACTTGAGGAATGCGCGTTGACAGTAGAATGGACTCAGTTACAGATGTTCGTGTATGCAAAGCAGTTGCTGAAGGGTGCAGCAAAATTATTTGTACGCAGCCAGCATAATATTCGTGATTGGAGTGCATTGAAAGTTGCACTAGTCAATGAGTTTGGTGTCAAAGTATCGTCAGCGGAAATACATCGTAGACTTGGTAGGCGTCACCAGAACAAAAATGAAACATTGCAGGAATATTTGTACGCTCTAATGGAGATTTCAAAACCAATAGACTTGGACGATGAGAGTCTACTAGAATATTTTGTGAATGGTGTACCAGATTCTAGATCGAATAAAGCACTACTTTATCAAGCCAGGACAATAAGTCAGCTAGAGATAAAGATGGAGGCATACCAGAAGATGAGAGGACCGATAAAGCCGTTCAATAAGATAGGTTCACAGTCAAACGTAGATGAGAATGACAACAATAAGACATCGGGAAGAAATAAAAAATGCTATAAGTGTGGAAATGAGAATCACATTCAAAAGGATTGTCCGAAAAAGGAGTTTGTATGTTTTAAGTGTAATCAACCAGGACATAGAGCTAATCAGTGCAGAGTTGAAGTTCAAGTCAAGCAAGAAAAGCTGACAAACGTAGTTCAGGATGTGGTAACAAAACCATCAAGTAAAGTCATCAATTCTGAATTAGAGTTGAAGGTTGTTAAGCACGCTAAAGTTTATTTCAAAGGACTTGTTGACACGGGATCAGATCTTTGTTTGATGTGCAGAAGTATTTTCAAAAGGTTAGGCATTAACAAACTAACAGGTGTCGAAAAATGTTTGACAGGTATTGGTGAAAGTCAGATTGTGACTTTTGGCAGTGTACCAGTTCCTGTTCAGATCGACGAAATCAACCTGTTGATTGAGTTTCATATCGTCTCTGATGAAGACATCGCATTTGAAGCAATTTTGGGCAGGACTATTTTAAAAGACGTTAATTTGAGAGTTACTGAAGTTGGCACAGAGTTTACTCGCAAGCTTCCAGATGTACAAGAGAGTAGTAGCTCTGATACATTGAAAAGTCAAGAGCAGTTGACAGAATTGTTTGAAGAATTTGGAAACTTGTGCATGATAAGTACTGAAGGGAAAGAAGTTATTGTAGATTTGTCACACTTGAGTAAAGAAGAGTCAATCAAAACAAAAACTTTGATAGATTCGTACAAGCCACAACGAAATGTGAACAGCAAAGTAGAAATGACGATTGTGGTGAAAGATGACTTGTTTTTCAACATCCGCGACGATTGTCTTATAGCGAGCAGAGTGTGGTAGATTCTCAGATCCAAGAGTGGATAGCTGAAGGAATCATAAAACCAAGTACCTCTGAATATGCTTCGCCAATAGTGTTGGTGACGAAGAAAAATGGTACCAAACGGCTATGCTGTGACTATCGAAAGTTAAACGAAAAGATAGTAAGGGATAATTTTCCAATGGTACAGATGGACAGCGTGATCGAAAAGTTGCAAGGAGCAATGGTGTTCACTACTTTGGATTTGACGAATGGTTACTTTCATGTACCTGTTGCAGAAAAGTCACAAAAGTATACAGCATTTGTAACGCAGAATGGACAGTATGAGTTTAGATTTGTACCATTTGGTATATCTAACTCGCCGGCTGTATTTATGCGTTTTATAATGTCTGTCATGCGTGAGTTGATACAGAAAGGTGATGCTGTAGTGTACATGGATGACATTATAATCCCAAGCATTGATGTTGAAGAGGGATACCGCAAATTAGAGAGAGTATTGGAGGTTACAGAGAGAAATGGCCTAAGAATTAATTGGAGTAAATGCCAGGTTTTACAGAAAAAAGTTGAATTTTTGGGGTACATTGTGGAAAATGGTACGATTAGACCTAGCGAAAATAAAAGTGAAGCCGTAGCCAATTTTCCGACACCTAAGGATAAGAAAGCAGTTCAACGTTTTCTCGGGTTGACATCGTATTTCAGAAGATTCATTGACGGATATGCAGTAGTCGCCAAACCATTGTCTGATTTGTTACGAAAAGATTCTGAGTTCGAATTCAAAGAGTTGCAAGAGGTGGCGTTCAACCAGTTGAAAGCAGAGTTGATGAAGAAACCAGTGTTGCATCTTTATAATCCACAGGCTGAGACAGAAATTCATACGGATGCGTCAAAGTATGCATTTGGAGCTGTTTTGCTGCAAAAAGAATCAGTTGATGGGATGTTACACCCTGTAATGTACATGAGTAAGAAAACAAAGCCATGTGAGGTATGAGTGGTACTTCTACTCATACGAACTGGAAGTATTAGCAGTGATAGGAGCATTAACAAAGTGGCGAATATATGTCTTGGGAATAAAGTTCAAGATCATCACAGATTGTAACGCCTTTGCTATGACCATGAAGAAGAAGGAAGTGCCATTAAGAGTTGCTAGATGGGCCATGTATCTTCAGGATTTTGATTATGAAATAGAGCACAGGTTTGGCACAAAAATGAGACACGTAGATGCGTTAAGCAGAGTTGCATGTTACTTGATAACGGACAGAATGGTACATAGATTGAGAGAAGCCCAGATGTCCGATGATTGGACAAAAGCAGTAAAGAAAATAGTCGAGAGTGGGATATATGAAGATTTTTATATATCAAATGAGATTCTATTCAAAGACCCTGCTCGAGAACTGATAGTGGTGCCGTCTCTAATGGAAACAGAAATCATCAAGATTGCGCACAGGCAGGGACATTTTTCAGCAAAGAAGACTCAAGATTTGGTTGAGAAGTCTTATTTCATACCAAAGCTGGCAGAAAAGGTGGTGAAAGTTGTGAGTAACTGTGTCGAGTGCATTTTAGTAAATGCAAAGATGGGAAGGCAGGAAGGTTATTTATCGCCAATAGATAAAGGTGATAAGCCGCTCACCACGTATCACATCGATCATGTTGGACCAATGGAGATCACGAAGAAACGATATAATCACCTCTTAGTAATCGTTGATGCTTTTTCAAAATATGTTTGGCTTTATCCAACTCGTAGTACAGGAGTGGAAGAAGTGATTAGTTGTTTGGAGAGACAGGCTGTTAATTTTGGAAACCCTTGCAGGATTGTGTCAGATAGAGGTACTGCGTTTACAGCAAACTTGTTTAAAGAATACTTGTTTAAAGAATACAACGGAAGATACAGCATTGTTTGATAACGACAGGTGTGCCACGCGGCAACGGACAGGTGGAGCGAATGCATAGACTTGTTGTACCGATGTTGTCGAAACTTAGCATTGAGAATCCAGGGATGTGGTATAAGCATGTAGGCATCGTGCAACAAGCGATAAATAATATTGAACCGAGGAGTACAAAGGTAGCTCCATTTAAAATATTAACCGGAATCGACATGCGTTGTACTAATGACATTAAACTCAAAGACTTGGTGCAGCAATCATTGCTAGACGAGTTAAATGATGAACGAGATATATTACGTTCAGAAGCTCGTAAGAATATTAGAGCACTGCAAGAAGAAAACAAGCGTTCATTTAATAAGAAAAGAAAGATAGTAAAGGAGTATAAAGTTAATGATTTAGTAGCTATTAAGCGTACTCAGTACGGGGTGGGATTAAAACTAAAAGGAAAGTATCTGGGACCTTATAAAGTTACCAAAGTTCTTAAACACGGACGTTATAATGTAGAGAAAGTGGGAGAAGGAGAAGGTCCATATAAGACGTCCACGGTGGCAGAGTTTATGAAAGAATTCGGGTCGAATCCTACGTCAGGAGGGCCGAATGTAGGGTTTGAATCTGAACCAGAAGAGCAAGTGTTAGAGAACTCACGAGAGACACGTAGTGGTCTCCGTTATTGAACACTAAAAAGAACTAGTTATTAAGTTGAGGCAGATGAACAAAATGAATGAACGAAGTAGTCGATGCCAAGATCTCGTTGAAGACACACGCAGAATCAAGTCGTGAAAACTTACACACATAAGCTAAAACTCTGTTAATTATTTAAAGTTAAAATATAATACCAATAAACTACATATAATAATATAAACTATAGTGGTTACTGATAGTTATCACATCACTGCGGATTATCGGGACCCACATTTGTTTGCAGCAAATTGTTTGCAACAAATTTGTTTGCAGCAAATTTGTTTGCGACAAGTTCTTTGTAGATAATTTGTTTGCAGCAAGTTTTTGTAGTAAAATGTTTAAATTTTTTGCAGCCAATAAATTTTTGCGGCAAATATTGTTTGCAGCAAATTTTTGCTTTTTTTTTTAAAATTTTTTTCAACAAATTTTTTCAAAAATTTTTTTGTACAAATTTGCTTGCAGAAAATTGTTTGCAGCAAATTGTTTGCAGCAATTTTGTTTGTAGCAAATTGATTGTAGCAAATTGTTTGCAGAAACTTTGTTTGCAGCAAATTGTTTGCAGCAAAATTGTTTGTACCAAGATGTTTGTAGCAATTTGTTTGTAGAACATTTGTTTGCAGCAAATTGTTTGTAGCACATTGTTTGTAGCAAATTTTTTGTATCAAATTGTTTGCAGCAAATTTGTTTGCAGCAAATTTAATTGCAGCAAATTTGTTTGCAGCAAATGGTTTGTAGCAAATTGCTTGCAGCAAATTGTTTGCAGCAACTTTTTTTTGTAGGAAATTGTTTGCAGCAAATTTGTTTGCAGCAAATTGTTTACAGCAAAATTGTTTGCATCTAAATGTTTGTAGCAATTTGTTTCCAGCAAAATTGTTTGCACCTAAATGTTTGTAGCAATTTGTTTCCAGCAAATTTGTTTGTACGAAATTGTTTGTAGCAAATTGTTTGCAGCAAACTGTTTGTAGCAAATTGTTTGCAGCAATTTTGTTTGCAGCAAATTGTTTGCAGCAAAATTGTTTGCATCTAAATGTTTGTAGCAATTTGTTTCCAGTAAAATTGTTTGCAGCAAAATGTTTGCAGCAAATTTTTGTAATTTGTTTGCAGCAAATTGTTTGCAGCAAAATTGTTTGCACCTAGATGTTTGTAGCAATTTGTTTATAGAAAATTTGTTTGCAGCAAATTAATTGTAGCACATTGTTTGTAGCAAACTGTTTGTAGCAAATTGTTTGCAGCAAATTTGTTTGCAGCAAATTTGTTTGCAGCAAATTTGTTTGCAGCAAATTTGTTTGCATCAAATTTGTTTGTATTAAATTGTTTGTAGCAAAGTTTTTGTAGCCAATTGTCTGCAGCAAATTTGTTTGTAGGAAGTTGTTTGTAGCACATTGTTTGCAGCAAATTTGTTTGTAGGAAATTGTTTGCAGCAAATTGTTTGTAGCACATTGTTTGTAGCAAACTGTTTGTAGCAAATTGTTTGCAGCAATTTTGTTTGCAGCAAATGGTTTGTAGCAAATTGCTTTCAGCAAATTGTTTGCAGCAAATTTGTTTGCAGCAATTTTGTTTGTAGGAAATTGTTTGTAGCAAATTATTTGTAGCAAATTAATTGTAGCACATTGTTTGTAGCAAACTGTTTGTATCAAATTGTTTGCAGCAAATTTGTTTGCAGCAAATTTGTTTGCATCAAATTTGTTTGCAGCAAATTTGTTTGTATTAAATTGTTTGTAGCAAAGTTTTTGTAGCCAATTGTCTGCAGCAAATTTGTTTGTAGGAAGTTGTTTGTAGCACATTGTTTGCAGCAAATTTGTTTGTAGGAAATTGTTTGCAGCAAATTGTTTGTAGCACATTGTTTGTAGCAAACTGTTTGTAGCAAATTGTTTGCAGCAATTTTGGTTGCAGCAAATTGTTTGCAGCAAAATTGTTTGCACCTAGATATTTGTAGCAATTTGTTTGTAGAACATTTGTTTGCAGCAAATTGTTAGCAGCAATTTTGTTTGCAGCAAATGGTTTGTAGCAAATTATTTGTAGCAAATTGTTTGCAGCAAATTTGTTTGTAGGAAATTGTTTGTAGCACATTGTTTGCAGCAAATTTGTCTGCAGCAAATTGTATGTAGCACATCGTTTGTAGCGAACTGTTTGTAGCAAATTGTTTGCAGCAAATGGTTTGTAGCAATGTTGTGTGCAGCAAATGGTTTGTAGCAAATAGCTTGGAGCAAATTGCTTGCAGCTAATTGTTTGCAGCAAATTTGTTTGTAGGAAATTGTTTGTAGCACATTGTTTGCAGCAAATGGTTTGTAGCAAATAGCTTGGAGCAAATTGTTTGTAGCACATTGTTTGTAGCGAACTGTTTGTAGCAAATTGTTTGCAGCAAATTTGTTTGCAGCAAATGGTTTGTAGCAAATTGCTTGCAGCAAATTGATTGCAGCAAATTTGTTTGCAGCAAATTGTTTCCAGCAATTTTGTTTGCAGCAAAATGTTTGTAGCAAATTATTTGTAGCAAATTGTTTGCAGCAAATTTGTTTGTAGGAAATTTGCTAGCAGCAAATTGTTTGCAGCAAACTGTTTGTATCAAATTGTTTGCAGCAAATTGTTTGCAGCAATTTTGTTTGCAGCAAATGGTTTGTAGCAAATAGCTTGCAGCAAATTGCTTGCAGCAAATTGTTTGCAGCAAATTTGTTTGTATTAAATTATTTGTAGCCAATTGTCTGCAGCAAATTTGTTTGTAGGAAATTGTTTGTAGCACATTGTTTGCAGCAAATTTGTTTGTAGGAAATTGTTTGCAGCAAATGGTTTGTAGCAAATTGCTTGCAGCAAATTGTTTGCAGCAAAATTGTTTGCACCTAAATGTTTGTAGTAATTTGTTTCCAGCAATTTTGTTTGCAGCAAAATGTTTGTAGCAAATTATTTGTAGCAAATTGTTTGCAGCAAATTTGTTTGTAGGAAATTTGCTTTCAGCAAATTGTTTGCAGCAAACTGTTTGTATCAAATTGTTTGCAGCAAACTGTTTGTATCAAATTGTTTGCAGCAAATTGTTTGCAGCAATTTTGTTTGCAGCAAATGGTTTGTAGCAAATAGCTTGCAGCAAATTGCTTGCAGCAAATTGTTTGCAGCAAATTTGTTTGTATTAAATTATTTGTAGCGAAGTTTTTGTAGCCAATTGTCTGCAGCAAATTTGTTTGTAGGAAATTGTTTGAAGCACATTGTTTGCAGCAAATTTGTTTGTAGGAAATTGTTTGCAGCAAATGGTTTGTAGCAAATTGCTTGCAGCAAATTGTTTGCAGCAAAATTGTTTGCACCTAAATGTTTGTAGTAATTTGTTTCCAGCAATTTTGTTTGTAGCAAAATGTTTGTAGCAAATTATTTGTAGCAAATTGTTTGCAGCAAATTTGTTTGTAGGAAATTTGCTTTCAGCAAATTGTTTGCAGCAAACTGTTTGTATCAAATTGTTTGCAGCAAACTGTTTGTATCAAATTGTTTGCAGCAAATTGTTTGCAGCAATGTTGTGTGCAGCAAATGGTTTGTAGCAAATAGCTTGCAGCAAATTGTATGCAACAAATTTGTTTGCAGCACATTGTTTGCAGCAAAATGGTTTGCACCTAAATGTTTGTAGCAATTTGTTTCCAGCAATTTTGTTTGCAGCAAATGGTTCGTAGCAATTTTGTTTGTAGCAAATTATTTGTAGCAAATTGTTTGCAGCAAATTTGTTTGTAGGAAATTGTTTGTAGAACATTTGTTTCCAGCAAAATTTTGTAGTAGCAAACATTTTTGCAGCAAATTTTTTGAAGCAAATTGTTTGCAGTAAATTTGTTTGTAGGAAATTGTTTGCAGCAAATTTGTTTGCAGCAAATTGTTTGCAGCAAAATTGTTTGCAGCAAATTTGTTTGCAGCTAATTTGTATGCAGCAAATTGTATGCAGCAAATTTGTTTGCAGCAAATTGTTTGTAGAACATTTGTTTGCAGCAAAATTTTTGTAGCACATTGTTTGCAGCAAATTGTTTGTAGCAAATTGTTTGCAGTAAATTTGTTTGCAGCTAATTTGTTTGCGACAAGTTCTTTGTAGATAATTTGTTTGCAGCAAGTTCTTTGTAGCAAATTGTTTGCACCAAATTTGTTTGCAGCAAATTGTTTGTAGCAAACTGTTTGCAGCAAATTGTTTGCAGCAAATTGTTTGCAGCAAATTGTTTGTAGAAAATTTGCTTGCAGAAAATTGTTTGCAGTAAATTGTTTGCAGCAATTTTGTTTGTAGCAAATTGATTGTAGCAAATTGTTTGCAGCAAATTGTTTGTAGCAAATTTGCTTGCAGAAAATTGTTTGCAGCAATTTTGTTTGTAGCAAATTGATTGTAGCAAATTTTTTGCAGAAACTTTGTTTGCAGCAAATTGTTTGCAGCAAAATTGTTTGTACCAAGATGTTTGTAGCAATTTGTTTGTAGAACATTTGTTTGCATCAAATTGTTTGTAGCACATTGTTTGTAGCAAATTTTTTGTATCAAATTGTTTGCAGCAAATTTGTTTGCAGCAAATTTAATTGCAGCAAATTTGTTTGCGACAAGTTCTTTGTAGATAATTTGTTTGCAGCAAGTTCTTTGTAGCAAATTGTTTGCACCAAATTTGTTTGCAGCCATTTGATTGCAGAAAATTGTTTGCAGCAAATTTGTTTGCAGCAAATTGTTTGTAGCAAACTGTTTGCAGCAAATTGTTTGCAGCAAATTGTTTGTAGCAAATTTGCTTGCAGAAAATTGTTTGCAGCAAATTGTTTGCAGCAATTTTGTTTGTAGCAAATTGATTGTAGCAAATTGTTTGCAGAAACTTTGTTTGCAGCAAATTGTTTGCAGCAAAATTGTTTGTACCAAGATGTTTGTAGCAATTTGTTTGTAGAACATTTGTTTGCAGCAAATTGTTTGTAGCACATTGTTTGTAGCAAATTTTTTGTATCAAATTGTTTGCAGCAAATTTGTTTGCAGCAAATTTAATTGCAGCAAATTTGTTTGCAGCAAATGGTTTGTAGCAAATTGCTTGCAGCAAATTGTTTGCAGCAAATTTTTTTGTAGGAAATTGTTTGCAGCAAATTTGTTTGCAGCAAATTGTTTACAGCAAAATTGTTTGCATCTAAATGTTTGTAGCAATTTGTTTCCAGCAAAATTGTTTGCACCTAAATGTTTGTAGCAATTTGTTTCCAGCAAATTTGTTTGTACGAAATTGTTTGTAGCAAATTGTTTGCAGCAAACTGTTTGTAGCAAATTGTTTGCAGCAATTTTGTTTGCAGCAAATTGTTTGCAGCAAAATTGTTTGCATCTAAATGTTTGTAGCAATTTGTTTGCAGCAAAATTGTTTGCAGCAAAATGTTTGTAGCAAATTGTTTGTAATTTGTTTGCAGCAAATTGTTTGCATCAAAATTGTTTGCACCTAGATGTTTGTAGCAATTTGTTTATAGAAAATTTGTTTGCAGCAAATTAATTGTAGCACATTGTTTGTAGCAAACTGTTTGTAGCAAATTGTTTGCAGCAAATTTGTTTGCAGCAAATTTGTTTGCAGCAAATTTGTTTGTATTAAATTGTTTGTAGCAAAGTTTTTGTAGCCAATTGTCTGCAGCAAATTTGTTTGTAGGAAATTGTTTGTAGCACATTGTTTGCAGCAAATTTGTTTGTAGGAAATTGTTTGCAGCAAATTGTTTGTAGCACATTGTTTGTAGCAAACTGTTTGTAGCAAATTGTTTGCAGCAATTTTGTTTGCAGCAAATGGTTTGTAGCAAATTGCTTTCAGCAAATTGTTTGCAGCAAATTTGTTTGCAGCAATTTTGTTTGTAGGAAATTGTTTGTAGCAAATTATTTGTAGCAAATGGTTTGCAGAAAATTTGTTTGTAGGAAATTGTTTGTAGCAAATTGTTTGCAGCAAATTGTTTGCAGCAAATTGTTTGCAGCAAATTTGGTTGCAGCAAATTGTTTGCAGCAAAATTGTTTGCACCTAGATATTTGTAGCAATTTGTTTGTAGAACATTTGTTTGCAGCAAATTGTTTGCAGCAAATTTGTTTGCAGCAAATTGTATGTAGCACATCGTTTGTAGCGAACTGTTTGTAGCAAATTGTTTGCAGCAAATTTGTTTGCAGCAAATGGTTTGTAGCAATGCTGTGTGCAGCAAATGGTTTGTAGCAAATAGCTTAGAGCAAATTGCTTGCAGCAAATTGTTTGCAGCAAATTTGTTTGTAGGAAATTGTTTGTAGCACATTGTTTGCAGCAAATTTGTTTGTAGGAAATTGTTTGCAGCAAATTGTTTGTAGCACATTGTTTGTAGCGAACTGTTTGTAGCAAATTGTTTGCAGCAAATTTGTTTGCAGCAAATGGTTTGTAGCAAATTGCTTGCAGCAAATTGATTGCAGCAAATTGCTTGCAGCAAATTGATTGCAGCAAATTTGTTTGCAGCAAATTGTTTCCAGCAATTTTGTTTGCAGCAAAATGTTTGTAGCAAATTATTTGTAGCAAATTGTTGGCAGCAAATTTGTTTGTAGGAAATTTGCTTGCAGCAAATTGTTTGCAGCAAACGTTTTGTATCAAATTGTTTGCAGCAAATTGTTTGCAGATATTTTGTTTGCAGCAAATGGTTTGTAGCAAATAGCTTGCAGCAAATTGCTTGCAGCAAATTGTTTGCAGCAAATTTGTTTGTATTAAATTATTTGTAGCCAATTGTCTGCAGCAAATTTGTTTGTAGGAAATTGTTTGTAGCACATTGTTTGCAGCAAATTTGTTTGTAGGAAATTGTTTGCAGCAAATGGTTTGTAGCAAATTGCTTGCAGCAAATTGTTTGCAGCAAAATTGTTTGCACCTAAATGTTTGTAGTAATTTGTTTCCAGCAATTTTGTTTGCAGCAAAAGGTTTGTAGCAAATTATTTGTAGCAAATTGTTTGCAGCAAATTTGTTTGTAGGAAATTTGCTTTCAGCAAATTGTTTGCAGCAAACTGTTTGTATCAAATTGTTTGCAGCAAATTGTTTGCAGCAATGTTGTGTGCAGCAAATGGTTTGTAGCAAATAGCTTGGAGCAAATTGCTTGCAGCAAATTGTTTGCAGCAAATTTGTTTGTAGGAAATTGTTTGTAGCACATTGTTTGCAGCAAATTTGTTTGTAGGAAATTGTTTGCAGCAAATTGTTTGTAGCACATTGTTTGTAGCGAACTGTTTGTAGCAAATTGTTTGCAGCAAATTTGTTTGCAGCAAATGGTTTGTAGCAAATTGCTTGCAGCAAATTGATTGCAGCAAATTGCTTGCAGCAAATTGATTGCAGCAAATTTGTTTGCAGCAAATTGTTTGTAGCAAATTGTTTGCAGCAAATGGTTTGTTGCAAATTGTTTGCAGCAAAATTGTTTGCACCTAAATGTTTGTAGTAATTTGTTTCCAGCAATTTTGTTTGCAGCAAAAGGTTTGTAGCAAATTATTTGTAGCAAATTGTTTGCAGCAAATTTGTTTGTAGGAAATTTGCTTTCAGCAAATTGTTTGCAGCAAACTGTTTGTATCAAATTGTTTGCAGCAAATTGTTTGCAGCAATGTTGTGTGCAGCAAATGGTTTGTAGCAAATAGCTTGGAGCAAATTGCTTGCAGCAAATTGTTTGCAGCAAAATTGTTTGCAGCAAATTGTTTGCAGCAAATTGTTCGTAACACATTGTTTGTAGCAAATTGTTTGTAGCAAATTGTTTGCAGCAAATTTGTTTGCAGAAAATTGTATGTAGCACATTGTTTGTAGCAAACTGTTTGTAGCAAATTGTTTGCAGCAAATTTGTTTGCAGCAAATGGTTTGTAGCAAATTGCTTGCAGCAAATTTGTTAGCAGAAATTGTTTGCAGCAATTTTGTTTGCATCAAATGGTTTGCAGTAAATTTGTTTGCAGCAAATTTGTATGCAGCAAATTGTATGCAACAAATTTGTTTGCAGCACATTGTTTGCAGCAAAATGGTTTGCACCTAAATGTTTGTAGCAATTTGTTTCCAGCAATTTTGTTTGCAGCAAATGGTTCGTAGCAAATTGTTTGCACCAAATTGTTTGTAGCACATTGTTTGTGGCAAACTGATTGTAGCAAATTGTTTGCAGCAATTTTGTTTGCAGCAAATTGTTTGTAGCCAATTGTTTGCAGCAAATTGTTTGCTGCAAATTGTTTGCAGCAATTTTGTTTGCAGCAAATGGTTTGTAGCAAATTGTTTGCAGCAAATTGTTTGCAGCAAATTGTTTGCAGCAAATTGTTTGAAGCAAATTGTTTGCAGCAAGTTTGTTTGCAGCAAATGGTTTGTAGCAAATTGTTTGCAGCAAATTGTTTGCTGCAAATTGTTTGCAGCAATTTTGTTTGCAGCAAATTGTTTGTAGCAAATTGTTTGCAGCAAATGGTTTGTTGCAAATTGTTTGCAGCAAATTGTTTGTAGCAAATTGTTCGCAGCAATTTTGTTTGCAGCAAATTGTTTGTAGCAAATTTGCTTGCAGCTAATTGTTTGCAGCAAATTGTTTGCAGCAAATTGTTTGTAGCAAATTGTTCGCAGCAATTTTGTTTGCAGCAAATTGTTTGTAGCAAATTTGTTTGCAGCAAATTGTTTGCAGCAAATTTGTTTGCAGCAAATTGTTTGCACCAAAATTGTTTGCACCTAGATGTTTGTAGCAATTTGTTTGTAGAACATTTGTTTGCAGCAAATTTGTTTGCAGCAAATTTGTTTGCAGCTAATTTGTATGCAGCAAATTGTATGCAGCAAATTTGTTTGCAGCAAATTGTTTGTAGAACCATTGTTTGCAGCAAAATTTTTGTAGCAAACATTTTTGCAGCAAATTTTTTGAAGCAAATTGTTTGCAGTAAATTTGTTTGTAGGAAATTGTTTGCAGCAAATTTGTTTGCAGCAAATTGTTTGCAGCAAAATTGTTTGCAGCAAATTTGTTTGCAGCTAATTTGTATGCAGCAAATTGTATGCAGCAAATTTGTTTGCAGCAAATTGTTTGTAGAACATTTGTTTGCAGCAAAATTTTTGTAGCAAACATTTTTGCAGCAAATTTTTTGAAGCAAATTGTTTGCAGTAAATTTGTTTGTAGGAAATTGTTTGCAGCAAATTTGTTTGCAGCAAATTGTTTGCAGCAAAATTGTTTGCAGCAAATTTGTTTGCAGCTAATTTGTATGCAGCAAATTGTATGCAGCAAATTTGTTTGCAGCAAATTGTTTGTAGAACATTTGTTTGCAGCAAAATTTTTGTAGCACATTGTTTGCAGCAAATTGTTTTTGTAGCACATTGTTTGCAGCAAATTGTTTGTAGCAAATTGTTTGCAGTAAATTTGTTTGCAGCTAATTTGTATGCAGTAAATTGTATGCAGTAAATTTGTTTGCAGCAAATTGTTTGTAGAACATTTGTTTGCAGCAAAATTTTTGTAGCAAACATTTTTGCAGCAAATTTTTTGAAGCAAATTGTTTGCAGTAAATTTGTTTGCAGCTAATTTGTATGCAGTAAATTGTATGCAGTAAATTTGTTTGCAGCAAATTGTTTGTAGAACATTTGTTTGCAGCAAAATTTTTGTAGCACATTGTTTGTAGCAAACTGATTGTAGCAAATTGTTTGCAGCAATTTTGTTCGCAGCAAATGGTTTGCAGAAAATTTGTTTGCAGCTAATTTGAATGCAGTAAATTTGTTTGCAGCTAATTTGTATGCAGCAAATGGTTTGTAGCAAATTGTTTGCAGCAAATTGTTTGCAGCAATTTTGTTTGTGGCAAATTGATTGTAGCAAATTGTTTGCAGCAAAATTGTTTGCACCAAGATGTTTGTAGCAATTTTTTTCCAGCAATTTCGTTTGCAGCAAATGGTTTGTAGCAAATTGTTTGCAGCAAATTTGTTTGTAGGAAATTTAATTGCAGCAAATTTGTTTGTAGGAAATTGTTTGTAGCAAATTATTTGTAGCAAATTGTTTGCAGCAAATTTGTTTGTAGGAAATTGTTTGCAGCAAATTTGTTTGCAGCAAATTGTTTGCAGCAAAATTGTTTGCACCTAAATGTTTGTAGCAATTTGTTTCCAGCAAATTTGTTTGTACGAAATTGTTTGTAGCAAATTGTTTGCAGCAATTTTGTTTGCAGCAAATTGTTTGCAGCAAAATTGTTTGCATCTAAATGTTTGTAGCAATTTGTTTCCAGCAAAATTGTTTGCACCTAAATGTTTGTAGCAATTTGTTTCCAGCAATTTTGTTTGCAGCAAAATGTTTGTAGCAAATTGTTTGTAGCAAATTTGTTTGCAGCAAATTGTTTGCAGCAAAATTGCTTGCACCTAGATGTTTGTAGCAATTTGTTTATAGAAAATTTGTTTGTAGGAAATTGTTTGCAGCAAATTATTTGTAGCACATTGTTTGTAGCAAACTGTTGGTAGCAATTTGTTTGCAGCAAACTTGTTTGCAGCAAATTTGTTTGTATTAAATTGTTTGTAGCAAATTGTTTGCAGCAAATTTGTTTGTAGGAAATTGTTTGCAGCAAATTGTTTGTAGCACATTGTTTGCAGCAAATTGTTTGTAGCACATTGTTTGTAGCAAACTGTTTGTAGCAAATTGTTTGCAGCAAATTTGTTTGCAGCAAATTTGTTTGCAGCAAATTTGTTTGTAGGAAATTGTTTGCAGCAAATTGTTTGTAGCACATTGTTTGTAGCAAACTGTTTGTAGCAAATTGATTGCAGCAATTTTGTTTGCAGTAAATGGTTTGTAGCAAATTGCTTTCAGCAAATTGTTTGCAGCAAATTTGTTTGCAGCAATTTTGTTTTTATTAAATTGTTTGTAGCAAATTATTTGTAGCAAATGGTTTGCAGAAAATTTGTTTGTAGGAAATTGTTTGTAGCAAATTGTTTGCAGCAAATTGTTTGCAGCAAATTTGCTTGCAGCAAATTGTTTGCAGCAAAATTGTTTGCACCTAGATATTTGTAGCAATTTGTTTGTAGAACATTTGTTTGCAGCAAATTGTTTGCAGCAAGTTTGTTTGCAGCAAATGGTTTGTAGCAAATTATTTGTAGCAAATTGTTTGCAGCAAATTTGTTTGTAGGAAATTTGCTTGCAGCAAATTGGTTGCAGCAAACTGTTTGTATCAAATTGTTTGCAGCAAATGGTTTGTAGCAAATAGCTTGCAGCAAATTGCTTGCAGCAAATTGTTTGCAGCAAATTTGTTTGCAGCAAATTTTTTTGTATTAAATTATTTGTAGCAAAGTTTTTGTAGCCAATTGTCTGCAGAAAATTTGTTTGTAGGAAATTGTTTGTAGCACATTGTTTGCAGCAAATTTGTTTGTAGCAAATTGGTTTCAGCAAATTGTTTGTAGCACATTGTTTGTAGCAAACTGTTTGTAGCAAATTGTTTGAAGCAAATTGTTTGCAGCAAATTTGTTTGTATTAAATTATTTGTAGCAAAGTTTTTGTAGCCAATTGTCTGCAGAAAATTTGTTTGTAGCAAACTGTTTGTAGCAAATTGTTTGCAGCAAATGGTTTGTAGCAAATTGGTTTCAGCAAATTGTTTGCAGCAAATTTGTTTGCAGCAATTTTGTTTGTAGGAAATTGTTTGTAGCAATTTGTTTATAGAAAATTTGTTTGCAGCAAATTGTTTGTAGCACATTGTTTGTAGCAAACTGTTTGTAGCAAATTGTTTGCAGCAAATTTGTTTGCAGCAAATTTGTTTGCAGCAAATTTGTTTGTATTAAATTGTTTGTAGCAA
Source organism: Drosophila arawakana (assembly GCA_018151165.1). NCBI lineage: Eukaryota > Metazoa > Arthropoda > Insecta > Diptera > Drosophilidae > Drosophila > Drosophila arawakana. The sequence goes on along the minus strand of JAECWX010000120.1, from coordinate 505,476 downwards.
AGTTTTTGTGGCCAAATGTCTGCAGCAAATTTGTTTGTAGGAATTTGTTTGTAGCACATTGTTTGCAGCAAATTTGTTTGTAGGAAATTGTTTGCAGCAAATTGTTTGTAGCACATTGTTTGTAGCAAACTGTTTGTAGCAAATTGTTTGAAGCAAATTGTTTGCAGCAAATTTGTTTGCAGCAATTTTGTTTGTAGGAAATTGTGTGCAGCAAATTTGGTTTGCAGCAATTTTGTTTGTAGGAAATTGTTTGTAGCAATTTGTTTATAGAAAATTTGTTTGCAGCAAATTGTTTGTAGCACATTGTTTGTAGCAAACTGTTTGTAGCAAATTTGTTTGTAGGAAATTTGCTTGCAGCAAATTGTTTGCAGCAAACTGTTTGTATCAAATTGTTTGCAGCAAATTGTTTGCAGCAAAATTGTTTGCAGCAATTTTGTTTGTAGGAAATCGTTTGTAGCAATTTGTTTATAGAAAATTTGTTTGCAGCAAATTGTTTGTAGCACATTGTTTGTAGCAAACTGTTTGTAGCAAATTGTTTGCAGCAAATTTGTTTGCAGCAAATTTGTTTGCAGCAAATTTGTTTGTATTAAATTGTTTGTAGCAAATTGTTTGCAGCAAATTTGTTTGTAGGAAATTTGCTTGCAGCAAATTGTTTGCAGCAAACTGTTTGTATCAAATTGTTTGCAGCAAATGGTTTGTAGCAAATTGTTTGCAGCAAATTTGTTTGTAGGAAATTTGCTTGCAGCAAATTGTTTGTAGCACATTGTTTGTAGCAAACTGTTTGTAGCAAATTGTTTGCAGCAAATTGTTTGCAGCAAATTTGCTTGCAGCAATTTTGTTTGTAGGAAATTGTTTGCAGCAAATTTTTTTGCAGCAATTTTGTTTGTAGGAAATTGTTTGTAGCAATTTGTTTATAGAAAATTTGTTTGCGGCAAATTGTTTGTAGCACATTGTTTGTAGCAAACTGTTTGTAGCAAATTTGTTTGTAGGAAATTTGCTTGCAGCAAATTGTTTGCAGCAAACTGTTTGTATCAAATTGTTTGCAGCAAATTTGTTTGCAGCAAATTTGTTTGCAGCAAATTTGTTTGTATTAAATTGTTTGTAGCAAAGTTTTTGTGGCCAAATGTCTGCAGCAAATTTGTTTGTAGGAATTTGTTTGTAGCACATTGTTTGCAGCAAATTTGTTTGCAACAAATTTGTTTGTAGGAAATTGTTTGCAGCAAATTGTTTGTAGCACATTGTTTGTAGCAAACTGTTTGTAGCAAATTGTTTGCAGCAAATTGTTTGCAGCAAGTTTGTTTGCAGCAATTTTGTTTGTAGGAAATTGTTTGCAGCAAATTTGTTTGCAGCAATTTTGTTTGTAGGAAATTGTTTGTAGCAATTTGTTTATAGAAAATTTGTTTACAGCAAATTGTTTGTAGCACATTGTTTGTAGCAAACTGTTTGTAGCAAATTTGTTTGTAGGAAATTTGCTTGCAGCAAATTGTTTGCAGCAAACTGTTTGTATCAAATTGTTTGCAGCAAATTGTTTGCAGCAAATTTGTTTGCAGCAATTTTGTTTGTAGGAAATCGTTTGTAGCAATTTGTTTATAGAAAATTTGTTTGCAGCAAATTGTTTGTAGCACATTGTTTGTAGCAAACTGTTTGTAGCAAATTGTTTGCAGCAAATTTGTTTGTAGGAAATTTGCTTGCAGCAAATTGTTTGCAGCAAAATTGTTTGCACCTAGATATTTGTAGCAATTTGTTTGTAGAACATTTGTTTGCAGCAAATTGTTTGCAGCAATTTTGTTTGCAGCAAATGGTTTGTAGCAAATTATTTGTAGCAAATTGTTTGCAGCAAATTTGTTTGTAGGAAATTTGCTTGCAGCAAATTGTTTGCAGCAAACTGTTTGTATCAAATTGTTTGCAGCAAATTGTTTGCAGCAATTTTGTTTGCAGCAAATGGTTTGTAGCAAATTTTTTGCAGCAAATTTGCTTGCAGCAAATTGTTTGTAGCACATTGTTTGTAGCAAATTGTTTGTAGCAAATTGTTTGCAGCAAATTGTTTATAGAAAATTTGTTTGCAGCAAATTGTTTGTAGCACATTGTTTGTAGCAAACTGTTTGTAGCAAATTGTTTGCAGCAAATTTGTTTGCAGCAAATTTGTTTGTATTAAATTGTTTGTAGCAAAGTTTTTGTAGCCAATTGTCTGCAGCAAATTTGTTTGTAGGAAATTGTTTGTAGCACATTGTTTGCAGCAAATTTGTTTGCAGCAAATTTGTTTGCAGCAAATTTGTTTGCGGCAAATTTGTTTGCAGCAAATTTATTTGTAGGAAATTGTTTGCAGCAAATTGTTTGTAGCAGATTGTTTGTAGCAAACTGTTTGTAGCAAATTGTTTGCAGCAAATTGTTTGCAGCAAATTTGTTTGCAGAAATTTTGTTTGTAGGAAATTGTTTGTAGCAATTTGTTTATAGAAAATTTGTTTGCAGCAAATTGTTTGTAGCAAACTGTTTGTAGCAAATTTTTTGCAGCAAATTCGTTTGCAGCAAATTTGTTTGTATTAAATTGTTTGTAGCAAAGTTTTTGTGGCCAATTGTCTGCAGCAAATTTGTTTGTAGGAATTTGTTTGCAGCAAATTTGTTTGCAGCAAATTTGATTGTAGGAAATTGTTTGCAGCAAATTGTTTGTAGCACATTGTTTGTAGCAAACTGTTTGTAGCAAATTGTTTGCAGCAAATTGTTTGCAGCAAATTTGTTTGCAGCAATTTAATTTGTAGGAAATTGTTTGCAGCAAATTTGTTTGCAGCAATTTTGTTTGTAGCAAATTGTGTGTAACAATTTGTTTATAAAAAATTTGTTTGCAGCAAATTGTTTGTAGCACATTGTTTGTAGCAAACTGTTTGTAGCAAATTTGTTTGTAGGAAATTTGCTTGCAGCAAATTGTTTGCAGCAAAATTGTTTGCACCTAGATATTTGTAGCAATTTGTTTGTAGAACATTTGTTTGAAGCAAATTGTTTGCAGCAATTTTGTTTGCAGCAAATGGTTTGTAGCAAATTATTTGTAGCAAATTGTTTGCAGCAAATTTGTTTGTAGGAAATTTGCTTGCAGCAAATTGTTTGCAGCAAACTGTTTGTATCAAATTGTTTGCAGCAAATTGTTTGCAGCAATTTTGTTTGCAGCAAATGGTTTGTAGCAAATTATTTGTAGCAAATTGTTTGCAGCAAATTTGTTTGTAGGAAATTTGCTTGCAGCAAATTGTTTGCAGCAAATTTGTTTGCAGCAAATTTGCTTGCAGCAAATTGTTTGTAGCACATTGTTTGTAGCAAATTGTTTGTAGCAAATTGTTTGCAGCAAATTGTTTGCAGCTAATTGTTTATAGAAAATTTGTTTGCAGCAAATTGTTTGTAGCACATTGTTTGTAGCAAATTGTTTGTAGCAAATTGTTTTTAGCAAAATTGTTTGCACCTAGATATTTGTAGCAATTTGTTTGTAGAACATTTGTTTGCAGCAAATTTGCTTGCAGCAAATTGTTTGGAGCACATTGTTTGTAGCAAATTGTTTGCAGCAAATTGTTTGTAGCAAATTGTTTGTAGCAAATTATTTGTAGCAAATTGTTTGCAGCAAATTTGTTTGTAGGAAATTTGCTTGCAGCAAATTTTTTGCAGCAAATTTGCTTGCAGCAAATTGTTTGTAGCACATTGTTTGTAGCAAATTGTTTGTAGCAAATTGTTTGCAGCAAATTGTTTGCAGCAAATTTGTTTGTAGGAAATTTGCTTGCAGCAAATTGTTTGCAGCAAAATTGTTTGCACCTAGATATTTGTAGCAATTTGTTTGTAGAACATTTGTTTGCAGCAAATTTGCTTGCAGCAAATTGTTTGGAGCACATTGTTTGTAGCAAATTGTTTGCAGCTAATTGTTTATAGAAAATTTGTTTGCAGCAAATTGTTTGTAGCACATTGTTTGTAGCAAATTGTTTGTAGCAAATTGTTTTTAGCAAAATTGTTTGCACCTAGATATTTGTAGCAATTTGTTTGTAGAACATTTGTTTGCAGCAAATTTGCTTGCAGCAAATTGTTTGCAGCAAATTGTTTATAGAAAATTTGTTTGCAGCAAATTGTTTGTAGCACATTGTTTGTAGCAAACTGTTTGTAGCAAATTGTTTGCAGCAAATTTGTTTGCAGCAAATTTGTTTGCAGCAAATTTGTTTGTAGGAAATTGTTTGCAGCAAATTGTTTGTAGCAGATTGTTTGTAGCAAACTGTTTGTAGCAAATTGTTTGCAGCAAATTGTTTGCAGCAAATTTGTTTGCAGCAATTTTGTTTGTAGGAAATTGTTTGCAGCAAATTGTTTGTATCACATTGTTTGTAGCAAACTGTTTGTAGCAAACTGTTTGTAGCAAATTGTTTGCAGCAAATTTGCTTGCAGCAAATTGCTTGCAGCAAATTGTTTGCAGCAAAATTGTTTGCACCTAGATATTTGTAGCAATTTGTTTGTAGAACATTTGTTTGCAGCAAATTGTTTGCAGCAATTTTTTTTGCAGCAAATGGTTTGTAGCAAATTATTTGTAGCAAATTGTTTGAACCTAGATATTTGTAGCAATTTGTTTGTAGAACATTTGTTTGCAGCAAATTGTTTGCAGCAATTTTGTTTGCAGCAAATGGTTTGTAGCAAATTATTTGTAGGAAATTGTTTGTAGCAAATTGTTTGCAGCAAACTGTTTGCAGCAAATTTGTTTGCAGCAAATTGTTTGTAGCACATTGTTTGTAGCAAACTGTTTGTAGCAAATTGTTTTTAGCAAAATTGTTTGCACCTAGATATTTGTAGCAATTTGTTTGTAGAACATTTGTTTGCAGCAAATTTGCTTGCAGCAAATTGTTTGGAGCACATTGTTTGTAGCAAATTGTTTGTAGCAAATTGTTTGCAGCAAATTGTTTATAGAAAATTTGTTTGCAGCAAATTGTTTGTAGCACATTGTTTGTAGCAAACTGTTTGTAGCAAATTGTTTGCAGCAAATTTGTTTGCAGCAAATTTGTTTGCAGCAAATTTGTTTGTAGGAAATTGTTTGCAGCAAATTGTTTGTAGCAGATTGTTTGTAGCAAACTGTTTGTAGCAAATTGTTTGCAGCAAATTGTTTGCAGCAAATTTGTTTGCAGCAATTTTGTTTGTAGGAAATTGTTTGCAGCAAATTGTTTGTATCACATTGTTTGTAGCAAACTGTTTGTAGCAAATTGTTTGCAGCAAATTTACGTGCAGCAAATTGCTTGCAGCAAATTGTTTGCAGCAAAATTGTTTGCACCTAGATATTTGTAGCAATTTGTTTGTAGAACATTTGTTTGCAGCAAATTGCTTGCAGCAAATTGTTTGCAGCAATTTTGTTTGCAGCAAATGGTTTGTAGCAAATTATGTGTAGCAAATTGTTTGCACCTAGATATTTGTAGCAATTTGTTTTAGAACATTTGTTTGCAGCAAATTGTTTGCAGCAATTTTGTTTGCAGCAAATGGTTTGTAGCAAATTATTTGTAGGAAATTGTTTGTAGCAATTTGTTTATAGAAAATTTGTTTGCAGCAAATTGTTTGTAGCACATTGTTTGTAGCAAACTGTTTGTAGCAAATTGTTTTTCGCAAAATTGTTTGCACCTAGATATTTGTAGCAATTTGTTTGTAGAACATTTGTTTGCAGCAAATTGTTTGCAGCAATTTTGTTTGCAGCAAATGGTTTGTAGCAAATTATTTGTAGCAAATTGTTTGCAGCAAATTTGTTTGTAGGAAATTTGCTTGCAGCAAATTGTGTGCAGCAAACTGTTTGTATCAAATTGTTTGCAGCAAATTGTTTGCAGCAATTTTGTTTGCAGCAAATGGTTTGTAGCAAATAGCTTGCAGCAAATTGCTTGCAGCAAATTGTTTGCAGCAAATTTGTTTGCAGCAAATTTTTTGCAGCAAATTTGCTTGCAGCAAATTGTTTGTAGCACATTGTTTGTAGCAAATTGTTTGCAGCAAATTGTTTGCAGCAAATTTGTTTGCAGCAAATTGTTTGTAGCACATTGTTTGTAGCAAACTGTTTGTAGCAAATTGTTTGCAGCAATTTTGTTTGCAGCAAATGGTTTGTAGCAAATTGCTTTCAGCAAATTGTTTGCAGCAAATTTGTTTGCAGCAATTTTGTTTGTAGAAAATTGTTTGTAGCAAATTATTTGTAGCAAATGGTTTGCAGAAAATTTGTTTGTAGGAAATTGTTTGTAGCAAATTGTTTGCAGCAAATTGTTTGCAGCAAATGGTTTGTAGCAAATTGCTTGCAGCAAATTGTTTGCAGCAAAATTGTTTGCACCTAAATGTTTGTAGTAATTTGTTTCCAGCAATTTTGTTTGCAGCAAATTGTTTGCAGCAAATTGTTTGTTGCAAATTTGCTTGTAGCAAATTGTTTGCAGCAAATTTGCTTGCAGCAAATTGTTTGCAGCAAAATTGTTTGTAGCAAATTGTTTGTATCAAATTGTTTCCAGCATATTTGTTTGCAGCAAATTTGTTTGTAGGAAATTGTTTGTAGCAAATTATTTGCAGCAAATTTGTTTGCAGCATATTGTTTGTAGCAAATTATTTGTAGCAAATTGTTTGCAGCAAATTTGTTTGTAGGAAATTTGCTTGCAGCAAATTGTGTGCAGCAAACTGTTTGTATCAAATTGTTTGCAGCAAATTGTTTGCAGCAATTTTGTTTGCAGCAAATGGTTTGTAGCAAATAGCTTGCAGCAAATTGCTTGCAGCAAATTGCTTGCAGCAAATTGCTTGCAGCAAATTGTTTGCAGCAAATTTGTTTGCAGCAAATTTTATGCAGCAAATTTGCTTGCAGCAAATTGTTTGTAGCACATTGTTTGTAGCAAATTGTTTGCAGCAAATTGTTTGCAGCAAATTTGTTTGCAGCAAATTGTTTGTAGCACATTGTTTGTAGCAAACTGTTTGTAGCAAATTGTTTGCAGCAATTTTGTTTGCAGCAAATGGTTTGTAGCAAATTGCTTTCAGCAAATTGTTTGCAGCAAATTGTTTGCAGCAATTTTGTTTGCAGCAAATTTGCTTACAGCAAATTGATCGTAGCAAATTTGCTTACAGCAAATTGTTCGTAGCAAATTTGCTTGCAGCAAATTGTTTGCAGCAATTTTGTTTGCAGCAAATGGTTTGTAGCAAATTGCTTGCAGCAAATTGTTTGCAGCAAATTTGTTTGCAGCAAATTGTTTGCAGCAATTTTGTATGCAGCAAATGGTTTGCAGTAAGTTTGTTTGCAGCTAATTTGTATGCAGCAAATTGTATGCAACAAATTTTTTTGCAGCACATTGTTTGCAGCAAAATTGTTTGCACCTAAATGTTTGTAGCAATTTGTTTCCAGCAATTTTGTTTGCAGCAAATGGTTCGTAGCAAATAGTTTGCAGCAAATTGTTTGTAGCACATTGTTTGTAGCAAACTGTTTGTAGTAAATTGTTTGCAGCAATTTTGTTTGCAGCAAATTGTTTGTAGCAAATTGTTTGCAGCAAACTGTTTGCAGCAAATTGTTTGCAGCAAATTGTTTGCAGCAATTTTGTTTGCAGCAAATGGTTTGTAGCAAATTGCTTGCAGCAAATTGTTTGCAGCAAAATTGTTTGCACCTAAATGTTTGTAGTAATTTGTTTCCAGCAATTTTGTTTTCAGCAAAATGTTTGTAGCAAATTGTTTGTAGCAAATTTGCTTGTAGCAAATTGTTTGTAGCAAATTTGCTTGCAGCAAATTGTTTACAGCAAAATTGTTTGTAGCAAATTGTTTGTATCAAATTGTTTGCAGCAAATTTGTTTGCAGCAAATTTGTTTGTAGGAAATTGTTTGTAGCAAATTATTTGCAGCAAATTTGTTTGCGGCAAATTGTATGCAGCAAATTTGTTTGCAGCAAATTGTTTGTAGCAAATTGTTTGCAGCAAATTGTTTGTAGCAAATTGTTTGCAGCAAGAGTGTTTGCACCTAAATGTTTGTAGCAATTTGTTTCCAGCAATTTTGTTTCCAGCAAATGGTTCGTAGCAAATTGTTTGCAGCAAATTGTTTGTAGCACATTGTTTGTAGCAAACTGATTGTAGCAAATTGTTTGCAGCAAGTTTGTTTGCAGCAAATTGTTTGTAGCAAATTGTTTGCAGCAAATTGTTTGCAGCAAATTGTTTGCAGTAAATTTGTTTGAGCTAATTTGTATGCAGCATATTGTATGCAGCAAATTTGTTTGCAGCAAATTGTTTGCAGCAAAATTGTTTGCACCTAAATGTTTGTAGCAATTTGTTTCCAGCAATTTTGTTTGCAGCAAATGGTTTGTAGCCAATTGTTTGTGATGCTGATCAAGAATATATATACTTTATGGAGTCTGCCACGCCTCCTTCTGCCTGTTACATACATTTGCACAAACCCAATATACTCTTGCAGAGAGTATAATAGCCGATACCGAGTCAACTATTTGTCGAATTCCCATTACTGATGGCTTGGACATCTGCTCAATGTCGAACAACTGGGCAAGAGTATCAAAGAAGATCAGGCATTTGTTGTCGTAAACTCGACTTAAACTCTCTAATGCCTTTGAGTAATTTGCATCAGATACCTGGAAAGCTCTGAAGGTACCTAATACCTCATCCGACAAGCACGATATCAAATGGTTCAATTTCTTAATATTTGACCGCGAGCGATCGGAAACAACTAAACTATTAAAAAGACCGATGAATTGTCTGTACTCGGAGTGTTTAGCACTGAATTTGGGCAACTTTAGTTTGGGCAGGTGAGAGTGGTGAGAAGCTGGAGCTACTGTTTCAGAGGCGTGGTACGCACTTAGGGCAGACATGTATGACGATCGAGCGAGAATACAAGTTTCCTCAAGCATTGCGCGGCTAGTATTGTCCAGATCTACTGCATCAATCTCCGACTGCAAATCCATAGCCTTTGAAATGTATGAATTGAGTATATCCAGCCGGCATTGAATTTCGAATATACTTGGAGTCACCATTTTTTTAATGAGTGAACTCCTTTGGCGTTCTATGTGACTCTCTACTTATTCTAATTTAACGAATAGTTGACTTAAGCGAGCACTAAAACAAGCTTCTGCGTCTACCACACTGGTTTCATTGAGATCCGCTTTGTGTGCCATATTAACTTTCTAAAAATTCGGTCCTAATCGAATGCACTTAATTGTACTATCAAGATAGTAAGCCGATCGACAATTGGATGATTACAGATAAAGAGAAGTAAGATAATCAGCTGACTAAGCAAACACCTCAACGAATTCGAGATAAGAACAGCTCCACAGAAGGCAAGTGTATGCACAATAATTAACAGCCGATAACAGCAACAACACAAGATACCCTCAGACGTGCAAGCGACTGTCCACTAGTTATCACCTAATTATCGAGATATGTATGCAACAACAACAGCACATACGTATATATGTAGGTAACGAAGCGATAGACCAACAACACTTAAAGGGCTTGCAATTAATCAGAATACGTATGTAGGTATGTTGCTAGTGCTTATGTAGATATAAGCAAAAAAAATGTTGAGATCTACCAACAACTGAATAAACTAGCATGTACTAAGAGTGCGAATGTATGTACGAGCGCGCCCGACCGTATAATACTCTCTGCATTTTCCCGATTAAATTATTAAAGTCGGTATCCAGATATTACAATGAATAGTACTTGCATTAAAACACGTTGAAACAAAAACCATCTAAGCATAATCAAACGTACATCTGTTTATTTGTATTCTACTTCTACTGAAGTCGTGGAAATAAGGTTAAAGAGGAGCCTGCGGCTAACTTCCTATGTCAGTGCCCCGCCCTGGACAACCATAGATGTCGCTATCTTGGAGATTTCCTATTCAATGAGCTGTCTGATGTCTCAGAAAATAGCAGATTTCTACGGCTCATGTGTGCCGGGGTGCGTAACTCCAGCAGTCACTTAACCTTATCTAACCTAACCTTATTCTAGTAATCTGTAATATTAATATAGCACACTCTAAATAAGAGTAGAGGGATCTATTTAGTTTGTCAGAAGCGAAATGTGCGTAACAGGCATAAGGAGGCGTGGCCGACCTTATAAAATAACATAGCAATGTCCGTCTGCCTGTCTGTCCGTATGAACACCTGGATATTTTAAACTACTTGGCTACTATTAGAATGAAAGTCCGGCTTTATATCAGGCAGATCAAGTTTATTTCAAATTGCTCAATTAAATAATTATAATATATGTACACGTAGTTGAAAAGAAAAGAGATAACTCTATGTTTGCCTATATTAACAGCGCTATTTGCCGAACGAAGTGTGGACCATATGGTAGAGTTGCTTGTTATTATTTTTCGTACATAAATGTAAACCTAAGATTTACGGTTCGAGTCCCGTCACCAACACAAACACAGATATTTAATTATTTTTTGTTATATAATAAAAAATTATTACATGTAAATGCAGATAATCAGATTCGTTTATACAGTGGGCGTGGTTCTGGAACCTTCGTCTGTGGTCGCAGGTTCGAATTGACAATGAGAATTTAGACAATATAGAATTTTATCTTTTTGAATTTCGTTTTAAATTTTTAACTTAAATTAAATACAAATGAGCACTGCTGTTAGTACAGTGTCTTTTACAGTCGGCTAGCTCGACCACACAGTATTAATGGTTATAATAACCAATCAATTTGTAGAAAAATATTTTGTAATTTATAATAAATTTGACATACTGGAGCATTCTCAATAGTTGTTCGGGTTACATTGAATCTGTTTTCATTTTTTTATTTCAATAATAGTTCTTTGAAGCTAAGCTAAATTTTCTGTAATTACATAATGTCGTCTTCTACAAAAGAATATATGAAAAAGGCTTCAACACAATTGGGTCATTTATGTGAGTTAAATGTTAAGAAACCAACATCACATCGACGATTAGTTTCAATTATTGCAACTATTTCACGAGCGTCACGAAATTTGGATACAATTTACAATATGTTAATAAAGGGAGTAAATATCTTTCGATTGAACTTCTCCCATGAGTCACATGAGTTACATGCGCAAACTATTGAACTGGTTAACAGTGGACTGCAACGAATAAAAACAGAAACTGGTCAAACAATAACTGTAGCATTTGCAGTTGATACACGTGGGCCACAGATTCGCACCGGTTTACTTGAAGGTGGTAACGAAATTGTTTTGCGTAGTGGAGAAAGTATACGTTTATCTATAAATAGAGATCTTTACGATAAAGGAGGGAAGGAAGCAATTTATGTGGACTATCCGAATATAATAAATGTGGCAAAGCCGGATGATCGAGTTTTTGTTGACGATGGAAAACTTTTTTTAAATATCCTTGAAGTTGGTGTTGATGGTCTTGTCTGCGAGGTTATTCAAGGCGGTGTCCTGGGAAGCAATTGCAATGTGATTCTACCTGAGGTGGAAATTGATTTACCGGCTGTTTCTGAAAAAGACATGGATGATTTACAGTTTAGCGTAAGAGCTAATATAGATATTGTGTTTGCTTCTGGTGTTCGAAGCGCCAAAAATATTAAAGAATTACGATCCGTTCTCGGTGATAAAGGAAAGCATATAAAAATCATAGCTAAAGTGGATAGTAAAATTGCACTGAGTCGTGTACCGGAAATTATGTGTGTCGCAGATGGATTGTTGTTAAGTAGGGCTGACCTGGGTACGCAAATACCAATTGAAAAACTTTTTATAACCCAAAAGTCTGTGCTTAGTCAATGTAATAAGGCTGGAAAGCCTGTTATTGTTGCATCAAATTTATTAGAATCTATGCGTTTCAATCCATTTCCGACTCGGGCAGAGTGCTTCGATCTAGCTAATGCAGTCATTGATGGCGCCGATTGTATAATGCTGTCCTCTGAGGTTGCAATTGGCTTATATCCAAAGGAAACGGTTGAAATCTGTGATACCTTATGTCGCGAAGCTGAAAAGGTGGTTTGGTACCAAAATTTATTTGAAGATTTAGTTCATGAAACACACGGCGAACTGGATGCATCTCATTCAATAGCAATAACCGCTGTGGAAACAGCTAGGCGTACTAAAGCAACTCTAATTATAGTTCTTACCACTTCTGGGCGATCTGCAGCTCTATTAAGCAAATTCAGACCACGATGCCCGGTTCTAGCAGTCACCAGATGTGAGAAGGCTTCTCGCTGGGTCAATTTACATCGTGGTGTACTGCCGTTACTTTATTCCATGAATTGCAGTGAAAATTATGCTAATGATGTTGATGCACGTGTAAGATTCGCATTAACAAGCGCGAAGAAAAGTGAATTAATTAACGACGGTGATCCCATTGTAATTGTAAGTGCCTGGAAAGACGGCGGAGGCTTTACAAATAATGTCCGCGTAGTCTATTCTTTCTTTGAGGCTGACCGTATGGACTGCCTTTTTAGAGCTGATCAGAGCGGTTCGAGGAAGAATACATCATTGCAAACAAAGCCAGTTCGAGCCGACTCCTTTAGAAAAGCTTAGTTTTTTCTTAAACCTCTGGAAGCGATTGTTTCATAAAAATTCTACAAAATGACTGTCAATGGAATTTAAATGTACTGTAAGATATATTAAAAATATTAATATCTTGCAAATTAAATTTTCAAATTTTCAAGAACATTTGAACCCGTACTCTAAAACAATTTGTATTGTGTGAGGCAGTTAATTGGGGGAAGTCTCAGTCTGTCCAGAGCTCGAATCTCACAAAAAATTTAAAATGTTCGTGGTGACTCTGTGGAAAGTGTGAAATCGTACAGAATGGGTGTTAGGGACGAATGGAAAGTGCGAAGCATCGAGAGAATAGGAGGGGCTTCAGGTGTTACCGTTGGCGCATCTGCTGTTCTCAAGCAAATGTGGATAAGTTAACGGTACCACGAGCAAGATGACTTATATTTGTGGAAATTGGGAATAGTTTCTTGAATTTGCAACAACAAAATAAATAGTCTCCCCAATTTATTTACTTTCTGAATAAATAGACATCAAGACTTGGTTGACTGAGCACAAAAATTGAACTAACCATTTCTTAAAATCCTAGTCCTTAGAGCTACAAAATAACATCGGAGCACAGCTCTCCTCTAAGATATTGTACCCAACGCACAGGACAGAGCGTGGTTTTATATATAGATGTATTTTTATACTCTCTGCAAGAGTATATTGGGTTTGTGCAAACTATGTAACAGGCAGAAGGAGGCGTGGCAGACCCCATAAAGTATATATATTCTTGATCAGCATCAACAGCCGAGTCGATATAGCCATGTCCGTCTGTCTGTCTGTCTGTCCGTATGAACAAACAGATTTCAGAGATGGTAAGAGCTACAAGTTCGAGCTTGGTGTCAAACGATCAGATATTTAATCAGTCAATACAAGAATCTTTTTTTTTTGATGCCACGCCCCATTCGCCCACAATGAGCAAAAAACTAGACACACCACCGGAAAAAACGATGTTTTCGGCAAATATCTCAGTAACTATGGCACCTAGGATCACCAATTTGGGTACGGATGTTCCTAGCGACAGAATAGTTGCATTGCCATTTAAAATTTTGGACTGACACGCCCCCTTTTCCCACATTTGAAAAAACTTCAATTGCCGTTTTTTGCGAACTTGTTCGTATCATACAGTATTGTTATTTATAATTTGTGTGGAGATTAACTATATAAACTATCCTGAAAGGCGCTTTAAAATCGGACTATAAACAAGAAAACTAGAAGCGTTACAATATTGATAATTGAACGCAATATCAACCCATAGGTGCAAGCGAGATAGAAACACACAAGCACATGTTCGTTTTCGCTGCGTGTATGTGGCAGCGCTGCCCGCGGAAGCTGGCTGCGCCGAATACACACATACATACATACATATATGCAGCATATATTGTCAACAGTACATATGTATGTGTATTCGCATGCAAACAAGCAGATGTATGTTTGATCATGCTTAGATTGTTTTTGTTTCAACGTGTTTTAATGCAAGTGCTACACATTGTAATATCTCGATACCGATTTTAAAAAATTAATCGAGAAAAGTGCAGAGAGTATTATACAGTCAGGCGTGCTCGAATTTAATCGCTGTTACATATTATACTCTCTTCAAGAGTATATTGGGTTTTTGCAAAAGTATGTAACAGGCAGAAGGCGTGGCAGACCCCATAAAGTATATATATTCTTGATCAGCGTCACAAGCCGAGTCGATATAGCCATGTCCGTCTATCTGTCCGTATGAACAAACAGATTTCAGAGATGGTAAGAGCTAAAAGTTCGAGCTTGGTGTCAAACGATCAGATATTTAGTCAGTCAATACAAGAATCTTTTTTTTTTCGATGCCACTCCCCATTCGCTCATAATAAACAAAAAACTGGACACACCTCGCGAAAAATTTGTGTTTTCGGCAAATATCTTAGTAACTATTGCACTTAGGAACACCAATTTGGGTACGAAAGTTCCTAGCGACAGCATAGTTGCGTTGACATCTATAAATTTGGACTGCCACGCCCCCTCTTCCCACATTTCATAAACTGACTGACAGACTTCAATGCCGTTTTTAGCGATTTTGTTCATACCGTACATTATTATTATTTATAATTCGGGTGGAGACTAACTATATTAAACTATCCTGAAAGGCGCATTAAAATCGGGTTATAAACAAGAAAACTAGGAGCGTTACAATATTGATAATTGAACGCAATATCAACCCATTGGTGCAAGCGAGACAGAAACACACAAGCACATGTTCGTTTTCGCTGCCTGTGTGGCGGCAGCGCTGCCTTCGGACGGTGGCCGCGCCGAATACCCACATACATACATGCATGCATCATATATTGTCAAACGTACATATGTGTATTCGCATACAAATAAACAGATGTACGTTTGATTAAGCTTAGATGGTTTTTGTTTCAACGTGTTTTAATGCAAGTACTATTCATTGTAATATCTGGATACTGATTTTAATAATTTAATCGGGAAAATGCAGAGAGTATTATACGGTCGGGCGCGCTCGACTGTAATTTTCTTTCTTATTATCTTAGGCTTTGTTGCCAAGCGAAGAAAGATAAGCAAAGATAAGCAAATTTACTCATATGTTAGAAATTTTGGGTTTACAAAAATAATAGCTGCGGTGTTCTGGTTTCATTTAATATAATATGTTTGTGCTTGATCACTTTTATTGCTTCGTTCGTCTGTAGATTGCACCGGAAGTCGACGGAGTCGATTGGGCGCATCACGGAACCCAGTTGGAATTTGATTCAGCTCTATCCTAATTCTGTTCAGCTGCGTTAGAGAATTTTTCAGATTTGGCTACTAAGTGAGAAAACGCCGCTGACTTTTAATATCTTTGTAAACGGCCACAATGACTTAAGAATACCATTCACTATGATGGGAGTACTTTTGGCAAATTAAAGAATGGTCACACAACATCTATAGCGAAGAAAAACAAAAACGTGTAAATAAATCGAATTATTAATAATCAGTAGATTAATTATCAATCGTTTTCCTATCGAGAAGAATAACAACAACATGTAAATAAATCGAATTAAAAATAATTTGTAGAATAATTATCAACCATATTGAATTTAATAAAATAAAAAACTGCGGTGATTACAAATGAGGTGTCGGGTTTGCGCCCAAACTGTGCGTTTCATGAAATACGACCAAATTATCAAATTAAATAATCCTGCATTACTTGACCTGGTAGCAGCCAAAGGAGGCGCCGATGTGTCAATTGCGTTCATTGGTAATGGCAGTTATGTCGACGACCCGTGTAAAACTTTCTAGAGACAGTTTTTAACTCAGTCTTAGATTTATCACATGTAATCAATAAAATTTCTATTTTAACAAATAAAAAATGTTTTTTTATTTGAGTGAAAAAATCGAATTACTTAATTATATATTCTTGATCAGCATCAACAGCTGAATCGATATAGCGATGTCCGTCTGTTTCTATGCGAACTAACTTTAAACAGTTTTAAAGCTATCTTGATGATATTTGGTACAGATCTGTATTCTCTCTGCATGCAGTTAAAATCCTCCAGATCGGACCACTATATCATATAGCCCCTAGAAACAATCAGATGAGGGAAATTTTTTTTTTATTATATATGTACATCAGATACAGCCTATATACATTTAGTACCAAATCCCATGTGCAAACTAAATTTCATCCAAATCGGACTACAATGTCATATAGCTCCCATAGGAACAATCGGTTGAAATGCTTAGTATGTACATTTTCGGTGTCTATTGACCGATTTCAACGAAATTCACGAAAAATGAATTTTTAATTGTGTCCCATCAAATTTCATCTAGATCGGACTACTATATAAAATAGCTCCCGTAGAAATAATTGGTGATTGAACCGAAATTAATGCAATATTTATGACTGCAAGTGACTGAGTCACAGTCACACAATAATAAAATCAGTGTAATTTGTTGTCATAACCATATCATCCACGCACGGTATTCGATTGTGTGAATCGATAACAATCGATAACTCCGTTTATAATCGATACATTGATGATGTGCATTTTTTTTTGTTGTGGAAGCAATCCGTCCGGGAAAACACTGCGGTGTCATCCTGGGACGATATGAACGGCTTCCAGACTGATCGATATCGTGTGCTGAGGATCATAGGGCGAGGTCAAGTGTGCAGGACGTCCAACCAGGGACGCTAAAGCGTGCCAGAACAGCTCGGATCCAAGCGTTCCCATCAAAGACCCAGCTTTCTTTCGACTATGTCAAAAGGAGAACCACCCCATCTGTGTGTGTCCAAGCTTTCTGGACATGGCAGTCCCGAAGCGAGTCGAAGTGATCAAGCAACAAGCCCTTTGTTTGAATTGCTTCGCTCGGGGCCATCAAGTTCGGGACTGCCGATTTGACCTGCTTGTCCAAGAGGGTCTTCAATCTTATCCAGCCGCCGTTCTGCCTAATCAACGCAGCGGTTTCCGTCATGGATCAAAACGACGGTGGTTCCGCCGAAAAGGCATGTCTGCTAAAGCTGTCCGCCCCTTGCGACAGCAGGAGACAAGTTGAAGCGTTAGCCATCTTCGGGAGGGTGTTATACGGGCGTATTCTCTGCAAGTCCCAGGGGCCTCACCTGAGATTCTCACCAAGTCTTGGGAGTTGGAAGCTCTTCCAGCAAAGACGAAAAAGGAGCAGACTTTCAAAGAAGGATGGTCGCTATGTAGTCCCCCACCTTTCAAAGAATCCTTCCAGAAGAATCCTTCCTTAAAAGCCCAATATGATGAGGTGCTGCAGGAATACGCAAAATTGGGCCACATGATTCTTCGACAACGGCGAAACCTTTGTCGAAGAATCAAAGGTGCTTGGGACTTCATTCCACCCAGCGCACTCCATATGTGTAGATTATGGGAGGCCGGTGTGAAGAGTTTCAGAACCTTATTGTACAAGACCACGTCGACTGTAATGTACACGTTCGAGAAACATTCCTAAACTCTCGACCCATTTCCGCCATGAATGAGGACCCATCGGATATTTTGGCATTGAGTCCCGGACATTTCATGGTCGGAGGGCTCCCCGTATCCATTGCGGAGCCTGAGATCCTCGGCGAGCCGAGTTAAAGGCGATCCATCATAGTTTCTGTTGCCGTTGAAAGGACGAGTATCTCCAGAAGCTCCACAAACGAAACAAATGGAAGACTCCAACTCACAGTCTTCAGGTTGACGATCTGGTGATCGTGTCCGAAGATCACCTGGCTTCGATCAAATGGCGCTTGGGACGAGTAGACCACGGCACGCTCATCCTGCTGCAGGATGAGAACGATTCCGTCCCGCCGATACAGTAACTCCCTCCGTGTTACATGTTTATTCTACGAGTCCTCGTCTGAGTATCCTCCCATCCAATATCCTTGCTAAAATTAACGAGTTTCCGCTTTCTTATTCCAGCCCTTTATCTTCCCTACAGAATGACTCCAAAGCAGTCCAGGCTCGCCAGATAGAAGAGGCACCGTATCCAAAGGGTCGACTCGTGCCAGTGTCGAGTATAGCGCGGCGTGCACGCGCTCCGCCAGTGCAGGCAGGAAGCTCAGCGGCGTCGATCGCCAACTCGACGTAGCGACCGGCCGAGAAACGGGTCGAAAACCTTCGACATGCGCGTCCTGCTGGATGCATGCGCCCGGAGAGCCGTATCGCCAAATCCGTCGGCCTAGCCGTGACGAGGGTCGGACTATGCATGTATGGCTGTCATAGAGTCCAGGTGCGATCCAGCGTTTGAAGGTTTATCTGCGAGTGCGCACACCCATCCTCGAGATTTCGGATGCAGTTGGCAGCAAGTTTGCGAACTGAGTGCTGGGAGATCGAAGCTTCCATCGGTCTTGCTCTTTATTGGTGGTGCTCGGATCTGACCTTTATCCTGAGGTCATCCAACTGGGGTGCTTGCCAGGACAAAACGGCATTCCCGTCGCATAGAGGTGACTTCCGGTTCCTGCGGCATCTAGCCGTTCCCCACCCAAAGTATACCCAGTGTGGCAATTGAAACTTTTTGCAAGGGGCGGCATGTTCACGCCACAGGGTGAAAAGGATGAGTGAGGGGGCATATTTCGAGCATCAAGACGGTCACACCGAACGGACTGACTGACATTAGATTGAAAAACGCCATTTACAGTACCGCTCGTTTTTTATTCAAACCAACATTACCACCCCGTAGCAGCAGCAGATATTGGCACCCGCCAATTGTTCTCATCAACTTTACGCCCTCTCACAAACAAGGAGCATTGCATAGTATACCGCACGTAGAACCCTCGCTAAGACGAAAACACGTGTCGCACAACTGGAATAAAATGGACCCGATCAGTGCTGCCGTTTTAATCTAAAAGATGTCGAAGCCACTTTACCGAACTTTTCTGGTGATGACGTTCTGTCTATTCATATGTGGATTCACGAACTGGAGAACGCTGCTAATGTGTATGCACAAAACAATACACAACGTGGGCCCCTGGGCAACCGACTGTTGCAAGGATCGGCTAAATTATATATGACGTAATATCAGACTACAACTTGGAAGCAGTTAAAGGATGCCGTGGTGCAAGTATTTGGACTTCACATGCGAAGCCACCCGATTGCCAAAGGAGAGTCATTCCTACAATATTTCATCACTATTCGAAACATGGCTCAACAAGATAAATCACTACTGTACTTCACTAAGTGAATTACTCCGCTCCTCGAACATAACAGACATCAGACCATAGGCAGTCAATTCCGCCTGATGTTAAAACTGTCGTCGGATTGGTCATTTGAGCACCAGCTGTCAACGTCCCAAAAGACCCGAACGAGGTTACTTCCACTGCTTTGAAGTGAGCCACCAAAATGTACCTTAGATGCCGGTATGGGTACCAAAGAAAATCTGGATGCCATCGATGAAATTCCAGTATTTCAAAAAGTAAGCTTAAGACTATCTAGTATAGAGGTTGCACCGATATTGATAATATTTGTGCCCCACTAGATTCCAGAAGCACTGTAAGTTTGCTCAATAAAACACTGGCACCACATCTAAAATGCGACAAATTATTTAAAAGCGAACTTCAGCGGACCTCGTACTCTACAAAAGAGAGAGTCTATTATGTTTGTCAGAAGCGAAATGTGCGTAACAGGCAGAAGGAGGCGAGGCCGACCCCATAAAGTATATATATTCTTCATCAGCATCACCAGTCGAGCCGATTTAGCCATGT
Source organism: Drosophila arawakana (assembly GCA_018151165.1). NCBI lineage: Eukaryota > Metazoa > Arthropoda > Insecta > Diptera > Drosophilidae > Drosophila > Drosophila arawakana. The sequence continues at coordinate 485,826 of JAECWX010000120.1, read as the reverse complement.
CCGTCTGTCCGTCCGTCCGTATGAACACCTGGATCTTTTACCCTACATAAGCTAGATACATCAAAGTTGGGATGAACGTCCCTTATCTTCGCGAGAAGATCAAGTTTATTGTTGCCACCCTGATTACCACCCCCGCAATGAGCAAAAAACCAGACACATCGATCCTCGATCGGACTGATTTACAGGAAGACTAAACATTGAATGGAGTGTACAACCTCCTATTCCGAATGCTGCCTTCCCTGTTGGAGCGTACAAAAGAACTTTAATTGACTCAGGATTTTAGCGTCTTGTATTATTAAACCTAGTTGCAAGGGCTTGGTATAATACCGAAATAAGTCGGCTTTTGCCGACACCTGCTCCACCACCTACAAATTCATAAAACTTTTTGCCTATCTTAAAATTATGCAACATATGGTTTAGATAAGTTCTCTGTTTTAAGTTTAGGGAACATACTATTTCCTCTAAACATGACGATGTCATTAAAACAGGCAACTTAACAAACTGAACAGTGTTGCTGCTTGGCCCATCTGCATTCTCGTCATTCCCTATATTTAAAATATTTGCCTGGGGATCTATTTCAGCTACACCTAATACTCTAAATCTATTGTCTAAATTTTCCTGATCTTCTACGTTACCTAACTCTTCTTTTTGATTATCGTTTAATACTCTACTGAGAGCATCTTCTAACTCACTATCATTTAAAACATTGAATCTCCTACGATTAGCCTCAATAAACTCCCTATTCAGATTACAAACCTCTTCGCAATTTTTACTAACTAACTCCTCTTGTTCATTTCTCCACGGATAATACAGCATAACCAATTCCCTAAAATAATTCTCCCTATCGTGACTAACATTATATCTCCTATAAAGTATTATCCGTGGACGCAGAGGATAAACTTCGGTTGTACCGAATCCTTCATTTCCTACCTCATTCTGCAGTTTTGGAGAATGTATAAAATGCCGCAAAATCAGCTAAGCATAAACTATTAAGATCATCTGGACGGTGAACGTAATGATCTAATAGGCCTACTTCGAAAATATCTTCCGAGTCTTCGGGCAAACTTCTGAGTTGTGCCCTTGACTTGAGCATTTGAACTCGTTTGTCAGGCAATCCAGTGTTTATGAAGACTTCTGCATTGCTGCTCTCTGACAACGACATCCCTAAACAGCAATAAGCTGCCTCCTGTGCAGATATTTCTGAGCCATTCATGAACTTATGACCTATGTGCTGCAGTTTCTAAATGCTAAAATTTCCTGAGCGCGCTTCTTCTACAGCTTCTCGCATTAGCTTAGACATACCTCTTTGCGACTTATTAATGTAATTGATTACATAACTGCAGAACGCATATGGATCTAAGATAAACTGTATATCTATGTTGGCTCTCTCTGCATTGACAAAATATGCGTGTTATACGCATTCACCATAATGGCGTCGAAGCTTCTCTTTAAATATATTTTTGGTCTGTTTAAACTAGATCTAATTGCTAGAATATAATCCTCATAACTAAGACCAATTTGAGGTTGCGAGAAAAAATTATTAAAATCATTAAGGGATTCCCTAACTTCACTATCTATGGGAGAATTAAAGAAACTGTTTGTTGGATTTTTTTCCGTCGTAATAAACTGATCAACAAACTGTACAACAGGCGGACAAGTGGAAGGATTACTAGCATCAAATAAAGGGGCGTCTTTCAACCAAAACATTCCATGAATGTGTGGAGAACTCCGATGTTGGAACTCTACTCGCCAATAATATTTATAAACAGAATGTTGGCCGAAAATGCCTCCATCCTTCTTCATAACTTTTAAAAGCTGCCTAAACCTATAATCAAAATACCTAGCACATGTAACTGGGTCTGACCTAATTAGTTCTAAAACTTCAGACCTTTCTAAGCTAGCTGCCTCTTCTTCGGTTAGAACTTCCTTCCTAACTGTTTTCTTCAAAATAACTATAAGTTCTAACCACCTACTTTCTGCAGCAGAGAGCGTAATGAAGAAGGAAGGTATGCCAAATTGCCTAATCATGGCCATAACCTTCTTCTTCTCTGCTTCCCAATGAGCAGGAGACGAGCGAATGCCTTTCAAAATTTTGAATCCCTCATCAAACTGAATTAACCTATCTATTTCTTCCTCATTAAGGGCTGTCCTGGCAGTTACGCCGCGGGAAGCGCTGTGCTTTCTCAAGCAAATGGATTAATTATTCCGCATACTAATAAGCTGCATTTTCCTAAGATTGTAAAAAAGTTTATCTACCCTACAAGCCCTTCTATCAAAATTCCTGAGCTCAGATCTGATGATTTTTGTGTAGCTTTCTACACAATTCCTTTTCAATCCTGCATAAATAGTGGGAAAAGACAACTCCTCTGAATCACAATCAGTTATCATGTCCAGAGGCCTTTGCCCTTCGCCAGGTGCTATAGCTAACATGCTACCATCTAAATTCTCAACTGGAACATTGTCCATTAGGGTTTCATCACCTCCAGGATTAAGCTCATGCCCTTCTACTGGATCATTCTGTGCTACATCTGGGTTTGCAGCTCTATCACCCATTTCTCTAACTAAGTCTATATCTTCTGTTCTGCAATAAATGGAACGACTTCAGATGTGTGAGAAGCCAACCATTCCTCATTAATGCTAATTTCATGCTTTATATAAAGCTCAGTACCTACTAAATACCTAATTGCATCAACAACACGAGATGGAGACATAGTTTCCACCATAAAACTGTGACGATATTCTAACCTGCGTTTGAGGTGGAGCTGAACAACCTCTGCGTCACTGAAAGCCCTTGGAAAGGAAGTTACGACATTCGCAACTGGAATAGGCACATTTACTACAGCTCCCTTTATGCTATTTTGCCGATCATAATCTAATGATTTTATGATCATGAACGGAAGGCGTGGAGAAACTAATCTTTCTTCTAAACTTTGTAAGTTCTGGAAGTTCTGGGAAGTCTAAGCCATTGGTAATGGAATTATTTGGTTTCTTCCCTTCCTTAATTAAACGGCTACAAGATTTGCAAAAGGAATACTTGCCGTTTACAGGAGGGAATTGTTCTGACAAAAACAGAATGTCTGCGGTAAATTCATTATTTTCTAAAATATATTCCCTACTTATCCTATCTATTTGGTGAGGAAACCACAAACCTTTACAACAAATACAAACATGGTCAGGGCCGTGTTTAATTAATCTGTTGTAGGTGGCTATTAAACATTCTAAGATGTTCCTAAGGGGTCGTGCCTCATCTTCAATGGCATTCGCTCGTACCTCCTCATTACGTGCAGCATTATGCTTATTTTCTGCTGCTCTATTCTGAGAATCATTTCTATACTGGCTAACTCTCTGACTAACACCTCTAGGTAAATCTACTGCTTTCTGCCGTGCTCTTATCCGAGCACTTCTTCGCTGAGCTGTGTTTCTAGCTCTTTCGGCTAACCTACGAACAGGGTCATTTCGACGCTGTGACCTAGCTATTCTATCAACTTCCCTTTGTAATATTCTAATCTCTACATTTTGCCTCCTCTCAAAGTGTGCCTGGCTATTGCGCACTTGCTCTATTCGGCTAACTAAAACATCCCGTCTTCTTTGCGATCTTCGCAAAGTGTCTACTGCTTGTTCTCTTTGCCTAACCTGCAGATTTTGTCTTCTAATAGATCTACGCAATGAATTTTCTGCCTGTTCGCGATTCCTTACATTTGAATTTTCCCTACGACTTCGTCTACTAAGGGCATCTGATGCCCTTTCGCCCTGCCTAACCTGTGGATCCCGTCTTCTAATTGTCCTACGCGAAGTATTGGCTGCCAGTTCGCGATCACTTTCTTGAGAATTTTCCCTACGACTTCGTCTGTAAAGGGTATCTGAAGCCCGTTCACTCTGCCTAACCTGTGGATTGCGCTATTTATTTGTCTGCGATGGGCATCTGCAACCCGTTCGCTCTGTCTAACTTGTGGATTCAATCTCCTAACTGTCCTACGCGAAGTATTAGCTGCCTGTTCGCGATTCCTTTCTTCTAAATTTTCTTTGAGATTGGGAATTTAACTCTCTTTCTCTATCTGCATACTGTGCGTCTTCTCTTTTTAACCTATTCCTTTCCCTACGCCTACGAGACTGTGCAGCAGCAGATAGTTGCCTTCTCCGGGGCATTTTCAAAAAATTATATAGTTAAATAAAATATTTTATTTATTTAATATTATTAATTCTATTTAGGTAAAATATATAAAAATATAAGATATTATATATATTTTTATATAATTTATTTAAATATTTAAAATTATAAAATAAAATAATTTATTAATTATTAAAAATCGTTTATTAAATTAATTAAATAAATCAATGTAAATAATATAAAATTAATAAATGTTATAATTATATAATAAAAAACTTTATAATTTTATAATATTTAAAATCGGACAAAATCGGACTATACTTAAGACTTACGATAATAAACAGAACGCGACAATTAACACGCGTTTATCAAAAACCGAATGCGATTCTTAAATACAACAAACGCCCTCAGCAAATTGCGCGCGGTTTCTACCAATGAACTACCTACGTCACAAACTACGCGCCTGGCACAAAGAAAATCGAATGTTCGCGATGTCTAACACAAAAATCGACGACAAAAATTACAACCTCTCAATCGAAACGTTCGCAACGAATTAAGTCAAAGCGAACGCCAAAATTACACAGATTTGAGAGAGGATTTCTCTCTCACAGAAATGAGACAAATAGAGTGCGAGTCTAGGAGTGAGAGAGTCGGGCTAGAAGGACTAGCGGTAAAAGTCGTTACTTTTTACGCGCGCTAAAGCAGCGCTGTAAGAATCTTCGATGAAAAATAGCTAAATATGTTAACTACTTTATAAAAACGGCTAGAATGTATTTAAAATTTATTGTGAATACAAAATTGCTTTATCATAAAACGTTTTGTATTTAATATAAATTCAATGTCTTAATAAAAATGACATTTTATATATATATATATATATATATATATATATATATATATATATATATATATATATATATATATATATATATATATATATATATTAAATATATATTTATATATAAATATACATAATACATTTATAATATAAATATACATATATACATAATCGTAGTTAACAATTAGAGAATAATTATAACGCTGTTTAGTTTATCAAAATCACTTATAACTTCTTATATCTAGATCAATTAAATGGCTTAACTGGTAGCACTGATGGTAAGCGTTGTGTTTTGTGTTGCTTAACGGCTGCCAAAAGTAACTACTTTTTCGCTACTCTCATCTCTTTCATGCGTATGCATGTGTGAGAGGCAATGCATAGAATTAAAGCAATAAAAGAAACCCAAAAACAACAAAAACCAGAGAGAGCGAAATAAGAATATTTCTCTTTTAATTGTTTTGGTCTTCTTCTCCAACGTTATTGTTTTTATCTGGTTAATAATCAGCTGTGCCAAATGATTTGTTGGTATTCTTCAAATCAAAAGTAGCAAAAACAAAGAGACAAAGAGACAAACAATGAAAAAAAAAAGCAAAATTCGTTATTTATTAAATGTTTTGGCTTGTTAAAGCATTAGGTGAAGTAGAGGGCGCAGGTCATTAAAACAATTACTTGGCATGTATATGTATATATATATATGTATAAACACATGAATGAATATTTAAATATATGTTAATTTATATTTATATGTTAATATAAATTTTCCGCGGCAAGGAAACGGTTAAAACATTACAATTTTGGAAAAAATATTATCTTGATATCCGCCAAAGAACCTAAGCGTGTGTGACTCAAAACCCAATTATCAGTCGTGGCCCATATTTAAATGTGCGACCGCCACCAAAGATAATTGCTATTACAAAGAAAAACCGCGCAAAACACCAAACAGTGTTCAACCAAAAAATAGATCCTCTGGACTATTTGAACAATTGTAAATAAAGAGCTTATTTCTGGGCTTTACACATCAATTTATTGATCCCTGTAAACGTAAGTCTCTTATAATAAAACAAAAAGTGACAATTAAAATAAAAACCTGAAGTGACAATTGCCAACAAAATAAATAAAATCTACAACAACACCATGGCAACCAACCCACCAATGGAACTATCGGAAATACATCTAAAACAAGCGCTTGGACAAATTCGACAAGTGCCAGTATTCGACGGAAAAACCGTGGAACTAACTGCATTCATAAGGAGGATTGATTTTATTATGCAGTTATATCCAACACAGGATGTGAGACAACATAGTGTCTTATTCGGAGCAATCGAGATGAAGACCACCGGATCCGCACAACGAGTGTCGCAGAAAAATATGTCATTGATTTTTATATGGTAGACAATAAACAATTTCTATCTTGTATAGACTTATATTCCAAATACGCAACTTTAATAGAAGTAAATGGTCGAGATTGGTTAGAAGCTAAAAGAGCTCTTTTAAAAGTATTTAATAACATGGGTAAACCAATAGAAATAAAAGCAGATAAAGACTCAGCTTTCTTGTGCTCCGCACTACAAATATGGTAAAAGTCAGAAGACGTAAATATATCCATCACAACTAGCAAAAACGGTATATCCGACATAGAAAGATTCCATAAAACAGTAAATGAAAAATTAAGAATGGTTAATTGTGACACTAACCATGAAAACAAATTAACCTGATTTGAAGTAATACTTTACACTTATAACTATAAAACCAAACATAATTCAACTGGTAGAACACCAGCAGACATTTTCATTTACGCAGGAACACCTGAGTATGATACACAGCTAAATAAGAAAAGACAAATAGAAAGACTTAATGAAAAAAGAACCGAATTTGAAATAGATACTAGATATAGGGAATCACCTTTAGTAAGATCTAAATCCACAAACCCATTTAAACAAACAGGAAATATAACACAAATAGATGAAAAACATTATGAAGAAGTAAACAGAGGTAGAAAAATAACACACCATAAATCAAAAAAGAAAGTAACTAATGAAAGTAAATATGATAATTCCAGATCAACTAATAACCCGAATCAAGATGATAACCCCTCATAATTTAACAACTATAATTATAACACTCATGCTACTCAACTTTGTATGGCCAATAAAAGGTCAAAATTTGGAAATCAACCCAATTAACTCCAAAAACGGATATCTTATATTTCAAACAGGAACAATCAATTTACCTATAAAATACGAATACCACTATTTAACTATTAATATAACAAAAACTGAAGAAACTTATAATAATTTAATGAAACAAACAAAAGAATTTGAACCATTAGTAAAAATACAGTACTTAACAGAAAAACTGGACAGAGAAATGAACGGCTTAAGACTGGTAAAACGAAATAAAAGAGGACTTGTAAATTTCATGGGCACATTTTATAAATACCTTTTCGGAAGTTTAGATCAAGAAGACAAAGAAGAATTACAATCAAAAATAGATAACCTTTCAGAAAATAGTGTTCAAGCCAATGAACTAAATGAAGTAATAAAAGCTGTTAACAAAGGAATAGAAGTAATGAACAAACTACGTATCACACATGAGGCAGAGCAACGACTCGAATTACTAATTTTCAACCTACAAGAATTCACAGAATATGTCGAAGACATTGAGTTAGGTATGCAATTAACCAGGCTTGGTATATTCAACCCTAAATTACTAAAATATGACTCACTAAAACATTTAAACGTTGAAAAAATAATAAATATTAAAACATCAACTTGGCTAAAAACAACTACTAACGAAATTTTAATTATTTCCCATATTCCACGCGAAATTATAAATACTGCACTATACGACATTATTCCATACCATGACGAAAACAAAGACATTTTGACAGAAACTATACATGACACTTACTACTTACAGAACAACAAAGCATTCACAGCAACCAATAAAAATCTAGTTATAAACAAATGTATTACTGGAATATTAAAGCAAGATAAAACAGAATGTAGATATTCAAAATCCCATAAAAATTATGAAATCAAGTATGTAGAACCAAACATTATGTTAACATGGAACTTACCGAAAATTGTACTAAACCAAAATTGTATCAACCGAGAAATTATTATCGAAGGAAACAATATGATAAAAGCTATAAATTGTTCAATCCAATTAGATGAAATTCAAATAACTAATACTATGCTAGATTACACACAAACAGTCTACATAAATAATAATATAACCAAACTATAACCATTGTCATATGTCCAAACCAAAGAAATTATCCAACAACAAACAAAATTGTACAACACATTCCAGATTATAACTATAACAACTTTAACAATTATTTTAATCATACTTATATTATACATTATCTTTAAATACAAAAATATTCCACGAAAAATTATTGTTAATTATAAGAACAAAAAAGAATCAACCCCAAACATACAATCAAATATTCAAAATGATACAGAAATATATCCAAATGTAATTGAAACCGATATCGAAGAAATTGTAATAGATCCAACACTATATCCAAAATTAACCGCCTGAGGACAGGCTCATTTCTTAAGGATGGGGAAGTGACATATGTAGATACATACATACCTAAACCCATACACCACATACACCATACACCACATTTATTATTTATGTTAAAGATTTCTTTCGCACAAAAGACTAATGTAAACACTATCAAAAAATCAAATGGTGACAATAACACCACAAGAACCTAATGTAAACACTATCGAAAAAATCAAATGGTGACAATATCATAAACAATTCGCCAGAGTCGTTATTCCCATCATTGGGGTTAAAACTGCTGACGTTAAACAAATCCTAGCCGAACACTCTCAATCTCTTCAAGATCGAGATCTTTCTCTATTTACATAAGAGCTAAAAGCTCAATGAGTCCAAAGTCCAATTAATGAAAGCTCAAAACCGAGGTTTGCTTAACGTCATCAGAACATAGGATAAGTAGTCTAGTTTTGTACTCCGTAGTTTCGAGTTTATTGAATAAAGTATTATATTTTTTTGATAAACCAATCGTCGAAACATCTTATTATATATATATATATAACATATAAATATAAATTAATATATATTTAATATATATATATATAAATTAACATATATTTAAATATTCATTCATGTGTTTACAAGTATATACATATATGTGAATATATATATACAATGTATTATATACGTACACACATATTTACGCCGCCACGCATGAAGCGTAAATATTCGATCAAATGTTTGTATGTTTCTGTCTCGCTTGCACTCATATATTGATTTTGCGTTATTTTCAATTATCAATATTGTAACGCTTCTAGTTTTCTTGTTTATAACCCGATTTTAATGCGCCTTTCAGGATAGTTTAATATAGTTAGTGAATAAATGGACATCAAGACTTGGTTGGTTGAGCACAAAAATTGAACTAACTTTATTTCTTAAAATCCTAGGTCTTATATAGCTACAAATTACAGCGGAGTACAGCTCTCCTCTAAGAATTTGGTATTGTACCCCACGCACAGGATAGAGCGTGGTTTCATATTTAGAAGTATTTTTATCTCAGGCTTCGTTGCCAAGCATGGGAACGGGTCGCCAGCATAGATACAAATATATTCTTAGATTATACATTTTTGAGTTTACATAGTCTCTTAAAATAATCTCTCCGGTGTTCTAGTTTCATTGCTTGAACATTCTGCCAAGGGCCACAAAAAGGTGGTAGTTTAAGTACAATGGCAATGACATATTAACCTTATAGTAAACATTTTTATTTTTTTTGTTTTATTTTTATATGTGAGGAAACGTGATCGTTTGTAGTCTTCTTGTTACATTTATTTTTCTTATTATGTATACAATTATAACTAACAATATTATCAAACAAATTCCTAAAGATAGGTGACCGGATACATGATGAAAGTTAAGGTTTTTTAATTCAAAATGATGATTTTTAATGTCATATAGGTCATTCTTTAATTGATCTATCTCTACTGTATGGTTAATAATTGGATATCTCAATGGATCCCATATAATTTTCGGTATCTCACTTACATTACTTATATAATAAGGTGACAATTTTTCGTAACTTTCGGAGTGAATTACATAATTTGCAACTAGGATCTTATCGACTGTTCTAGCAGTACAATCTGACTTAATAGATAATATACCTTGTTCCGGTAAGTCAATAATTTCCTGATGAGTATGGCTACACTGAATATTTGCTTTAGTATTAGTTGGTACTTTGAAAAGCCAACTACCCTTTCTATTTAATTCAACCCAATAGTTTGAGTAAGTTGATATCATTTTATAGACACAATTCGATGGTCTATTCGGCTTAAAAGGTGAGTCCTCGCAAGAGTCATCATTTGCATTATTCCATGGCCAGTTTCCTTCGCAAATTCGTTTATTTTGTTGCCAATGCTTGCATTTGTTTAGCGCTGCTTCTGACATTAAATTATACGAATCAATTGCAAAGTTATACACTATGTATGGGAACTTTAGATCGGCAATTATTATTCCCTGTTGGTTTTTAATTGGTAAGGGAATAATTTTAAATACCTGGGATGAATGTCTATTGAATAAAGGTATTTTTGCATTTATTATTATTTTTTTGTCTAAATACAACCCTTTTGCAGTTAGCAAAGTATAAATTTCTTTTATTTTCGAACCGTTTGGTCAACAGTTCCCACACAACATCATAATTATTTACTGAGCCAGTGAGCAAATGTGATACCATGCTCCTGGCTTCACCTTTTAAAGCCGATTTTAAATAATTAAATTTGACCGAAAGACTTAGGTCCTCTCTATCATGAATTATTTCCATAAATAATTCAAAAAATGAATCCCACTCTCTGGGTTCCCCATAAAAAGTGGGTACCTTAATTTTAGGTAGAGCTGGAAGATCTTCTGTCTTCACGGTTACCTTATTACTGTTGAGACTTATATGCTCCAATATGTCAATCATATTGTTAGCATCAAATTCTAATTCAGAAACATCTTCGTTGCATTGGATGTTTTGTTTTTCAAAGAAATTAATTTTTTCTTGGATTCTATTCCAGAGAAAATTAATTTTATTTTTTCTAATGCTACTCCATTCCGGAGTAGCATTTTTTAATTCTTTTTCAGTTTCCTGAATATAATTTTTAAGTTGCAACAAGTTTTCGTCTAACTTATCTGCAATCTTATTATTTTCAACTTTTTCTGGAACATTTTCTGTTCCAGGATCAATAATTTTCTTCGAACATAAATATTGTTCACTAATTGATTTGATTGTTAATATTGTTTTGTCAAATATTTTTTTATTGAAGTAGTCGTGATCGACTGCTCCAATTTTTAAAAGAATAGAGTTGTTTGTTACAAATTTATCTTTCAACTCTGTCAATATTTCAATAGATTGGCTGGAAATAATTCCAGCTTCAATCTCCTGAACCTTGTTAACTATTACTGCTTGCTTTTCCAGCAAATTAATTGTTGCTTCTGACAACATCTTAACAATATATTTTTAAAAATTTAGTTTCATGCACTTATCTTATGTTGTGATGAAGCTGACTCTGCTGCTGATGCTGACTCTGCTGCTGATGCTGCTGCTCTGCTGCTGCTGATGCCTCTGCTCACGCTGATGCTCACGCTGCTGCTGATGCCTCTGCTCACGCTGCTGCTGATGCCGCTGACGATGCTGACGCTGACCTTAGTCGCTGCTGTCTTTGCGGACGTTGTTTCTGGCTCTTGGGGTTGTAAATCCTCTAGCCACTCCGATTTCCGATTCTATTGCTTTAGAATCGACCTCGTACTTTTCTTTTTCACTTTCCGATGTAAGCCTCGGAAACGCTATAATATTATTTTTATTCCCTGCCTCTTTTCTTTTAGAGCGCTAGAGTTTTTGTTAATCCTCTTCGGATATTTATTATCTCTGTCTCACATGGAGTACTAGAGCAATCAGTTCTGCGTTTCGATCACAGACTCGAAAACGCTCACTCTGTCTCCTCAAAGGGAGAACAAGAGCCATCAGTACTGCGCTTCTTATGATAGCAACAGACCAATATTTTAGCCACCTAAGTATTTCACTATAAGGTGCTGGTTTAAAATTCTGTGTTTCTTACCACTGGTGGGGGAAAACAACAGAATGCTCGAAGGACCAATGAACAAATGGACTTCGAGACTTTATTATATTTTTCTCGACTTCAAAATCGAAATTGCTCACTCTGCCTCCTCAAAGGGAGAACAAGAGCCATCAGTTCTGCGTTTCGATCACAGACTCGAAAACGCTCACTCTGCCTCCTCAAAGGGAAAACAAGAGCCATCAGTACTGCGCTTCTTATGATAGCAACAGACCGATATTTAGCAACCTTAAGTACATCACTATAAGGTGCTGGTTTTAAAATTCTGTGTTTCTTACCACTGGTGGGGGAAAACAACAGAATGCTCGAAGGACCAATGAATAAATGGACTTCGAGACTTTATTATATTTTTCTCGACTTCAGCCTCGAAATTTCTCACTCTGCCTCCTCAAAGGGAGAACAAGAGCCAACAGTTCTGCGTTTCGATCACAGACTCGACAACGCTCACTCTGCCTCCTCATAGGGAGAACAAGAGCCATCAGTACTGCGCTTCTTATGATAGCAACAGACCGATATTTAGCAACCTTAAGTACATCACTATAAGGTGCTGGTTTAAAATTCTGTGTTTCTTACCACTGGTGGGGGAAAACAACAGAATGCTCGAAGGACCAATGAATAAATGGACATCAAGACTTGGTTGGTTGAGCACAAAAATTGAACTAACTTTATTTCTTAAAATCCTAGGTCTTATATAGCTACAAATTACAGCGGAGTACAGCTCTCCTCTAAGAATTTGGTATTGTACCCCACGCACAGGATAGAGCGTGGTTTCATATTTAGAAGTATTTTTATCTCAGGCTTCGTTGCCAAGCATGGGAACGGGTCGCCAGCATAGATACAAATATATTCTTAGATTATACATTTTTGAGTTTACATAGTCTCTTAAAATAATCTCTCCGGTGTTCTAGTTTCATTGCTTGAACAGTTAGTCTCTACACGAATTATAAATATCAATACTGTACGATACGAATAAAATCCCTTAAAAACGGCATTGAAGTTTGCAAATGTGGGAAAAGGGGGCGTGGCAGTCCAAATTTTTAAATGGTAATGCAACTATGCTGTCGCTAGGAACTTCTGTACCCAAATCGGTGTTCCCAAGTGCCATAGTTACTGAGATATTTGCCGAAAACATTAATTTTTCCCGAGGTGTGTCAAGTTTTTTGCTTATTGTGGGCGAATGGGGAGTAGCATCGAAAAAAAAAATCGTTTGACTCCAAGCTCGAACTTGTAGCTCTTACCATCTCTGAAATCTGTTTGTTCATACGGACAGACAGACAGATAGACAGACAGACAGACGGACATGGCTATATCGACTCGGCTTGTGATGCTGATCAAGAATATATATATACTTTATGGGGTCTGCCACGCCTCCTTCTGCCTGTTACATACTTTGCACAAACCCAATATACTCTTGCAGAGAGTATAAAATGAAATTAGTTACATTAAAGACAAAATACCCGATACACTTGTTCTACCGGGAAAAAGAACCGGTGCGGAACTCAAAGAGATTTATACTTTGCTAACTGCTGTCTGTATTTAGACAAAAAAATAATTATAAATGCCAAAATACCATTATTCAATAGACATTCATCTCAGGTATTTAAAATTATTCCCTTACCAATTAAAAATCAACAGGGAGTAATAATTGCCGATCTAAAGTTCCCATACATAGTGTATTGATTAGTGTATTGATTAGTGTATTGATTAGTGTATTGATTAGTGTATTGATTAGTACAATTTAATATCAGAAGCAGCGCTAATCAAATGCATGCATTGGCAACAAAATAAACGAATTTGCGAAGAAAACTGGCCATGGAATAGCGCGAATGATGACTCTTGCGAGGACTTACCTTTTAAGCCGAATAGACCATCGAATTGTGTCTATTAAATGATATCAACTTCCTCAAACTATTGGGTTGAATTAAATAGAAAGGGTAGTTGGCTTTTCAAAGTACCAACTAACACTAGAGCAAATATTTAGTGTAGCCATACTCATCAAGAAATTATTGATTTACGCGAACAAGGTATATTAACAATTAAGTCAGATTGTACGGCTAGAACAGTCGATGAGATACTAGTTATTACTAGTTATACAAATTATGTAATTCACACAGAAAGTTACGAAAAATTGTCGCCGGATTATTTACGTAATATAAGTGATATACCGAAAATTATATGGGATCCATTAAGATATCCAACTATTAACCATACAGTAGATATAGATCAATTAAAAAATGAGCTAAATGACATTAAAAATCATCATTTCGAATTAAAATCACTTAACTTTCATCATGCATCCGGTCACTTATATTTAGAAATCTGTTTGATAATATTGTTAGTCATAGTTATATACATAATAATGAGAAAAATAAATGTAACAAGAAGACTACAAACTATCACGTTTCCTCACGTAAAAAAAAAAAATTAACTCTAAGGCTAATAGGTCATTGTCATTGTGCTTAAATTACCACCTTTTTTGTGGCCCCTGGCAGAATGTTCAAGCATGAACATATTAAGCAATGAAACTAGAACACCGGAGCGAATATTTTAAGAAACTATGTAAACCCAAAATTCCTAATCTAAGAATATATTTGTCTATCTATGCTTGCGACCCGTTTCCATGCTTGGCAACGAAGCCTAAGATAAAAATACTTCTAAATATAAAACCACGCTCTATCCTGTGCGTGGGGTACAACACCAAATTCTTAGAGGAGAGCTGTACTTCGCTGTAATTTGTAGCTATATAATTGAATATTTTATGTGTTTAATCGAATCGAATAAATGTCGCGACACACTCTAACGACAACGTTGATGTAAAAATAAAAGACGAAGCGAGATTTTAGATTCACGACTTGTTTTATTCAATATCAACTTAAGACTAACAGATATTGGTTTAATAAATGATAAAGAAAGCTCTGTTTGAATGTTTACATTATCGAGGGCACCGCTGGTTGCTGGGCACCAAGCGTTGCTCGTTATCTCGGCTTAAGCTGGGAACAAAAATTATGCTGACTATGTGATTTGCAATCGATGCTGATCGATTGGGGAGATGCGCCGGCTAGACGGCTCTTTGTTTACAATTGTTGAATTTATTCTCAAGTGAGGCTTGGGAATGTTTATAATTGGGGGTTTGATTCATTCTCAAGTGAAGCTTGGGAATGTTTATAATTGGGGATATGGAACTCTGTAGACATAATCGGGATGAATATGTCACTTCCCTCTCCTTAAGAGGCGAGCCTGTGAATCAAGGCGAGGCTGAAGGGTAAAGTTTTGGTAAATTTGATTGTGTCACTTCGATAACTGTTTCATCTTGTTGTTGTTCTTTTGGTTGAACTGATTGCGGTGTATCTTTTTTGTGTTCGTGAATTTGTTTCTTACATTTTTTATGGATTAATATTATGGGATTAAATGATACATATTTTAAATATAACAATATGATTATGAATATAATAATAATGGTTATAATTATTGTATATGAAAAGACATTATTTTGGGATACAAGTTGTACAATGTCGTCATGTTTGATAGGCTTAATTTTGATAATTTCTATTGGTGGATACAAAGGTGTTAGATCTATTTCGGGTTGTAAGTAATTGTCGCTTAAAATGATATCATTTATTTGTAGTTTACATTGATTGACGTTAATAATTTTATTACCATGAATATTAAGATCTGTATTACTTTTTTGACAGTTTTGTTTTACATTTATGTTGGATATGTTCCATGTTACAATTGTATTTGGCTCTATGAACTTAATGATTTCTTTTTCGTTTATCTGCTTAAAGTTACAAATTGGTTTTGTATGAAGTAAAATTTTTGTAATACATTCATCAAATATTGGTTCATTTTTTTCTATTAAAAATTTTATTATCTTTTTCAAAATAAGAGGTGGTACTGGTGTAATCGAGTTGATAGCCATCATTGTCAGGATAGGGAATGATTTTAATGGTTTTAATAGTTTGAAAGTTGATTGGGATGTGGGATACAATTAGTATGATATTATCTTGGTGATTAATCCAAGTGGAGGTTTTAATTAGTAGAATGTTTCGGTTGTCAACACTGTCAAGTCGGTCATAGGTAAGTAACTTTGGGTTGAAGAGTCCCAATCTAGACAATTGCATGCCCATTTCAATGTCTTCTACATATTCTATAAATTGTAATAATTGGTAAATAAATGTTTCTTGAAGTGTTCGTTTGTTTTGATGATCTTTAAATTGTTGCATTTCGGTATTAATTATGTTTATTATACCATTAATGTCTTGAGCTTGCACAGTATTTAAAGATAGATTTTCAATATTTTTTCAAATTCTCGTCTGTCATTATCGTCAAGTGTGCCAAAAAGGAATTTAAATAGTGAGCCTCCAATGTTGAACAGTCCTCGTTTATTTCGATTCTCATGGTGAAAGATTATACCATTTAATTCTTGTTGTAATTTTGAATACAAATAATTGATTTGTGATGAATTTTTAAAGCTTGGAATAGTTCTACGAAAATATTCATTTGTTGTTATTATTTCAGAAACATTAATTCGTAAAGAGTGGTGTTCAAATCTAGTTGGTAATTCTATGGGTTTGTCTGAAAACAATAAGTATCCGTGGTCTGTATCCAAGTTATTTATTTGAATTTGTTGAGCATGGCATATGGTAGAGAGTATGGATGACAATATGATCATGAGGAAGGGACCTGTGGAGTTTGAATTTGGTTAATCTTTTTTTTTTTTTTTTAAATTGTGTTTTGTAATAATGTGTGGTTCTATTTTTGTTAGTAATTTGGTAATGATCGGGGTCTTTTTGAGTAACATTTTGATTGGCTTTAAATGGATTTTCTAATTTTCCTTTTTGTAACGGTCCTTTTCTGTATCTAGTATCTATTTCAAATTCTTGTCGGTCACTGTTAATTTTGTTTATAATTTTTTCTTTTTTGTCCTGTGTATCTAAAGTTGGTTGTCCTGCATGTAAGAATATGTGTGCGGGAGTTTGTCCAGTGGTGTCATGTTTAGTTTTATGATTGTAAATATAAAGGATAGTTTCCATTTTGCAGAGTTTTTTCTCTTCATCATTTAAAGTATTTATGATTCTAATTTTTTCATTGATAGTTTTGTGTAATCTTTCTATGTCCGCTATACCTGTTTTTGAAGTATTTAACTGAATTTCTACTCCTTCACTGTCAAGCCATCTTTTGAGTGCTAGACTGGTAAATGCTCCGTCTCGGTCTGCCTTTAATAATATTGGTTTACCTAACTGATTAAATATGCGCATTAATGCGTTTTTGCATTCTATCCAATCTTTAGTTTTGATTTGTTCGAGAGTAGCGAATTTTGAATAAATGTCTATGCAGCTTAGATAGTGTTTACCTTCTGATGAATAAATATCTATTACGAATTTATCTCGACAATGTTCTGGTTTGGGCGTGATTTTCATTGGCATTTCTGTATTTCTATGTTCGGTTTTCGTTAAATTGCAGATATGACATTCATTAATAATGTTTTGGGTTAATAATTGACTATTGGGGAAATAATAAGTTTCACCGAAATTTGGAATGCCTTTAGAAAATATTATTTGTCTTTTAAATGTGTTAATTGGTTTTTCGGTGATAAAAATTAAGTTACTATTGTCTTCATCAGAACTATGTTGTGTTTCTTCTCCAAAATAAGCTTGTTCTATTTTTACTCGAGATAAAGCGTCTGCTATGTGATTTTCCTTTCCTTTTATATATTTAATGTCAAAGTCATATTCTGATAATTTAACTCTCCATCGAGTTAATTTTGAATTTGGTTCTTTCATTTTGTATAACCAACATAACGGTTGATGGTCACTATTAATTTCAAAATGTCGTCCTAGAAGGTAATGTCGAAAGGTTTTTGTTGCCCATACAATAGCTAAAAGTTCTTTTTCTATGGCACTGTAATTGGTTTCGTGATCATTTAGGGTTCTACTAATGTAACTAAGTGGGTGTCCGTTTTGTGAAAGTACAGCTCCAAGTGCTATGTTACTTGCGTCTGTAGTTAATACGAATTTACTGTTAAAATCTGGTATTTTTAAAATGGGGTCATTGGAAATTAGTTGTTTTAATTTTTCAAAGGCTTCTATGTATTCTGGATTTTGTATATCGATTTTGGAATCTTTTTTTAGAACTGTTGTCATCGGTTTGGCTATGTCTGCAAAATTGGGAATAAATTTTCTATAATATCCGGTTAACCCAAGAAAACCTTTAATTTCTTTGGTCTTTTTTGGAATTGGGTATTTTTGAATAGCCTTGATTTTTTCAGGATTGGGTTTTATTCCGTCCTTAGTTATGATATGTCCAAGAAAAGTAGTTTCTTGTTTAAGAAACTCGCATTTGTCAAGTTGAAGTTTAAGATTAGCTTCAGAAAGCTTTTCGAAAACTAGTTGTAGTGAATGTAGGTGTTCTTCTAGGGATGTGGAAAAAACGATAATATCGTCTAAATACACCAAACAATGCTTGTTTAATAATGGTCGCAACACATTATTCATGCAACGTTGAAAAGTTGCAGGAGCATTTTTTAAACCAAATGGCATACGAAGATATTCATAATGACCATTTTTGGTTGAAAAAGCTGTTTTATGTATTGCATCTGGATGCATTTCCAGCTGATGGAAACCTTTTGCAAGGTCAATTGTGGTAAAATAATTGCATCTACCTAGTTTTCCTAGAATTTCGTCCATATTCGGTATTGGGTATCTGTCATTAATAGTTACCTCGTTTAATTTTCTATAGTCGATTACAATTCTAAACTTTTGTTTACCCGATGCGTCTTGTTTTTTTGGAACAATCCATATTGGACTGCAGTAGGGGGAATTACTGGGTTTTATGATACCTTGTTCTAACATTTCTTGGATTTGGTTTTCAACTTCTTGTTCATAGGCCTGAGGATAACTGTACGGTTTAGAGTAAATGGGGGAGTTATGAGTAGTGTTAATATTATGTTTTTCTTGATTACTGAAACTGAGTTGATCTCCTTCTTGAAATTGAATATGTTGATAAATCTTTAATAAATGTTTTAATTTTGATTTCTCTTCATTATTTAAATGATCTAATCGATACAGATTTGAATTCTCAAGTGATTCTGTTTTTACATTGTCTGAAGACTGTGGGCTATTATTATATTTTTTAGCTTCAAAAGTTGGATTAGCTAAAAAATGAGTTTGATTTTTAATTGGAGAATCATTAATTAGTTTATATTTTTTGTTGAATAAAGTTACTGTTTGAAATTTGTAGTCTATTATTGCTTGGGCTTGTGAAAGCAAATTTCTGCCAATTAATAAATCATAGTCTGAAGAAAATTTGTGTAAAAGGAATTCACTACTACTCATGAATATGTTGTTGGAGGGAACAATAATCTTTTTTGTGATTGTTAATGGCCCGTTACTTGTGTGAATGAGACATTCAGTATCATAAACATTTAGATTGAAAACATTGGATGTCATCATATTTACTGTTGAACCGGTATCTATAAGGCATTTTAAAACTTTTCCTTTATGGGTAAGTTTTATGAATTGTTGGTTTCCGAAGCTGGTAACGGAAAATTTTCGGCTTGATCGAGCTCTATCTCGTTACACTGTTCAGTTAAATTTTCGGCTACTGGTGTCGAAGTTTCGGCATAATCAAAGCTTTGAGGATATCCGTAATCTTGATAGGATTGTGGATTTGAAGCTAATTGATTGTAATATTCTTGCTGTAAATATTCTTGATAATTCAATTCTTCTTGATACCTAGCTTCTTGATCTGTGCTCATTTTACTCTGTCCACTTTCTGCTGGTCTAGAGCGTTTCATTGGTGGATGTGGAACACCAGGTGTATTATTAACTGGAGCCTTTTGCAAAGTGGCACTCTGAATTTGTCCAAAACGGTTTTGGTCAAATAAATTTTGACGAAAATTTTGTCGAGGTGGAAATTGTACTGGTCTTGTCGGATTTGGTACGGGTGGTAATGGTCGAGGTAAGTAGTTGTTAGTATGAGGCATATTGTAATGTTGTTGTAATGGATGAAATGGTTGTTGATAATATGGTGGATGATTTGGATACGAAACATATTGTGTATTGTTTGGTTGGAGAAATGTTGGAAATTTATGAAAATTGGAATTGGTTGGGAGTGGCTTTAATTCTTTTTCTTGTTTTGTTTTAGTGGAATTAAAATTTTGGCAAGGTTGATCATAAAGATTTTTTTCTTGCAATAAATTTATAAGCGATCTTAAATCGGAAATTTCGCAATTTATAATTCTAATGCAGATGTTAGTAGGTAACTTTTGAATCAAATCGTCAATACTAGATTTAATTAGCCGCGAGTACAGGGTTTTTTCATCGATATTATTCTCTAGTTCTAGCTTACTCATTAAGGTACGCCTGCGCTGTTCAGCTTCCTCCAGAAATTCGCGAACGTTCCCCTGAAAAGGTGTGTTCCTGAAGTCCTCTAGAAGGATGTGATTGTTCGTCTGGGTTTTATAGTTGAGTATCAATTGCTTCCGAAGATCTGTCCAGGTGTTGAGATTATTTATGCCAAGGGATAGCATAACATCAGCACTGATGCAACGTTCCACAAGTCCAAAAATAATCGCTTGTTGCCGTATATCATTAGTCGTGTACAGGGCCAATATGTAGTCGATACGGTTAACAAAGGTGTACAGGGTATTTTTGTTTCCATTGAATTTTTCGACGTCTTTCAATTGATTTATTACTTGTGACATGCTGGCGTCAGAAAGGGTTGTTGCTGCTGCTGCTCCTCCTTCCATTTTGTAAAATTTTTGTTATTGGTTGTTGTTTTGATTATTTTTATATTGTTCTGTTCTTTTTTTTTTTTTTTTTCACTTAACCAATATTTTATTTAAAAGTCTCACTTAATTTAGTTTTTTAGTTTTACTTATAATTCACTTTAGGCTTAATTACAATTGAGTTTGTTTTTGTTTGTTTGCACAGATAGCTATTTCGAATTTTATTGAGATAACCAGGTATCTGGAATTATGTTCTCTCCGAATTCTATCGCGTCTTCTTGAATTAATTTCAAGTTGTGAACATCCGTGGTTTTTTGGCAAAAATGCGAATTGTTGGTTTACACGTCACTGTCGAGGTTTTTCTTATAAAACTTGACGCGATATTTACCGTCGCTTGGGTTGCCTTCGCGTTGGTTGTTTTTTTTCGGATAACAACAAAAAGTATTAGAATTGCTTCAGGATCTATTTATTGTTATCCTACCGGCTGCGCCAATTGAATATTTTATGTGTTTAATCGAATCGAATAAATGTCGCGACACACTCTAACGACAACGTTGATGTAAAAATAAAAGACGAAGCGAGATTTTAGATTCACGACTTGTTTTATTCAATATCAACTTAAGACTAACAGATATTGGTTTAATAAATGATAAAGAAAGCTCTGTTTGAATGTTTACATTATCGAGGGCACCGCTGGTTGCTGGGCACCAAGCGTTGCTCGTTATCTCGGCTTAAGCTGGGAACAAAAATTATGCTGACTATGTGATTTGCAATCGATGCTGATCGATTGGGGAGATGCGCCGGCTAGACGGCTCTTTGTTTACAATTGTTGAATTTATTCTCAAGTGAGGCTTGGGAATGTTTATAATTGGGGGTTTGATTCATTCTCAAGTGAAGCTTGGGAATGTTTATAATTGGGGATATGGAACTCTGTAGACATAATCGGGATGAATATGTCACTATATAAGGCCTAGGATTTTAAGAAATAAAGTTAGTTCAATTTTTATGCTCAACCATACAAGTCTTGATTTATTTATTCAACACATTGTCTAAATCTGTTCAAGTTACTTCGGGTGTTCCACAAGGAAGTCATCTCGGTCGCTTATTATTTATATTGTTCATAAATGATCTGCCATCTGCGATCAGTTACTCTCGAGTGCTCATGTATGCCGACGACGTAAAACTTTGTGTTTCATCTGCTGAGTCTCTTCTTGGGACCAGGTTACAATCTGATCTGTGTAGTTTTCAAACCTGGTGTCAAGTTAATTTATTAAATCTTAACTTTAACTTCTTAAGTGTAACGTAATGTCTTTCAGTAGGCGCCTCTCCTTTGTAAACAATTACATTCTGAATTGCAACTATCTTAAAAGAATTGAGTCGGTCACTGATTTGGGTATCCTTATGGATCCCAAGCTCAAGTTTGATAATCATGTATTGTCAATTACTAATCGTGCTTTTAGTGTCCTGGGCTTCGTAAAGCGCTGGTCGAAACAATTTAACGTTCCCTATTTAACAAAAACACTTTTTACTGCCTTAGTACGGCCTATTTTTGAATATGGATCTTGTATTTGGTCACCCCAATATAGAATTCATCAGGATAGAATAGAATCTGTACAAAAACAATTTCCTCTTTTTGCATTAAGGGCTCTCAACTGGAATACTAACATACGCTTAACTTCCTATCGTTGTAAACTCCATCATTGTCAGGATAGGGAATGATTTTAATGGTTTTAATAGTTTGAAAGTTGATTCTAATGTGGGATACAATTAGTATGATATTATCTTGGTGATTAATCCAAGTGGAGGTTTTAATTAGTAGAATGTTTCGGTTGTCAACACTGTCAAGTCGGTCATAGGTAAGTAACTTTGGGTTGAAGAGTCCCAATCTAGACAATTGCATGCCCATTTCAATGTCTTTTACATATTCTAAAAATTGTAGTAATTGGTAAATAAATGTTTCTTGAAGTGTTCGTTTGATTTGATGATCTATAAATTGTTGCATTTCAGTATTAATTATGTTTATTATACCATTAATGTCTTGAGCTTGCACAGTATTTAAAGATAGATTTTCAATATTTTTTATACCCTTGCAGAGGGTATATTGTTTTTGTCACGAAGTTTGTAACGCATTGAAGGAAGCGTTTCCGACCACATAAAGTATATATATTCTTCATCAGCATCAACAGCCGAGTCGATATAGCCATGTCCGTCTGTCCGTCTGTCTGTCCGTCTGTTTCTATGCGAACTAGTCTCTCAGTTTTAAAGCTATCTTAATGAAATTTGGTACAGACCTGTATTCTCTCTGCACGCAGTTCATATGTAAAAATCGGCCAGATCGGACAACTATATCATATAGCTTCCATAGAAACAATCGCTTGAAAATGCTTAGTATGAACATGAACGGTGTCTATTGACCGATTTCAACGAAATTCACGGAGAATGTTTTTGTCATTGTCCCCCATCTGTTGACCAAATTTCATCCAAATCGGACCACTATATCATATAGCTTCCATGGGAACAATCGGTTGAAAATGCTTAGTTTGAACATTTTCGGTGTCTATTGACCGATTTCAACGAAATTCACACAGAATGTATTTCTCATTGTCCCCATCTGTTGACCAAATTTAAAATCGGACTACTATATCATATAACTACCATAGAAATAATTGGTTAAAAAAAAACAAATTAATGCAATATTCATGACTGCAAGGGTATTTAATCTTCGGCGAGCCGAAGATAACCGTTTTTTCTTGTTTCAAATTCTCGTCTGTCATTATCGTCAAGTGTGCCAAAAACGAATTTAAATAGTGAGCCTACAATGTTGAACAGTCCTCGTTTATTTCGATTCTCATGGTGAAAGATTATACCATTTAATAATGCAAATAATTGATTTGTGATGAATTTTTAAAGCTTGGAATAGTTCTACGAATATATTCATTTGTTATTATTATTTCAGAAACATTAATTAGTAAAGAGTGGTGTTCAAATCTAGTTGGTAATTCTATGGGTTTGTCTGAAAACAGTAAGTATCCGTGGTCTGTATCCAAGTTATTTATTTGAATTTGTTGAGCATGGCATATGGTAGAGAGTATGGATGACAATATGATCATGAAGAAGGGACCTGTGGAGTTAATTTTTTTTTTCTATTTAAATTGTGTTTTGTAATAATGTGTTGTTCTATTTTTGTTAGTAATTTGGTAATGATCGGGGTCTGTTTGAGTACCATTTTGATTGGCTTTAAATGGATTTTCTAATTTTCCTTTTTGTAACGGTCCTTTTCTGTATCTAGTATCTATTTCAAATTCTTGTCGGTCACTGTTAATTTTTTTTATAATTTTTTTCTTTTTTGTCCTGTGTATCTAAAGTTGGTTGTCCTTCATATAAACTTTTACTAATTAATATTCCTTCTTTGTCTGATCGTACGACAGTGCTCGGTGTAGTTTTCTTACACAAACTAATCAATGGTGAGATTGATTCTTCCGAATTACTCAGCCAGATTAGTTTTGCTGTTCCGATTAGACCAACTAGAAACTTTCGCGCTAAGCACGTTGCTTGGTGTTGCTGGGCCACTTGAATGTACTGTCCCGTTAGTACATCAACGTTCAAATAAATAAAATAAATACAAATAAACACAGAAAAGACGGACCTCATCTTCTTCACCAAGAGGTACAAGGTACCGCGCTGGTCCCCACCGATAATAAACGGTAAGCGCCTTAATCCAAGCACCCATGTGAAGTATGTACCTTGGCACAGTGCTGGGCAGAAAACCTGCCTTGCCTTAATGGAAAAGGCACAATGCCAAGCGCTTTTAAGCATCACAGGCGCCCTTCGCACTACCCCCACCAAAGCTCTAGAAACCCTCCTGGGTCTACCACCTCTAGACCTACACGCGAAGCTTGTGGCCGCCAAGTCGGCCCAAAGACTCACAGCTCTAGGCTGCATGTCATTACAAGGCTATGGGCATAGCTCCATAGGGAGGAGTCTGACCACACGATCCGATTACCTCAAACCTACAAACTGCCTAAAAGTTGGAACACGGGTGCATCTAGGGTCCAATGACTGGAAGAACTGCTCCATCCGGCAAGAAGGTTATCTAAACATCTATACGGACAGCTCCTAGATGGCAGGTGGAGTAGGAGCTGCAGTTTATTGTGAACACCCCAGCACCAAGCTCTCTTACAAGCTACCCGACCACTGCAGCATATTCCAGGCGGAGGTCTTCGCCATAGGAAAAGCAGGGGAGGTCGCTGCTCATCTAGCTACGAATAGATACACAATCAACCTCATGGTTGACAGTCAGGTAGCCATTAAGTGTATGGTGTCGTCTACTCTCAGCGCCAAAAAGGTCAAGGTGAGCAGGGAAGCACTAGATATACTATGTACGACCAAGTAAGTACATATCTACTGGGTTCCTAGCCACCAAGGTATCCCGGGAAATGAGGAGTCAGACACTCTAGCAAAGGCTGGCACTGAACTACCTGAAACTAGAACAGAGCAGGTGGCCATGTCCCTAAGATCGCTGTTTAGCAGTCTTGAGAGGAGCACCATCACACTAATAAACCTAAGGTGGCGGAACACCACATCTTATAGAACAGCCAAAATAAGGTGCAACGAGTTCGATGCACAACTTACCTGATTCCAACGGCATCTCTATCGGAAAGACTGTAGGATGCTAATTGAAGTGCTCACTGGCGCATGCGGCCAAGCTTGGTATTACTACGGACACTGACTGCAGAAAATGCAAATACCCTAACACCTCCGAAACACTAGAACATCTACTGTGCCACTGTCCTGCTTTAGAGCGAACAAGGCTAAGATGTCTGGTTGCACCACAAATTCACAAATCGAATGTTTTTACTATGTTCAAAGATGGCATGGCAAAAATCCCCTAGCTGAACCTTCCCCGAGGGTGCCGGCCGGGCAATGGACACTGCATCATCCGGGGCGACCGGATGATACACTGTCACTTGCGCTCCGAGGCAATTCAATGTCTAGCTAAGGCTGGGTCCGGAGTCTTGGTACGTCACGGTGTATCAATATCACCGAACCCAAGCCATGGCTAGAGGTAAGCCTGGCAATAGGTTTAAAATGCTAAGGGTGGCTACCTGAATAAATGAGCCGCGGAGGATCTAACCAAAATGGAAAGTTCGCTAAAGAAGTCAACCGGGGCTGGGATGTCAGCTCAAACGACGGTGTGACTGCTATCACCGGCGGGCACGGGGAGGAGAAATCCTCTCTGCGTGTCGCCAGTGGTCAGGTCTGTTCTACTGCTACTGCCACAAACGAAAGAAAACTCGACAGTATGGTGTCGGTTACGATGACCGAAGAGGAGAGCCTTCTGCGCTCCCCTGTACGCGGTTCCAGTTCGCTGCGTCGGAAAGGGCCAAAGCGTGCGAGGGAGGGGTTGGCGACCTGCTCTACGCACGCTATGGTAAGATTACGTGGGGCGTAGGGAGCGTCTTCCTGCGGCTAAAAAAGCGGCATCCAGAAGATAATGAGGTGGAGGGAGGTGGAAAAGGACCTTGGCCTTGAGTCAATCCTCGAAGCCGCCCAGAGAATGGCGAATGAAGAGAACGGAAACCTGACCGTAGTAGTCAACCCGTTCGATGTAGGCGCGGCAGCTACCCCAGTACTGCAGCTCAATCTACCTAAGAGTAAGTTGGCGTCGACGGAGCTCCTGTTATCCTTAGAGCAAGAGCCTGTCGACGTGGCCTTAGTCCAGGAGCCATGGATGTGGTGGCGGGGTTAAGGTCATCCATCTACAATACATACTACTCAACAACGGTAAGCAAAACAAGAGTCGCCGTACTCATACGGAAAGTCATTCACGCATATGTAATGTCGAATTACAGTACTGACGACCTAGCAGCAGTCTCGATAGAGTGCGGAACTAAGCTCTTGATAGCGACATCATGCTATATGGCGCACGACAGGCTCGCACCCCCGTAAGAGCTAGATAGACTATCCAGGGAGACAGTCTCCGGCACAGCACAGATGCCAACGTCCACCATAGCGTATGGGGTCACCCGACATTAATATCAGAGGTGAGTCTCTTTTTGAATTTGTACTTATCTCTAAATTATGCATTGCAAACTTTGGGGAGGTGCATACATATGTAGACCCCACCGCCTCCAATGTTCTCGATCTAACACTCGCGTCAGACGCGATCATAACAAGCTGGAGGGTCCTCGAAACACCCTCCTTCTCAGAACACAGAACTATACGGTTTGAATGTGACTTGAACAGCACTCCCGAACTCAACTCATGCAGGAAACCATGGAACGCAAACTGGGTAGAGTTCTATAGGCAGGTTAAAACTAGACTATGGGCACCAGGTGAAATTAGGTCAGCATGCGACATAGAGTCATCTCTTTCGTTCATATGGAAGACCCTCCGGAACTCCTTTAAAAAGTCATGTAGACTGTCCAGTCAGAAAAAGACGTCGAGACCACATTGGTGGAACTCCGAACTCTCTACGCAAAGAAAATGTTTGGACTGGCTAAGCACTCCGAGGAGGTTGTAGTGTACGAAGAGTACAAGATCCTGCTCAGAGTCTACAAGCGCAGTATCCGTAGGGCAAAGAGGCATTCCTGCAGGAACTTCTATTCCCAATTGGAATCGATGCCCGAAATAGCAAGACTGAGAAGGCTGCTATCCAAGCAACCGTCTGTTCAAAGGCAGCTGAGACCGCCCACTTCCCAGGATCCGTAGAGCTATCGCTGGGGACGAAGCATTAGGATATTCCATGTGGTGAGCATTAAATCTCCATGGAAATATTCACTACCCAAAAGGTTCGATGGGCCATTGACTCTTTCAAGAGTATAAAGACTACTGGTCTTGACGGTATTATTCCAGCAATGCTACAGACCACAAAAGAGCATTTCTACCCAAAGCTGGTAAATGTGGCCACAGCAGCCCAAAGGACTACAGGCCAATAAGTCTGACATCCTTCCTCCTAAAAACCATGGAGAAGCTACTAGATCTTCATACTAAAAGTAGTGTAGAAGGGAGGCTGTCTACCCAACAGCACTCCTACACAAAAGGGAAATAGGTTGAAACAGTACTGCACACGCTAGTAGTTTCAATCGAAAGAGCTTTTTACCATCATGAATACGCACTAGGAGTCTTCGTAGACATATCAGGAGCGTTTAATAACGTCGATAAAATCTCACCCAACTATCACACACTAGATACGCAGGAAAGTCCAGTCGGAGTGGGGAGCAGCCACAGTGGTTAGAGGCGTAAATAGGGGCACCCCGCAAGATGGTGCTTTAAGAGCTCTGGGCAAGTGTAAGCGCAGCAGCTGAAGTCAGTTCGTTTTCGTTTGTCAAATCGATTGATTCGTAGCCACCACCGCCTTTCCGTATACTCGCCGTCCATAAGTTTGTAAGTATAAATTGACTTGAAATTTGGTTTCATTTTATAAAAAAATCATTCGCGATTTTTCATTGGCGCCTGTGCAGGGACTACGGTTACGGTCGTTGGTTTAAATATTTAAACATTTCAAGGCGTGGTTGGTGTTGCTGTTGGTTCGGCGCTGGACTTGGATTTCGTAGGCTGTGCCAGTGATATTGTCAACAGATGATGATCGAGGTAATGAGCAACACCAGTGAAGATCAGGTAACAGTGCCCAAACGAGTCAGTGCATAGAATCGGTGCAGATATATGTAATACGTACACATACATACGTATGCAGTCGCACTTAAAATATAACCTAAATTATTCGCATAAGGGTCATTTCGTTTCGGCACTGATTTAATGAAATTTTTTAGTGAATAATTTAAAGCAAAATTGCAAACAATACACAAATAAATAAATACATAAAATCATATTTGTAAATTCTTATTTGTATATTACTAATAATTGTGATATGTGATTTGGCTTATAATTGCCCACATACATATGTGCATTTGCTGTTCTCCGCTATTCTCTCATCCGTTTGAATTCTGTGGTGGGTTTCTGACCTTTATGCGTTGCTAGGCGCTTATACATACATGCATACATACATATGTTCAGGCAGGTGAACTTGTGAGCGAGCTTGGGGGCCTAGTTAGTGACATTCTCTTTAGATTGGAGAACAAATCGGTCAGACAAGTCAAGTCCAGTCCAAACCAAAGCTACGCGACTGTGACCAGAGGTCCGCAGCCTCTACCTGAGAGACCAAAAAAGAATACCGGTACGGTGATAGACATGTCGATCAAGGGCAAGGAGACATATGGAGATGTGCTAAATGAGATCCAAAGAAACTGCTCTCTTCAACAATTCAAGGGCTCAGTGTCTGGAATTCGTCGCACAGCAGCTGGCGAGGTCCTTTTGAACCTAGCAGAAGCAGCAGATAAGAATAATGTGCCATTTCAGAAGGCAATCGAGGCTGTTCTAGGAGAAGGAGCAGTAGTAAAGGCTCTCGGCGATAGCGTCAATTTAGAAGTACGCTGCATAACAGAGGGAACAAAATGCGTCCTGGCCACAACGGCACGCTCATAGCTACTCTAGCGTTGCCCAAGGACAACGCGGAAAAACTTCTCAAGTTGGAGAAAATCAGAGTTGGCTGGGCTATCTGTCGTATCCGACGAAACGACTCGCCGAGAAGATGCTATCGTTGCCTGAATTTCGGGCACATTGCAGCGAGGTGCAGAAGCATCCATGATGCTTCGAAACTGTGTTTCAACTGCGGGTCGGCCGAACACTCGGCAAAATCATGCGTCGCAAAGCCTGCGTGCATTCTATGCACTCGAGAAGGGAAAATGAATACATCCCACTCAACAGGCAATCGTCAATGTCCGGCATATCTCGAAGCCATCCAAAAACTCCGGGTATTAACGTTATGCAGATCAACCTGCCACTGCAGAGCAGCACATGACTTGCTCTTTCAGTCAACGCGCGAGAACAACACCGATATAGTCATAATAAGTGAACCTTTTAAAATTCCTACTGCACCAAACTTCGCCAGCAACGCATCAAGCTCTGTTGCGATTTGGGCATGCTCTAAACAGCCACTATACATGGAAAACATCAGCTCGGGGGCTGCTTTCGTTAGAGCCATGGCTAAAGGAATATGGATATACAGCTGCTACATGCCACCCAGCTGGAGCATTCACGAATTTGGAGCCGCATTAGACGTACTGGTGGAGGATGCGCTCACACGCACACCAACGGTTATAGCAGGGGACTTCAACGCCTGGGCGACTGAGTGGCAGTCACAGTCTACCAACGTGAGAGGTAAGATGCTTCTGGAATCTTTTAGCAGCCTCTATCTGGTGCTGATCAATGAAGGAGGGAAGCAAACGTTTAGCAGAGGTAGACTAAGCTCCATAGTGGACCTGGCTTTCGCTTCGCCACAGCTGGCGAGGGCAGCAAGGTGGCTAGTGAGCGATATGTATACGGCTAGCGACCATATGGCTATCATATTCGCCGTTAACAGGCTCATTCATCAGACTCACAGGCAGTCTAGCAGGCGCAACAGGCTGGACACTATGGTACCTCCATTATTCGCAGAGGAGCTACGTGGCATTAGCGCAGCTGGCCACGCTGAGGAAATGACGGCGTCCATTATGAGGAAAATCAACCAAGCCTGTGACGCCAGCATTGCCAGGGGACGGTCATCCAGTCGTAACAAACCGGTGTTCTGGTGGACATTGGAGATAGCAGAGATCAGGCGCGAATGCAACGCCGCCAGAAGAAGGTACACGCGAGCCTCCCGCAGGAGCACACCATGCGAAGACTTGCGCAGCGAATCCAAGTCCAAACGTAGAGCACTGAGCAAAGCGATCCGCGATAGTAAAGCCACCTGCTTCAATGCACTGTGCGAGGAGGCAGACCATGACCCATGGGGAGCGTATAAAATAGTCATGAAAAAAATGCAAGGCCTCAACAACTACACCCCCACAGAACGAGCCAAACTATACGCCATAGCTCAAACGCTATTCCCGTCTCAGCAGGAGAAAGAACCCTACCTCACGACACAAAAAACCTTTACCTTCCTAGCCGTAACACCAGAAGAGCTCGCAGCCGCACTACACCCAAACGTTTTTGCCCAACTATTCTCGACATGCCTGCGCGAAGGGGTTGTATTAAGTTCCAATATCTTTTATTGAATGAATCGAATGAATTTGGTTCTCTTAGGCTAAAGGCTTGCTAGCTGTCGGCGCAGCGGCAGAGCAGCCGTTTTATATAAACATTATATAAGTAAAGTAATTAATGTAAGACGGGCAGAGAGTATGAGTTATGCATGCACATATGTATATTAGCGGTCAGTATGGGAAACATGCTGACTCGGCTCTAAGCGATGAATGCAATGAGTGCATATCATATTACGTTTGGACTTGAACTGTGTGCGGGCACTTGGCACGCTGTCGCTGAGCGACAAAATCCAATGCCCTATGCATATTCGGCTAACAAAGTGTTGCCGGTCAATATTTATGTTGAGTAATAAGAACTCATATGTGCATACACTACAGGGTCTTCCCGACATGTTGGAAGGCCTGATCCCAAAGCCGGAAAAAAAAACCAGATGACGCCTCAGCGTACAGACCGCTATGCTTGTTGGACTCGATGGGAAAACTGTTTGAACGAATCATCTCTAAGGGACTGACGGAAGCGATATACAGAGGGAGAGACCTATCACAAAGTCAGTTTGGATTTCGCAAGGAGCTGTCTACAGTTGACGCCATAATGCTGCTGACAAAGATAGAATCTTCTGCAATAGAAGGGAGGAGATGGAAATGAGGAGTAAAGAAATACTGCCTGGTAATCACACTGGACGTCAAAAATGCCTTTAACTCGGCCAGATGGAGCTGAATAATTGACGCACTTAGAAACTTCGACATTCCACAATACCTGACCAATATAATTAGCGACTACCTCAACAACCGAACCCTCATGTTTGACTCCGATGACGGCACAGCAACATATAACGTCACGGCTGGAGTACCCCGATGACATTGCTTTAATAGTCCAGGCAAAACATTTGCACGAAGCAGAAGCACTCGGCGTGGACTCCATCATGCGCGCGAAGGCTTAGCTAAGCTCGATGGGGCTTGAGCTTGCGACACACAAGACCGAATCGGTACTCATTAGTAGCAGAAAGAGTCGAAGAGATCCATTATATATCTCGGGGTACATATCGACACGCGGCTCTCCATCCGAGAGCACCTTCTCCAAACACACAAAAAAGCGACAGGGATCACCCAACGACCGAATGATGTCGAACCATGGTGGGCCCAAACACAGTATAAGGCGACTGCTAAGCTGCGTCCTTAAGTCTACCATCTTGTATGCGGCGCCGGTATGGGCCAAGGCGACAGAGAAAAGGTCATACATGAGGGGCATAGAATCCTCATACAGACTCAGTGAACTCAGGGTCTCGAGCGCTTTTCCTACTGTCTCTGGGGAAGCGTTGCAAGTTATGGCAGGTATGATTCCTCTAAATATTCTCATTATAGAGTCCAAGAGTATCTACGAGGCCAAGAAAAATGCTAACGAGACAAGGTCGACCCGACAAATCAAAGCTGATGCACGGAGATCAAGCGTAGGTCAGTGGCAGACCAGTTGGGAGAGAGCAGACTCCGGACGCTGGACCGCGCGGCTCATACACAACATAGGTAACTGGATACACCGCAAGCACGGATAAGTTAACTTTCACCTAACCCAAATGCTGAGCGGCCACGGGTGCTTTAGAGCCTATCTTCACCGATTTGGGCACGACGGAAGTGATAGGTGCGCAACGTGTGAGGTCGCAGAAGACGCAGTCGGTTTGGGTCAGAGAGAAGTCGCGTCGAACGGGAAATCGGTGGCGCCCTTGAAGTTGATTCCATCATTTCCCAAATGATAAGCAACCCTGACATATGGGCAGCAGTCAACACTTTTTCTAAAGATGTCATGGTCGCCATTAGGGCGGAGGAGTATATATACTTACTCTAACTTATACCTTTTATTTTATACTCATATTGCTTATTTATTTTGTTATTTTGGCGTCGGCTTGCAGTTGTCTCTCCATATACCATATACATACACGCAAATATAACTGCAGGCTTATCGTTAGTTATTTTTGTTGCTTATTATTTCGATCTTGCTTTTACGTTTGCATTTGTTTTGGTTAATCGATTTGGAGTGCTGATTTACCTGCATCGCCTGATAACATTTGATCAGCTAATGAATTTAATCGCTGTTACATATTATACTCTCTGCAAGAGTATATTGGGTTTTTGCAAAAGTATGTAACAGGCAGAAGGCGTGGCAGACCCCATATAGTATATATATTATTGATCAGCATCACAAGCCGAGTCCGTCTGTCTGTCTGTCTGTCCGTATGAACAAACAGATTTCAGAGATGTTAAGAGCTACAAGTTCGAGCTTTTTTTTTTTTCGATGCCACGCCCCATTCGCCCACAATAAGCAAAAAACTTGACACACCTCGGGAAAAATTAATGTTTTCGGCAAATATCTCAGTAACTATGGCACTTAGGAACACCGATTTGGGTTCAGAAGTTCCTAGCGACAGCATAGTTGCATTACCATTTAAAAATTTGGACTGCCACGCCCCCTTTTCCCACATTTGCAAACTTCAATGCCGTTTTTAAGGGATTTTATTCGTATCGTACAGTATTGTTATTTATAATTCGTGTAGAGACTAACTATATTAAACTATCCTGAAAGGCACATTAAAATCGGGTTATAAACAAGAAAACTAGAAGCGTTACAATATTGATAATTGAACTCAATATCAATATATGAGTGCAAGCGAGACAGAAACATACAAACATTTGATCGAATATTTACGCTTCATGCGTGGCGGCGTAAATATGTGTGTACGTATATAATACATTGTATATACTTGTAAACACATGAATGAATATTTAAATATATGTTAATTTATATTTATATGTTATATATATATATATATATATATATATATATATATATATATTATATATATATACATATATATATGTGGGTTGGTGAATAGATCCCTAGACAACAATAACAACGAGCATACCAACAACACCCAACGTAACCGGCAATATCCAGAAATCGGATGAACACAGCGAATTCATTCAAGAGGCGAATTCGCAACAATTATAATGAACACGAAGAGAACATACGCAGCGAAGAGGAAGAGTTAGTTGAAATTCGGCAGCAGACGGAATGGTTGAATTTAGCTGAGACGACGAAACACTTTTTACTTCTTTTGTATTTCACCATTACTTATTATTTTGTCAAAATCCAAATAAAAACCCCCACATTTTGGGGGCTCGTCCGGGATTTGGATTTTTTCTTTTGTGCGTTAAGAGAAAGTATTTGGTGACGGTATAGAGACAGTAAAACTGTGGAAACGACGCGGAAATTAAGAAGTTAAAAAGTGTTAAAAACAAATAGACGATTTGTTTTTTATACAAAACTAGCGGGCCCGGCGCGCTTCGCGGCGTTCTTGTATTATAGATTTACCTGCTATTGAAAAATCTTTTTTGGTTGGAAAAACATTTTGTTAAAAATAATGCAGACAACAAATTTTCTAAAAAGTTTTTTAATTAAGTGCTTTTAAATAAACAACATTTTTAGTTTTTCCATCTTGACAGTATACATATAAAGCAGATGATTTTCCAACGCGAGACGATCCGACATATAGTTGACCATGGGAGAAAACTGGAGTTTCTTAATTAATGCCGCAAACTTTCAATGATTGGCCTTGTGCTTTATTTATTGTTATAGCGAAAGCGAGGCGAACAGGAAATTGAAGTCTTTTAAAATTGAACGTCAAATCGGGAGGAATCATAGGAATTCTTGGTATTAATAAATGTGCGCCTTTGTACTTGCCTATTATAATAGTGGCTTCAATAAGATTAGTCATTAATTTTCTTACTGCAAGTCTTGTTCCGTTACAAAGTTTGGGATGATTTAAATTTCTTAGCATAATGATTGATGCCCCAACTTTCAATTGCAAATTGTGGGGAGGAATTCCTGGCAAATCAAGAGAATTTAAAAATTCGGTGGGATAATTCACTACCTCATCCTGATCCATAATGGTATCAACCGATTTGTATGAAACAACTGGATTCGTAATTTTGTGTAAAATATTTGCGTTTAAATCATTGACGTCCTTATTTTTTGCTGCTAAAATTGCACGTTCACTAAGCCATGTATGATTGTGATAGTTTTCTTCAAAATTTGGAAAAACTTTTTCGACCAACACTTCTTTCGTGTCTACTAATCGACAAAAGTTGCTTGGTAGTGTGATTAATCCAGTTGCATTGTCAATAGGCATCTTGCCATTTCCCATTTCTAATAACTGCTTTGTAAAGTTAGCAGCACATGGATCGTTTTGTAATTGAACACGCATATTTGTCATCAATTTCAACGTTCTAACATATCTCCACAAATATGATGATTTCAAGCAGGCATTCAATTGATCAGCTGGTGTAGCTCGCGCAAGAACCGGTAACGTTTGGCGAAAATCTCCTGACAATAATATTAAAGCGCCACCGAACAAACGTGAATTTCCTCTGATATCTTGCTTGAAACACTCTTAAATTTTTGTGGCGGTTGAAAGAGTAGCCAGACAGTTTTCCCCGACTGCCAGAAACAAAAAGAGTTGCCTGATCTCCTCTTTGAGAAGAGCATTTTTGCCATTCACATTATGCAAACATGTATGTTGTTGTTTGTGTAATTTTTCCGAATTGTTTTTTATTTTGCTTTTTCTTACATTTCCAAAAAGTTTTTCCATATTTTTTTTTCATACAAACCAAGTAGATAAAAAAGCTGATCTATTAAAAAAAAATGAAAACAAAAGACACTAATTATCATACTGAATTTTGAGTACACACAAGAAGTGAGTTTGCTTTTTATATATATAGATGACGTGTTTAAATGACTTGATTCCCAAAAACCTACGAGGGGCGACAAAAGCGAGTATTTGTGCACTGCACAAATTCGTGTTTGAAGAAGAAGGAGATAGAAATAATAGAAGTCGTCTACGAGAGTTTTGCGGCTTTAAGTACGACGAAAACGACGCCAGATTTCTAGCGAAGTGCGTATACATACGCGAAAAGCTGCCAGATCGTGATTTGATTTTAATAGGCGGTATATTAAATATTGGTCACAGTGCTGAAAATATGATGCTGCATATTTTTCGCAACTTGGTAGCTGGTAATCTGTTGCACAGCAACAAAGACGATGACACCGACGAAGAAGATGAGGAAGAAGAAAACGACACGACAAGTGCGAATGATGTGGACGAGAGACGCAAAACCGAAAACAACAGCAATGACGCGTATGGTATACACACAAACGAAGGTCCAGTAACAAAGCGAAGCGAAAACAGATCACGTAACGACGTGCAACGTGGCAGTTACGATGAGCAACAAGCACCCCGCTTTGCTATGAGTTTTCGTGACATAGAAGATTCAATTCGAACCTATGATGGTTCTGATGAAATATCTGTCGAGCTTTGGGTAGCAGAATTTGAAGACCAGACCGATTTAATGCGTTGGAGTGAATTGCAGAAACTTATTTTTGCAAAAAAGTCGCTGAAAGGAGTTGCCAGATTGTTCATTTTGAGTGAGAAATATCTCAATTCTTGGAATGCACTAAAGCGTGCGCTCTTGAGTGAGTTTAAATCAAGAGTCAATAGCAAACAAATACACACGCTGCTCAGTGAAACAAAACGTCGATCGAAGGAAAGCACTCTTGAGTATTTTTATCGCATGAGAGATATTGCAGCAAGAGGCAATGTTGAAGACGACGCACTCATGCAATATGTAATTGATGGCGTCGACGAGATGGCATTAAATAAATCAATTTTATATGGCGCAAGAATGATTAGTGAATTTAAAGACAAACTAAAAGACTATGAAAAAATAAGTGAGAAAAAGAAAACAAGTGACAAATCAGAAAAAGAGAGGAAAATGCAAAATGGACAAAGTCTACAATATGGTAACAAAAAGATGTAGTTTGTTTCAATTGTGGTGAAAAGGGACATTTGTCTAATAGTTGCCAAAGTAAAGAGAAAGGAAAAAAATGTTTTAAATGTAATCAATTTGGTCACATATCCAAA
This sequence comes from Drosophila arawakana, assembly GCA_018151165.1. NCBI lineage: Eukaryota > Metazoa > Arthropoda > Insecta > Diptera > Drosophilidae > Drosophila > Drosophila arawakana. The sequence continues at coordinate 448,983 of JAECWX010000120.1, read as the reverse complement.
AACTGCAAACAAAATAATGAAAAAGCAAACATTTGTGTTCTCAAAAACAGTTGTGAAATAACATCTAAAGAGGTGTCCCTGAACAATACAAAATGCATGGCATTATTCGACACTGGTAGTAAATTTAATATTATTCGGAAAGACCTGTACGACGAACTTTCCATGCCAAACTTAAAACCATGCAGAGTGTGTTTGATCGGATTTGGAAACGAGAAAAGCTCTGGCGGAGTTAAACCGATTGGTCAGATTGAACACAACATAGTCATCGACGGTGAAGAGTATGCATTAAGTTTTTACGTAGTCGAAGTAAAGTTTATGGATATAAAGCTGATAATTGGAGAAGAGCTTTGTTTGCACGCAGAAATTTCTTTCAATCGTAAGGGCGTAAAAGTTCGAAGAACATTGGCTGAGAACAGCGAATACCTAGATTCGCCTATAATGAAAATTGACGTCGTGGTGAATAATTCGGATCTCGATATAAACGAGGCGGTAAGCGAGACAGCACAACGAGAAGTGCGCGAGTTGATTTCAGCTTATAAACCTGAGAAGACAAGACAACAAATGTTGAAATGAATATCGTACCGAAAGACGAAACGCCAATTTATTCAAGGCCGCGACGTTGTGCACAAACTGAGGCACGCATCATAGAAGAGCAGATCGACGAGTGGCTCAATAACGGAGTAATAGAGGAGTCAGAATCAGAATTTACTAGTCCTGTTGTACTAGTGAAGAAAAGCGACGGCACTCCACGTTTGTGTATTGATTTTAGACGCATCAATAAAGTCATTGTAAAAGATCACTTCCCGCTTCCACTAATTGATGACCAGCTTGATCGTTTACAGGATGCCGTAATTTTCAGTACAATTGACTTGAAGAATGGGTTCTTCCATGTCATAATAGCCAAAGACAGTAGAAAGTATTCATCGTTTGTGACACAAAGCGGCCAATACCAGTTTAAAAAGGTTCCTTTTGGGTTGTCAAATTCTCCTGGAGTGTTTCAAACCAGGAAAGGAATAGCACTGCCATATGTAGATGACGTTATTATCCCAGCTAAAGACGAAGGAGAGGCTTTAAAGAATTTGAAGGAAGTCCTCAAAACGTGTGAAGAATATGGACTAGAGCTGAACTTTAAAAAGTGTCATTTTTTACAAATGCGAATTCAGTTCCTTGGTCACATAATTGAAAACAAAAAGCTGTATCCAACACCATTAAAAATCGAAGCCGTTTCGAAATTCAAGACGCCACAGACGCTGAAACAGCTTGAAAGCTTTTTGGGCCTAACAGGATATTTTAGAAAATTCATCTACAATTATGCTGTCATTGCCAAACCGCTGACTGATCTAACCAAGAATAACACCAAGTTCGTAATAGGTTCAAAAGAAGAAGACGCCATTAACAAATTGAAGAAATGTTTGACTTCCAACCCAGTGCTCGCAATATACAACCAAAAGTATTATACAGAAGTCCATACAGATGCAAGCGTAGACGGTTTTGGAGCCGTGTTGCTGCAAAAGTCACCAGACGATGGCCAATTGCATCCTGTATACTATATGAGCAAGAAGACGACGGAAGCACAGCGCAAGTACACAAGCTATGAATTAGAAATACTTGCAGTAATCGAGGCCTTAACGAAATATAGAGTTTATCTTCTGGGCATTCCGTTTAAAATCATAACTGACTGCAATGCGTTTGCCAAAACATTAGAGAAACAGAGTCTTTGTACGAGAGTTGCAAGGTGGATTATGTTTTTGCAGGAGTACAATTATGAAATCGAACATCGCGCAGGCTCACGGATGCGTCATGTGGACGCACTGTCACGATATACAATAATGAAAATAACCGACGGATGCATTTCAATGGCTATAGCGAAGGCTTAGCAGCAAGACGAACACATTTGCACGATTATGAAGCTCATCACAGAGGAAAATCAGCAGTACGATGACTACTTTGTGAAATCTGGAGTTCTGTACAACGACGCCGAACTTATTGTCGTCCCAAAAGATATGCAGAAGATGATTATCGGAAAAGCCCACGATAGAGGGCATTTCGCCGCCAAAAAGACCAAGGACTTAATCTGCAACGAGTATTATATACCGAATCTGGACGACAAAATTAAAAAATATGTTGACTGTTGCATACCCTGCATACTAGTCAATCGCAAACGAGGAAAGCAAGAAGGTCTATTGCACCCTCTTCAAAAAGATGACGTACCTCTACAGACGTATCACATTGACTTTTTGGGTCCGCTGGAGTCGACAAGCAAGAACTACAAACACATCTTAGCCGTGATAGATGCCTTCACTAAATTTTGCTGGCTATACCCGACAAAGTCAACAACGTCCAACGAAGTCATAGCAAAGCTGCGTAGCCAGAGCTTAATTTTTGGAAACCCCTCTCTTATCATTTCAGATCGTGGTGCAGCTTTTACAGCACAGGATTTTATTCAGTACTGCGAAGACGAAAAAATAAAACTGGTAAAGACGACCACAGGGCTTCCACGAGTTAATGGACAGGTGGAAAGGCTAAACGCAGTAATCATTTCCGTTTTGGCCAAGATCAGCATAGACGATCCAACGAAGTGGTACAAACATGTTAACCAAGTCCAGCAGGCGATTAACTCGACATACACCAGAAGTATCGATACCACACCTTTCGAACTTATGATGGGTACCAAGATGCGTACCAAAGATGACCAAAATCTGCAGGACCTGATACAGAAAGAGCTCATCATTGCTTTTTCAGAAGACCGCAAAGAACTTCGAGCAAAGGCGAAAACCCAAATCTTAAATCTTCAAACGGAAAATAAGAAGACCTATAATTTACGACGTAAACCGGCCAGGCAGTATGACGTAGGCGATTTGGTTGCCATAAAAAGAACGCAGTTTGGAGGCGGACTTAAACTCAAGCCAAAATTTTTGGGTCCGTACAATATCGTCAAGGTGAAGAAAAACAATGCATACGATGTCCAGAAAGTTGGTATCTCCGACGGGCCAAAGCACTCTTCGTCATGTGCAGAGTACTTAAAGCCATGGGCCACGTTCAACGACGGTGGCAGCTACGATGCATTCGAGGCGGATGCATAAGCAGGATGGCCGGATGTGGGTTGGTGAATAGATCCCTAGACAACAATAACAACGAGCATACCAACAACACCCAACGTAACCGGCAATATCCAGAAATCGGATGAACACAGCGAATTCATTCAAGACGCGAATTCGCAACAATTATAATGAACACGAAGAGAACATACGCAGCGAAGAGGAAGAGTTAGTTGAAATTCGGCAGCAGACGGAATGGTTGAATTTAGCTGAGACGACGAAACACTATTTACTTCTTTTGTATTTCACCATTACTTATTATTTTGTCAAAATCCAAATAAAAACCCCCACATATATGTAGGGTTTTTTTATATCTATATATATAAAAAGCAAACTCACTTCCTGTGTGTACTCAAAATTCAGTATGATAATTAGTGTCTTTTGCTTTCATTTTTTTTTTAATAGATCAGCTTTTTTATCTACTTGGTTTGTATGAAAAAAAATATGGAAAAACTTTTTGGAAATGTAAGAAAAAGCAAAATAAAAAACAATTCGGAAAAATTACACAAACAACAACATACATGTTTGCATAATGTGAATGGCAAAAATGCTCTTCTCAAAGAGGAGATCAGGCAACTCTTTTTGTTTCTGGCAGTGGGGGAAAACTGTCTGGCTACTCTTTCAACCGCCACAAAAATTTAAGAGTGTTTCAAGCAATAACACAAATTAACATGAAAATTCTGTTCCGTTCTGCTGGCAATACAAATTGCTTATGATTTATTGCGCCCTACTGAGTACAAAGGGCTTTTCACCATAATTATCGATGTATGGTGTGTATCGATGTATAATAATTGCATAACATTTGCATAATATAATTTCTACTGTTACAATTCGAATTCAGCTGTTACAATGCGAATTCATATTATTTCAGTGTTGACATAAGTCAAAGTAAGTATAACTCAAAATAACTCAAAATAAGTAAATGGCGCCAAAATACATATTTGCATTATGTGAATTGCAAAAGTACTCTTCTCAAAGCGAAGATCAGGCAACTCCTTTTGCCTTTGGAGGTTAGGGGAAAACTGTCTGGCTACATCTTCAACCGACACAAAAATTTAAGAGTGATTCAAGCAATGAAACAAATTAATCTCAAATTTGAAATAGAGCTGAATCTGCAAAAAAACAAATGCCCTCCCCGTGTGTACACAAAATTCAGGATGCTATTAGTGTTCACTGTTTTCATCATTATTTTAGTATCTCTTATTTTGTATTAACTTGGTTTCTATTAAACATTAAATTAAAATATTGAGAACAAAATTGGAAGTATACCTGTCATCGTGTTCGGCGATCTCAGACAACTGAGGTGTTCAAGCACGAACATATTATATTAACAGCAATTAACAACGCAGCGATTATTTTAAGAAACGATGTAAACCCTAAATTTCTAATCTATGAATTTACTTGTCTATCTATGCTTGCGACCCGTTTCCATGCTTGGCAACGAAGCTTAAGATAAAAATACTTCTAAATATAAAACCACGCTCTGTCCTGTGCGGGGGGTACAACACCAAATTCTTAGAGGAGAGCTGTACTTCGCTGTAATTTGTAGCTATATAAGGCCTAGGATTTTAAGAAATAAAGTTATTTCAATTTTTGTGCTCAACCAACCAAGTCTTGATGTCCATTTATTCAGAGGCCTGTGGGCGACAGGTGGATTTTTCAGCCATCCTCTAGGGAAGACTACAGTGAACTTCATGGCACACTGTGCGAAAATAATCTAATTAGATTTGAATTTTTCGAGTTGACGGAAATAATGCGTCAACGAGATGACCAACCATTTGCTGTAGCCCTTAATAATATGGCATCCGCTCATATGACAGACATTGACATTGAGCTTCTTAGATCCAGAGTAGTTAGGGAAGATACGATACCAGAAGATGCTATTCATCTCTTCCACTCCAACACCGCAACAAATTCATACAACACTTTAAAACTGAATCGAATTGCGACCATCCAATATTGCTCTAGTGCTGAAGATTTTGTAATGGGTAGTAATATAGGTGAGGCAAACAAGGCCCGAATGCTTGAATCTGTAAAACGATTAAAAACTTCAGAAACCCAGGGTTTGTGTAGTACTCTTATTTTAAAGATTACAGCAAAGTATATGATGACTGTTAACATAGATACTTCAGATGGCTTAGTTAATGGAGCAACAGGAATACTTAGGCAAATAGATTTAGATTCAAACAGTCATCCAATTATTCTATGGGTAGATTTTCTTGAGTATAGAAAGAAAGTAGAAAGAGTAGAAAGTATAGAAATCTACCCAATCCATTATGGACCCCAAAAGCAAAAACTGTTCGAAGTTTTCAGTTTAGGAAAAATGAAAATGTTACGATAGTTTCCGATCGTACATGCAGAAGGTATTACCATTCATAAAAGTCAGGGAGCAATCAATAAGGTGGTGGTCCACATTTCCGATAGCTTAGATCGAGCAGCTTTATATGTAGGCTGTAGTAGAGGGACAAGTGCAGCTGGACTGTTCCTAGTAGGTAACTTCAACCCTCCGAGGCCCATCCAAGGTCAAAATGTAGTTCAGGAAGAATTAGAAAAATTACGCTCCATTAAGTTACTTAGTACTCAATTCGACTATTTACTTAACAGTTCCAATTTTGAAATCATTTTCCACAATGTCCAAAGTCTGCACTGTCATATTAAAAGTGTTCACATAGATAAGCTAATGCTTTAGGCATCAATGCTTTGTTTTGTTGAAGGCTCGACCTTATGAGACTTATGAAGTCCCAGGGTTTAGAACTGTTTAGGTGAAGGTAGGACTCGATCACAGAGGCATTCTCGTTTTCGTCAGGAACGAACTTTTTGAGAATGTTAGTCTTTGTTCCACAGGTCGCAATATTGATGGTTCGCACGTATTCGAGTACTCAGTTTTAAAGTTTAAGTCTATAGGAGTTTTAGTTATTTATAGGAGCCCCCATTACTCGTTACCTAAATTTAGAAGTGAATTTGAGAATTTATTTTTAGAATATAGCGAAATTTTAGGTAGGGAAGCAGTAATTTTAGGAGATTTTAATTTATGTTTTATGTGACGATTCACATATTGATTGGGCATTTTCAAATGTGTCGCTTGGCCAAGCCAGCGCAAAAACTTATGAGATAGTGCACAGCATTCATGACGCGATTTCCGTAAGAATTTCAGGTAGTCTGTAAGTTGATAGGTCGCGAATTTTTTTGTTTTTTTTCCGCGCGGGGAACATGGAAGTGAGTAATTTATTTAAACAAATACACATTTCAAGTCGACTCGAAGATCTCTTTAAAAGATATAATTGCATCAAAATGACCTCCATGTGGCGTTCCCTGGATACCGATTTAATTTATTTTTTATTATTTAAATCGGGAACGAACCCGAGCGAGGAATTTTACAAGAAATCGGGCGTTTTCGTTTATACTTTGTTATTTTGTGACACCCAGTTACCTATTTTAATAATATAATAATATAATCAGAAATGAAATGAAGAGAGTATTATACGGTCGGGCGCGCTCGACTGTTCTTTTCTTTCATGTTTTTGTTTGGTATCACCTTATATGTATGTATATGGTGTATGGAATATAAAGGCGCCACTGCCATTTATAGAAGGCCGAGTTCCTAGAACGATCTGTTAACCTTCACGGTTATTCCACAGGTTTCTTTTATCCGTGCTTGGTACAAGGCAGAGAGTCCTGTCACCCTGCCTTACTCTACATTAGAGTAACTCCTGCGGACACTGTAAATTAGATTCTCGAAGTTGTCCGCATAAACCTAGAATGGGTTTTGAACAAGGCAACATTACAACCTGAGAAGACGAAAATGGTGAACGATGGTGGAATCAATGGTCATGGATCTCCATCATTAACGGCAGCCAATGTTTTCGCAGTCAATTTGGGCTCCAAGAATAATGGATGCTAAAACACCATGCTTATCTCTACTCATGGAGTGGGTCCTCAACACACTAAGCCACGACTCCTTTATTTTCGTTATTTCCATAATAGATTAACCGATAGCTTAGTAATAAAAGATTGGTTCAAAAAATCAGAATTTTCCAAGTGGGAAAACAAGTAAAAATAGTGTAGGATTTAAGTATTGTTTCAGATTATTTCTAAGTAAGCCATTTTCATATTTCGAAGTTGTTATAAATGTTGTTTTATAAAAGAAAAAATTTCTTTAGAATTTCTATTTTGCAAAATTTGTTGAACATATTTTATGCTAAAAGAGTAATTATGAGTATTCGATGTATTTTTTCTAAATTCCCACAGCGTTATATTTCATATATGGTTTCCAAGGTTTCACACTTTTAAACAGCAATTATGTATTTATTTTACTTGACAAATCTCAGGTAAACCCTGCCTATAAAAACGACGTTCGACATGTGGCCAGTAGCTCGGCAGCAGGTTCGTGTTTATATAATTCCAATGAAATTAATTAAATGTATTTAAAACATTAATTTACAGAGCCATCAACACCGTGGTTGCACAAGCCAAGCGTAGTGTTCTCAGTTGAGGCCTTAAATCGGCATTGGGGGGTAAGTATTAGTGATTTTTCGTGCATTGGTAACAAATATGTTTATGTTTTTGAAAAAAATTAACCTGCGCATGCGATTGGCGACCAGGATAATCATAAATATGAAATAAGATTAATAGTTTAAAAAGAATAACTCGTATAGATTGGATTAGTCAAATTAATAAATATAGAGATTGCAGAATTGCTGGTATAGAAAGAAAATGGCAAAAATGCTATAGTCGAGCGGGGCGACTGTACAGTACCGCGTACTCATTTTCAAATTAGAGCTGTATACTATAGTTATACGACATTTATCAAAGAAGAGGTATATAGAATTACTTTGGAGATGGTGCAATTAATACTAATTTTTTATGCAAATTAGGATATTTGGACCGATTAGAGCTAACAGATAATGTTATCCGATCCGATACCAATATTGGTACTAAAAATAGTACCACAAAGATAATGTTTAAAATTTATTAGTAGACTTTTGTTGATAATCCTTTCTTCCCTTTCGGATCGCAGAACCATGCTTGGTGTAGTTTTCTTACACAAACTAATTAATGGTCAGATAGATTCCTCGTATCCAATTAGCCAAATTATATTTTCTGTTCCGATCCGAAATACTAGAAACTTTCTTCCTTTGTCCCTTCAACTTTGTACCACGAATTATGCTTTACATAATCCGTTTCGTATCTTATGTACTGACTATAACAGTCTTTCTAATGTAGTGTGTGGAGCCACTTCTTTATCAGAACTTAGAATGTCTCTTCTCTCTTACATATCTAATCGCGTGCCTTACCGTTGATCAACGCGTTAGTAACATTTGATTTAATTTTTATTTCTTTTTTTTTTGGTTGGTCTGGTTAGTGTTTTTCTGGTGTTTTCCTAACCCTTGCAACAAATGTTGGACCAACGTTTCTTAATGTTTTAAATTTATCTAATACTTCCCCAGTTAGTCATTTAATAAAACTTAAATTTGCCAATGCCAATTTGAAAACATTTTTTTTTTGTTTCTAAATGTAATTTTCAATCTTATTTTTAAATATTTTTATTTTTTAATTACATTAATTTAATTCATTTTTATACTCTCTGCAAGAGTATATTGGGTTTGTGCAAAAGTATGTAACAGGCAGAAGGAGGCGTGGCAGACCCCATAAAGTATTTATATTCTTGATCAGCATCACAAGCCGAGTCGAAATAGCCATGTCCGTCTGACCGTCTGTCCGTCTGTCAGAGATGGAGATTTCAGAGATGGTTAGAGCTACAAGTTCGAGCTTGGTGTCAAACGATCACATATTTAGTCAGTCAATACAAGAATCTTTTTTTTTTTTTCGATGCCACGCCCCATTCGCCCACAATAAGCAAAAAACTGGACACACCTCGGAACAAATTGGTGTTTTCGGCAATTGTCTCAGTAACTATGGCACCTAGGTTCACCAATTCTGATACGGGAGGTTCGTAGCAACAGCATAGTTGCATTGACATCTAAAATTTTGGACTGTCACGCCCACTTTTCCCACATTTGATAAAAAAGTCTGGAATCTTCAATGCCGTTTTTGGCGAACTTGTTCTTCTCGTACAGTATTGTAGTTTATAATTCGTGTGGAGACTAACTATATTAAACTTTTCTGAAAGGCGCATTAAAATCGGACTATAAACAAGAAAACTAGAAGCGTTACAATATTGATAATTGAACGCAATATCAACCCATAGGTGCAAGCGAGATAGAAACACACAAGCACATGTTCGAACGTTTTCGCTGCCTGTGTGCCGGCAGTGCTGCCTGCGGTCGCTGGCTGCGCCGAATGCACACATACATACATACATATTTGCATCATATACAAACAAACAGATGTGTGTTTGATTATGCTTAGATTGTTTTTGTTTCAACGTGTTTTAATGCAAGTAATTCACATTGTAATATCTCGATACCGATTTTAATAATTTAATCGGGACAAATGCGGAGAGTATTATACGGTCGGGCGCTCTCGACTGTACTTTTCTTTCTTGTTCTGTTTGTGTCGACTGCTAATAGTCTGACAATAAAAATAAAAAATAAAAATAAATGTATAATAGGAAATTTACTTCTATCTCACAAAATCGAGATGTTAAACGTCATTTTGTAAGAACTTTAACAGTTTTGTAACGTCTCTTTTTTTCAACAGGCCTGGCCAATTGTTATCATTTCAGTAATTGGTGCGACATGTGAGCTACTTTCAATAATACGTTTAGCACTAAAGCGAGATGATGTCTGGTACACTAAAACTCTTGCGGCCTGCGAAATTATTGAAACGCGTAAGGACTACCCGGCACCAGTACGAAAGGTAAATTCATTAAGCTATGCATTTAGATTTGTTTTGGTAATGTTTTTGGTAAAATAATTACAGCTTAAAATAGGATGATTTAAAAAATGAAAATGTTTGATTTTTTTTTTATCAAAAAATTACAGAAACTTTAAGACTATCTGACTATATCTTCTTGCTTTATCTTCATTCCTTAATATTTTTTTCAATTATAAATTAGACTTAACAAAAAGGAAAAGTTCAGTCGACTCGTATAATACAGTATAATACTCTCTAAATTTTATTCCCAATTATATGTTTATATTATTTAAATCGCTATCCAGGTATGTATGTATACTATAGGTCTGCGCGGCCAGCGTTCGCCGGTCTGTTCCTACGGACAGAGGGAGATGGATTTATCGTCTCGGCTTTTGATGCTGATCAAGATATATATTCTTTATGGGGCTGCCACGCCTCCTTCTGCCTGTTATATACTTGGCACAAACTCTCTTTTGCAGAGAGTATAAAAATCACAGGGAGCTGTTAGTTATTAGTAAAAATTTAGCACTTGCTGAGTTTACAGTGAGTTTTTCAATCTGTCAATTGCATGCTCAAAGTTTATTTTATATATTTAAAACGAATGCATACTAATTTGTTTAATTGGGTTCTGTTTGCTCCGTAGATCGCTGTCTATAATCAAAAATACGAGACACCTAAACAACTCATTGACGCTCTTCTAGTTGATGTTGATGGTCCTCCATGTAAGTCAAATTATTTAATCAATTCCAATTGAAAAATCATAATATTTCAATTCTCAATTGATTTAAAATTAATGCGCTGGCTAATTTGCTCCTAGGTGACATTTGTAAAGATGATAATGTTGAGAAAGATAGCACGGCTACCAAAAAGGTAATTGCTGCGCATGCGATTGCAAGTCTGGCTGTGATTTACTTGGCATTTGTCGTTTAGCTATGAGTTGGTACCCAAGCATCAAATTATGGGAATATTCACCTTACTATAAAAAAAATATAAATGCGTATCACAGTGATAGAGTAAACGTAACGCGCGTGAAATAAAAAGTCGCGATATATTCGAACAAATTTGGTATATTATTGAAAATCCATAAAATCATTTAAAGTGATATTGGTGTGAAAATTGAGTAAGGACTGAGGCTGGAGCGTTCTGGAAGGACATTTCACAGGATTTTATTATTATTTTGTTAAAAAGCACGAAAAGTATCGCAGAACAGATGATGAAATAGTCAGTCGATTTAGAGATTCGAAAAGTTGAAGTCGTCTAAATAAGTTGAATTGAAAGTCGAATAAAAATTTATTTTTATCATTAAAACCTTGATTTTGATTAATTCAGATAAATAAACATATAATTATCCATTTTTAAATGTGGGGCTCGCCCAAGTCTGAGTCTGAACAAAATTTTTTTGATAAAATTTTGGTGTTCTGTGTTATATAACTAAAAGTTAAAGTTAAAACTGATTTGTTTCAAGCAATTCAACGTATAAAATAACATTTCAATGGTGAAAAATAGTGGAGATGTAAAAAAATAATAACTGAAACCGATGACGACAAGAACGTCGGCAAGCATAAAGAAAAGTCGGAAGTGTTGAGCTAGGTATAAACGATGCAAACAATTTGCAGCAAGTTGATTGCTGCAATCAAATTTGCACGTTTGAACACGAGTGCACACATTTTTAAGCAAAAACAAGAAAGAAAAGTACAGTCGAGAGCGCCCGCCCGTATAATACTCTCTGCATTTGTCCCGATTAAATTATTAAAATCGGTATCGAGATATTACAATGTGAATTACTTGCATTAAAACACGTTGAACCAAAAACAATCTAAGCATAATCAGACACACATCTGTTTGTTTTTATTCGAATACACATACGTTTGGCAATATGTATATGATGCAAATATGTATGTATGTATGTGTGTATTCGGCGCAGCCAGCGACCGCGGGCAGCGCTGCCGACACACAGGCAGCGAAAACGTTCGAACATGTGCTTGTGTGTTTCTATCTCGCTTGCACCTATGGGTTGATATTGCGTTCAATTATCAATATTGTAACGCTTCTAGTTTTCTTGTTTATAGTCCGATTTTAATGCGCCTTTCAGTATAGTTTAATATAGTTAGTCTCCACACGAATTATATAATTACAATACTGTACGATACAAACAAGTTCGCCAAACCCGGCATTGAAGGTTCGAGACTTTTTTATCAAATGTGGGAAAAGTGGGAGTGGCAGTCCAAAATTTTAAATGGCAATGCAACTATGCCGTCGCTACGAACCTCCCGTCCCAGAATTGGTGATCCTAGGTGCCATAGTTACTGAGATATTTGCCGAAAACACCAATTTTTTCCGAGGTGTGTCCAGTTTTTTGCTTATTGTGGGCGAATGGGGCGTGGCATCGAAAAAAAGAGATTCTTGTATTGACTGACTAAATATGTGATCGTTTGACACCAAGCTCGAACTTGTAGCTCTTACCATCTCTGAAATCTCTTTGTTCATACGGACAGACGGACAGACGGACAGACGGACATGGCTATATCGACTCGGCTTGTGATGCTGATCAAGAATATATATACTTTATGGGGTCTGCCACGCCTCCTTCTGCCTGTTACATACTTTTGCACAAACCCAATATACTCTTGCAGAGAGTATAAAAAGTGCAATAACTATTCGACAACTATTTTTGCGTGTCGTCTGTATATAGAATTGTACTGTTAATGGGAAGCAAATGGGAGTTTTTCGAAGCTCTTAGATTTATTAAAAATGACGACGGAAATAATTTTAAAATTCAAAATTTGGTAACTAGTACAATTTAATACACCTTCTGCTATAGACTTTTATATTGTTAAGGGTATTGCTATAAACAGACTTTCAATAGAAACTAGGTATGAACTCTCCTTGGATAATCTGCCAGTCATAGCGACACTGCATCAAACACCGCAACTTAAAATCATGAAGCAGCATATTATTCCACGAGGCGCTTGTGTTGATGTCTTTAAAGCTGATCTGGATAGACGAATCAACCTAAACACAGAAATAAACAGCCCAGATGAGATTAAAGACGCCATCTCAGTCCTAATGAGAAACATTTTGTTAGCAGCATATATTGCTTCTCCGGAAAATCTACGCTCACAAAGCCAACGAAGACATACTGTGACTTTGCTGATAGCTTAGAGGAATGATTTAAGCCTTTAAATCTAACAACTGCGGTTATGCGTCGTTACACTGTTAGAAGTTGAACAACAGATCAAGAAGCTAAAAGCCAAAAAATCCTCCGGCGAAGACCTTCTGGATAATAAGACTCTAAAATTTCTCCCCAAAAAAACTATGTTGTAAATTATATTGCTTCTTAAAAGAATATTACGGAATGGTCATTTCCCAAACAGTTGGAAGACTGTGCTTATCACCATTGTACCAAAGCTAGGAAAACAACATTCGGATGTCGATGGATACAGACCAATAAGTCTGCTTTCTGCCCTGGGAAAAATGACGGAAAGGGTAATACTTAACCGTATTTTGAAACTGGAGACTGTAACCGAAAAAATTCCGCAGTGACAGTTTGGAGTCAGACAAGTACATGGCACGCACGAACAACTCCGTCGAGTGGTTAAGTTTGCCTTAGATGCAATGGAGCAAAAAATGTACGCTGTCGCTGTATTCATGGTTATACAGCAAGCTTTTGATAGGGTGTGGCATAATGGCCTCCTGTTCAAACTAAAGACTTTACTAACACCGCAGCTGTTCATACTTGTTAACAGCTTTTTTTCTTCAAAACGCCTAATCTGCGCTGGAGTCCCACAAGGCAGCGTTCTTGGTTCTACCCTATACAGCCTATATACAACTGATATGCCAACAACAACGACAAAAACCGGAATAGATGAAGTCGATGCACTGGTAGCAACATACGCGGATGATAATGCAGTGAAAACCAGAAGACCAAGTATAGATCTTGCTACGAGAGCCTTGCAGCAATACGTGAGAACTGGGCTCTAAAATGGAATATAGGAATCAACAGCAGCAAATGTGTAAAAGTTACCTTTGCGACAAAGCCATTATCGTGTAGAGGTAACATGATGCTGGGCTCCACACTTCCACACAAGAGCTCGCATACGTACTTAGGTGTCATAATGGACAGGCATCTAAACTTCAAAGCTGACACACAGCAACGGTCCGACAATCGGTGTTGACGAAAGCAGGAAAGATGGCCTGACTACTTGCGCCCAAAAATAAGTTGTCTCTTCGTAACAAAGGCACCATCTACAATACAAGTCTATGGCATAGCAGCAAAGAACAACGTAAATAAAACAGTGTTGCTCAGTCGAAGATCCTAAGGCGTATGTGCAACGCTCCCTGGGACATATGTAATAGGGACACTGAAAGCGGTCTAAGGATTGCTAAAGTAGGCGATATTTATGTTTTGTTTTGCACATAATTATATGGTATTTCTGCAGTATTGGTAAATATGCAATTACTGAATATCGTATGCATTCGATATTTAATATCAGTTATCAATATAAGTGATATCGATATATAGACTGACGATGTTTGATCTAAGTGGCAAATGCATGACTGCCATTCACTGCATTAATTGCATACGATATATCGATACCTTCACCAACAAGCATAGTGCAAGCGATCAATCTGGATACAGGAATTTCAGAGATGGTAAGAGCTACAAGTTCGAGCTTGGTGTCAAACGATCACGTATTTAGTCAGTCAATACAAGTTTTTTTTTTTCGATGCCACGCCCCATTCGCCCACAATGAGCAAAAAATTAGACACACCTCGTGAAAAATCGGTGTTTTCGGCAAATATCTCAGTAACTATGGCACCTAGGAACACCAATTTGCGTACGGAGGTTCCTAGCGACATCATAGTTGCATTGCCATTTAAAATTTTGGGCTTGCGCATAGAAAAGGCGCATTAAAATCGGACTATAAACAAGAAAACTAGAAGCGTTACAATATTGATAATTGAACGCAATATCAACCCATAGGTGCAAGCGAGATAGAAACACACAAGCACATGTTCGAACGTTTTCGCTGCCTGTGTGACGGCAGCGCTGCCCGCGGTCGCTGGCTGCGCCGAATACACTCATACATACATACATATTTGCATCATATACATATTGCCAAACGTATGTGTATTCGAATAAAAACAAACAGATGTATGTTTGATTATGCTTAGATTGTTTTTGTTTCAACTTGTTTTAATGCAAGTACTACACATTGTAATATCTGGATACCGATTTTAATAATTTAATCGGGAAAAGTGCAGAGAGTATTAACTATTAACTATTAATTAATTTATCAATCTAAATTACTAAATTTTTTTTTTTTTTTTTAAGCCTTTTCAGTTTAAAATAAATTTTTTTTCTTTTTATATTTTTACCTTGTAAAAATTATTAATATTAATTTTAATTATATTTATAAACTTATTTTTGCTTAATACTCGCGACTGTTCTTAGTCTGCGTTAATAAATAAATAATAATAATAATAAATAATAATAAATAATACAGTCGGGCGTGTTCGACTGTACTTTTATTTCTTATTTTGTTTCGTTTTGACTACGCATTGTGTGCGAACAATTGTTGCGGGCATAGTGCACGCTGCCAACGACGCCCACATAGACCGCTCATTAAAACGTGTTTCGCACCCTAGTTGTGCTTGACCGCTGGAACAACCACGTTACAGATGATGCTGACGGCGTGGATGTTGCCGATGAAAGAGTGATCACGCCGCTGTTTTGGAAATCTGCAGCCAGAGCAACCATAGATGCGCGGAGCGAAAAAATAACAAGAAAGAATGCTATAGTCGCCTCGCGACTTTAGGATACCCTTTACTCAGTTTCAATATGTTATTAGCAATGGTTAAGAGCATATTTTTGACTGATCGTTCCGATGGGAGTTATACGATATAGCAGTCCGATTTGGATCAAACTTGGTCAGTATGTATATATTGATGGCAATGAATTCTGGGTGAGTTTGATTAACTTAGCTTAGTAAACCCATAAGTTTTTTATGCTAATTCATATTTGGAGCGTATTTTTGACCGATCGGCCCTATGGAAGCTATACGATATAGCTGCCCGATTTGGATTAAACTTGGTCGGTACAAATACTTCCTCGACATGTACTGTCTGTGTAAACAAACTTGTACTGCTTGGGTATTGTACCTTTCATTTGCGACCCATTTCATCTTTCTAGCTCTTATAGTCTCTGAGATCCTTTTGTTCATACAGACGGACGGACGGAGAAACGGACCGACTCTGCTATTGATGCTGATCAAGAATACATATACTTTATTCGGTCTGCCACGCCTCCTTCTCCCTGTTACATACATAAAGCCAATGTCCCCAATCGCATATCTAAAGAATTGAAAGTATTTTAAAAAGAAACTTCTTTCGCAACTCATAGTAAAAAATTTCTATCGATTTAAATAACTAAATTTAATTTTGTTGTTAAGTAAGAAAAATATCAAATTTTGGTATGGTATGTATAATAATGTGAATATTAGTTGTTATACACTGCCATGCACATGAATAGGGACAAATATTTGCAACCGAATAAACAAAAATTTTACTTAACCGTACTAATTTAATCAAAATGTTACATTTTGTGAGTATTCAGTACTTTATTCATATAACCGAACAAAAACTTAATAACCGTTTAAAAACAAATTTTTTTGTTCTGTGAGTTCTCCAAATATCACATACTTTTTCTTAACCTAAAAATTCATGTTTAACTTAAGGTTACATATTTTCATAGATTTTTGGGAGCTTACTTATTGTTAATATTAATATATAAATTATTTTAATAGTGTGTGCAGCCACCCTTGTTAGAAATAACTTCATAAGTCCCATTGGGAATAGAGTCATAAAGAGCCTTGAGGTAGTTCAAGGATATCTCACTCCAGGCGGTGTTGATGACATCTGTTAATGATTCTATGTTTTCGAACTACCTTCCAGATTCGTAAAACTGTTTTGTTATCCACCACCATACGTTTTCAATTATATTGAGATCCGGAGAATTGGGGGCCACTCCATAAGAGCTACATTTTGCTGCTGAATCCAAGATTTAACAACTCGTGCGATATGGATTGAGGCATTATCTGGTTGAAATGTCCAAGTAGATTGCCTGAAGATGTTGTTCATCTCGGGAAACGCTTGCTCCAGCAAGCCTTTGTAGTGAGTTGCATTCATTTTGTATGAAACCACCTGCACCATAACGCCTTTCTCCCGACTATGATGACGGAACAGAAAGTGTTCTTCTTTCCGAATATCATGAAAATAATACGAAAAACCATCAGGTCCATCCAAATTGAAACGTTTTTCATCCGAGAACACCACGGTATGCCATTCCTTCTGGCAAGTCGTATGATTTCGAGCAAATACTTGACGACATTCTTTTCGCTGGTTGTTAAGTGGTGTTTTTTTTTCATTTTTAATCTTTTTAGATGGTCTGCATTACGAATTACTCTCCTTACAGTGTTAATTTGCAATTTTGAGTGAATTTTCACAGCTGAACTCTGCGAATTTGAGGCTTCTCTGAGAATTCGTCGCTCTGCAGTCGATGAAAGAGCTTTTTTTGTACGCCCTTCATATTATTCCCATAATTTGAAGGGTTTTTAAGAAAATTGCATATAACACTTTTGCTTTTTCCTATTTTTTGCGCAATTTCCCTGTACGGAAGTTTGCACTCCTTATAAGCAATTATTTTTGCTTTTTAGACCCCGTACTCTAAAAAAGAGTAGAGGGGTCTATTAGGTTTGTCAGAAGCGAAATGTGCGTAACAGGCAGAAGGAGGCGTGGCCGACCCCATATAGTATATATATTCTTGATCAGCATCAACAGCCGAGTCGATATAGCAATGTCCGTCTGTCTGTCCGTCCGTATGAACACCTGGATCTTTTAAACTACAAAAGCTAGAGGCACCAAATTTATAATGAAAGTCGGTTATTAACCCAGGCAGGTTAAGTTTATTTCAAATTTTTGCCACGCCCCTTACCGCCCCCGCAATGAGCAAAAAACCAGACACACCTCGAACAAAATGTACTTTTAGGCCAATAACTCAGTAACTATGGCACTTAGGAACACCATTTCTGGTAAACAGGTTGCTAGAGACAGCCTTAATGCAATGCCATTACAAATTTTGAGCTGCCACGCCCCCTTTTCTCATTAGAGTTAACCAAACGTTTACGCTTTAATGCAATGCCAAACTATTCTGAAAGTGGCATCAACATACTACCTTTAACAAAAGAGCTACTGCGTTAGAAAGTTTGTTATTTAACTGCAATATCACTTACGCGCGAGAGCGAGACAGAAACATACAAACACATGTTCGAACGTTTTCGATGCTTGTGTGGCGACAGCGCTGCCGGCAGACGCTGTGGCGACAGCGCTGCCGGCAGACGCTGGCCGCGCCGAATACACACATACATACATACATGCATACATATAATTTCAAACGAATGTGTGTTTGTATGAATAATATGTAAATGCTGATATTCGGAGAATTCTTGAAAGTGGCGCGTGGCAATGCGAATTGTTAAGTTATTTTTTTATACTCTCTGCAAGAGTATATTGGGTTTGTGCAAATGTATGTAACAGGCAGAAGGAGGCGTGGCAGACCCCATAAAGTATATATATTCTTGATCAGCGTCACAAGCCGAGTCGATATAGCCATGTCCGTCTGTCCGTCTGTCCGTCTGTCCGTCTGTCCGTCTGTCTGTCTGTCCGTATGAACAAACAGATTTCAGAGATGGTAAGAGCTACCAGTTCGAGCTTGGTGTCAAACGATCAGATATTTTGTCAGTCAATACAAGAATCTTTTTTTTTTTCGATGCCACGCCCCATTCGCCCACAATAAGCAAAAAACTGGACACACCTCGGAAAAAATTGGTGTTTTCGGCAAATATCTCAGTAACTATGGCACCTAGGATCACCAATTTTGGAACGGGAGGTTCGTAGCGACGGCATAGTTGCATTGCCATTTAAAATTTTGGACTGCCACGCCTACTTTTCCCACATTTGATAAAAAAGGCTGGAACCTTCAATGCCGGGTTTGGCGAACTTGTTCGTATCGTACAGTATTTTAATTGTATCATTCGTGTGGAGACCTAACTATATTAAACTATACTGAAAGGCGCATTAAAATCGGACAATAAACAAGAAAACTAGAAGCGTTACAATATTGATAATTGAACGCAATACCAACCCGTAGGTGCAAGCGAGATAGAAACACACAAGCACATTTTCGAACGTTTTCGCTGCTTGTGTGGCGGCAGCGCTGCCTGTGTGTCGGCAGCGCTGCCCGCGGTCGCTGGCTACGCCGAATACACACATACATACATATATATGTGCATCATATACATGTTGCCAAACGTATGTGTATTCGAATACAAACAAACAGATGTGTGTTTGATTATGCTTAGATTGTTTTTGTTTCAACGTGTTTTAATGCAAGTAATTCACATTGTAATATCTCGATACCGATTTTAATGATTTAATCGGGACAAATGCAGAGAGTATTATACGGTCGGGCGCGCTCGACTGTACTTTTCTTTCTTGTTTAAATTTCAATTCAAAATGTACATACATACAAAATTTAAATTTTTAAATTTCATTTGAAAATTTTAATTCAAATTGAATACAAATGTACACTACTATGAGAGTACGGGGTCTTTTATAGTCGTCTCGATCGACTGTAGCCTTTCTGACTTGTTCTACATCGATGAGTGCTTTACCGCGGCCTATAGTGTTTTTATACTCTCTGCAAGAGTATATTGGGTTTGTGCAAAAGTATGTAACAGGCAGAAGGAGGCGTGGCAGACCCCATAAAGTATATATATTCTTGATCAGCATCACAAGCCGAGTCGATATAGCCATGTCCGTCTGTCTGTCTGTCCGTCTGTCCGTATGAACAAACAGATTTCAGAGATGGTAAGAGCTACAAGTTCGAGCTTGGTGTCAAACGATCACATATTTAGTCAGTCAATACAAGAATCTTTTTTTTTTTGAATCCAACGCCCCATTCGCCCACAATAAGCAAAAAACTAGGCACACCTCGGAAAAAATTTGTGTTTTCGGCAAATATCTCAGTAACTATGGCACCTAGGATCACCAATTCTGGAACAGGAGGTTCGTAGCGACGGCATAGTTGCATTGCCATTTAAAATTTTGGACTGCCCACTTTTCCCACATTTGATAAAAAAGTCTGGAACCTTCAATGCCGTTTTTGGCGAACTTGTTCGTATCGTACAGTATTGTAATTATATAATTCGTGTGGAGACTAACTATATTAATCTATACTGAAAGGAGCATTAAAATCGGACTATAAACAAGAAAACTAGAAGCGTTACAATATTGATAATTGAACGCAATACCAACCCATAGGTGCAAGCGAAATAGAAACACACAAGCACATGTTCGAACGTTTTCGCTGCCTGTGTGCCGGCAGCGCCGCCCGCGGTCGCTGGCTGCGCCGAATACACACATACATACATACATATTTGCATCATATACATATTGCCAAACGTATGTGTATTCGAATAAAAACAAACAGATGTGTGTTTGATTATCCTTAGATTGTTTTTGGTTCAACGTGTTTTAATGCAAGTAATTCACATTGTAATATCTCGATACCGATTTTAATAATTTAATCGGGACAAATGCAGAGAGTATTATACGGTCGGGCGCGCTCGACTGTACTTTTCTTTCTTGTTTTTATATTGTTAACGCTTATATATTTAAAAACAAATTAATTACAAAACGAAAAATTTGCGCACAATGCATTGCAATGATAAAATAAGAATTGTCCCTATTCAAGTGCATGCGAAAAAGTACAACACTCTTGGAAGCACAAAGAAAAAACAAAAATAAATTTTAACGGAACATTGACTACGTCTCTCTCATATATTCATAGTTTGCCTACATTCTGTTTGTTGGATCATAGAATAAGAAAAAAACATTGAATTTGTAGCATTAGATTACTTGAAGTAAAGCTCTTGTATTTAAGCTAGCATGTAAGTTGCACAGCAGTAGCAGTAGCAGTAGCAACAGTAGATTACGAGAAATAATAAAAGAAAAATATGTAAATACTTGTCCCTATTCAAGTGCATGACAGTGTATATATATATTCTAATCCACTTGAAGTTTAAACAGCACACCTGTCGACTACAATGGAGTAAAAGCAGCTGTTTTCATGATTGTAAAAATGGCTAAGCCACACCACAAATGAGTGAGTTAAAACGATAAATTATATTACAACTATTTAAAAGAAAATTAATTAAAAGTAACAAAAATAATATATATACCTACCTAAAATAAATCAAAAGCAAACATACATTGTATTGCATTCCTGCGATTAAATTTATAAGTCATCCACAATATATTTGTTCGCTGTTAAAATCAGAGAAATCGTAATGTCAAAAGAAAAAGAAAACAAGTAAGAAAGGCTACAGTCGATCGAGACGACTGTAAAAGACCCCGTACTCCCATAGAAGTGCGCAATTGTATTCAATTTAAATTCAAATTTTCAAATGAAATTTACAAATTTTAATTTTATATGTACATTTTGAATTGAAATTTAAAAAAAATTAAATTAACAATTCGCATTGCCGCAACTCTATCAGTTGCACCACGCGCCACTTTCAAGAATTCTCCGATAATCAGCATTTACATATTATTCATACAAACACACATTCGTTTTAAATTATATGTATGCATGTATGTATGTATGTGTGTATTCGGCGCGGCCAGCGCTGTCGCCACACAAGCATCGAAAACGTTCGAACATGTGTTTGTATGTTTCTGTCTCGCTCTCGCGCGTAAGTGATATTGCAGTTAAATAACAAACTTTCTAACGCAGTAGCTCTTTTGTTAAAGGTAGTATGTTGATGCCACTTTCAGAATAGTTTGATTTTATATGTCTCTATACGAATGTTGAATTACAACACTCTACTATATGAATAAATGCCTTGAACATGGCATTAAAGCGTAAACGTTTGGTTAACTATAATGAGAAAAGGGGGCGTGGCAGCTCAAAATTTAATGGCATTGCATTAAGGCTGTCTCTACCAACCTGTTTACCAGAAATGGTGTTCCTAAGTGCCATAGATACTGAGTTATTGGCCTAAAACTACATTTTTTTTTTCGAGGTGTGTCTGGTTTTTTGCTCATTGCGGGGGCGGTAAGGGGCGTGGCAAAAATTTGAAATAAACTTTACCTGCTTGGGTTAATAACCGACTTTCATTATAAATTTGGTGCCTCTAGCTTTTGTAGTTTAAAAGATCCAGGTGTTCATACGGACGGACAGACAGACGGACAGACAGACAGACGGACATTGCTATATCGACACGGCTGTTGATGCTGATCAAGAATATATATACTTTATGGGGTCGGCCACGCCTCCTTCTGCCTGTTACGCACATTTCGCTTCTGACAAACCTAATAGACCCCTATACTCTTTTTTAGAGTACGGGGTCTAATTAGCTAATCTCATTTGAAGTGTTTTTTTAAAGACAGCTTATTCTTAAAATGTATGTATATTAAAACCTATGAATGGTTATCTTTCGATTGTATATTCCAAAAATCGTAATGAATTAAAGTATGATGTTTAATGGGCACCTGAAATAAATATTGTTGCATTGACATTAGGGTAAAGGAATGTAGTTTCAAAGTCTTTACAGGTTGGGAGGGTAAAGAAGAAGAACATCAACATCACAGTTCTTCTCCAAAGATTGTCATTTTGGCCGTGGTTCTGTTCGTTTTATGGATATCATATTTTTCCTTATTCAACTCTGTCTACAAATTTTAGTTATGTGGCACAGCAGCTTACTAGGTGGCAAAGTACCCACCCCATTTTCCCTGAGCTCAAGTCGACACCGTAGGCAGAGTACGCCTCCAGTCTGCTGCACACTTCATGTGTTCGTTACACACTTAGTTATATACAACGCCTTGGAAGACACCCAAATGAGCTTGCCAGAAGACTCACCACCAAGCCAAGAAAAGAAGACTCAAAAGGAACCACCCATTGGACCAGGTTCCCCCAATAACTCCTCAAGAAAATTTTAAATAATGTAAATATGTACCGACTGTGATCAATTGTTCTTTTTTTTGTTTTCCCTTAATGTAAAACTAGATTAAGTTGCCACAAAAGGCCACCCAAATGAGCTTGCCAGAAGACTCACCACCAAGCCAAGAAAAAGAAGACTCACAAGGAACCACCCATTGGACCATCCATTGGACCAGGTAGCCCCAATAACTCCTCAAGAAAATTTTAAATAATGTAAATATGTACCGACTGTGATCAATTGTTCTTTTTTTTTGTTTTCCCTTAATGTAAAACTAGATTAAGTTGCCACAAAAGGTAGCAGAAAGCTTTTTGATTTTACGAGAAGCGCCTTTGGGCTCCAATATAGGTAAACATGGAGGTCAGAGACCCCTTTGCCAAAAGCCGCACTACGGCCCACTCGCCGGTGCTGGCCACGGCACTGGAACAACCAACGCATAGTGTTGCGAGCCCAGAGGGTACGGAAAGTGAACCAGCGAATCTCGCTGAAGTTCACGAAAAGATTAGCGATGTATTACACGACTTATCCGTCATGTGTATGGGACAGCGGCACATCAACCAGCTCATCAGGCACATGGTGGTGCAACTAGTGCAGCTAAACGAGGCCGCCCGGAGTATGACCCGGGGCGAGTACTGCTGCATGGAGACCCAGACCTTGACGGTCGCACATCGAGAGCAGCTGCAACGCAGACGTCTCCGCAAAAGGAAAGCGCCATCAGGCGTGTTCCCAAAGGCCAGACATTGAGCCACGTCACACCAGAAAGGCCCAGAGAGGCTACAGTAGAGCAGAGGCCTACACCGCCAAAGAAGATCAGATCGAAGAGGCCAGAGAATGTTGAAGTTCATGCCCGCCAGCCTAACCCCGAGACGGAGGCCCTTCGGGTCGCCCCATCTAATGGTCCAGAAGCCCGCACACGCGGAAGAAGACCCAAAGCAAAGAGCGAAGCCATCAGAGTGACAGGTAATCCCGGCTGCACGTACGCAGACCTCCTGAAGTCGGTCAAAGAAAATGAGTCGCTCAAGGACATTTGTAGCGAAATCCAGGGCATTCGCAAAGCTGCAAACGGCGACTTGCTGCTGCGCCTTATTAAGCGTCCCACACGTAGCACCTCAGAGCTACAAAAAACCGTGAGCAATGCCCTTGGCTCAAACGCCACTGTGAAAGCTCTCACCGAGCAGCAGAGGGTCGAAATTCGGGACCTTGACGAGATCACCACCAAGGAGGACATCATCTCAGCCGTCAACACAGCAACGGGGGGAAACTGCTTCACAAGCGAGGCAGTTATTTCACTCAGGGCGACGAGAGACGGCCTACAGAGAGCTATTCTATCTCTACCTACAGCGAGCGCCCAAGCGTTGGCCCAGAAAGGCAAAATCCGCATCGGGTGGGTGATATGTAGGATTAGACCCGTGATCCAACCACAACGGTGCTACAGATGTCTAGAGTTCGGACACATTGCCCTAAACTGTAAAAGCAAGGAGGACATGAGAGGAGCTTGCTTTAAATGCGGCGAAACCGGCCACCAGGCAAACAAGTGCCAAAACACGCCCTCCTGTCGCGTCTGTGCACGACACAAGCTCGAACCCTCTAACCACGTCTCGGGTAGCTTCAGATGTCCAGCATACCGTGAAGCAATTCAAAATTCACGATGCTGAGGCTCCTCCAGCTCAACCTCAACCACTGCACGGCCGCCCAGGAACTGCTGGCTGAGTCAATTAGAGAGTTCAGAATAGACTTGGCCATTCTGAGCGAACCCTATAGGGCTCCAACCTGCGGTACGTGGACCGCGGACCATTATAATAAGGCAGCAATTTGGACATGTGGGTCACCACCACTACCAGTTAGCGACACTAAACAGGCGCGTGGCTACGTTAGAGTAAAAGTCCGGAATATCTGGATTTACAGCTGCTACCTCCCACCCAGCTGGTCCCTGGCCGAGTTCAGCAACTGCATTGACGTCCTAGCCGACGATGTAAGAGCTCACTCTCCGGTCATCGTTGGAGGTGACTTCAACGCGTGGGCAACTGATTGGCAGTCGCCGTCAACTAATGCAAGAGGGAGCATACTCGTGGAGGCGTTCTCGTCACTAGACCTTATTCTCCAGAACCACGGAAGCACCAACACCTTTACCAGAGCAGGAGGCGGATCCATTATCGACCTTACCTACGCAAGTTGCCAGATCGCCAGAAAAATGACTTGGAAACTGAGCGACCACTACACTGCAAGCGACCATCAAGCCATTTTGTGTGAAGTCCTCAGCAATTCTCAACGCTCTGGCACAGCGACAAGACCTCACTACAGGGACTCAACTCTAAACATCCAAGTTTTCAAGGACGCAGTCAGTTCCACAACGGTAACTGGCACTGCCGAGGAGATGGCCAATCAGCTTATGAACAGAGTTAAGTTGGCGTGCGAATCAAGCATGAAAAAGAGCTGTGCCTTCACCGGCCACAGGCCAGTGTACTGGTGGAACCAGGACATCCACACAGCCAGGCAGGACTGCATTCGCTCACGGCGACTTTACTACAGAGCCCGTGGATGTCCAAACTACGAGGATCTAAGAGCAACATACGCCGCCAAGAAGAGAATTCTCAAAAAAGCCATAAAAGAAAGCAAAAGAAGATGTTTCCTGGAGTTATGCGACGAAGCTGAACATGACCTGTTCGGTAGAGCCTACAAAGTGGTCATGAAGAGGATGAATGCCTTCAAGAGCGCAGGCCCCTCGGAACACAGCAAACTCCTGCAAATAATCGAGACCCTCTTCCCTAAGCAGCAAGAGCCCCCTGACATTACAGAACCACTACCTCATCAAGAGATACTGCCTGTCACAGCAGAGGAGCTGCTCCGATTGGCAAGATCGGTCTCCAACAAGAAAGCTCCAGGTCCGGACGGCATCCCGAACAGAGCGCTAAAACTGGCGATCAGTCTCCTGCCAACGGTGTTTACCCAGGTGTTCAACAAATGTCTTGCGGACGGTATATTCCCCCGGATATGGAAGCACCAAAATCTCGCGCTTATCCCGAAGCCTGGCAAAGACCCTAACGAGGCCTCGTCTTATCGCCCAATTTGCCTCCTGGACACGGCAGGAAAAATCTTCGAAGGCTTAATCGAAATACGCCTGAGAACCGAAATCGAAGCCCGGGGCGGCCTCTCGGATGCCCAGTTCGGCTTCAGGAAGTCGCGCTCAACTGTCGATGCGCTCACTAAGGTAACTAAAACGGCCTCTAATGCCATTGAAGGGACCAGGTGGCTTGGTGGAAGCAAGCAATACTGCCTCGTAACCACTCTGGACATCAAGAACGCCTTTAACTCAGCGTCCTGGGCAAGGATACTGGATGCTATCAGGAGTTTAAACCTGCCTATTTACCTCACCAATATAATATGCTGCTACCTGCGCGAAAGATGGCTCCACTACACCTCTGAGAACGGTACTCATACGTACCAAGTAACACGAGGGGTACCACAAGGCTCGGTTCTTGGCCCGCTCCTTTGGAACACGATGTACGACGGAATCCTGAGGCTCGATTTTCGGCAAGGTGTGGAGATAGTTGGATTTGCCGACGACGTGGCCATCGTCACGGTGAGGAAAACTATTCCCGAGGTCGAGGAAGCAACAAACGAGGCCATCTGCCGCATCGGGAACTGGCTCAGGCTCGCTGGTCTGGAACTGGCCAACCACAAAACGGAGGCTGTACTGATCAGCAGTCGCAAAAGGGTGGAAACAGCCCACGTAGTCATAGGAGGAACCACAATTTCATCGCAAAGAGCAATAAAGTACCTGGGGGTCATGCTGGATACTAGGCTGTCCTTCAGAGAGCACCTGGAGGCTTCCCATAAAAAAGCCAAGCTCACACTGAACGCGCTAACGAGAATGATGATGAACCACAGGGGCCCCAAATCAGCCAGTAGAAGGCTCCTCTTTAATGTGGCTAGGTTGACAATGCTGTACGCTGCACCAATTTGGCGGAAAGCAACCAACAGGATCAGCTACATGAAAGGGCTAGTCTCGAACTTCCGAACGGGAGCTCTGCGTGTGTGTTCTGGATTCAGAACAATATCCACCTACGCGGCCATGGTCATAAGTGGCATAACACCCGTCGAGCTGGCAGTGGCAGAGGCAAGCGAAGTCTACACCAGCAAGAGATCGCCGACTGCTATGGCAGACATCGCCACAATTAAGCAGGTAGCGAATGACAGAATGCTTTCAGAATGGCAAACCAAGTGGGACAGATCATCCCAGGGGCGCTGGACCCACAAACTAATCCCGGACATCGCAACATGGATAGGACGCAAGCACGGCGAACTTACCTTCCATCTCACCCAAGTACTGAGCGGCCACGGAGTCTTCAAGCAATACCTCCACCGCTTTGGCCACGAGGACGACCCACTTTGCCCAGTGTGTCGCACTATCGAGAGCGCGGAACACGTTCTGCTCAACTGCCCACGCTTCTCTGCCGAGAGGGCGCAATTGGAAGGAACACTAGGGGTGGTACTCAACACCTCAAACCTGGTCCCACTGATGCTGGTCAGCCACCGAAACTGGACGGCAGTTTGTACATTCGCTCACCTCCTATGCACCGAGCTACGCCGGCTGGAGAGATTGCGGAGAACTAACCCAGAGAGGCCATCTTAGGCCACCCAGACTTGCGAAGCATTGCTTCGCGGCGGTACCGCAAGTCTGGCTTACCCCCCACCCCTCCCTTTGTATATCTTGTACTATAATTAACTGAATAAAAAAAAAAAAATATACCCTTTTACTCTACGAGTAACGGGTATAAAAAAAACACGAAAGAAAAGTACAGTCGAGTGCGCCCGACCGTAAAATACTCTCTGCATTTTATTTCCGATTATATAATAATATGATTAAAATCGGTTTTTGGGTATTGCAAAATAACAAATTATAATCGAAAACGCCCGATTACTAGTAAAATTCGCCGCTCGAGTTCGTTCCCGATATAATAAATAACTTAAATCGGTATCCAAGGAACACCACGTGGAGGTCATTGCAATGCAATTTGATCTTTTAAAGAGATTAAATAAATTACTCACTTCCATGTTGCACTCGCGGAAAAAAAAAACAAAAAAATTTCCGACCTATCAACTTACAGACTATCTGAAATGCTAACGGAAATCGCTTCAAGAATGCTGTGCACTATCTCAGTTTTTGCGCTGGCTTGGCCAAGTGACACATTTGACAAGAAAAAACGGTTATCTTCGGCTCGCCGAAGATTTAATACCCTTGCAGTCATGAGTATTGCATTAATTTGGTTGTTTTAACCAATTGTTTCTATGGTAGTTATATGGTATAGTAGTCCGATTTGAAATTTGGTCAACAGTTGGGACACAATGAGAAATACATTCTCCGTGAATTTCGTTGAAATCGGTCAATAGACACCGAAAATGTTCATACTAGGCCTTTTCAACCGATTGTTCCTATGGAAGCTATATGATATAGTGGTCCGATTTTTACATATGAACTGCGTGCAGAGAGAATACAGGTCTGTACCAAATTTCATTAAGATAGCTTTAAAACTGAGAGACTAGTTCGCATAGAAACAGACGGACAGACAGACGGACATGGCTATATCGACTCGGCTGTTGATGCTGATCAAGAATATATATACTTTATGTGGTCGGAAACGCTTCCTTCAATGCGTTACAAACTTCGTGACAAAAACAATATACCCTCTGCAAGGGTATAAAAATGCCCAATCAATATGTGAATCGTCACGTGTTAAGGACATTTTCAAATCTAAAAGGGATCTAAATCCTTTCCTTCTTAAATCCCTTCACTTCACTATGTTCTACAAATAAATCCTCTAACTCAATTCTAAATCTAGGTAACGAGTAATGGGGGCTCTTATAAATTACTAAAATTCCTATAGACTTAAACTTTAAAACTGAGTATTCGAATATATGAGAACCATCAAAATTGCGACATGTGGAACAAGGACTAACATTCTCAAAAAGTTCGTTCCTGACGAAAACGAGAATGCCTCTTTGTGATCGAGTCCTACCTTCACCTAAACAGTTTAAACGTACAGTAATTCTAAACCCTGGGACTTCATAAGTCTCATAAGGTCGAGCCTTCAACAAAACAAGGCATTGATGCATAAAGCATCAGCTTATCTAACTGGACACTTTTAATATGACAGTGTAAACTTTTTCGCGGGATTGAAGTTGCCTACTAGAAACAGTCCAGCTGCACTTGTCGCTCTACTACAGCCTACATATAAAGCTGCTCGATCTAAACTATCGGAAATGTGGACCACCACCTTACTGAAGGTTGCTCCTTGACTTTTGTGGATGGTAAAACCTTCTGCAGGTACGATCGGAAACTGTTTGCGATCTATCGATACATTTTCATTTTTTCTAAACTGAAAACTTCGAACAATTTTCGCAATTGGGGTCCACAATGGATTGGATAGATGTCTATACTTTAATCGTAATTCTTTTCCTACTCTTTCCTTAAAGAAATCTACCCATAAAAAAATTGGATTACTGTTTGAATCTAAATCTATTTGCCATAGGATTCCTGTTGCTTCATTAACTAAGCCATCTGAAGTATCTATATTAACAGTCATCATTTATTTTGCTCTAGTCTTCGAAAATTGGAGTAGTCCACAAACCCTGAGTTTCTGAAGTTTTGAATCCATTTGATAACAGGCATTCCTCCAAAAAAGTGATCAGTTTTGACAATTTACTGGCTCCCACCATTGAAATTCAGTCAATAATTAATAGTTTGAGATCGATCTCGAATGTATTAAATAAGTAAATCGCCGGATAAGGTCCCAATTCGATCGGACTGGTTTACAGGAAGACTAATCATTGAATGGAGTGTACAACCTCCTATTCGGAATGCTGCCTTCCCTGCAGTCTTGCGGTAGCGCTTGATATATTACCGAAATAAGTCGGCTTTTGCCGAAACCTGCTCCACCACCTATAAATTCATATTCAATATTTCGAATATTTAAAATGTTAACCTGAGGTACAACTACTCAAAATCTATTTTCTAAATTTTCCTGGTCATCTACATTACTAACTCATCTTCCTGATTATCATCTAATACTCTACTAACTCACTATCATTTAAAGTATTGAATCTGCTACGATTAGCTTCAATAAACTCCCTATTCAGGTTCGCTGTCAATACAGTGGTTGTTGACCAACATACCAGTGATGACATTCCGACTGTATCAACTAGTCAATCTACCAGTGTTGTAAGTTTAAAAGACGTTATGACAGTGGTAGATAATAACATGACTCTCGTAGGTATCCCACCGAAAAAACTAATCTTTGTTTCAAGGCAAGGCCCTGATACTACATCTGATGATGTCAAGGCTTTTATACAGCCAACATTACGGTAGAAAAATTTGTTATGCTCGGGAGATTTCTTCATTAAAAACAAGTAAGAAAGGCTACAGTCGATCGAGCCGACTGTAAAAGACCCCGTACTCCCATAGAAGTGCGCAATTGTATTCAATTTAAATTCAAATTTTCGAATGAAATTTAAAAATTTTAATTTTATATGTACATTTTGAATTGAAATTTAAAAAAAATTAAATTAACAATTCACATTGCCGCAACTCTATCAGTTGCACCACGCGCCACTTTCAAGAATTCTCCGATAGCATTTACATATTATTCATACAAACACACATTCGTTTGAAATTATATGTATGCATGTATGTATCGAAAACGTTCGAACATGTGTTTGTATGTTTCTGTCTCGCTCTCGCGCGTAATTTTGACCAATTTGTTTCACATGTTGTAGTTGTCCGATTTGGACCAAATTTGGTGAAGTTAGTTTTAACAATTATGTACATATTCTGTGTGAGTTTGGTTGCGATCACTTAGCAAATACTACATGTCTTCATACAATTTTTTTGTTTTTGACCGATTTGTCCTATGGGAGCTATAAGCTATAGTTGTCCGATCTTGATGAAACTTGGTGAGGATAGTTATAGTTGTACCATACACCTACTGTGTAAATTTGGTTACGATAGCTTTCATAGTTTCAAAGTTGTAGTGCAATGAAAACTGTTTTTTACAATTTGCGGGGGCGGTAGGGGGCGTGGCAAAAATTTGAAATAAACTTAACCTGCCTGCAATATAGACGGACTTTCATTCCAAATTTGGTGGCTCTAGCTCTTGTAGTTTAAAAGATCCAGGTGTTCATACGGACGGACGGACGGACAGACAGACGGACAGACGGACAGACGGACATTGCTATATCGACTCGGCTGTTGATGCTGATCTAGAATATATATACTTTATGGGGTCGGCCACGCCTCCTTCTGCCTGTTACGCACATTTCGCTTCTGACAAACCTAATAGACCCCTATACTCTTTTTTAGAGTACGGGGTCTAATAAGTGTTCCGGCCGAACAATTTAACAAAATATGCTGTAAAGAGTTCTGGCCGGACCACTTAGTGGTGAAAGGATATACTGCCAAAAAAAGAAATCGGACTCCGATTGCTCTACCTTCACTATCATCTTCTAACCAATCAGCTACCAATAACAAAAAAACTAAACTCCTCCCTCTCGCTTGCCTATCAGAATGTGAGAGGTCTTTGTAGCAAACTTTGCAAACTTTACTTATCTAGTGTTTCTTTTCCTTTTCATGTCATTGCCTTTACTGAAACTTGGTTAAGGCCTGACATTCTTAATACACAGATATTCTGCGATAACTTTTCCCTTTTTAGGAAGTATCGCACTTCTCGTCGTGGTTGTGGTGTACTGATAGCTGTTAATGCTGATCTTTCCTCTGAAATAGTTATTCTTAATATTTCTACTGATTTATAATTGCTATAAAGATTACTATTTTCAATGTCTCCATTTTTATTACGTGCTCCTTTATTCCTCCTTCTTCTGATAGTTCTGTTTATTTTGAACATTTCTCAGCTATCAAATCTGTTTCTTCCATTACTTCCGATCGGGATATCTTCGTGGTTCTGGGTGATTTTAACATTGCAGGAACTACTTGGATATCCACTCCAGACTCTGCTGTATTGACTCCCACGACGCAGAATGATTTTCTTGATCATTTACTTGGGATTTCTCTATCTTAAATAAATGGCATTCCCAATTCTTTAAGTAAGATGCTTGATCTTAATTTTGTCTTATAACCATCATTTCCATCTGTTTCCCGTATCCCTGAAGATTCATATCACCCGACATTGGAATTGTTGATGGAATTGAATACCCAAATGGGAAAGTCCAGCTCAAAACCCAGAAAGCGTATTCGCCAGTTTCGGAAGGCTGATTTTAATAAGTTAAATCCGCTTCTATCTCAAACTGACTGGTCATGGCTTTCAAGTTAAAAAATATGAAATCTAAATTTTATAAAAAACTCAGGGAAACTGGCTCTTCCTTGAATCTCATGCGTTATGTAATTGCTCGATCTGATTTCTCTGCATTGATACTGTGCTATCGGGATTACCTTAGAAGCTGTGGTCAGCAGTTTCGAAGTAATCTTAAACTTTTTTATAACTTCGTTAATGCGAAGCGCAAATCATCAACACTTCCTTCCTCAATGGTCTTTGAAAATAAGACAGCTAATTCTGATCAGGCTATAGCCGATTTATTTGCTGATTTTTTCCAATCAACTTATTGCATTGATCAAAACAATCTAAACTTGCCTTATCCTTACCGTGTAAATGCTTCTAATTGTAATTTTAGGCCATTGATCACTGAAGAATCACTTTTGAGCGATCTAAAGGCTGTTAAACCTGTTCTTTCCCCGGGACCGAATGGAGTTCCTGGTTGCTTGCTCAGAAACTGTGCCGACCAACTCTTGAGACCTTTGTATGCATTATTTTATATTTGTCTGTTGAGTCGTGCTGCTTTCCTGACATCTGGAAAGCATCTTTTATTATTCCCCTTCATAAAAAGGGCACTAAATCTGACACTTGTAACTCTAGGGGTATAAAACTTTTGAGAAATTTATAACTTCTCAATTGCAACATCTTTGTAGATCTATTGTTTCACCTTACCAGCACGGGTTTATGAAATATAGATCTACTACCACTAACTTATTAGAATTTACTTCCATTGTTATACAGGGGTTTCAAAATAAATTGCAAACAGATGTCATTTACACTGATTTTTGATACCGTTAATCTTTGTCTTTTAATACATAAACTTAATTTGCTTTGATTTCCATGTAAATTAATTCCTTGGATTGCGAACTATTTATGTTCTAGAACTCAAAAAGTTAATTTTAATGGCACATTATCAAAGCACGTGCTTGTTACCTCCGGGGTTCCTCAAGGAAGCCATCTTGGGCGTTTACTTTTTTCACTATTCATTAATGATTTGCCTTTAGCGATTTCTAGTTCCCGGGTTCTGATGTATGCCGATGATGTAAAACTTTGTTTGTCACGAACTGACTCTTGCCTGAGTCACGGTTTACAAAGCGATCTCGACACACATCAAGCCTGGTGTATAGTTAACTGACTACATCTCAATTTTAGTAAATGTAACGTAATGTCCTATAGTAGACGAATACCAACCTATAATAACTACTTTCTTGACGGCAAGCCTCTTCAGAGAAAAGAGTCGGTTAATGATTTGGGTATCCTTTTCGATCCAAAACTAAAGTTTGATATGCACATCTCTTCTGTTGCTATTCGACCATTCGGTGTCTTGGGTTTCATAAAGCGGTGGTCTAAGGAATTCGACGATCCCTACCTAACAAAAACTCTTTATACTTCACTTGTACGCCCTATTCTTGATTATGGATCGTGTGTATGGTCTCCCCAATACATGATTCATCAGGACAGATTAGAATCTGCACAAAAACAATTTCTTCTGTTTGCCCTTAGGGGCCTTAGCTGGAATACTAATATTCGATTACCTTCGTATCTTAGTAGACTTTTATTGATTAACCTTCCTTCCCTTTCTAATCGCAGAACCATGCTTGGTGTAGTTTTCTTACACAAACTAATTATTGGTCAAATAGATTCTTCGTATCTAATTAGCCAAATTAGATTTGCTGTTCCGATCCGAAATACTAGAAACTTTCTTCCTTTGTCACTTCAACGTTGTACCACGAATTATGCTTTACATAATCCGTTTCGATTCTTATGTACTAACTATAATAGTTTTTATACTCTCTGCAAGAGTATATTGGGTTTGTGCAAAAGTATGTAACAGGCAGAAGGAGGCGTGGCAGACCCCATAAAGTATATATATTCTTGATCAGCATCACAAGCCGAGTCGATATAGCCATGTCCGTCTGTCCGTCTGTCTGTCTGTCTGTCTGTCTGTCTGTCTGTCTGTCTGTCTGTCTGTCTGTCTGTCCGTCCGTATGAACAAACAGATTTCAGAGATGGTAAGAGCTACAAGTTCGAGCTTGGTGTCAAACGATCAGATATTTAGTCAGTCAATACAAGAATCTTTTTTTTTTTTCGATGCCACGCCCCATTCGCCCACAATAAGCAAAAAACTGGACACACCTCGGGAAAAATCGATGTTTTCCGCAAATATCTCAGTAACTATGGCACCTAGGATCACCAATTTGGGTACGGAGGTTCTTAGCGACAGCATAGTTGCATTGCCATTTAAAATTTTGGACTGCACGCCCCCTTTCCCCACACTTGAAAAAACTTCAAATGCCGTTTTTTGCGAACTTGTTCTTATCGTACAGTATTGTAGTGTATAATTCGTGTGGAGACTAACTATATTAAACTATCCTGAAAGGCGCATTAAAATCGGACAATAAACAAGAAAACTAGAAGCGTTACAATATTGATAATTGAACGCAATATCAACCCATAGGTGCAAGCGAGATAGAAACACACAAGCACACAAGCTGCTTGTGTGGCGGCAGCGCTGCCCGCTGAAGCTGGCTGCGCCGAATACATACATACAAGCATATATGTATGCAGCATTGTCAAACGTACATATGTATGTGTATTCGCATGCAAACAAACAGATGTATGTGTGTTTGATTATGCTTAGATTGTTTTTGTTTCAACATATTTTAATGCAAGTACTACGCATACGATTTTAATCATTTAATCGGGAAAAGTGCAGAGAGTATTATATAGTCGGGCGTGCTCGACTGTACTTTTCTTTCTTGTTCTCATGTAGTGTGTGGAGCCACTTCTTTATCAACACTTAGAATATCACTTCTCTCCTACATATCTAATCGCGTGCCTTACCGTTGATCAATGCGTTACTAACATTTAATTTTTATTTAATTTTTTAGGTTGGTGTGGTTAGTGTTTTTCTGTGGTTCTCCTAACCCTTGCAACAAATTTTGAACCAACGTGTCTTAATGTTTTTAATTTTTTTAATACTTCCCCAGTAAGTTAAGTTTATTAATTAAACTTAAATTTTAATTTTAATGTCAATTTTAAAGCTTTTTTTTTTTGTTTTGTTTTTAAATTTAATGTAAATCTTATTTTTAATTATTTTCTTATACTTAATTACATTAATTTAATTCATTTTTATTTTTGTGTTGACTGCTAATAGTCAGACAATAAATAAATAAAATAAAAATAAATAAAATAATGTCCTTCAGTAGGCGACCCCCTTTTTAAACAATTACATTCAGAATGGCAACTCTCTTCAAAGATTTGAGTCGGTCATTGATTTGGGTATCCTTATACAAGATTCACCAAAATAGAATAAAATCTGTACAAAAACAATTCCTTCTTTTTGCCCTAAGCGCCCTCAACTGGAAGCCTAATATACGCTTGCCTTCCTATCGTAATAAACTTTTACTAATAAATCTTCCTTCTTAGTCTGATCGTATAACGGTGATCGATATAATTTAGGCTTTATTTAATATATTTAAATTATTATTCTAAATTATTATTTTTGATGTACTGTATTGTATTTTTATATATTTTTATATATTATATATTATATCAAATAACAAATTCGTTCCACGTTTTTCGTTAGCCGCACGTTATGCGGTGTGCCCCTCGGTCGGTTGGGCGGGGGTGGCTGCATTATCTGCAGGATTCCGCGCGCTGACAAGCACGTGGCTTGGTGTTGCTGGGCCACTTGAATGTACTGTCTCTTTAGTACCTGAACGTCTAATAGTTGAAAAAACATCGATTTTTTCCGAGGTGTGTCCAGGTATTGGCTCATTATGGGCGAACTCGTAGCTCTTACCATCTCTGAAATCTGTTTGTTCATGCTTTTGCACAAACCCAATATACACTTTCAGAGAGTATAATAAATGTAATTTTTTGTGCACGTGCTAGAAAAAAAAGATAACTCTCTTTACCTACATTATTGAACAGTATGATCATTGAAGGAAGTGTTGCTCAAGTGGTAGAGACGCCTGGTATTATTTGTACTTGAATGTAATTTTTCTTATATCACAAAAATGTATAACATGTAAATGCAAAAAATCTGAAGATTCTTGAAAGTGGGGCGTGTTGCAACTGGTAAAGTTGCAGTACATTCTGGAACCTTCGTCTGAAGTAGCAGGTTCGAATGCTGACAGTGAGAATCGTTAATATAATATTTTTAGACCCCGTACTCTAAAAAAGAGTATAGGGGTCTATTAGGTTTGTCAGAAGCGAAATGTGCGTAACAGGCAGTAGGAGCCGTGGCCGACCCCAGAAGTACATATATTCTTAATCAGCATCAAGCAGCATCAAGCATCAAGCATCGACCGAGTCGATATAGCAATGTCCGTCTGTCTGTCTGTCCGCTGTCCGGATGAACACCTAGATTATTTAAACTACAAGAGCTGGAGCCACCAAATTTGGAATGAAAGTCCGTCTATATGTCAGACAGGCTGAGCTTATTTCAAATTTTTGCTCGACTGTAGCCTTTCTTACTTGTGTTGTTAAAATTTATATTTTAAAATATGAATCAGTCGCTGCTTCTTCTTTTATTTTGTCATACTCTCTGCAAGAGTATATTGGGTTTGTGCAAAAGTATGTAACAGGCAGAAGGAGGCGTGGCAGACCCCATAAAGTATATATATTCTTGATCAGCATCACAAGCCGAGTCCAAATAGCCATGTCCGTCTGTCCGTCTGTCTGTCTGTCTGTCTGTCTGTCTGTCTGTCTGTCCGTCTGTCCGTATGAACAAACAGATTTCAGAGATGGTAAGAGCTACAAGATCGAGCTTGGTGTCAAACGATCAGATATTTAGTCAGTCAATACAAGAATCTTTTTTTTTCGATGCCACGCGCCATTTGCCCACAATAAGCAAAAAACTGGACACACCTCGGGAAAAATTGGTGTTTTCGGCAAATATCTCTGTAACTATGGCACCTAGAATCACCAATTCTGGTACCGGAGTTCCTAGCGACAACATAGTTGCGTTGCCATTTAAAATTTTGGACTGCCACGCCCACTTTTTCCACATTTGATAAAAAACCTTCAATGCCGTTTCTGGCGAACTTGTTCGTATCGTACAGTATTGTAATTATATAATTCGTGTGGAGACTAACTATATTAATCTATACTGAAAGGCGCATTAAAATCGGACTATAAACAAGAAAACTAGAAGCGTTACAATATTGATAATTGAACGCAATACCAACCCATAGGTGCAAGCGAAATAGAAACACACAAGCACATGTTCGAACGTTTTCGCTGCCTGTGTGCCGGCAGCGCCGCCCGCGGTCGCTGGCTGCGCCGAATACACACATACATACATACATATTTGCATCATATACATATTGCCAAACGTATGTGTATTCGAATACAAACAAACAGATGTGTGTTTGATTATCCTTAGATTGTTTTTGTTTCAACGTGTTTTAATGCAAGTAATTCACATTGTAATATCTCGATACCGATTTTAATAATTTAATCGGGACAAATGCAGAGAGTATTATACGGTCGGGCGCGCTCGACTGTACTTTTCTTTCTTGTTTACAGTCGGCTCGATCGACTGTAGCCTTTCATACTGGTTTTTATGTTTTAACGTGTTCTAGTACAAGTATACCCGGATACCAATTTTAATCATTTAATCGGGAGTAAAAAAAGAGAGTTTTATACGGTCATTATGGACTGTAATTTTCTTTCTTGTTTAACGAGGAAGGAAAATATAGTCACACTATGAGTTCGAGCTCCATCGATTGCAGCCTTTCATACTTTTTTTTAATCTGTTTTATCGTTGCAATATTTCCCCCCTACATTTTCCTTTTTATTTTAAATTTTTATATTTATAATATTTTATAATTGCTAGTCAACATTGAAGTTATTTTATTTCTTCTTTTAGTTTCGACTGTTCATAGTCCAACAATAAAAAAATAAAAAATAAAGTCTACATTCGTCTACACTACATTACTAAAAATTTCATTCAATATTGAACATTTCACATAATCAAAGCAGCTTTCCGAAACTTTTACATAACAGAAACATAAATAGGGAAACAATAATTTAAAATGGCTAAATCTACTTGCATGGGAAATTTAAAACCCGCAATAGTTTATCAGAAGTTAATGATTGAAAACTTAACTGTCATACGACCACCTATTCTAAAGCTATATTATTGGGAGAGTTTTGATATAACGGGGTAAGTAAATTAACTTTTATTGAAACGTAACTGATTATGGAGTTATTTACTTTTTTGACAGCCTCAACAAAAAACTTCGATCTAATAAGCAAGAGCATGAGCATATCCTAGCTATCCCATTGCGTCAGATTCAAAGTCAACCTTTGAAAATGCTATTTTGGCTACGCAATATGTCTGCAAAGCCACTGGAGTTAAAGCTTAAACGTATTCAAAATTGTCATTGCCAACCTTTACAAACTCGGGTCGGTTTCAACCAATTCCGTCAACTCTATCATTGTCCACATCGTCGCCTTGTTCATGTGAGTCAGGAAGTGTTGAATTTGCAACCTGATGAGGTGTTACCCTTGACTGTTACCGCTCATTTCTTCCTTTATGGGGAACATTACTTAACATATGAAGTCTTGTAAGTTCCAATATCAACTATTAAGAAAAGCCTGTAGTCGAGCGAATCATAAATTTTTTTTTACCAATTTCACCTAAGATATAGTTGTCCGATCCTGCTCAAACTTAATAAGGATGAGTTTCTTTGCGAGCGCTTAACAAATGCTACATGAATATTTACCATGGGAGCTATAAAATCTAGTCGTCGGATATTAATCAAATTTAGTGACGACATAATACATAGTACCATACACACAATTTGTGAATTGGTCATGATAGTTCAACTAGTTTCCAAGTTATGGTGATATGAAAAAAATTTTTGTACAGTTTGCGAAGCCGGTAAAGGGTTATTTGAAATGAACTTGATCTGTCTGACATTTATACGGACTTTCATGATTAATTTTGTGTCTCTTACGCCAATAGCCGCTGAGATTCAGCAGTTAATACGCACGAACAGATAGACAGACATCGCTATATCGACTCGGTTGATCAAGTATATATATACTTTATGGGCTCGGATATACTACCTTCTGCTTATTTCGCTTCTGACAAACCTAATAGACCGATGTCCTCCTTTGGAGTATGCGGTCTAAAAAGGAAGGTAAACATATAAAGTAATATTTTTTATCTTTGTTCAGCACCGGAGATAATAGAAAATTTTTGTGGAGTTTTAAGCTTGAAATTTCAGCTTTTGATCCAGAGAAGTGCTTACTGACTAGAGAACTGCTCCCC
Source organism: Drosophila arawakana (assembly GCA_018151165.1). Taxonomy (NCBI): domain Eukaryota; kingdom Metazoa; phylum Arthropoda; class Insecta; order Diptera; family Drosophilidae; genus Drosophila; species Drosophila arawakana. The sequence goes on along the minus strand of JAECWX010000120.1, from coordinate 409,400 downwards.
ACCAATATTAAACATTTTCAACACGTCACGCAACCAATTTGGGTTCAGAATATAACCATGACACATTTAGCATTTGCCTTTGCCTCACGTGAGAGAAATTTCAAGTTGCATAATTCAAATTTAACGGTTCCTCGCCAGAGTGTTTGGCCACTTCTGGTGGAATATCGACCACTGGACTATGAAAATGAAGTATGTACAAAATCGAAAATCATCAAGTTAAGACATAATATCATTTTTTTTTATTGTAATATAGATTGAGTTAATACTCACTTATGCCAATAACAAAGCCCGATATAAAATCAAGGCTCGCGGGGTTATCACCGATGAAAATGAGATCACTGATATGCCTCTTAAGGACAGAGAGTCTTCTGATTATCTTTACATTATATATCCGAACAGATTAAACTTTGAAATATGTGTCAAAGAGAATCGGACTCAGTTGGTCAATGTGCATAATTATGGACAAAAATGTATGGAGTTTCGTTGGCAAAAGTATGTATAAAAAATAATTCACCTATAATCTAAGAGTGATACCGACATGAGTTATATAATCTTAGTTATATAATAAGCGATTTTTTTGCGGTCACTTTTGAGCCCCCCGTTTTTCGACTAAAGGGACACCACTCTAAACTTTGTGAAATTAAAATTGGCGTCTTCGAACGTCTTATATTCTTTCGTCGGATTCCAATTGTCCTGGAGGTTCACCGCATTTTAGATCGTGCTACGCAAATAGCCAAAGCTGAGTTATCCGAGATAGAATCTATTGACGACCCGAAATGGAAGGAAGATAGTTACGTGGAGCATGTTTTTCTACATCTTAATATTCGCGTCCATTCGCGCAATAACGAAGACACAGGTGAAGACATTGGCGAGGAAATTGACAGCACGTGTCTCCCCTGTGGTGGTGTTGGCACAGATTTAGGCGGGGCTGGCGGCGATGGTTTTTCTGCTCCTCCAAATGACGAAGCTCAAAGGTTGATCGAGCGGGAAGAACTTATAAAGCGTCTTTCATTAAAACGGCATTTAAATGCCAACGAAATTATTGATCTAAGCATGGCAATTGATCACCGAATCACTATATTTGAAAAACTTTTTTGGAAATATTTATCCAAGTCAAATTTTATGCGCATTATGCCAGAACGGACACGAAAGAAGTTTAACAAAACCTACGACCAAGTGATTGACGTAAATCAGTCAATAGCTCCAACAGTTGACAATCGTTCTTACGTAGACCACAAGTGAGTGATACGTCAAAAAATTCGATGATACAATACTTTTAATTTAATTTCAGCACCATTTTGTCCATTCTAAATCGCCTAATGGTAGAGGCAATTACCGATCTAGCTAAAAACTGGATATTTATACCTCCAGAGTATTACGATCGTACTAATTAAGCGATGAAGTTATATGTTCAATTTGCATTACATTACACAAAAGAAGCATTGCATTATTAATTTACCACCGGGCCAGCTAAATAAATACCATATAAAACTAAATTCAAATATAATCCTTAAGCTCGTTAAGGGTTAAAAAACCATGCTTGTCGTGCATGCATCAAACGTCAACGTGTGTCTCGAGCGAAACACGTGGACGATCGGTTTCACAGCAGTGGCCGATCCCTATGGGAGCAATACGATATAGTAGTCTGATTTGGATCAAACTTGGTCAGTACATGTACTTCCTAGACATGTACTATCTGTGTTGTAAGGCGGGGTTTCTTCCCCCGTCTTACATGGGTGAATTAGTAGACGTAAGTTTGTAGTTTATAAGTTTAATAATGGAATTATTACATTTAAGTTTGTATTTTGTAGTCTTTAAGTTTGATATTTGAATTATTACATTTAAGTTTGTATTACATAGTTTATAAGGTTACAAATGAATTGTTAGATTTAAGTTTGAATTCGTTTGAATTAGTTGTCGATAGGAGCGTAGGGATGCTGGCAGCGCCCTCTGTCGAGAGCGCGGGGAGCGGTCGGATGCAACCCTGCACGAAAGCTCTGTGGTGAGAAGAGAGCTTTCGTGGTGGAGTTGTATCAGGACAGCTTCCGCGCTGCTCGATCGAGAGCGCTGCCGGCACTTTGCGATCGAGAGCCAGGATAAGCAGACGTAAGCGGCGAGCAGCGACAGGGAACGAAAACGTGAGTAGAACCGTTACGGCAAGTGCGGCGGTGAGGCGAGATAGCCAAAGAAAGGGAAAATAAAAGAAAAAAGGAAGAGAAAGAACAAACAGCGTGTTGTTTTTCGTGAATTGCAGATTAGGTTTCATCCACCACATCCCTACTCCCACTCGCTTCCGTTTCGTTAGAGAATAGTCGCGATTCTACGGCGCCCCTAGAGTCGCACTCAATTCTCACGAACCAACGCGGCCTTTCGCTGAGAACCATCGTAGCCTCTTGGTACCCTTGAGCCACGATTGGAAACTCGCAAGACGTTCTCTTACCCTGTACTCAACGACTCGCTGAGATCAACGGCGGCGCTCCCCGTTTAGATCTCGCGTTCGCATCGTCCCAAGCCTAATAGCGCTCCTCGCCTGAGATCCTAATAGCGCGGCCGCCAGAGTACCTCGGCGCTCCGTTTCGATCTCGCGGAGCGGTGCGTGACATTGCTGAGAACAACGCCGGCGCTCCCCGTTTAGATCTCGTGTCTCGCTTCCCCACGCTTCCACGGGGAGATAGAAAAGTTTGGATTTTTTTTTTTTGTGAGAAAAAAAAATTGCGTTTTCCTGACACGTGGACGTCAGACGCGTACAGGTCGAGTTTCGTGTTAAAAGAAAAAAAAAAGAACATTAAAGTCACGTGTACGGTGGCATAGCCCAATATACCCGACGATACCCTAGCTCTGGTGATATAGCGGCACACGCAAAACGGGAAAAGTGCGCGCTCAAAACCAGCAGCTGGGCGAGGGGTATATAAAACGGGCGGGGAAACATTTGTCGCACTTTCGACGCGCGCCGGTACCTGCTAGTGCAGACGCGCCAAGCATTGGCGGAATTTGGCACAGCGACAAACGCCGATTAGACAGAGCGCGCGCGACGTCAAGCAAACGGTTCGGTGGCGAGCGCGGCGACCCGTCCCCGCGAAAAGGGAACAGTGAGAATCGGGAAATAAGTGCATGCGTGTGACGTCACAGACGCGTGCCCGCTCACACACACATACATACGTTTTGGTGGTGGGTTTGGCAGAGCACGAGTTTGAAAACGGTGACAAGTGCGTGACGTCACGACGCGCAGCGAAAAAGAAAACTACAGTGGGCCAAAGGCCGTATAAAAGTGAACAAAAACTACAGTGGGCCAAAGGCCGCGGAAAGTCGGACAAAAAAAAAAAAAGAGTAAAGTACAGTGGGCCGGAGGCCCGATAGACACGGTCAAAAAAAAAAAATTTTTTTTTTTGCCTTTGGAATTTGTTTTCGGTTGGTTTCGGTACGATAAAAAGCGGGAATGAAAATTCATCGGGGAATTCTCGCCGGACTGTCCTCAAGGAACTGACCGAGGAGTTCATTGAGGAATTCACCAAGGAATCGCATAGTGTCGTCAGGGAGTTCATCGAGGAATTTGCGACTGGTTTCCTCAAGGAATTCAACGACGACGTCAGGAGTCAAGAAGGGGAAAAAAAATAGGAATTCCCTCTTTTGCGTCATTTTCGAGCGAAACCAGACAGCCCGACCGAGATGGAACCAGGTGAGTCTCTCGAGATAACGTTGGGGGTACGATGGGTATATTACCGTCGTAAGGAGGAGTTAATGGCGATTGCCCAGGAATTCGGCCTCGACAGGGAAGGCCGCGTAGAAGAGTTAAGAAAGCGGGTGGCGTCGTTCCTACAAGGCGGGGGCCACAGTAGGGAAGCCCGGAACAGACTCGCCGAGCTAGAGGTCCAATATGGAAGCTCGTCGAACCCCCCACTGGTGAATTCGGCGGACGGCCATTTCAAAAGTCTGAGCCGAACTTACGGAGGCACCACCTGTATGAACAGCCCCCGCCAGCGTCGTGGAAACCACCGCCGACGGTCCGAAAGTGCCCACCAGAGATAAGGGTGGAAGAAGCGCCCATGATGGCATGCACGCACACCGAAGAGGCACGGACGCAGAGAGGAGTGGCTGACCAGATGTGCAAATGGGGAATCAAGTACGGAGGCCAAGAGGATCCGCTGGGATTTCTAGAAATCCTGGAACAGCGGGCCGCGACGTACAGGATCGACTTGAACCACATGCCTGCGGCCATGAGCGAAGTGATGGTCGACCAGGCAGCGAGCTGGTTTTTGACAAGCGGGCTGTGGAACGCGTCGTGGTCAGCGTTCCGGACAGAGTTCCTAGATTTCTTCCTGCCCCCCCCCATTATTTCGAGCGGCTGGAGGATCAGATACGCTCACACCGGCAGAGACATAACGAAAAGTTCAAGGAATACCTGCTGAACTTACGGGTGCTGATGAGGCGCGCGGGGTACAGTGCGGCGCAGGAGTTGTATCGAGTGTACGAAAACGCAGCCCCGGACTATCGGCTGCATGTACGCAGGCACGACTTCGCGACATTGGCGCAGCTGACGCAGATGGCCACCGAGTTTGAAAGCCTCCGCGAGCAGGATGCGGAATATTCTCGTGCAATGGCGAGAGGCAAGGGTGAGCCAGCATTCGCAGGGGCAAGAACAAGGCCACCAAACCCGAGACGGGGGGACCGCGAACGGCAAGCCAGTCGGCAGCAGCACGTCCAGCCGCGGCCCAGCTGGCGCCACCACAAGAGGGAACAGTGCAAAGCAGTGGCAGTTTCGACGCACGACGGGCATGTCATAGGTGCGGGCAGAGCGGTCATTTCGTCAGGGAGTGCTCCAACGCGCAGGTACTATTTTGTCGGCTTTGCGGGAAACGAGGAAGAAACAGCCGGGAATGCTGCGAACAAGAGAGTTCGGGAAACGAAACAAGGCGCCCCTTAAGCCAGGAGGAGGCCCGCGCCGCGAACCCCAGCTCCAGGCAATAAGAGCACCAATGGTGGTAAAAGGAGGGAAGATCGTGGCGCGAGTGACAATCGGCGGCCACGAGACAACGGCCACAGTCGACACCGGAGCAACGCGCAGTTTCGTAAGCGAGGAATGGCTACGGAAGCAGAACGTCAAAGGCGAGAGGCTCCCGGTGGAGGCGAAGATACGGTTGGCGGATGCGTCTTCCGTGGTGCTAAAGAGGGCACTTTTGGTGAACATCAGCCTTGGAGGGAAGACGGTGGTGCTGGGCATGCCCACCATGCTCGACAATGTCATCCTGGGGATTGACTTTTTGTGTGGCATGGGCACCACGATCCGGGTCGGGCTCGCACAGCTGTCCATGGAGTTGGTCGCGAACGACGAGCGCAAACTCCCCGAAAGGGTGAGGACACCACCATCGATAGCCACGCCGACCGAAGAGAAGGCGAAGCCGCAACGAAGAGGGAAGAGAATGAGGAGCCGAGATGGTCAAGACGAATCAGCAGGCGAAGCAGACGAGAAACCAACGGGTGAGTCTATAACGGAAACAAGAGGCAAAGCAATTAGAGTGCCAGGGGCCAGCGCTGAGGTCACCCCGGGAGCGCGGTTGATGGAAGAAGAAGAGGGAACGAAGAAGTCCCAGGCCGAGGACGCGGAATGGCCGTCCGACCTCGAGCCTGAGGTAAGTGAGTTCTTGGAAAGAGAGTTGACGTTGTTCGAGGGATTGTCGGGGGTCTCACACATTGCGGAACACAGCATCCGGATGAGAGACACCAAGCCTTTGAAGCAGCGCAACTTTCCAAAGAACCCGGCGATGCAGAAGGTGATTGACGAGCAGGTAGACGAGCTCATCCGAGCAGGTGCCATAGAGAATGCTCAATGCGCACTCCATACCGGATGCTTATCCAGTCTCTCGGATAAATCACATCCTTGAGAGGTTGCACCACGCCAAATACATCTCGACGCTGGACTTGAAGCAAGGATACTGGCAGATCCCGATGGCTGCGGATAGCCGTGAATGCACAGCTTTCACCGTGCCGGGGAGAGGATTGTTCCAATGGCGAGTGATGCCATTCGGCCTTCATTCGGTAGGAGCAACCTTCCAGCGAGCCTTGGACACGGTCATAGGTCCAGAGATGGAGCCGCACGCCTTCGCGTACCTGGACGACATCGTGGTGACAGTTCTTCCAGAAGAGGCTGGCGTACATAGGTCATGTGGTAAGCGGTGAAGGTATCTGCACAGATCCCGACAAGGTCGATGCGATCCGGATCCTTCAGGCTCCCCACAACCTAAAGACGCTGCGCCAATGCCTAGGAATGGCATCGTGGTACAGGAGGTTCGTACCGAACTTCGCCACACTGGTCGAACCGATGACATCCCTCCTCAGAAAAGGCCAGAAGTGGCCTGGGGAGAGGCACAGGAGAAGGCGTTGCAGGAGTTGAAGGAGAAGTTGACGACAGCCCCGGTGTTGGCGTGTCCCGACTTTTCAGCAAAATTTTCGCTGCAGACCGATGCGAGCGACTACGGCATAGGAGCCGTATTGACGCAGGTGATAGACGAGGACGAAAGAGTGGTAGCGTACGCCAGGCGGAAGTTACTGGCGGCGGAAAGGAACTACTCAGCAACGGAGAAGGAGTGCCTGGCGATAGTGTGGGCCATCAGAAAGATGCAGTGCTATCTGGAGGGCTATCGTTTCGAAGTGGTGACGGATCACTTGGCACTCAAATGGCTGAACTCCATAGAAAGTCCATCCGGGAGGATAGCGAGATGGGCCTTGGAGTTACAGCAGTTCCAGTTCGACATAAGGTACCGTAAGGGTAAGTTGAACGCGGTGGGTGACGCACTTTCCCGGCAGCCCCTGGATTCGTGCCAACAAATGGCTGCCGACGACCCCAAGCGCGGCTGGATAACGAAGATGCGGGACCAGATAAGGGCCCAGCCAGAGAAGTTCCCAGACTATGTCGAGGAGAACGGGCAGTTGTATAGGAATCTGGGACAGAGAACGGACAACGAGGATTACATTCCCTGGAAGTTATGCGTGCCCAAGGACCAGAGGAAAAGGGTACTAGAGGAATGCCACGACGCCACGACCGCAGGACACCAAGGGGTGAGAAAGACGGCGTCGAGATTGGCACAACGGTACTACTGGCCGCGCATGTTCCGAGAAGCGACCAGGTATGTTAAATGTTGCAAATGTTGTCAGAAGTATAAGACAGAGCAGAGGAAGCCGGCGGGACGGATGTTGACGCGCCAGGTGGCAGAGCCGATGGCCATTATGTGCGCGGACTTCGTCGGACCCCTCCCTCGCTCGAAACGCGGCAATACAATGCTGCTGGTCTTCCACGATGCTTTCTCTAAGTGGGTGGAATTGGTCCCACTCAAGAGGGCGACCGCAACACTATTGCAGCAAGCGTTTCGCGAGAGGATTCTGGGCCATTTCGGTATACCGAAAACTTTCGTGTGCGACAATGGAGTCCAGTTTAGGAGCACAGCATTCAGGAAGTACATGAAGTCCCTCGGGGTGGTACACTGCACCCTACTGCCCTCAGGAAAACCCCACGGAAAGGACCAACAGAACCGTGAAGACTATGATAGCGCAGTTCATCGAGGGACACCAGAGTTCGTGGGACGAACTGTTACCCGAGATAGCGCTGGCGGTTAACTCTAGCGTGGCGGACTCAACAGGATTCAGTCCATCGTTCCTAGTGCAGGGTAGAGAACCCGGTGAGTCCGCAGGATAAGGAGAGGAAGCTACAAGAAGTGTTCGAGATAGTGCGGAACAACCTACAGAAGGCATCAATGGACCAAGGGAGACACTATAACCTCAGGAGAAGGGAATGGCGACCCACCGTTGGAGCGGAGGTCATGGTAAGACAGCTCCAGCTGTCCAATGCAGCAGAAGGATTTGCGGCCAAACTTGCCCCAAAATACGAGGGGCCCTACCGAGTAGCCAGTTTCATCTCCCCCAGCATCGTGCGTCTCACTCGCGACGGTGAACGCAGGAAGCGGGTGGCCAACGTAACCGCACTTAAACCTTATTTCCAGGACCCTGAAGACGATGACGAAACCTCGGATTCCCCTGCAGGCCGCGAGCTCGCCAGGGAAAAGGGCGAGTGACGCAGGCCCAGGAGGACAAAGAGGGGGGTTCTTATTATGCACGGGAAGTATACGGACTAGAATAAGAATATATTGTACAATTAGAGATAAGAATTTTGTAATGTATGGCATAAGTCAGCCTGACACTCGCACTGGTAGGAAGGTAGTAGGTAGGGTAGAGGGTTCAGAGAAAACACGATGGATGAAGACTGCATTTGGATCAGCAGCGAAGAGGATGCGGAGGTATCGGCGGACAGCGACGCCACGGAGCCACGCCCAAGCGAAGAGCGGGGGCCGGAGGATGGAGGCTGGCCTCAGAGGGATCCGCGGATCGGGCGGACCTTCTACGCCCGCAGGCGAGACGACCACTGGTCTGAGGTGGAAGTGTCGAAGGACGACGAGGCGGAAGACCCGGAGGTCGAGGAGCCCGGAAGCGCCGAAGGAGAGGACCCCGACGGGTGGGAGCGCGACGAGCAAGATGAGGACGAGGCAGAGTTCCGCCACACCATCTACGAGTCGGTGACGCACTCGTACGAGCGCTTGGCTGACGCGGTCCAAATGATGGAGATCCGGGCGACGACGATTTTCGTCCATATGCCAGGGATGCGGCAAACCCCGCCCCAGAACCGCAGCCAGCAGAGCATCGCATCGCTGAGAACGACGGCAGCGTCCCTGCCTCGATCTCGCGTCTCGCTCCCCCCCCCCCCCCTTTCTCATACCAACACCCACCCCCAGATCGACCATTTTTCCCCGTCTACAGCGTCTCCGCGAATGTTACAAATTTCTTGTAAGATTCGAGCCCAGGACAGACTGAGATTTGTACCCTGGCTAGAACGCTTCTTTACAAGTGGCGCCCGAGCAGGGGCTCTGGAGACGTAGGGGAGTGTTGCACCATTGCGAATTAAAACTCGCAAGTGCGCACTGACGCCGGTCTGGGATTTGGTGGTCGACTGCACAATCTGGTGAGAACGTGGTTAGATTCTACGAGCAGATAGAAAAGTTTGGATTTTTTTTTTTGTAAAGGAGAAAATTTGCGTTTTTCTGACACGTGGCCGTTAGACGCGTACAGGTCAAGTTTTATGTTAAAAAGGAAAAAAAAAGGAACACTAAAGTCACGTGTGCGGTGGCATAGCCCAATATACCCGACGATACCCTAGCTCTGGTGATATAGCGGCACACACAAAACGGGAAAAGTGCGCGCTCAAAACCAGCAGCTGGGCGAGGGGTATATAAAACGGGCGGGGAAACATTTGTCGCACTTTCGACGCGCGCCGGTACCCCTATTGGAAATTGTTTCAGTAGTACCAGAACTCTGTACTGCTGAACTACAGCATTAGTAGAGAGTTTAGTACTACATCACTCGTTCAATGGAAAATTCTGCTGAGCTACAGCATTAGTAGAGAGTTTAGTACTACATCACTCGTTCAATGGAAAATTCTCAGTAAGAATTTTACGTTTTACAAGTGAGAATTTCCCGCTGCTCTGGTTAGCGAGAAATTCACACTTTTGTGATAATCTTTTAAAGACTGCGCTCAGAACTTGTTGACGCCTAGAATGAAATTCCCATTGAAATGTACATATGTATAAGCATTTAGCTGTTGGTTTTGTTGTTCAGATTTTTTCAGTAATAGTAAAACATATATTGTATTATTAATATATTATTTTATTATATTTACATAATGCCAAAATAGAAATGTTCTATATAATTATCATATTAAAATAACAATAAAAATTATTCAATTATATTTATTGAAATTAAAATTAATTATATTATATTAACAATTCTTACATGGAATTTTTACAAGTCCATGATAACAATTGCCGATAAGTACGACCGGTTGACTATCGAAAATCGGTAACACCATTTATACATTTCACGGTGTTGCCAAACAATTCAAAACTATTTTATGCATTTTAAAAATTATTTATTAATTTAATAAGTAGCTTAAAATAAAATAAATGCATTATTTGAATTTTAACAAGTGAAAAGTGAAACGATCGCTCTCATCGATAAATACTCAGGGCTGCTAATGCGTGTATCGGGTGTTCGATACGTTTTCATTGAAATTGCAACCCTTCCTTTGTGTATGCCGCGTATTTGAGAGAAAAATAAAAGTGTATAACAATTTAAAGAAGGTAAGTTTTTATTTTTTATATATATATTCAATGGTTTTTATGTGCTAACAATACTCCTAAATTTAATATTACTAATTTTATGTTTAATATAAACTTTGCCACTTTTTCTGAGTCTCCGTATATGTGTATGTGCCTGTGTACATTTACAGTTAGTGCAATTATTTTACGCATTTAAAGTAAGTTCAATCGGACAAAGAATGTATAAGTGGAATTAGGACAACTTCATTGTTTACGCTAGATAGTGATATATATTTAAAAGAAATGTCGTCAATATAAATATCACTTTATTTAAATTAAATGATACTAATGCTCTTAATTTCAGGTTGACCTCTTTCGAAAATTTATAGGGGCTGAAGGACTGGTAAAAAACATAGAAAGGTTATTCACAAGAAACTTTATCATGAACCTTACTTATGGCGGTGGGCAAGGAAAATTGGCCCTAGATAAATTTTCGAACATTAACAATTCCATTTATAGTAAGTGTTACAATTTACATTCCATCTTAAGCCCGTTATAAAAGTTATTTCTTTTCAGACGCTATTAAAATTGAGTGGACGAGCTTCTCTGATTACAAAAGGATTATGAGGGAAGCCATTATTAGGTCGAAAAACCGGCAATACAAAACAGACGCCTAGGCCAAAGTAAAGAGAATGTCCTCGAGTAATGACAGTAATTAAATTTACGTTTTCATTTCCTTTTTTTACCTTATTATATTTGTTTACTTTCATCTTTTATAATTTTTATTTTCATTTACATCATTTTTTTACTTAACTTTTTTATTTTAATTTGTTTACTTTTATTGGTTAATTTAGTTTTAATTTCTTTATTAAATTAATATGTAAGTTGTCATTGCCAAGTTTACTTAAGTTACTTAAGTTTTGTTTTGATTTTTCAAATGAATGAATAAATTTATTAAAAAAAAAAAAAATTACAGTGGGCCGTAGGCCGCGAAAAGTGGACAAAAACTAGTGGGCCAAAGGCCGTATAAAAGTGAACAAAAATTACAGTGGGCCAAAGGCCGTATAAAAGTGGACGAAAACTACAGTGGGGCAAAGGGCGTATAAAAGTGGACAAATATTACAGTGGGCCGTAGGCCGCGGTAAGTCAGAAAAAAAAAAAAAAAAAAAGTAAAGTACAATAGGCCGGAGTTCATCGTCAAGGAGTTCATCGAGGAATTTTCGACTGGTTTCCTCAAGGAATTCATCGACGACTTCAGGAGTCGAGAAGGGAAAAAAAAATAGGAATTCCCTCTTTTGCGTCATTTTCGAGCGAAGCCAGACAGCCCGACCGAAATGGAACCAGGTGAGTCTCTCGAGACAACGTTGTGGGTACGATGGGTATATTACCGTCGTAAGGAGGAATTAATGGCGATTGCCCAGGAATTCGGCCTCGACAGGGAAGGCCGCGTAGAAGAGTTAAGGAAGCGGGTGGCGTCGTTCATACAAGGCGGGGGCCACAGTAGGGAAGCCCGGAACAGACTCGCCGGAAACCACCACCGACGGTCCGAAAGTGCCCACAAGAGATAAGCGTGGAAGAAGCGCCAATGATGGCATGCACGCACACCGAAGAGGCACGGACACAGAGAGGAGTGGCTGACCAGATGCGCAAATGGGGAATCAAATACGGCGGCCAAGAGGATCCGCTGGGATTTATAGAATTCCTGGAACAGCGGGCCGCGACGTACAGGATCGACTTGAACCACATGCCTGCGGCCATGAGCGAAGTGATGGTCGACCAGGCAGCGAGCTGGTTTTTGACAAGCGGGCTGTGGAACGCGTCGAGGTCAGCATTCCGGACAGAGTTCCTAGATTTCTTACTGCCCCCCCCATTATTTCGAGCGCCTGGAGGATCAGATACGCTCACACCGGCAGAGACACAATGAAAAGTTCAAGGAATACCTGCTGAACTTACGGGTGCTGATGAGGCGCGCAGGGTACAGTGCGGCGCTGGAATTGTATCGAGCATACGAAAACGCAGCCCCGGACTATCGGCTGCACGTACGCAGGCACGACTTCGCAACATTGGCGCAGTTGACGCAGATGGCCACCGAGTTCGAAAGCCTCCGCGAGCAGGATGCGGAGTATTCTCGTGCAATGGCGAGAAGCAAGGGTGAGCAAGGCATTCGCAGGGGCAAGGACAAGGCCACCAAACCCGTTTCGGCTCGAGACGGGGGGACCGCGAACGGCAAGCCAGTCGGCAGCAGCACGTCCAGCCGCGGCCCAGCTGGCGCCACCACAAGAGGGAACAGTGCAAAGCAGTGACGGTTTCGACGCACGACGGGCATGTCATAGGTGCGGGCAGAGCGGTCATTTCGTCAGGGAGTGCCCCAACGCGCAGGTACTATTTTGTCGGCTTTGCGGGAAACAAGGAAGAAGCAGCCGGGAATGCTGCGAACAAGAGAGTTCGGGAAACGCAACCAGGCGCCCCTCAAGCCAGGAGGAGGCCCGCGCCGCGAACCCCAGCTCCAGACAATAAGAGCACCAATGGTGGTAAAAGGAGGGAAGATCGTGGCGCGAGTGACAATCGGCGGCCACGAGACAACGGCCACAGTCGACACCGGAGCAACGCGCAGCTTCGTAAGCGAGGAATGGCTACGGAAGCAGAATGTCAAAGGCGAGAGGCTCCCGGTGGAGGCGAAGATATGGTTGGCGGATGGGTCTTCCGTGGTGCTAAAGAGGGCACTCCTGGTGGACATCAACCTTGGAGGGAAGACGGTAGTGCTGGGCATGCCCAAAATGCTCGACAATGTCATCCTGGGGATGGACTTTTTGTGTTGCATGGGCACCACGATCCGGGTCGGGCTTGCACAGCTGTCCATGGAGTTGGTCGCAAACGACGAGCGCAAACCCCCGGAGAGCGTGAGGACACCACCATCGATAGCCACGCCGACCGAAGAGAAGGCGAAGCCGCAACGACGAGGGAAGAGAATGAGGAGCCGAGATGGGCAAGACGAATCAGCAGGCGAAGCAGACGAGAAACCAACGGGGGAGTCGATAACGGAAACAAGAGGCAAAGCAATTAGAGCGCCAGGGGCCAGCGCTGAGGTCACCCCGGGAGCGCGGTTGATGGAAGAAGAAGAGGGAACGAAGAAGTCCCAGGCCGAGGACGCGGAATGGCCGCCCGACCTCGAGCCTGAGGTAAGTGAGTTCTTGGAGAGAGAGTTGGCGTTGTTCGAGGGATTGTCAGGGGTCTCACACATTGCGGAACACAGCATCCGGATGAGAGACACCAAGCCTTTGAAGCACCGCTACTTTCCAAAGAACCCGTCGATGCAGAAGGTGATTGACGAGCAGGTAGACGAGCTCATCCGAGCAGGTGCCATGGAGAAGTCGCGCAGTCCTCACAGCGCTCCGATAGTCTTGGTAAGGAAAAAGACTGGGGAGTGGCGGATGTGCGTGGACTACCGACAGCTCAATGCGCACTCCATACCGGATGCTTATCCAGTCCCTCGGATAAATCACATCCTTGAGAGGTTGCACCACGCCAAATACATCTCGACGCTGGACCTGAAGCAAGGATACTGGCAGATCCCGATGGCTGCGGATAGCCGTGAATGCACAGCTTTCACCGTGCCGGGGAGAGGATTGTTCCAATGGCGAGTGATGCCATTCGGCCTTCATTCGGCAGGAGCCTTCCAGAGAGCCTTAGACACGGCCATAGGTCCGGATATGGAGCCGCACGCCTTCGCTTACCTGGACGACATCGTGGTGACAGGGGCCACGAAAGAGCAGCACGTGGCGAATCTAAAGGAGGTATTCCGACGGCTGCGGGCGGCTAACCTGAGGTTGAACAGGAAGAAATGTCAATTCTTCCAGAAGAGGCTGGCGTACTTAGGTCATGTGGTAAGCGGTGAAGGTATCTGTACAGATCCCGACAAGGTCGATGCGATCCGGAACCTTCAGGCTCCCCACAACCTAAAGACGCTACGCCAATGCCTAGGAATGGCGTCGTGGTACAGGAGGTTCGTACCGAACTTCGCCACACTGGTCGAACCGATGACATCCCTCCTCAGAAAAGGCCAGAAGTGGGCCTGGGGAGAGGCACAGGAGAAGGCATTGCAGGAGTTGAAGGAGAAGTTGACGACAGCCCCGGTGTTGGCGTGTCCCGACTTTTCAGCAAAATTTTCGCTGCAGACCGATGCGAGCGACTACGGCATAGGAGCCGTATTGACGCAGGTGATAGACGAGGACGAAAGAGTGGTAGCGTACGCCAGTCGGAAGTTACTGGCGGCGGAAAGGAACTACTCAGCAACGGAGAAGGAGTGCCTGGCGATAGTGTGGGCCATCAGAAAGATGTAGTGCTATCTGGAGGGCTATCGTTTCGAAGTGGTGACGGATCACTTGGCACTCAAATGGCTGAACTCCATAGAAAGTCCATCCGGGAGGATAGCGAGATGGGCCTTGGAGTTACAGCAGTTCCAGTTCGACATAAGGTACCGTAAGGGTAAGTTGAACGCGGTGGCTGACGCACTTTCCCGGCAGCCCCTGGATTCGTGCCAGCAAGTGGCTGCCGAGGACCCCAAGTGCGGCTGGATAACGAAGATGCGGGACCGGATAAGGGCCCAGCCAGAGAAGTTCCGGGACTATGTCGAAGAGAACGGGCAGTTGTACAGGAATCTGGGACAGAGAACGGACAACGAGGATTACATTCCCTGGAAATAATGCGTGCCCAAGGACCAGAGGAAAAGGGTACTAGAGGAATGCCACGACGCCCCGACCGCAGGACACCAAGGGGTGAGAAAGACGGCGTCGAGATTGGCACAACGGTACTACTGGCCGGGCATGTTCCGAGAAGCGACCAGGTATGTTAAATGTTGCGAATGTTGTCAGAAGTATAAGACGGAGCAGTTACAACGCGGCAATACAATGCTGCTGGTCTTCCACGATGCTTTCTCTAAGTGGGTGGAATTGGTCCCACAGCACTATTGCAGCAAGCGTTTCGCGAGAGGATACTGGGCCATTTCGGTGTACCGAAAACTTTCGTGTGCGACAATGGAGTCCAGTTTAGGAGCACACGTTCAGGAAATACATGGAGTCCCTCGGGGTGACTCTACAGTACACTGCGCCCTACTGTCCTCAGGAAAACCCCACGGAAAGGACCAACAGAACCGTGAAGACTATGATAGCGCAGTTCATCGAGGGACACCAGAGTTCGTGGGACAAACTGTTACCCGAGATAGCGCTGGCGGTTAACTCTAGCGTGGCGGACTCAACAGGATTCAGTCCATCGTTCCTAGTGCAGGGTAGAGAACCCGGTGAGTCCGCAGGATAAGGAGAGGAAGCTACAAGAAGTGTTCGAGATAGTGCGGAACAACCTACAGAAGGCATCAATGGAGACAAGGACCAAGGAAGACACTATAACCTCAGGAGAAGGGAATGGCGACCCAGCGTTTTAGCGAAGGTCATGGTAAGACAGCAGCAGCTGTCCAATGCAGCAGAAGGATTTGCGGCCAAGCTCGCCCCTAAATACGATGGGCCCTTCAGGCTAGCTAGCTTCATCTCCCCCAGCATCGTGCGTCTCACTCGCGAAGGTGAACGCAGGAAGCGGGTGGCCAACGTAACCGCACTTAAACCTTATTTCCAGGACCCTGAAGACGATGACGAAACCTCGGATTCCCCTGCAGGCCGCGAACTCGCCGGGGGGAAGGGCGAGTGACGCTGGTCCAAGAGGACAAAGAGGGGGGATCTTAGTAGGCACGGGAAGTATAAGGAGTAGAATAAGAATATATTTTACAATTAAAGATAAGAATTTTGTAATGTATGGCATAAGTCAGCCTGACAGTCGCACTGGTAGGAAGGTAGTAGGTAAGGTAGGGCTAGTAATACTCATTCTATTTCTCTCTTCCACAACCGCAACGGACAGAGAATATACGATGGATGACGGCTGCATCTGGATAAGCAGCGAAGAGGATGCGGAAGTATCGGCGGACAGTGACGCCACGGAGCCACGCCCAAGCGAAGAGCGGGGGCCGGAGGATGGAGGCTGGCCTCAGAGGGATCCGCGGATTGGGCGGACCTTCTACGCCCGCAGGCGAGACGACCACTGGTCCGAGGTGGAGGTGTCGGAGGACGACGAGCCAGAGGGCGACGAGGCCGAAGACCCGGAGGTCGAGGAGCCCGGAAGCGCCGAGGGAGAGGACCGCGACGAGTGGGAACGCGACGAGCAGGATGAGGACGAGGCAGAATTCCGGCATACGGTTTACGAGTCGGTGACGCACTCGTACGAGCGCTTGGCGGACGCGGTCCAGATGATGGAAATCCGGGCGACAACAATATATGTCCACATGCCAGAGATGCGGCAGACCCCGCCCCACTATGAGGAGCCGCCGTCACCAGAACCACTGCCAGCCGTGATGCCACCGAACCCAGTAGAGCCGGAGCCAGAGGTCGAGGGAGCGCAAGCGGACGCGACCAGCGTCGCCTGCGAGGAGGAAGAGGCCGTCACGGGGCAGCGAGAGGCGAGCCCCCAGCGGGAGGAAGTCGACGACCACGTCGCCTTAGGCGTCGCGTTAGCAACAAGCGACGAACAGTCGGATGAACCCGCCCCAGAGGCATCGTCAAGCGCAGGGAAGCCGAGGCCCGCGGAGGTGATGAGCAGGGCGTCGTACGTCGCCAACTTTGAGCCGGGGAGCAGCGACGACGAAGACGGGCAGACGTGTCGGCGCACTTTCAACAGCGGCAAGTGGGAGGTGGACCCGGCCAGCGTGTTCCCCCACGTGAGCATTCGCTTCCTACCAGGGGTCGTGGAGAACCCGAGGCGACGGAAGCCCCGGAGGAAGCGACGCAGGGGACGACAAGGCCAGAGACAGACAACGTCGGAGACGAGCCCTGACGGCAAAAGGCCGCAGCTGCGAGCGCCGCATAATCCCCGCGAGCGCCACCTGGGCTCCTCCGAAACCCGGAGGGAGGCCCGCAGCTGCGACCCGAACAACAACAATGAGCCGTCAGCCGACGCGGAGTTAATGGCGGTGGATTTGGAGCCACTGCGGGGTTTCTCCCCCCCGTCTTACATGGTTGAATTATTAGATTTAATTTTGTATTACATAGTTTATAAGATTATAAATGAATTGTTAGATTTAAGTTTGAATTACATAGCTTATTATTTAGATAAACAAATGAATGGTTAGATTTAATTTTGAAATCAGTTATCGAATATGTTGTCGATAGGAGCGTAGGGATGCTGGCAGCGCCCTCTGTCGGGAGCGCGGGGAGCGGTCGGATGCAACCCTGCACGAAAGCTCTGTGGTGAAGAGAGAGCTTTCGTGGTGGAGTTGTATCAGTACAGCTTCCGCGCTACTCGATCGAGAGCGCTGCCGGCACTTTGCGATCGAGAGCTGAGCCAAGCAGACGGTAGCAGTAAGCAGCGACAGGGAGCATCAAAACGTGAGTAGAACCGTTAGGGCGAGTGCGACAGTGAGGCGAGACAGCCAAAGAAAATGAATAAAAGGCATTAAGAAAAAACGAACAGCGTGTTGTTTCGCAAATTGATTCCTAGTGCTGATTAGGCTTCATCCACCGCATCCCTACTCCCACTTGCTCCCGTTTCGTTAGAGAATAGTCGTGACTCTACGGTGCCCCTAGAGTCACACTCAATTCTCACGAATCAACGGCGTCTTTCGCTGAGAACCATCGTGGCCTCTTGGTACCCTTGAGCCTCGATCGGAAACTCGCAAGACGTTCTCTTACCTTGTACCCAACGACTCGCTGAGATCAACGGCGGCACCCCCCTCTTAGATCTCGCATTCGCATCGTCCCAATCCTAATAGCGCTCCTCGCCTGAGAACAGCGGCAGCCGCCAGAGTACCTCGGCGCTCCGTTTCGATCTCGCTGAGCGGCGCGTGACATTGCTGAGAGCAACGGCGGCGCTCCCCGTTTAGATCTCGCGTCTCGCTTCCCCCCTCACCACGCAGTGCTCTCCCGCATGAGAACAGCGGCGGCTGTCAGAGTACCTCGGCACCACGCTTCGCAGAGCATCGCATCGGCTCGCTGAGAACGACGGCAGCGTCCCTGCCTCGATCTCGCGTCCCGCTTCCCTTTCCCACACCAACGCCCATCCTCAGATCGGCCATTTTTCCCCGTTTGCAGCGTCTCCGCGAATGTTACAAATTTCTTGTAAGATTCGAGCCCTGGACAGACTGAGATTTGTACCCTGGCTAGAACGCTTTACAACGAATAGTACATGTCTATGAAGTACATGTACTGACCAAGTTTGATTCAAATCGGACCACTATATCGTAGAGCTCCCATAGGGCCAATCGGTAAAATAAACGTTCCAAATATTAATTAGTATAAAGAACTTATGGGTTTACTAAGCTAAATAATTCAAACGCACACAGAATACATATGCCAATAATATATATATAATAAATATATATAACAAATTTTCTGTGTTTGCAAAGCTATCTTATTTATAAACTAATCAATTCCATTAATATTAATGTCATTCCCCAGTGTTACCTACCCAACATTTGGACGATTGTTTGAAGAGAACATCACATCGATGAATCTTTTTTGAGTCGCTTAGACGATCAAAAAATGATTCGTCTCATGCGCGATTAAAAGAAGAGTCGAAAATGACTCTTCCATATGCTCAAAATGTAATAAATTTGTAAAACAATAACAATATGAATAACAATCGCCAATTGATCATATAGGTGATTGAAATATGATTATTTTTGCTGTTGCTATGACGTTACGATTCGTATTTTTGGGAAGGGGGCAATGCATAACAATCGCCAATTGATCACAGAGGCGATTGAAATATGATTATGTTGTCTGTTGCTATGCAGTTTCTTTACGACGTGTTATTTTTTTGATCTAAAGTTAAACAGGTAACAAAACGTGCGTTTCTTTTTTCATTCATTCCAATGTGTTCATTCATACAAAGTGGCAGCATATTTAAATTATTTATCAATATAAATAGTATACAAATTAAAAGTTAGTATGTCAGCCAAACAATTGCGAAGAATTGCGAAACGGGAAAGTAGGAAACTGTTGTTCAATGATATTTATATTAAAAGGAAAAGCACTGCTGAATTTGTGACAAATAATCAAAATGAAAGTCAAAATAATTATTATAGTGAATGTTCAAGTGATAGCTGTTCCTCTCAAGTTCCCAGAGATGGCATAACAATTTTAAGACACCCGTTTCTATAACGGAGAGACAAGTTGGAAGTGGAAAATATGTTCATTATGGACTTAAGCGCCGCTTAGAAGAATTTCATTCCATTAATGATTGGAAGTTACCAAATTTAGTTTTGGACTTTGGAATTGATGGCCTTTCTTTATTTAAAAGCAGCTCCAAGTAAGTCTGCCCAATTTTAGCTAGTGTTGCAGACACAAAACACGTTTGTTTAGTTGGTGTTTATGAAGGAATTTCAAAGCCGTATTGTGCACTGGATTTTTTTCAAGAATTCATTGCAGATCTAAACATTCTTGTGCAAGAAGGGATTAGTTTTAAATCCAAAATTATTAGCATTATTGTGCGTTGCTTTGTTATGGATGCGCCGGCGAAGTCTTTTGTTGTGGGCCCTGTACACAAAAAGGACAGATGGTCAAACGTCGTCTAGTTTATCCACCAGAAAACGATGTAGTGCCAAGGAATAATGCATCATTTAGAAATCGCACACAGCCGGAACATCATTTGGTTCAGTCATCTCTATTAGAATGCTGAACATAGACATAGGGTCGCAGTGTTCCTTAGACTATATGCACGTAGTATGCTTAAGCGTGATGCGGACACTTTTAAATAGATGGATTAAAAAGAAAGGGTTCGATTTTTCTATGACCTCGTGGAAAATTGAACAAATTTCCCCAGAGTTAACATTTAATAGGAAAAAAAATGCCGAGAGTTTAAGAGGCGTCCTTGAGGTGTGAATGAGCTTGATAGATGGAAGGCAACAGAGCTCAGGCAATTTCTTCTGTACACAGGACCTTTCATTTTAAAAAAAATTGTTAGTCCGGAAAGATACACCCATTTTTTAGTGCATTTAAGTTTGAGAACCATTTGCAAAAAATTAAGCGCAAGGTTCGAAAGGCTGATAGTGTAGGAATTCAAATTTATAAGAGGCATGTTGAAAATAGCTATCATCTTGTAAAGGAATCAATTAATGAATTGAATATACGTTTTGGCAAAATTATGAATGGTAAAATTTCAAATGACTCTGTAAGCGATATTTTTATTTCCTTTCAAGAACCAAATAACTTTTGTTTGATTAACAATAATATTGTTAAAGTTATTGAAAAAAAAAATAATTAATAAGCTTTAATTATAATTATCATTTAATTATTCAGTGTACATAAATTTCAATTATTGAAAATAGTTTTTGCAGAGGAGGCAATAGTTTTTACAATTTGCAGGGTCGGTAAGGGGCGTGGCAACAATTTGAAATAAACATCGTACTTTCGCCCTTACAAGAAAGAAAAGTAGTCAGGCAGGCCCAGCTTTATAATACTCCCTGCTTTTATTCCCGATTAAATTAATTAAATCGGTATCCAGGTATTCCAATGAATACCACTTGTATTAGAACATGTTCAAACAAAAACCATCTAAGCATAATCAAACATACATATGTTTGTTTGTCTGGGCTTTTGCTCATTGCGGGGGTAGTAAGGGGCGTAGCAAAAATTTTAAATAAAATTAACCTGCTCGCGAAGATAACAGGCTTTCATTTCAAATTTGGTGTCTCTAGCTTTTGTATTTTAAAATATTCAGGTGTTTATACGGACCGACGGACATCGCTATATCGACTCGGCTGTTGATGCTGATCAAGAATATATACACTTTATGGTGTCGGCCACGCCTCCTTCTGCCTGTTAGGCACATTTCGCTTCTGATAAACTTAATAGACCCCTCTACTCTTTCTTGGAGTACGGGGTCTAAACAGTAATGGCCCAAGATGGCTTCCTTGAGGAACCCCAGATTTAACTATTGTAGGTTTATAATAAGTGTCGTTAAAATTAACTCATTGAGTCCTAGAACATAGTTCGCAATCCAAAGAAATAGTTTATATGGAAATCCTACCAGATTAAGTTTAAAGCTACAGAAGGTATAGGAATTGAGCAATTATCGGAAGCGCTTTCTTTGAAGTATGCAAAACTGCATGAAAAGGAGAAAGCATATTTCACGAAAGCAGTAAATGTCACTAGCCCAAAAAGATTGGCCACGATCAAGGAGAGCGTTGTTGCGCCACCAAATAACTCGGACATAATGTTCACGGATGAAAAGGCTTTTGCCTTGTTTATGGACTTGGGACTCTCAAAAGCGAAATATATAATTTTAAGACGGTCAAGACGACGCAATGTTGACGTTCTTCCTGGATACAAAAGAATTGGATCTGCTAAAATGAAAGCCGTTCCAAAAAATTTGCAAGTTAATGAGATCTCTGCAGAAGTTAAGGATTTAATGGATCACACGGCAAAGCGTCTAATCCAAAGCTTGCCTGAAAGAGAGGAACTTCCGGAAAGTCTCTGTCTGCTGAAGAAGTGGGGATGTGATGGATCGTCTGGCCAAAGTGCATATAAACAAACAATACATACAGACGATCAAACTATTTCTGATGAAAATATGTTTATGGCATCTATAGTCCCCTCACGTCTTAGGAGTACAGCTTTGGAACATTGGAGAAATATGCGACCGTCATCAGTGCTCTATTGTCGACCTATATTCTTCAATTACGCAAAGGAATCTTCTGAGTTGATTAAATCAATAGTGAGCGATAAAAACATCAAATAAGCCAGTTAAAGCCCACAGTCATTATGAATGAAAACGGAAGAGCATTGACTGTTACTTACGATTTTTATCTCACAATGCTTGATGGGAAAGTGTTGAATGAAATCACAAACACAACTTCAACTTTAAGGTGTGCTATTTGTAAGAAAACGCAAACGGTTTGGACGATTCGACGAGTAATGAACATTGCTACGAGTATGGAATTTCACCACTGCATTGTAGAATTAAATGTATGGAGTTTATTTTGAAGCTTGAATTTTTTATCGAAGATTCGCATAAAAGTTGACTGTCCCAAATGATGGAAACACATATAGGAAATTTTTTGAAAATGCTGAATTGTCATCTGAAATAACAGGTGTGAATTTTGATGTAATTCTTATTGTTATTAATTGCAAAGAAAAGATTAATGGTACAACATTTTCTGAATACGCATTAATAACATAAAAAACAAGTAAGAAAGGCTACAGTCGACGTGCCGACTGTATAAGACCCAGTACTCCTTGTAGTGCGCATACAAAAATACTTACAAACTTAAAAGAAGAAGCAGTAGACTGATTCATATTTTAAAATTTAAAAAAAGATAATAGTTTAAATTAAAATTTAAAAAAGTAAAAAAAAGTCATGCGCTAGCTGCAATCGAAACCACGGTATCAGACACAGGATTCTCACATGTCGCCACTCTACCATATGCACCACACCTCAATTTGCAGGTACTGCTGATTATCTGCATTTACATATAATAATGTTTTGTTATAGAAAAAGAAAAAAAATGCCTGTCTGTGCCGGGGTTCGAACCGCAGACCTCATGTTTCTCTAATGCATGTCTATCACTTAGACCACAGCACTGTTGACAATCAGGACGGCTAAAGTAGATAAACATTGATTTACCACTTTTCTTCAAACACGTACATAAATTACAATTTTTAACATTTTTGACCAATTTGTTTCACATGTTGTAGTTGTCCGATTTGAACCAAATTTGGTGAAGCTACTTTTAATAATTATGTACACATTCTGTGTGAGTTTGGTTGCGATCACTTAGCAAATACTACATGTCTTCATACAAATTTTTTGTTTTTGACCGATTTGTCCTATGGGAGCTATAAACTATAGTTGTCCGATCCTGATGAAACTTGGTGAGGATAGTTATAGTTGTACCATACACCTACTGTGTAAATTTGGTCACGATAGCTTTCATAGTTTCAAAGTTGTAGTGCAATGAAAACTGTTTTTTACAATTTGTGGGGGCGGTAGGGGGCGTGGCAAAAATTTGAAATAAACTTAACCTGCCTGCAATATAGACGGACTTTCATTCCAAATTTGGTGGCTCTAGCTCTTATAGTTTAAAAGATCCAGGTGTTCATACGGACGGACGGACGGACAGACACACGGTCAGACACACAGACAGACAGACGGACATTGCTATATCGACTCGGCTGTTGATGCTGATCAAGAATATATATACTTTATGGGGTCGGCCACGCCTCCTTCTGCCTGTTACGCACATTTCGCTTCTGACATACCTAATAGACCCCTATACTCTTTTTTAGAGTACGGGGTCTAAAAACATACACCAAAATTATACAGGATTGGCAGAATGAAGACTTGTTCAACATGCTGGCAGCATCTTCAGATCCACTTGTCTCACCGTTTAGAAACGTGCGAACCCGCAAGGATTTGGAAGAGAGCAATTATAGCTCCGAACTGATTAGATTATTAGATATTAAGCCAACTGTTGAAGATTATTTTAAGGAAAATCTACAACAAAATGTTAATTTGTTAAAATAACCTCAAAATAATGTACCCAAAAATGTAAGTGTCAATATTAAGTAAATTAGCTTAAACAGGTAAGAAAGGCTACAGTCGAGCGTGCCGACTGTATAAGACCCCGTACCCCCCTTAGAAGAAGAAGCAGCAGACTGATTCATATTTTAAAACACAAATTTAATAAAAAAGGAAAGAAAGAAAAGTACAGTCGAGCGCGCCCGACCGTATAATACTCTCTGCATTTGTCCCGATTAAATTATTAAAATCGGTATCGAGATATTACAATGTGAATTACTTGCATTAAAACACGTTGAAACAAAAACAATCTAAGCATAATCAAACACACATCTGTTTGTTTGTATTCGAATACACATATGTATGTGTGTATTCGGCGCAGCCAGCGACCGCGGGCAGCGCTGCCGACACACACTCAGCGAAAACGTTCGAACATGTGCTTGTGTGTTTCTATCTCGCTTGCACCTATGGGTTGATATTGCGTTCAATTAACAATATTGTAACGCTTCTAGTTTTCTTGTTTATAGTCCGATTTTAATGGGCCTTTCAGGATAGTTTAATATAGTTAGTCTCCACACCAGTTATAAACTACAATACTGTACGATACGGAAAAAACGGCATTGAAGCTTGAAAACTATTTTATAAATTGTGGGAAAAGTGGGCGTGGCAGTCAAAAATTTTAAATGGCAATGCCATAGTTACTGAGATATTTGCCGAAAACACAAATTTTTCACGAGGTGTGTCCAGTTTTTTGCTTATTGTGGGCGAATGGGGCGTGGCATCGAAAAAAAAAAAAGATTCTTGTATTGACTGACTAAATATCTGATCGTTTGACACCAAGCTCGACCTTGTAGCTCTTACCATCTCTGAAATCTGTTTGTTCATACGGACAGACAGACAGACAGACAGACAGACAGACAGACAGACGGACAGACAGACGGACAGACGGACATGGCTATATCGACTCGGCTTGTGACGCTGATCAAGAATATATATACTTTATGGGGTCTGCCACGCCTCCTTCTGCCTGTTACATACTTTGCACAAACCCAATATACTCTTGCAGAGAGTATAATAATAGTTTAAATTAAAATTTAAAAAAGTAAAAAAAAGTTATGCGCTAGCTGCAATCGAACCCGCTGTATCAGACACAGGATTCTCACATGTCGCCACTCTACCATATGCAATTTGCAGGTACTGCTGATTATCTGCATTTACATATAATAATGTTTTGTTATAGAACAAAAAACAAGATAGAAAAGTACAGTCGAGCGCGCCCGACCGTATAATACTCTCTGCATTTGTCCCGATTAAATTATTAAAATCGGAATCCACATATTACTATGTGTTTTACTTGCATTAAAACACGTTGAAACAAAAACAATCTAAGCATAATCAAACACACATCTGTTTGTTTGTATTTGAATACACACAGGCAGCGAAAACGTTCGAACATGTGTATTTCTATCTCGCTTGCACCTATGGGTTGATATTGCGTTCAATTATCAATATTGTAACGCTTCTAGTTTTCTTGTTTATAGTGCGCAAGTCCAAAATTGTAAATGGCAATGCAACTATGCTGTCGCTAGGAACCTCCGTACCCAAATTGGTGTTCCTAGGTGCCATAGTTACTGAGATATTTGCCGAAAACACCACATTTTCCCGAGGTGTATCTAGTTTTTTGCTCATTGTGGGTGAATGGGGCGTGGCATCGAAAAAAAAAAAGATTCTTGTATTGACTGACTAAATACGTGATCGTTTGACACCAAGCTCGAACTTGTAGCTCTTACCATCTCTGAAATCTGTTTGTTCATACGGACAGACAGACAGACGGACAGACGGACATGGCTATATCGACTCGGCTTGTGATGCTGATCAAGAATATATAAATATACTTTATGGGGGCGCCACGCCTCCTTCTGCCTGTTACATACTTTGCACAAACCCAATATACTCTTGCAGAGAGTATAAAAACTTTAGGAGTAGTGGAAGAAGGAAAAGAAAAAAGGCCAGTTTCCGATTCCTGCGGTACGGCCGTAAAGCAATGCTTCACAGAGACAAGGATGACTGCCCTCTATCCTACGAGTCTTCTCAGACGCTCAGTTCTGCGGAGTTCTAACATTGCTCCAGCTGCAAAGTTGCTAAAAGCAGTCCATATACATGGGTCTCGGATTATCTCATCGACAATACTTGACGTGGTCAGATCACGACCGCTGGCGCTTCTTAATTGGCTCCTTTGAGCCGCAAAACAGCTACACACAAAGATGACATGCTCTGCATCTTCGATGTGGAAGCCGCACCATCTACAGGAAGGGGAATCCTGATTTCCAAACCTGAACAGATATTGACCAAAGCAGCCATGCCCGCTGAGAAGTTGGGTGATGTAAAAATTTACCGAACCATGCGCTCTGTTCAACCACCGCCTAATATCAGGGATGAGCTGCTGTGTCCAACGCCAGTTCGCAGAGGCATCCCAGCGACTTTGCCATTGGTTTAGGCTTTCTTCTCTTGCTGCCCTCCTAGCAGTCATTCTGTTGGCACCGACTTGGGTGGCTTGCGCAACTGCTCGCTCTTCTGCGACAAGTAAGTCTATTGGTAGCAGTCCTGCGATAACAAGTGCTGCTTCGTCCAAGATTGTGCGGAATCCACAGCAGATCCTTAGGGCAGAGCGTATGTGATCACTGAACGTATCACGCTTGTAAGAAGCAGCCTACTTTGTTGTCTCGGCCCACGTGCGTTTAGCATAATCCGAAACAAGGCGCGGCTTGTGTTTGCAGCTCTCTCCTGGACATATGACAGGTGCTCACGAAAACACAGCCTGGTGTCTATCATGACCCCAAGGTAGCGAATAGCCCGGCTTGATGTTATATTTTGAGCGCCGACACATATGAGCGCTGTCTCCACGACCGAACGAGTACTAAACAGGACTGCCTCCGTTTTATGTGCGGCTAGCTCAAGGCCCACTGAATCTAGCCAGCTGGATAAAACAAAAATGGCCATGTTGCACGTGGTCTCTACATCCAGCAAGTGTTTGCCAACCACTGACAGAGCGACGTCATCCGCATAGCATGTTAGCTGGCAGCCGGAAGGAAAGGTAGCCTCAAAATATCGTCATATACGATATTCCACAGTGATGGACCCATCACCGATCCTTGGGGTACGCCTGCCGAGACGTGGTGCTCATGCCCTCAGAGTCTGACTGCAGAGTCGTACCTAAGCACTCTTCCTTCAAAGTAGCTACGCGCAATCGACTGTAGGTATTGAGGGATTGCAAGCCTATGTAGTGCGCTGAGGATTCTATCCGATTTCACCGTGTTGAAGGCATTCTTGATGTCAAGAGTGACAATCAGGCAGTATTCCTTCTGTACTCCTATCTGCGTTCCACCAATATGTTGCCTTCTGTGGTCCGGCGAACGTCCTCCTTCGGTCCATGCTAGAGTCGCTGGCGCTCAAAACATGGCTCGACAATTGAGTGGCCATCTCCTGCGCTGATCCTGCAATGCTCAGGTTTTCCATCACCCGTACGAAGTTCGGGACACAAAGCGATCCTTCTCGAAATGCAGTCCGTCGCACGGGGAGGAGTTGGTTCGTGCTCGGGTCTTGCCTTACACCCAGTTCGAAAATCAGTGCCTCATGGTCGCTGGCAGTGTAGAGATTGCCTATGGACCAGGTTTATCGGGGAGACAGATGGCTGGAGACGAACGTTAGGTCAACGATCGAGCCGGCGTTTCCACGATTGAACGTGTTCACTGAGCCACGGTTGAGGAGGCTTACGTCAAGCGTGGCAAATGCTTCGAGAAGGATGCGACCCTTAGCAATAGCATCAGAGCTGCTACTCCTGGATATGTCGCTACCCCACTCCTGAGCCCAGGCGTTGAAGTCTCCTGCTGTAATGGTCGTTTTATGGTTTCTCGCATCGACAGCCAACTCGTCCATTGCTGCGGCAAATCCATACCGACTTAAGCTTGGGGGGAGATAGCAGCTGTAGACCCAGAGGTATCCCAGTTTAGCCCTTACAAAATACCTTGATGAGGCCGCAGACGATGGCCGAAGACATGGTCTCCCACAAGTCCAAATCGCAGCTTTTGTTGACAGACTTTGGATCCAACAGCCCGTATCTGGTGTGTGAAAGGCTCGCTGATGATAGCAACATCCGATTTTTGCTCACGCCCTGACTGTGTCAGCAGGTCCCATGCGCCCGCGCAGTGGTTCAAGCTTATTTGAAAAAAAGGCGTTCATTGAGAGAGTGGTTTGATATTCTCTGAGCCCTTTGAGGAGATCGGGCACCTGGCACTTCCTGTTATGTGGTTGTATGGCCTTTCACTCGCATTTTATGACCACTAGATCCGTCTAGTGCATCTGCTTGCTAAGTGTCCGACTTCTTGGCATTTGTAACACCTTGGAGGTTGTGTTAGCTCCTTAATCCTGCAAACCGACCAGGCTACTCTGACGTTGCCAGCCTCCAGGAGACGCTTAGCGGTGGTTGCTGGAACGCTGAGGATGGCACGTTGAGTGCTTCCAAACGAGGGACGCAAGCTTCTTATTGAGGCCCTCTCAATAGAAATTCCCAGCTTAACCTGACATGCCTTTTGCAGATCTTCTTCGGTAGACATCTCGTCTAGATCGAGGACTTCGAGACGGGTCAGATGGGTCAGAGCTCGTCTGCATGTCTTGGGATCTGGACGTCCGCTCTTTTTCCGGGATCCTTTGGAAGATGTGGAGCGCAGACTTCTGGAGGCTCACAACTTTCTGTGCCACCTCCTTCATTTCTTTATCAATGTAACGCGCGTCTCTCACCATTTTTGAAAACTCGGAGGATTTGTCAACCAGTGATATGATGATCGACCTAAGATCACTATTACCCGACTTCTTCGATACCACAGTGCCTCCACTGAATTCGAAGGGATTGACAGGGATTATGGCAGGTGCTGATGCTGGCATCGCGGGCTCTTTTACAATACTGGGGGAAGTAGCTGGAGACCTCTGGCTGCACCTCCAGAAACCACTGGAGCCGGATTAAGCGGCCAAATGCCACTGGGCGTTTTCCACTCTTGGGGGGGCGAGCGGCCCAATTTGGAACGCTGTCCAAACGCTATACGCTTCTCAGCCTCCTTTTCATCTGCGTCCATGTCAGCATTCATAACCAAGGCTCTAGGTTCTTCGCTACTAGGGACTTTCTGCTACCAAAAGATATACTGCTCCGCCTCGGTCGCCAGAGCCACACTTTTTTGGCGCACCTAGGCACCTTATCCAATAGTAAGCGAGAACAGGAGCCTTGGATAGAGAGATGTATGGGGACCCAAGATTACTGAAACACTAAAAATTTCAGCTATTTTAAAGTTGGCGCTCAGTTTTGATTTGGCGCGCAACTTTACCGGTTCGACTTTCTGGCAACTCTATGTCGATCGACAGAAGTCCGGTAGCCCTGTTGAGATCGCCAAAAGTCTGGCAACTCTCAAAGCTCTATATATGCAACTCTGGAAAGACAGCTGTTCCACTCCAAACAAAAGATAATTATTTTGGCTGAGTGAAAGTTGTTTTTGTTAACACTTTATACTCGAGGAAAGCAAAAGGGCGCCAACGCAAACAAAAAACTGCCTCACCTCCCTTCACCCTTCAGTATGAGAGGACGACACCGCCCTGTACCTGCACGAAAGGCGTCTGCCGGACCAGGCTTCAGGAAACAGGCAAGTACCCTCGTGGTAGAAAAACCCAATAATGAAAGATAGCACCTGGATTTCAGTTGTGGCACGAGAAAATACGAATTTAATCTGGAGCCCCGATAAACACAACCGCACTTGCAAGAAACTCACTCGCTGCCTGTGTGTCGGCAGTGCTGCCCGCGGAAGCATGCGCCGAATGTCAAACGTATGTGTATTCGCATACAAACAAACAGATGTGTGTTTGATTATGCTTACATTGTTTTTGTTTCAACGTGTTTAAATGCAAATACTACAAATTGTAATATCAGGATACCGATTTTAATAATTTAATCGGGAAAAGTGCAGAGAGTATTAGAGTCGGTCGTGCTCGACTGTACTTGTCTTTCTTGTTTTTATCGTAATTTTATTGTTTGTGTATATTTGCGCACATAACTTAAAACAACATTTTACACTCAGGACACCACTTGAAAACAAGAAAGAAAAGTACAGTCGAGCGCGCCCGACCGTATAATACTCTCTGCATTTTATTCCCGATTATATAATAATGTAATTAAAATCGGATTTAGGGTATTACTAAAAACAAATTACAATCGAAATTGCCCGATTACTACTAAAATTCGCCGCTCGAGTTCGTTGCCGATTTAAATAATAATAAATAACTTAAATCGGTATCCAGGGAACACCACGTGGAGGTCATTGCAAAGCAATTAGATCTTTTAAAGAGATCTTCGAGTCGACTTGAAATGTGTAATTGTTTAAATAAATTACGCATTTCCATGTTCCCCGCGCGGAAAAAAAACAAAAAAATTCCCGACCTATCAACTTACAGACTACCTGAAATACTAACTGATATCGCGTCGTGAATGCTGTGCACAGTCTCATACGTTTTTGCGCTGGCTTGGCCAAGCGACACATTTGAAAATGCCCAATCAATATGTGTATCGTCACGTGTTGTGGACATTTTCAAATCTAAAAGGGATCTAAATCCCTTCCTAACCAAACTGTCATATGTGTCCCTAGCCTGAGTCAAAGCGCTTAAACATAAATTAAAATCTCCTAAAATTACTGATTCCCTACCTAAAATTTCCCTGTGTTCTATAAATAAATCCTCAAACTCAATTCGAAATCTAGGCAACGAGTAATGGGGGCTCCTATAAATTACTAAAATTCCCACAGACTTAAACTTTAAAACTGAGTACTCGAATACATGCGAACCATCAATATTGCGACCTGTGGAGCAAAGACTAACATTCTCAAAAAGTTCGTTCCTGACGAAAACAAGAATGCCTCTTTGTGATCTTGTCCTACCTTCACCTAAACAATCTAAACGTACAGCAATTCTAAACCCTGGGACTTCATAAGTCTCATTTGGGAAGGTCGAGCCTTCAACAAAACAAAGCATTGATGCCTGAAGCATCAGCTTATCTAACTGAACACTTTTTATATGACAGTGCAGACTCTGGACATTGTGGAAAATAATCTCGAAATTAGAGCTATTAACTAAATAGTCGAAATGTGTACTAAGTAACTTAATGGAGCGTAATTTTTCTAATTCTTCCTGAACTACATTTCGACCTTGGATGAGCCTCGGAGGGTTGAAGTTACCTACTAGGAACAGTCCAGCTGCACTTGTCGCTCTACTACAGCCTACATATAAAGCTGCTCGATCTAAGCTATCGGAAATGTGGACCACCACCTTATTGAAGGTTGCTCCCTGACTTTTATGAATGGTAATACCTTCTGCAGGTACGATCGGAAACTGCTTGCGATCTATCGTAACATTTTCATTTTTCCTAAACTGAAAACTTCGAACAGTTTTGACTACTGGGGTCCACAATGGATTGGGTAGATTTCTATACTTTAAACGTAATTCTTTTCCTACTCTTTCCTCAAGGAAATCTACCCATAGAATAATTGGATGACTGCTTGAATCTAAATCTATTTGTCTAAGTATTCCTGTTGCTCCATTTACTAAACCATCTGAAGTATCTATGTTCACAGTCATCATATATTTTGCTGTAGTTTTCAAAATAAGAGTACTACACAAACCCTGGGTTTCTGAAGTTTTGAATCCTTTAACGGATTCAAGAATTCTGGCCTTGTTTGCCTCACCTAAATTACTACCCTTTACGAAATCCTCAGCACTAGAACAATATTGGGTGGTCGCAATTCGATTCAGTTTTAAAGAGTTGTATGAATTTGTTGCGGCGTTGGAGTGGAAGAGATGAATAGCATCTTCTGGTATCGTATCTTCCCTTACTACTCTGGATCTAAGAAGCTCAATGTCAATGTCTGTCATATGAGCGGATGCCATATTATTAAGGGCTACAGCAAATGGTTGGTCATCTCGTTGACGCATTATTTCCGTCAACTCGAAAAATTCAAATCTAATTAGATTATTTTCCCACAGAGTGCCATGAAGTTCACTGTAGTCTTCCCTAGAGGATGGCTGAAAAATCCACCTGTCGCCCACAGGCCTCAGTTGTCTGAGATCGCCGAACACGATGACAGGTATCCCTCCAAAAAAGTGATTGCTTTTGAAAATTTTCTGTAGCCTCACGTTTATAAAGCCAAACATTTTGGCTCTTACCATTGAAATCTCGTCAATAATTAATAGTTTGAGATCGATCAATCTCGAATGTAGCGTATTAAGTAAGTCTGCGGATAAGGTCCCAATTCGATCGGACTGATTTACAGGAAGGCTAAACATTGAATGGAGTGTACAACCTCCAATTCCGAATGCTGCCTTCCCTGTTGGAGCGGACAAAAGAACTTTAATTGACTCAGAATTTGAGCCTCTTCTATTATTAAATCTAGCTGTAAGGGCTTGATATAATACTGAAATTAGTCGGCTTTTGCCGACACCTGCTCCACCACCTACAAATTCATAAAACTTTTTGCCTATCTTAAAATTATGCAACACGTGGTTTAGATAAGTTCTCTGTTTTAAGTTTAGGGAACATACTATTTCCTCTAAACATGACGAAGTCATTAAAACAGGCAACTTAACAAACTGAACAGTGTTGCTGCTTGGCCCATCTGCATTATCGTCATTTCCTAAATTTAAAATGTTGAATTGAGGATCTATTTCTGCTACACCTAACACTCTAAATCTATTATCTACATTATCCTGATCATCTAAATTACCTAACTCATCTTCCTGATTCTCTTCTAATACTCTACTGAGAGCATCATCTAACTCACTATCATTTAAAACATTAAATCTTCTACGATTTGCCTCAATAAACTCCCTATTCAGGTTACAAACCTCTTCGCAATTTTTACTAACTAATTCCCTAAAATAATTCTCCCTATCGTGACTAACATTATATCTCCTATAACGAATTATCCGTGGACTACGCCTTTCTCTAATAAATCCGCTACCATTGCGGAGAGGATAAACTTCGGTTGTACCGAATCCTTCATTTTCTACCTCATTCTGTGATTCTTGGCGAGTCCTACCTGCAGTTTTAGAGAATGTATAAAATGCCGCAAAATCTGCTAAGCATAAACTATTTAGATCATCTGGACGGTGAACGTAATGATCTAATAGGCCTACTTCGAAAATATCTTCTGAGTCTTCGGGCAAACTTCTGAGTTGTGCCCTCGACTTGAGCATTTTAACTCGTTTGTCAGGCAATCCAGTGTTTATAAAAACTTCTGCATTGCTGCTCTCTGACAACGACATCCCTAAACAGCAATAAGCTGCTTCCTGTGCAGATATTTCTGAGCCATTTATAAACTTGTGACCTATGTGCTGCAGTTTCTGCCTAATATTAAAGTTTCCTGAACGCGCTTCTTCTACAGCTTCTCGCATAAGCTTAGACATTCCTCTTTGCGACTTATTAATGTAATTGATTACATAACTGCAGCACGCATATGGATCTAATATAAACTGTATATCTATGTTGGCTCTCTGCATTGACAAAATATGCGTGTTATACGCATTCACCATAATGGCGTCGAAGCTTCTCTTTAAAAATATTTTTGGTCTATTTAAACTAGATCTAATTGCTAGAATATAATTCTCATAACTAAGACCAATTTGAGGTTGCGAGAGAAAATTATTAAAATCATTAAGGGATTCCCTAACTTCACTATCTATGGGAGAATTTAAGAAACTGTTTATTTTCTCAAAATTCTGTTGATGAATTGAATTACTATCTTCAGGAAGAGGAAAGAGAATTTCTGTACTAGGCATTGGAGGATATGGTATACCAAAACGACAGATTTGCCTATTTCTAATGCTACGCTGGCATGACGGAGTATGCTTATGCGTTTGGTATAATATGAAAGGTTTCAATTCATCGTTTGTTGGATTCTTTTCCGTCGTAATAAACTGATCAACAAACTGTACAACATTCGGACAAGTGGAAGGATTACTAGAATCAAATAAAGGGGCATCTTTTAACCAAAACATTCCATGAATGTGTGGTAATCCCCGATGTTGAAACTCTACTCGCCAATAATATTTATACACAGAATGTTGGCCGAAAATGCCTCCATCCTTCTTCATAACTTTTAAAAGCTGTCTATACCTATAATCAAAATACCTAGCACATGTAACTGGGTCTGACCTAATTAGTTCTACAACTTCAGACCTTTCTAAGCTAGCTGCCTCATCTTCGGTTAGAACTTCCTTCCTAACTGTTTTCTTCAAAATAACTATAAGTTCTAACCACCTACTTTCTGCAGCAGAGAGCGTAATGAAGAAAGAAGGTATGCCAAATTGCCTAATCATGGGCATTACCTTCTTCTTCTCTGCTTCCCAATGCGCAGGAGACGAGCGAATGCCTTTCAAAATTTTGAATCCCTCATCAAATTGAATTAACCTATCTATTTCTTCTTCATTAAGGGCTGTCCTAGCAGTTACGCCGCGGAAAGCGCTGTGCTTTCTCAAGCAAATGGAATAATTATTCCGCATATTAATAAGCTGCATTTTCCTAAGATTGTAAAAAAGCTTATCTACCCTACAAGCCCTTCTATCAAAATTCCTAAGCTCTGATCTAATAATTTTTGTGTAGCTTTCTACACAATTCCTTTTAACTCCTGCATAAATTGTGGGAAAGGATAACTCCTCTGAATCACAATCATTTATCATGTCCAGAGGCCGTTGCCCTTCGCCAGGTGCTATAGCTAACCTACTACCATCTAAATTCTCAACTGGAACATTGTCCATTAGGGTTTCCTCACCTCCAGGATTAAGCTCATGCTCTTCTACTGGATCATTCTGTGCTACATCTGGGTTTGCAGCTCTATCACCCATTTCTCTAACTAAGTCTATATCTTCTGTTCTGCAATAAATGGAACGACTTCAGATGTGTGAGAAGCCCACCATTCCTCATTAATGCTTATTTCATGCTTTCTATAAAGCTCAGTACCTACTAAATACCTAATTGCATCAACAACACGAGATGGAGATATAGTTTCCACCATAAAACTGTGACGATATTCTAACCTGCGTTTGAGGTGGAGCTGAACAACCTCTGCGTCACTAAAAGCCCTTGGAAGGGAAGTTACGACATTCGCAACTGGAATAGGCACATTCACTACAGCTCCTTTAATACTATTTTGCCGATCATAATCTAAAGATTTTATGATCATGAACGGCAGCCTCGGTGAAACTAATCTTTCTTCTAAGCTCTGTAAATCTTTTAGACATTCTGGAAGCTCTGGGAAATCTAAGCCATTGGTAATGGAATTCTTTGGTTTTTTTCCTTCCTTAATCAAACGGCTACATGATTTGCAAAACGAATGCATGCCGTTTACAGATGGAAACTGATCGGACAAAAACAGAATGTCAGCGCTAAACTCATTGTTTTCAAAAATATATTCCCTACTTATCCTATCTATCTGGTGAGGAAACCACAAACCTTTACAACAAATACAAACATGGTCAGGGCCTTGTTTAATTAATTTGTTGTAGGTGGCTATAAAACTTTCTAAACTATTCCTAATGGGTCGTGCCGGCATTCGCTCGTGCCTCCTCATTACGGGCAGCATTACGCTCGTTTTCTACTGCCCTATTCTGAGAATCATTTCTATACTGGCTAACTCTCTGACTAACACCTCTAGCTAAATCTACTGCTATCTGACGTGCTCTTATCCGAGCACTTCTTCGCTGAGCTGTGTTTCTAGCTCTTTCGACTAACCTACGAACAGGGTCATTTCGACGCTGTGACCTAGCTATTCTATCAACTTCCCTTTCTAATATTCTAATCTCTACATTTTGCCTCCTCTCAAAGTGTGCCTGGCTATTGCGCACTTGCTCTATTCGCCTAACTAAAACATCCTGTCTTCTCTGCGATCTTCGCAAAGTGTCTTCAGCCTGCTCTCTTTGCCTAACCTGTCGATTTTGTCTTCTAATAGATCTACGCAATGAATTTTCCGCCTGTTCCCGATTTCTTACTTCTGAGTTTTCCCTACGACTTCGTCTACTAAGGGCATCTGATGCCCTCTCGCCCTGCCTAACCTGAGGATCCTGTCTCCTAATTGTCCTATTCAAAGTATCGACTGCTTGTTCTGTTACTCTTAAACGCGCACTTCTCCTACGGCGTGAACGAAGCTGAGAATTCCCAATCTGTTCTACTACTCTATTTTCACTGACTGCCCTACGGATTCTTTGAGATTGGGAATTTAACTCTCTTTCTCTATCTGCTTACTGTGCCTCTTCTCTATTTAACCTTTTCCTTTCCCTACGCCTTTGAGACTGTGCAGCAGCAGATAGTTGCCTTCTGCGGGGCATTTTCAAAAAATTTTATATATAAACAAAATTTATAAAATATTTTATTTATTTAATATTATTAATTGTATTTAGATAAAATATATAAAAATATAATATATAATATATATTTTTATATAATTTATTTAAATATTTAAAATTATAAAATAAAATAATTTATTAATTATTAAAAATAATTTATTAAATTAATTAAATAAATCAATGTAAATAATATAAAATTAATAAATGTTATAATTATATAATAAATAATTATATAATTTTATAATATTCAAAATCGGACAAAATCGGACAATACTTAAGACTTACGATAATAAACAGAACGCGACAATTAACACGCGTTTATCGAAAACCGAACGCGATTCTTAAATACAACAAACGCGCTCAGAAAATCGCGCGCGGTTTCTACGAATGAACTACCTACGTTACAAACTACGCGCCTGGCACAAAGAAAATCGAATGTTCGCGATGTCTAACACACACGCGTAAATCGATTGACGCACACACTCACGAACTAACGCACTTTTTGTATATTTCACTACTTTATTTATATATTAATTATTAATTAATTATTAATTATGCAACTATATCGTTCGTAATGAAAATTACGTTTTGTTTCGGTTTGTTCGTAATTAAAATCACGTTTTGTTTGCGTTTATATCGAAATCGACGGCAAAAATATATATCGATGCACGATTACAACCTCTCAATCGAAACGTTCGCAACGAATTAAGTCAAAGGGAACGCCAAAATTGAGTATAGGAGAGGATTTCTCTCTCACAGAAATGAGACAAATAGAGTGCGAGTCTAGGAGTGAGAGAGTCGGGCTAGAAGGACTAGCGGTAAAAGTCGTTACTTTTTACGCGCGCTAAAGCAGCGCTGTGAGAATCTTCGATGAAAAATAGCTAGATATGTTAACTACTTTATAAAAACAGCTAGAATGTATTTAAATTTATGTTTAATTGTGAATACAAATTCAATGTCTTAATAAAAATGACATTTAATATATATATATATATATATATATATATATATATATATATAATATATATATATATTTATATAAATATACATAATACATATATAATATAAATATACATATATACATAATCGTAATTAACAACAAGAAAGAAAAGTACAGTCGAGCGCGCCCGACCGTATAATTCTCTCTGAATTTGTCCCGATTAAATTATTAAAATCGGTATCGAGATATTACAATGTGAATTACTTGCATTAAAACACGTTGAAACAAAAACAATCTAAGCATAATCAAACACACATCTGTTTGTATTCGAATACACATACGTTTGGCAATATGTATATGATGCAAATATGTATGTATGTATGTGTGTATTCGGCGCAGCCAGCGACCGCGGGCAGCGCTGCCGACACACAGGCAGCGAAAACGTTCGAACATGTGCTTGTGTGTTTCTATCTCGCTTGCACCTGTGGGTTGATATTGCGTTCAATTATCAATATTGTAACGCTTCTAGTTTTCTTGTTTATAGTCCGATTTTAATGCGCCTTTCAGGATAGTTTAATATAGTTAATCTCCACACGAACTATATAATTACAATACTGTACGATACGAACAAGTTTGCCAAAAACGGCATTGAAGGTTCCAGACTTTTTTATCAAATGTGGGAAAAGGGGGCGTGGCAGTCCAAATTTTTAAATGGCAATGCAACTATGCTGTCGCTAGGAACATTCGTACCAGAATTGGTGATCCTAGGTGCCATAGTTACTGAGATATTTGCCGAAAACACCAATTTTTCACGGGGTGTGTCCAGTTTTTTGCTTATTGTGGGCGAATGGGGCGTGGCATCGAAAAAAAAAGATTCTTGTATTGACTGACTAAATATCTGATCGTTTGACACTAAGCTCGAACTTGTAGCTCTTACCATCTCTGAAATCTGTTTGTTCATACGGACAGACAGACAGACAGACGAACAGACGGACAGACGGACATGGCTATATCGACTCGGCTTGTGATGCTGATCAAGAATATATATACTTTATGGGGTCTGCCACGCCTCCTTCCGCCTGTTACATACTTTTGCACAAACCCAATATACTCTTGCAGAGAGTATAAAAAAAACGATCATCACCACAAGACTTTGATACCACAAAAAAAGCCAAGCAAAAAAAACACGACGCCGATCCGGCACGCAACCGTTCGTGCCGATCTCCAAAAACCAACTCCCCGTTTGACTCTAAGGCCACCTGTTGCTATGCATAATTCAAATTCTGAATCCTCCTATTCCTATTCCATGCAACGGTTCCTTAGAGTCAACGGCCGTCTGCCCTTGCCATCTATCCTCTCTTCCTAATCCTCTCTCTTTCTAATTCCCTAACTCTTATGTTTTCCCTCTCTTCTCCACATGGCCACCCCAGCTGAGCAGAACAGTGTGCGATGAATTCCCAACATTCATCGATATTTCGATTCTGCTCAGCCCCAGATGCAACAAATAAGTGAAAAGTCCAACGATCGCTGTCATCGATAAATACTGAGGGTTGCTAATGCGTGTGTCGACTTTTCGATACATTTTCATAGATAATGCAACCCTTCCTTTGTGTATGCCGCGATCTTGTGAAAAAATAAAACCGTGAAAACTTGAAAAAGGTAAGTTTTTATTGTTTATTTATATATTCAATGGTGTTTATATGCTAACAATACTACTAATTATACTCTCTGCAAGAGTATATTGGGTTTGTGCAAAGTATGTAACAGGCAGAAGGAGGCGTGGCAGACCCCATAAAGTATATATATTCTTGATCAGCATCACAAGCCGAGTCGATATAGCCATGTCCGTCTGTCCGTCTGTCCGTCTGTCCGTCTGTCCGTCTGTCTGTCCGTCTGTCTGTCCGTATGAACAAACAGATTTCAGAGATGGTAAGAGCTACAAGATCAAGCTTGGTGTCAAACGATCAGATATTTAGTCAGTCAATACAAGAATCTTTTTTTTTTTTCGATGCCACGCCCCATTCGCCCACAATAAGCAAAAAACTGGACACACCTCGGAAAAAATTGGTGTTTTCGGCAAATATCTCAGTAACTATGGCACCTAGGATCACCAATTCTGGAACTGGAGGTTCGTAGCGACGGCATAGTTGCATTGCCATTTAAAATTTTGGACTGCCACGCCCACTTTTCCCACATTTGATAAAAAAGTCTGGAACCTTCAATGCCGGGTTTGGCGAACTTGTTCGTATCGTACAGTATTGTAATTATATAGATCGTGTGGAGACTAACTATATTAAACTATACTTGAAAGGCGCATTAAAATCGGACTATAAACAAGAAAACTAGAAGCGTTACAATATTGATAATTGAACGCAATATCAACCCATAGGTGCAAGCGAGATAGAAACACACAAGCACATGTTCGAACGTTTTCGCTGCCTGTGTGTCGGCAGCGCTGCCCGCGGTCGCTGGCTGCGCCGAATACACACATACATACATACATATTTGCATCATATACATATTGCCAAACGAATGTGTATTCGAATACAAACAAACTGATGTGTGCTTGATTATGCTTAGATTGTTTTTGTTTCAACGTGTTTTAATATAAGCAATTCACAGTGTAATATCTCGATACCGATTTTAATAATTTAATCGGGACAAATGCAGAGAGTATTATACGGTCGGGCGCGCTCGACTGTACTTTTCTTTCTTGTTTTAATATGACTAATTTTATTTTTAATATTAACTTTCTATACGTTAGCCACTTTTTCTGAGTGTCCGTGCATGTGCCTGTGTACAAATATTTTGTTACGACTCGGCTTGTCTTCCCTGGGGCTACCACGTGTTACGACTCGGCTTGTCTTTCCTGGGGCTACCACGGCTAGCTCATTCGCCTCAGGTCGGGGTTGTTAACCAGAGCCCACCGAGCGTACAATCCACAATCATCGATTGTAGAATCTCTACATCGCTACTACTACACTCTACGAAACAATACCAACACTACACAACTATCGGCCATCTCTATAGGCGGCATCGATGTTTTACCGCAACGTACCCACCCTACCCGTGGCGGCAGCATTCAAACCGTTTTGCTGCGCCACCCAATATCAAAAGTCTACGCCAGCTCGCTTACTCCAGGCTACGCAATTATATATATAGAGGGGGGGTCTCGGGGGTGCCTGATACTACCTAAGAGCTCTAAGGGGGTATAGGGGGCCGGACACTGCCAAAACAATTTATGGGCAGGTACTAAATGTACATGTGACTACCAGCAACTCACAATAGAACACCATGGAGAAAAAGGGGCCGACCAGAAAACATGAGCAAAACAGTTTAATTTAGGTTAGAGAAAAAATTTGAGTTTTACAATCGGCATTTCAAAAAAACTTATAAATATACATATATACACAAACTACATAAACTGGGGACAAAACAAAACAAAACTACAGCTGTCCGTGTGACACAGCTCACCGCGTCCGTCCACTGTGCTAGCGCGCACAGCTGATGCTGCGTGACGTCACTTGTGCGGCGGTCCTCCGGTCTCGGTTGTTTTGTCGTTCTCGCTGCCTGTTGTTGTTTTCGTTGCAATTGTTACAGTTGTTGTTAATGTTGTTGTTATTGTTGTTGTTGCGGCTGTCTTAAATGTGTTATTTGGGTTGTTGTTGCCGTTGTTTTGTTGTTGTTCATTTAAATATCGTTATTCATTTAAACGTAGTTATTTTTAAATGTCTTTAAATTTTCGCGTTTTGGTTTTTGGTGGTTGCGTGTCGTTGCACCGTGGTTTTGTTGAACAATTATTGCGTTTAAAAAAGTTTGGGTAGTTTTGTATGTGCAATTGGTTGCTATTGTTGCACATTTGGTCACTTGTCTTAATTGTCGCACTGTTGTTGTTGCTGATGTCTGTTCATTTTTGTTAACATGTTAGTTAACGTGTTTTTTTTTTTGTTTAAACTCAATTCAACTCGAAAAAGTTCATTCCTTGGACGCACAATAGAACATTAATACCGGACTGCCAAAACCACACCGACCGTTCACCAAACGCACAACCAAACTTTCTACTTGATCCGGTCACGCAACCGCTCGTGCCGATCTCCTAAAGCAAACTCCCTTGTTGACTCTAAGGCCACCTGTTGCTAAGCAAAATTCAAAATTCTCATCCTCCAATTCCCTCTTCCATGCAACGGTTCCCTAGAGTCAACGACCGCCCCCGCTCAGCCACTATGCTCTCTCTCTCTCTCTCTCTTTTCCTTCCTACTCTTATAACCTACTTCTTATAACCTAACTCTTATACTAATATCCCCCCGTCCCGCCAAGTATGGCCACCTCCAGCTGAGCAGTGTGCGATGAATTCTCAACACTTATCGATATTCCGATTCTGCTCAGCCCCAGATGCAACACACTGCTAGCTCATTCGCCTCAGGTCGGGGTTGTTAACCAGAGCCCACCGAGCGTACAATCCACAATCATCGATTGTAGAACCTCTACATCGCTACTACTACACTCTACGAAACAATACCAACACTAAACAACTATCGGCCATCTCTATCGGCGGCATCGATGTTTTGCCGCAACGTACCCACCCTACCTGTGGCGGCAGCATTCAAACCGTTTTGCTGCGCCACCCAATATCAAAAGTCTACGCCAGCTCGCTTAATCCATGCTACGCAATCCCCCTCCCATCCACAAATTACTCACACATATTCATTTTGTTACAAAACAAATTAAACATATTTATTTACATTAAATTTTCTATACATAGTTGCCCTATCTTATTTAGTTTTCAGTTCGCATTTTATTTATATATTATTTTGTTTCCTGTCATTGCCTTTTCTTTTAGTGTTGGTTGCCTTAGATTTAGATATAGAGGGGGGGGTCTCGGGGGTACCTGATACTACTTAAGAGCTCTAAGGGGGTATAGGGGGGCCGGACACTGCCAAAACAATTTTTTTATTGGCAGGTACTAAATGTACCTATGATTACCAGCAACTCACAATAAAACACAACGAAGAAAAAGGGGCCGACCAGAAAATATGGAACAAAACAATTTAATTTAAATAAGAGAAAAAAATTAAGTTTAAAATCTGCATTACAACTGGGGACAAAACAAAACAAAACTACAGCTGTCCGTGTGACACAGCTCACCACGTCCGTCCACTGTGCTAGCGCGCACAGCTGATGCTGCGTGACGTCACTGTTGCTGCCGTCTTCCGGTCGCTGTTGTATTGTTGTTCTCGTTGCCTGTTGTTGTTGTCGTTGTAACTGTTATAGTTGTTGTTATTGTTGTTGTTGCGTATTAACGTTATATTTGTTGTTGCGGCTGTCGCAAATATGTTGTTTGGGTTGTTGTTGCCGTTGTTTTGTTGTTTGTTGTTATTCGTTTAAGCGTCGTTATTTTAAATGTCTTTAAATTTGGCGTTTTGGTTTTTGGTGGTTGCGTGTCGTTGCACCGTGGTTGTCTAACAATTATTGCGTTTTAAATGTTTGTGTAGTTTTGCATGTGTAATGGGTTTGCTATTGTTGCACATAAATGTTGTTGTGTATTTTATTTGATTTGGTCACTTGTCTTAATTGTCGCACTGTGGTTGTTGCTGATGCATGTTCATTTTGTAGTTAACGTGTTTTACGTTTAAATTTAATTCAATTAAAAAATTTTTTTTTTTTGTGGACGCACAAAAAAAAAACATTATTACTGGACTTAACAAACGCACACTCCCAAAACTACACACCGAACGTTCACCAAACGCACAACAAATTTTTTTTATCGATCCAGTCACGCAACTGCTCGTGCCGAACTCGAAAAGCAACTCCTTCGTTGACTCTAAGGCCACCTGTTGCTAAGCAAAATTCAAACTTCTAATCCTCCAATTTCCTCTTCCATGCAACGGTTCCCTAGAGTCAACGGCCGCCCCCGCTCAGCCACTATGCTCTCTCTCTCTCTCTCTTTATTCTTCCTACTCTTATAACCTACTTCTTATAACCTAACTCTTATACTAATATCCCCCAGTCCCGCCAAGTATGGCCACCTCCAGCTGAGCAGTGTGCGATGAATTCTCAACACTTATCGATATTCCGATTCTGCTCAGCCCCAGATGCAACATCACTCAAAGATTTGCACCCGGCTCGCAGGAGTTTACGCCCGCGAGGGAAGTGGTGCCAATATTCGAGCGCATGGGGGCTATCCGCTCTGGGTATGCCGCGCCCAACGTAGGCCATCGCCCAAACCCTGAGTCTCATGCTCTACCGACTGAGCTAGCCGGGCTTACAGTCGGATGTCTTTGGCGTGAAAGATACCTATCGGTCGCCCACTCTCGTTCTCCAGTTTGAACATGTTTGCTCCCACTGCTCGTATGACGCGAGCTTTCAGGAACTTTCGGGCGAATTTTGCATTGAACGCATTTTTAAAATTGCTCAATACAAAATTACGCCGAATTTTGCCTGCCCTGCCCTGGAACCAAATGGAGTTCTCTTGCTCGCTCATTATAGCGCAGCCTGCTCCGCTCATACGCCTGATGAAGATGTTTCTGAATTTTCTCCTGGATGAGCCGTTGCTTATCGGCTCGGCTTAACGTAGCCATCTCGTGCTCACACAGAGACTTTAGCTTACGAACCAAAGCGTACTGAGCTCCGTGCAGCATCAAATTTTGCCCGAACACTGCAAAGAACGGAGTGACTCCTTTTGCGGCATGGACACTGTTACGCAGCGCTGCCTCAATCTCCGGGAGGTAAAGATCCCATTCGCGATGGTCGTTCTCCAAATACGCCCTAATCGCTACTAGGACTGACCGATTCACTCGCTCCGCAGCATTGCTTTGGGGAGAGTAAATG
The DNA here is from genome assembly GCA_018151165.1 of Drosophila arawakana. NCBI lineage: Eukaryota > Metazoa > Arthropoda > Insecta > Diptera > Drosophilidae > Drosophila > Drosophila arawakana. The sequence continues at coordinate 365,516 of JAECWX010000120.1, read as the reverse complement.
GCAGTCCTTAAATGAGTAATCCCATACGCCTGCGTCATCTCCTCAAAAATCTTTCCTATAAACTGCCTGCCATTATCCGAGTGTATCACCTCGGGCACTCCAAACTTTAAGAACACCTCGTGCACCAGGAATTCCACTACTGACTTTGCTGTCGCTTCGCGCATAGCTTTCAAAAATATGAATTTGGAAAAGTGATCAACCACAATAAAGATCGATGCATGACCCCTTTTTGACCTCGGATACTTCCCCAAGAAATCAATATATAACTTCTGGAATGGCCTTTTCGTCACTACTTCGGTCCCTATTCCCACTTGCATCCTAAAATTCGTAGCGTTGACTTCTTTACACACGTCGCGACATCGGATGAAATCGGCCACTTGTACTGCCATCTTTGGCCAAAAGTATTGCCGCCGCAAAGCATGCAATGTCTTTACCATTCCTCCATGTGCCGACGTATGCTCTTCGTGCGCTCTCCGGATAAGCTCATGGATGAGCGATGCAGGAACACAAAGCTTCCAAACACAGCCCTCAAGTTCGTCTTCCAACTTAATATGTGGCATGTGTTTAAAAATTACGCCCCCTTCCACTTTTAGGTCAGGCAATTGCTGTTTATTTTCTTCGACTTCCTGAACTAGCTCCCTATATTCGTCAGTGTCGAATTCGTTCGTCTGGAACCCCAAAATCGCGCTAGGATCCAATTCTTCCTTTACTTCGGCCACTACCGCATCTAGACTTCGTGAGAGCGTGTCGGCCACTACATTCTCTGACCCTTTCCGGTGCTCAATCACGAAGTCCAACGCCTGCAACTGCAACGAAAACCTTGCCAATCGACCACTTAGGTCCTTTAGAGACATAAGCCATTTCAAACTGGCATGGTCCGTGATGACAGTGAATGGCATGAGTTCTATATAGGGCCTGAACTTATGAATCGCCATGATCGCAGCTAAACACTCCTTCTCAGTTACGGAGTAGTTGAGCTGGTGCTTCTTCAACTTGGATCCCTGAATCTCTTGCCTCCCTTTGACTTAAAAGCATCCGTCAGTGGAACTGCTATCGCAGCAAAGTTACGGATGAACCTTCGATACCATCCAGCCGTGCCTAGGAAGGATCGCACCTCTCTCACCGATCTTGGCACTGGGATGTTCTCTATGGCTGTTACCCTAGCTGGGTCCATCCGCAGCGTTCCCGCGCCTATAACAAACACCAAATACCTGAGAGATTTAAAGCAGAATTTCGACTTCTTTAGCCCTATCGTCAAATTCGCTGCTTTTAGACATTCCGATACTCTGTTTAAATACATCAAATGAGTCTTGAAGTCAGGAGCTATGATTAGCAAATCGTCCAGATACACGAAGACATTTGACCTCAGCTCCGTTGGGATCACCTTGTCCATCAAACGACAGAGGCGTTGGGCTGCATTGCACAATCCGAATGGCATCATCCTGAACTGATACAAAGGACGGCCCGGAACAGTGAACGCCGTACATGCCTTGCTTTCTTCTTCTAGTTCGATCTGCCAGAAAGCGAATTTAAGATCGACGCTAGAAATATAATGAGTCTGGTCGACTCGGGACAAGATACCCTCAATGGAAGGTAGCGGATAGGCGTCCTTGATCAATTTGTCGATCATACAAACACACATTTGTTTGAAATTATATATATGTATGTGTGTATTCGGCGCGGCCAGCATCTGCCGTCAGCGCTGTCGCCACGCAAACATCGAGAACGTTCGAACATGTGTTTGTATGTTTCTGTCTCGCTCTCGCGCGAAAGTGATATTGCAGTTAAATAACAAACTTTAGAAAGTAATTGCTCTTTTGTTAAAATTAGTATTTTGATGCCACTTTCAGAATAGTTTGATTTTATATGTCTCTAAACAAATGTCGAATTACAACACTGTACTATATGAATAAATGCCTTAAAAACGGCATTAAAGTTTGAGAGTTTGGTTAGCTCTCATGAGAAAAGGGGGCGTGGCAGCTCAAAATTTTAAATGACATTGCATTAAGGCGAGACAGCAACCTGCCAGAAATGGTGTTCCTAAGTGCCATAGTTACTGAGTTATTGGCCTAAAACTAAATTTTTTTCGAGGTGTCTCTGGTTTTTGATCATTGCGGGGGCGGTAAGGGGCGTGAAAACAATTTGAAATAAACTTGATCTCCTCGCGAAGATAATGGACTTTCATTCCAAATTTGGTGTCTCTAGCTTTCGTAGTTTAAAAGATTCAGGTGTTCATACGGACGGACGGACGGACAGACGGACATGGCTATATCGACTCGGCTGTTGATGCTGATCAAGAATATAAATACTTTATGGGGTCGGCCACGCCTCCTTCTGCCTGATACGCACATTTCAGACAAACTTTGTAGACCCCTCTAATATTTTTTAGAGTACCCGGTCTAAAAATGTTAAAATTTTTAGACCCCGTACTCTAACAAGAAAGAAAAGTACAGTCGAGCGCGCCCGACCGTATAATACTCTCTGCATTTGTCCCGATTAAATTATTAAAATCGGTATCGAGATATTACAATGTGAATTACTTGCATTAAAACACGTTGAAACAAAAACAATCTAAGCATAATCAAACACACATCTGTTTGCTTGTATTCGAATACACATACGTTTGACAATATGTATATGAAGCAAATATGTATGTATGTATGTGTGTATTCGGCGCAGCCAGCGACCGCGGGCAGCGCTGCCGACACACAGGCAGCGAAAACGTTCGAACATGTGCTTGTGTGTTTCTATCTCGCTTGCACCTATGGGTTGATATTGCGTTCAATTATCAATATTGTAACGCTTCTAGTTTTCTTGTTTATTGTCCGATTTTAATGCGCCTTTCAGTATAGTTTAATATAGTTAGTCTCCACACGTATTATATTAATTACAATACTGTACGATACGAACAAGTTCGCAAAACCCGGCATTGAAGGTTCCAGCCTTTTTTATCAAATGTGGGAAAAGTGGGCGTGGCAGTCCAAAATTTTAAATGGCAATGCAACTATGCCGTCGCTACGAACCTCCCGTTCCAGAATTGGTGATCCTAGGTGCCATAGTTACTGAGATATTTGCCGAAAACACCAATTTTTTCCGAGGTGTGTCCAGTTTTTTGCTTATTGTGGGCGAATGGGGCGTGGCATCGAAAAAAAAAAAAGATTCTTGTATTGACTGACTAAATATCTGATCGTTTGACACCAAGCTCGAACTTGTAGCTCTTACCATCTCTGAAATCTGTTTGTTCATACGGACAGACAGACAGACAGACGGACAGACAGACAGACAGACAGACAGACAGACAGACAGACGGACAGACGGACAGACGGACATGGCTATATCGACTCGGCTTGTGATGCTGATCAAGAATATATATACTTTATGGGGTCTGCCACGCCTCCTTCTGCCTGTTACATACTTTTGCACAAACCCAATATACTCTTGCAGAGAGTATAAAAAAGAGTATAGGGGTCTATTAGGTTTGTCAGAAGCGAAATGTGCGTAACAGGCAGAAGGAGGCGTGGCCGACCCCATAAAGTATATATATTCTAGATCAGCATCAACAGCCGAGTCGATATAGCAATGTCCGTCTGTCCGTCTGTCCGTCTGTCCGTCCGTCCGTATGAACACCTGGATCTTTTAAACTACAAAAGCTAGAGACACCAAATTTGGAATGAAAGTCCGTTATCTTCGCGAGCAGATCAAGTTTATTTCAAATTGTTGCCACGCCCCTTACCGCCCCCGCAATGAGCAAAAAACCAGACACACCTCGAAAAAAATTTACTTTTAGGCCAATAAATTCTTGAAAGTGGCGCGTGGCGCAACTGATAGAGTTGCGGCAATGCGATTTGTTAATTTAATTTTTTTTTAATTTCAATTCAAAATGTACATATAAAATTAAAATTTTTAAATTTCATTCGAAAATTTGAATTTAAATTGAATACAATTGCGCACTTCTATGGGAGTACGGGGTCTTTTACAGTCGGCTCGATCGACTGTAGCCTTTCTTACTTGTTTAAATTGCATTAATAAAATTTACCTAAGAACACAAAAAAATTGGGTTTAAAATTTATTTATTTGTTTCTTTTTGACAGCACCCGTGTTTTCACGTGCCGTGTCCGTGCGTACCGTGCCTCTAGAAAAAAATTCCGTGTTGGGTCGTGTTGGTCCTCAGTTTTTAGCCGCCGTGTTTGGGCCGTGCCGTGCCTCAAAAAAGAGCCCCATGCCCATCTCTGGTTCACGACCTGCCAGCGCCACCTGACGAACTAGTCAGACTAGTGATAGAGTGAATTTCTATTAACAACAAAACTAAGTATCGCTAACACGGTGGAGGCACATACATACGTAGGTAGGGCCCTAGACAAACACTCCTTCTCTGATCATAAGTACATTCAATTTGAATGCAAATTTGATTACAACCCCAAACTATCTCAGTTTAAGAACTCCAAGAGCACTGACTGGGCCAAGTTCAGAAGTCTTGTGGCTCTGCTTGATGCCTACAACAGCTCATGCCGGCCATCCACAAACAGAATTAGATCAAAACCACTATGTTGGAACTCAGAACTCTCAATACAGAGATCAACAACTCAGGATCTGATCAAACTTGCAAAACAGAAAATTTTTTTTCGCGCTCAGGGCGTATAAGTCCAAAATCAGAAAGATCAAGAGAAACTCCTGGAAAAACTTATGTTCCAATCTGGAATCAGTGCCTGAAATCGCTACACTTAAGCAGCTCCTGTAAAAACAACGACCTATTCAGTCAACTAAAACTGGAAGGTATTACATGGACAGAGAGCAGCGAAGAAACTCTAGATGCACTCATGACCACCAACTTCCCAGGATGTTCACCACAAAAGAAATACAATGGGCTATCAATTCTTTCTCAAGAATAAAAAGTCCGGGTATCGACGGGATCATACCAGCCATGCTACAAGCCGCCAAGGATGCGGACACTTCATGGCTGGCTAAGATATACGAAGCCTGCCTAAAATTGCAAGGGTTGCCTTTCTTCCCAAAGCACAGTGGTTCGGCTTGTACTAAGCCGCGGCCAAAAATACTTCTAGTAGTGATATCGCAATGAAATTTTCATGAAAATTCTAGAAAAATCTTTCAAAAATATTGTGAAAAAATTGGACAAATCGGAGCATGTTTTCATATGGCTGCCATAGCTCAGTGGATCCGCGGTATATGGAGCCGCGGCCAAAAACACTTCTAGTGGTGATAAAAGTTGAAATTTTCACCAAGGATTAAAAAAAAAATTTTAATTTTGTGCCAAAAGATAAAGTGGCTTATTATAGCGCCACACAGCGAAGCCCCATATCAAACATACAATCAAATAACTAAATTTAACAAAAAAGATAACAGTTAAATTCTATGAAATTTAAGCGAAAACTTATAAGTATTATAAAAAATATATATAATGTGTCATCTAATAAGTTATACACAGATACAAATAACTTTGACTTATCTTTTTTTGGAATATGTTTTTGACCGGTTATAATTGTGTCGGACCGTAACAGGAGTGAGTGTATTATGTCTGTGTTTGTAATAATACGTGACATTTTCGGCTATGATTAAGTCTACTAGCCCTCCTTCTCAATTTTAAGTTTGCACAGAATTGATTACTTGTTGCTGTTTTTCAATTTTAGTTCTAATTTTTGTGCACCATAAATTAAATACATGCAGGCGTGTAATAACACAGTGATACGTAACGCCTTTCAAAATAAAAAATTAAAAACATAAATTAAAAAAAATTAGATTTATTTAAAAATAATTAAAGATATAAATTATATTATCATTGAAAATTGTACACAAACACGATACATGTAACAAAACAATAACAAGACGACACAGAGGCTTCGCTGGGCAAATATGACCTTGAAGAACAAGACGTTGATGAGTTAATATATTAAAGATTGCAGGCACATCCGCAAAATTCCGCAAGTAAACATAAAAAACATGCACATACATTAATTAAGCTGGAGTTTCAAGAAACAATTCAATATTATTAATTTTCGGTAAAAAGTAAATACCTTGAACTTCAAAATCCATTTTAAATAATTAATTTATGTGCACTAAATAAATTACCAGAAAAAATTGCAAGTTGACTCTTCTACAGATTATTGTCATTAAGCGTGCAGCTGTGCGTAAAATATGAACACTTGTTCAAGCTTTTGGTTCTATTTAGGAAAGAACCGTTAGAAATTCAGCAAAAACCGTTTTTCACTGGTTAAGAATGGACATTTGTGAGATAAATAGTGTTCATTTTTTTCAATATCTTGTGATGACTTTTTCTAATTTTGGCCTATGGGCGGAACCACTGTGCAAAGCGGGTAAATGCAGTCATCACAGCCCATCGGATTATAGACCAATTAATCTCACAACCTTTATGTTAAAAACTATGGAAAAGCTCCTAAATCTCAGCATCAGAAGTGACGTGGAGGAACAGTTGTCAGCTGGTCATCATGCGTACTAAGGGTAAGTCCGTTAAAACGGCACTACCCTCGCTAATGGAGACCATAGAACAAGCCCTACATAATCACGGATATGCACTGGGCGCCTTCGTGGACATCGTTCAATAATGTTAGCACCAAGGCCATAGTCGGCCAGCTGACAACAACCATTAGAAACCTTCTGAGCTGCCGGAGAGTTCAGTTAGAATAGGGCGTTGCAGCCACAACCAAAATCGCGAACAGGCGTACCCCAAAAGGAGAAGTCCTTTCTCCCTTCTGTGGAACCTAGTCGTTGACGCCCTCATTAAGAGATTTGATTGAGAAACCCCTAAGATAACTGCCTATGCAGACGACATAAGTATAATTATAACGGGAGTATGCACATCGACTATCAGCTCCATAATGGAGCGGACCCTCAGGGAAATATGTAAATTTTTGGAAAACGTCGGACTACATATCAATGCAGGAAAGACGGACCTCATCCTAGTAACCAAGCTGTAATCTGCATTACAGGCGCTATCAGAACTACTCCAACGAGCAGCTCCACAGGAATGAGTATGACAAGCTCAGATTATTATTAATCCTGAAAAATACTCGAAATGCAAATAAAGACACACCTTGGGCCCCATGACTGGAAAAACTGTCTCAACTAGCACACTGAACCTAATATATACACAGACGGCTCCAAAATAGCGGGAGGAGTAGGCTGTCTACTGCGAAAAACCCCAGCTTAAAACTCACTTTTAAGCTAGCAGATTACTGCAGCAAAGCAGCAAAGACCGCAAAACACCTCGACACCAACTTTTATATCGTCAACGTCTTGGTAGATAGTTAGGCAGCAATTAAGTCCATGATGTTGTCTACTCTCAAGGTGAGCAGGGAAGCACTAGATGAGTTATGTCCGACAAAGTCAATACACATCTACTGGGTTCCCAGCCAGACATCCTGGCAAAGGCAGGTGTAGACCTACCAACTAACAGGACGGAACAAGTGGCCATCTCCCTAAGATCAAAACAGCCGAAGATGGCGAAACACACGCACGTGCAAAATAACCTAAATGCCACTGTCATGCCTTAGAGCGCACGAGGCTTACGTGCTTAGGAAAATCAACACTCCCTATGGCGTCGCTTGTGGACGTGTCTTCGCTTAATGTTGCAACTTTTATTTTTGTTCGCTTATTATTGTCTTTTTGTCTTTTACATAGGGCCGGATTTACATAGGTGCCAGTGGCCAGAGGGCCTCCACCACACGGAGTGAAAAATGTTGTTAATCGCTGTTTTACACCAAACTAATGTTCAAAGAATGTAAACGTTCCAGCAATGATTAAATGAATTAGAATTATTTCGATGGAGCCACTGAAACAAACTAGTAAAAATATCGTCCACGAACAAATGAACTACCAAATGAAATGCCGAGCAAAGTAAATGAGTAAAGCTTCTTAGCTTTAGCTCGTTATAAATTCATCGTTAAAAATCGATCAAGTAAACTAGAAATAAATAACGGCAATATAATAAACATATTAGACTTATGTTCAATTCAACAAAGAGTAGTTAAAGACGACATAAGGGATCGAAAAAGTAATCGAAGCAAAACTCCAAAAAAAAATGAGGCTCGAAAAAGGCTTGATGCAGTTTTATCAAACACACGAAAATTGGACACTTTTCTAAACGCTCCTCAAAACATCACTAAGAAACCTACGGTTCCCGATTCCACTTGTGAAACGGACAAAATTTCTATAGTTAAACAATAAGATCGGAAGAGAAAAATATATTCTCCGTAATCTGTCTTTTAAATTACTTTTGACGAGTTTTGCGCAGAAAATTCGCGAAGTACGCTGGCTACTTAGAATTCTCAATTAAATAAAGTACGAGATAAGATTCTTATAAAATTCAATTTTTATCACTGGGATATAAAGCCCCCACACAAGGCCCCATGACATTAATGTGGTGTATTCGGCTCTGGTTTTACAACATACGCAATTAGTATTTAAACATTTACATGTACTTTCATCACACTTTTTATACTCTCTGCAAGAGTATATTGGGTTTGTGCAAATGTATGCAACAGGCAGATGGAGGCATGGCAGACCCCATAAAGTATATATATTCTTGATCACCATCACAAGCCGAGTCGAAATAGCCATGTCCGTCTGTCCGTCTGACCGTCTGTCCGTCTGTCTATCTGTTCGTATGAACAAACATATTTCAGAGATGGTAAGAGCTACAAGTTCGAGCTTGGTGTCAAACGATCACAAATTTAGTCAGTCAATACAAGAATCTTTTTTTTTCGATGCCACGCCCCATTCGCCCACAATGAGCAAAAAACTAGACACACCTCGGGAAAAATCGATGTTTTCGCAAATATATATATGGGCGTTGATGTACTAACGGGACAGTACATTCAAGTGGCCCAGCAACACCAAGCAACGTGCTTGTTAGCGCGCGGAACCCTGCAAATAATGCAGCCACCTCCCGCCCAACCGACCGAGGGGCACACCGCATAACGTACGGCTAGCGATAAACGCGAATCGAATTTAAAATTAGAACATAAAATAACTAAAAACGAAATACAATACATTTTAAATTATTAAGCTAAGATAATTAAGATCTAGACAGGTGACAGAGAAGAGAAGTTCTAATTAAGGGGGTCGAAGTAGAACTACATACAACTCGAGAAAGTTTGTTGTAGTTACTACATAGGACTCGGAAAGGATTATGGATAGCAAAGTTGGTAGAACAAGGTTGAAGAGAGAGCGGAAGAAAGTTTCTAGTTGGTCTAATCGGAACAGCAAAACTAATCTGGCTGAGTAATTCTGAAGAATCAATTTCACCATTGATTAGTTTGTGTAGAAAAAATTACACCGAGCACTGTTCTACGATCAGACAAAGAAGGAAGATTAATTAGTAAAAGTCTACTACGATAGGAAGGTAAGCGTATGTTAGTATTCCAGTTGAGAGACCTTAGTGCAAGAAGAAGAAATTGTTTTTGTACAGATTCTATTCTATCCTGATGAATCCTGTATTGGGGTGACCAAATACATGATCCATATTCAAGAATAGGCAGTACCAAGGCAGTAAAAAGTGTTTTCGTTAAATAGGGATCGTTAAATTCTTTCGACCAGCGCTTTATGAAGCCCAGGACACTAAAAGCACGATTAGTAATTGACAATACATGATTATCAAACTTGAGCTTGGGATCCATAAGGATACCCAAATCAGTGACCGACTCAATTCTTTTAAGAGAGTAGCCATTCAGAATGTAAACGTTTTGGAAAGGGAGGCGCCTACTGAAGGACATTACGTTACACTTACTAAAGTTAAGGTTTAATAAATTAGCTTGACACCAGATTTGAAAACTACATAGATCAGATTGTAACCTGGTCCCAAGAACAGACTCAGCAGCCGAAACACAGAGTTTAACGTCGTCGGCATACATAAGCACACGAGAGTAACTGATCGCTGATGGAAGATCATTTATGAATAATATAAATAACAAGGGACCGAGATGGCTTCCTTGTGGAACACCCGAAGTTACTTGAACAGATTTGGACAAAGTGTCTTTAAAATAAACATGTTGTGTTCTAGAGCTCAAGTAATTAAAAATCCAAATAGTAAAGTTATAGGAAAGACCCAAAAGATTGAGCTTATGTATTAATAGGCTGTGATTAACGGAGTCGAAAGCCTTACTGAAATCTGTGTAAATGACGTCAGTTTGCAATTTTCTCTCAAAGCCCTTCAATGCAAATGATGTAAATTCTAACAGGTTAGTGGTAGTGGATCTATATTTCACAAACCCATGCTGGCTGGGTGAAATCATGGATCTACAGAAATGTTGCAGTTGAGAAGTTATTAATTTCTCAAAAGCCTTGGGAATAGCAGACAACTTGGAAATACCCCTATAGTTGCAAACATCGGATTTATTTCCTTTTTTGTGAAGAGGAATAATGTAAGATGATTTCCAAACATCAGGGAAACAGCATGTTTCAACAGACAATGTAAATAGTTTATACAAGGGCTTTAAAAGGCCGTCTGCACAGTTTTTAAGCACACAGCCAGGGACTCCGTCTGGACCAGGCGAAAAAACAGATTTAGTAGCCTTTAAATTACATAAGAGAGAGCTTTCGGTGATGACTGGTGTAAAATTACTATTGAAGGAATTTAAATGATAAGGATAGGGTGAGTCACAGTTATACTCGTGCTTACTGTAAGTAGTTTGAAAAAATCGGCAAATAAGTCGGCGATAGCCTTATCCGAATTAGCAGATTCTCTTTCAAAGAACACACTAGATGGAAGCGTTGATGATTTACGCTTCGAATTAACGAAGTTATAAAACCGTCTCGGATTCCTTCTGAACTGTTGACCACAGTCAGTAAGGTATTCCTTATAACGACGGTCATTCAAAACATAGAAATCAGATCGAGCAATTAGATATCGCGAGAAATGCAAGGAAGAGCCAGTTTCCCTGAATCTCTTATAACATTTCGACTTTCTATTTTTGAGCAATGTTAACTCACGGGTAAACCAAATAGGCTTATTAGACCTGGTTGGAACACAGAGCGGAACACAGACATCAATTAAGGAATTCAAGGTATTATAGAAGGTTGTAATTGCACTATCCATATCTCTACACATGAACAGTCGGGACCAGTCAGTTTGGGATAGCAGCACATTTAACTTGTTAAAGTCGGCTTTCCGAAACTGACGAGACCGTTTAGTAGATATACTACTAGTACGGGTCACCCGATCAGGTAAATCAATCAACACTTCCAAAGTCGGGTGATAAGGATCTTCAGGATTTGATAAGGGTTGTATGCGGGAAACAGAAAAACAGGAAGGGTCCAAAACAAAAATCAGATCAAGCATTCTATTTAAAGAGTTTGGAATAGCATTGATTTGAAGCAATGAAATTCCAAACAGCTCATCAAGAAAATCGTGCTGAGTCGTGGGGGTCAACACGGCAGAGTCGGGACACGAAATCCATGTAGTACCAGCAATATTAAAATCGCCAAGAACTACAAGAAAGTCACGATCAGATAACATAGATGAAACTGATTTAATAGCAGAAAAGTGTAATAAATAAAGAGAAGAGTCAGAAGAAGGAGGAATATAGGAGCAGGTAATGAAAACTCTAATGTTATTTAGGCATAACTTAATAGCAACAAATTCGATATCCACAGAGCCATCGATTGTTACTTCTTCCGAGGATAAGTTAACATCGACGGCAATAAGCACACCACCACCTCGGCAGGATGTACGATCTTTTCTATAGATACCGAATTTATTGAAAAGGATTTCTGAATCTAAAACATCGGGCCTTAACCATGTCTCAGAAAAGGCCACGACATGAAATGAAAAAAGACAGACTATTTAAATACATATTACTAAGTTTACTAAGAAGACCTCTTACATTTTGATAGGCAAACGAGAGGGAGGAAGTTAGTTTTTTCCGGAATCAGAGGCCGGGACAGGGTTAGACGGCAGTGCAATCGGAGTCCGATTTCTTTTCTTAGCTGTATATTCCTTTATTATTAAATGGTCCGGCCAAAATTCTTTACAACAAATTGTACTAAAATATTTGGCAGGAACACTTACTTTAAATGAAGAAATTTCCCGATGATATGAGAACTTAAATTTCTCCACCGTAATATTAGCTTCAGATTTAGCCTGAATAAAGGCCTTGACATCATCCGATGTGGTATCAGGGGCAAGCCTAGAAACAAATAATTGTTTCTTTGGTGGAACACCTACGAGAGTCTTTTTATCGGACACTGTAATAGCTTCCGCAACAGCTCTGATAGACTCATTGCTTGATTCACCAACTGCAACAGTATTGACTACTAACGAATCAGGAACAACTAAATTGCTTGATTCGCCAACAGCAACAGTATTGACAACTAATGAATCAGGAACAATTACTTCGGGAGTGGGGACAACTTCTGTGGGTAAGATAAAGTTGTCATCACTACTAACAATTATATTTGGAGAAGGGGATGAAAAATTTATTAGAGAAGGAGCGGACGTTGTGGGTATGTGATGAGGGACTGAAAGTTCGTTAGGGCCAATCGACAATCTAAAATTGGCCTTTTTTACGCTTTGGAGAATCATTTAAGACTTTTAGGCCTTTAAACTCCTTATCCAAAGCTGCAAAACTATCAGACAGACTTTTAAATCTGCCAAATAGATCCCCAAAGCCTCTCTTAGTGTGTCGCATGAAGCTCATAATGTCTCTTTCGACATCCCTACAAGCTTCACAAGTCCACTTTAAGCCTGATTTAGACTCAAACAGGTCAATAATTCGGCCGTTGAGGCCTGCACATTTTTCATGTGAAACATTTTCACATAGCCAGCAGCAAACAAAACCCATCTTAACATTTGTTCGCACCTGGCAATTTGAATTATAACAGACGTACATAGTGCAGGTAATTAGTGTAAGCAATGAATTAATAAAATGGAATAAATAGAAGCTAATAAGCACTGTTGAAATAAAAAGTTAGTTGAAAAATAAAAAGGCAAGCTAGGGTTAATGTGCAAGCTACTGATGTTTACTTACGACAATAATAAATGCACAAAAACAAATAATGCGCGGGCGCGGCGACCGAAAAACAAGAAAAACGGAATAACCGGCCAACACCAAAAATAAGATAAGTGCGGTAAAACAGATGAGAGCGCGACGGGAGCGTAAATATAGAAGAGAGCACGAAGATAGCGCCGAGAGAATGTTTACACAAACAAAGTGTTAGCACAAGCAACGGCGTAAAATTACAAGAACAAATTACACAGCGACAAATAAACGCAAAAATAAGTAAACAGAATGTTTGGCTGTGGAATTGTTTGTTGCTTAGAAAAATTTATTATTCGTGTGGAGACTAACTATATCAAACTATCCTGAAAGGTGCATACAAATCGGACTATAAACAAGAAAATGAGTTACAATATTGATAATTAAACGCAATATCAACGCATTAAGTTAGCGTACAGCAAATTATCAGATGAACGATCATGCTAACAGTTTAACAAGTGTAAGTACCATATGTAATATAACCACATTCAAATTAAAAAGACAAATTTAACACATCATTTAATAGCTTTATTGAATTAATTTTTGTTGTTACCATCATTTGAGTATTCATGTGTTTTTTTTTTGTTTTTGTAAATTTTCAGATTAATGAAGTTTTATTTATTCTTAATAAATTTTACACAGAGTTCAATAAATTTGCTATGTATATAAATTTGCTTCATATTTTGTTTCATTTAGGTTTTCTTTAAAGATAATTGAATGAAAACTTTAAGAAAATTCTTGTCAAGATGTGTTATTTTAAATATGTTTGTGCTGTGGTGTGAGTGTCACGGCTAGTGTGAGATACTTTGAACTGGACTGAAATTCAATAATTTAATTAAAAGGGAGTAATAAATTCTGATTTCAGAAACAGACATGATTAAGTTCAAGTTAAATATTTGCTTCTACAATGTGATACGACACAACAATATTTTGACTCTATGTATAACGACGACAATAGAACAATTTACATTTATTTTTATTGTGCAATTGATTTTGTCACAAGCTAGTGGAATGCCTCTGTAAGTTCATTATATTAACCAAAAAATGGGCAGTAAAACAACTTTATTGGATTCTTTTCATGTCATTTGTTTAATTAAGTACTCGTACATTGATAAAATACGATTTTTATATTGAGCTCGAGCTTGAAACAACCTATGCCACTCAATTTATGACATTCATTTGTCTTAGTTACACAAATTCCAAATCGTCTGTTTGAATTTCTCCAACCTTTGTTGCATTTAACTAGAGTCCTCTAGGTCATTACATTTGACAACGTTTGGTTTTTACATATTTAGTTTAACGTACAAAAGTTTTTTAAACTTGTAATTAATATTTTCGTTTACTTTTCTTCAACAATTAATTTAAACATACAACAAATAGAAAAGGTATTCCTCTTTACTTTACTGGTGACATGCATTACAAATTTTATAGGATAGTAATATATGAATTTATTTTGTTTATTTTATAAACTAGCGTCGGGACACTAGGTTTGTAAAGGAAGAGTTTAAAGGAATACTTATATTAGGAACAACTCAGAAGTTTAAAAGGAATTTAAAAAAATATACGAAAAAAAGCGATTATGTTGATAAGTTGGTTTAAATACAAAAATTGTTAATTTAAATATTAAGGACACAAGTATTTACGACGTACGTATAAGCATAGAGACGTTGAAATAGATGCGAAATTATTTAAATATTATATTGTTATAGACATTTTTTCATCTATGATTTGATTTAGTAACAAAGAAGACGAAATAATTATGATAAGAATCTTTTGGTTTGGATTAAACAGCATTTTTCGTTAATATAAGTTGGGAACTTTTGTAAGTCCCTCTTACGCCAGCCATTTTAGATGTTGAGTATCATCCAGTCAAACAAGCCGACTGCTAAATAACCCGTACTCGTTTTGGAGTACATTTTTATACAAACAAGCATTTAATGACGGAAGTTGATTCTAAGAGCTATATGCGTTCCACAGTGGCGATAACTCGTCAATTTTTAATCGATTTGTGCTTTCTGAGCTATGGGAAACAGGTGTCCAATCTGGGGCAGCAGAACAATTGTAAACTAAACATGATCTGCGTGCAGTATAGACAAACTTTAATCACAAATTTTATAGAATTTGTTTTCATAACCCCCTATATCCAGGTGTTCATACGGACTGCCAATGCCAAATCGACTTGGCTTTTTATGGGGTCGGACACGCCCTCTTCTACCTGTTACGCACATTTCATTTCTGACAAACTGTACTCTTTTTGACTGTTTTTAATACTGAGTATCTCTTAGTCCTTTAGTTCACAAAAATCATTGATTAGAACCTTCCCCAAGAAGAGTCTTGAGAGCCGAAAGTCTCGCATTATTTTGGTATTGGAAGTTTTTTTTTTTAATATTTCTGTATTTCCTTATGTTATTTCTATTGATTCATGTTAAGTAATTCTCTTACGACTGCATTTAAATTGTTAACAAAATTATTTTTTCAAAAAATTAATTTGAAATAATTTATGCATAATTAAATGACAATACAAAAAGGCTAAAAGTCGATACAGCCGATTTTCCAATGTAAGCAACTTAATATTTGAAAAATAATAATATTTTAGGCATTCGAATGCATTCGTAAAAAATTTTATATTTAACTCGTGTCACTTCAGTTTGTTCACTTTAGCTTTTCGCCTACAAGCATTCAAAAATCTATAATCGGTTTTTGTTCAATTTTTGTTTTCTTCTGCTTCATAATTTTAGCTTTAGCTTATTAACATTTGTTAATTCAAGTTTAAAGGAGAGAACGATGTTTCTTTCAAATACGAAAGACATTTAAAGATAGAAAGAGTGAGAGAGAGAGAGATAGCACTGCAGTGGCCGGAACCAGTTATAAGTGCAGTTCCGATTCCGAACTCTCCTGCAGGCAATGCACAACCTTTTTGGTTAAAAACGCGAATGTGCCTCGCAAAACCGAACCAAACAAGACGAATTCGATCTCGAAATCGTCGGATCTATTATATGTTACTGTTATGTGTATTTACTATCCTCACATGTATATCTGTTTGTGTAAAAGTATAAAACTGTACCATTTTCAAACATCTCTATAGCGTTTTGTTTTAGCTAAAACTTTTGGTAACTTTTTTTATCTTTATACAGATACAAATATCGTTACCATTGTCATTTTGTGCTTTTATAATTTTAATTTTCATTTCCGTTTTTCATTTTCACGATATGCGTTTTTTCCATCTTTTTTAGTTTTTAAATGTTAACATTTGCATTTAATGTAAAAATTATAAATTTGCATTCTTTTTTAGTTCATTACTTTTTTATTAGAGTCTTTCAGCTTTAGTTTATCTTTTGGTTTCAGATCTTACGCGTACTTTTACGTATTCTTGATTTGAATCTTTCTTTTACACCCTTACAGAGGGTATTCAATTTCCATTTTATTATAATTTGTTTCAATTATTCTTTGTATATTATTGTGCGGTGTTTTGTTCGTTACCATTACCTTGAAGTATAATTAATATGTATAATATAATATATTGTATATATAGTACTCATGTGTGTAAATGTTTTAATTTTTAAAATACTTTCTGGGTTTTTTTTTTTGTATTTTTTGTTTTAGTTAATATAAAACATTTTTCCTTAAAAAATGTATATAGTCGATTGCTTTTTGTTGTTGTTGCTGTTATGCTATGATTAGACAATTGCACTACGCACTTCGCATGCCATTTTTGTTTCATATTCTTAGTTCCCATTTCGCTAATCAAATCGCACTTCCACAAAAAATGTGTGTGCATTCGTTTCTAAAAAACTTTTCCTTTTTTGGTGTTTTTTTCTTGTAGTTTTATCTTAGTCATTATTCAAGATTAATGGAAGGTTCTGTGTTTTTGCATATAAATCGCATAAAAACAATTTTATTTAATTTCAGTCAAGCATTGCGCATGAAAATTTGTTTAATCTAGTTTTTCGCTCAAACTATTAAACCATTTACTATACATGGTAGTGAAGCTTGGGTCGATGCACAGAATACTCGATATATATATATATATTTTTATATATTTATTATATATATTTATTCTTTCTTTTTCAATATTTTTATTACTTTTAAATAGTTGCAATAAATTTATTTGACGTATACATGAAAGTGTAGTTTATGCCATGAGTTTATATGTAGTTTAATATAATATGTTTGTTATGCATAAACAGTTAAAATTTTTAATACACAACATCAATATATTGCTAATCATCGATAATTTTTCTGTTTTATTTATAAATATTTTTAAATTTTTATTTACTATAGATAAATACCTTTCATAGTATAATGTGTATTCAACTTTACGAATCTGGAGATACCTTTACACTCTTGAAGAAACTAATTGAAAATAAATGGGAAAATAATTTATTAAATTTATAGATAACTTTCAAAAATAACATTTAGTGAAAAAGTGTTGTATGAATAAACATTTTAATAAGATTACAGTTGAAGGAGTAGTTGATTGAGCTAGATTTTTAAGAAAATCTCTCAAGCACCATTAGGACTTCCGGTTTTCAATTCGTTACAATCGTTTATTTTGTTGTCTTTTGCTGTCTAACTTTTTGGGTAAATGCATTGAATTAATTTATACGTTTCCTTGGATTTTTTTATCTTTTCC
The DNA here is from genome assembly GCA_018151165.1 of Drosophila arawakana. Lineage (NCBI taxonomy): Eukaryota > Metazoa > Arthropoda > Insecta > Diptera > Drosophilidae > Drosophila > Drosophila arawakana. The sequence continues at coordinate 347,876 of JAECWX010000120.1, read as the reverse complement.
GATTGACATTTTCTGGAAGTTTTTCTTTTAATCTTTTTTCAGTTAAATGGCAATGGAAATGTTCATGTTCAATACATTGTATTTTTTTATTTGTGTTATTTAAGCAAATTCGTTTTACTGAAACGCTTTTTGTTAATTCATTTTACATTTGTTTTTGTCTAAGGAGGGAATTTGTTTAAAGTTGTTCATGAATTTCATCGACTTTTATTAGAATGACGTTTCTTTTTTCTTTAATTTTTATTTGTTTATATTGATTTGTTATTATAATTGATACGGCTTGATTTTATTATTGAATTTTGTCGCTATACTCCAATATTATATCGTTCTTAAAGTTTTCTTAAATATTTATTCGTTGTATTCGAAAAATTCTCAATATTCTTCATATGATTTTTTCGATTTGTTGTAAGTTGTTTGCATTTTATTCTGCCATAACTCATATTTTCACACAATCTATTTTCAGCTCTTTGAGATAAAGATTAAGAATATTGAAAACTTAAATTAAAAAGATTGCAACAGATATAAAGAAATGAATTAAGGTTTAAGTCATTGAATATGATGCGAGTTGTACGATTATTATAAAGTGTATTTTAATGCTTATCTGTTTACATTTATATCGTAATTTAACATACCGGTAACATCTAGAGTCATTTGGCTTAATATTCTTGACTCAAAGAGAAACATTCCCATTTTTTAACCCACTTTGGTTCTGTTTCATATTTATTTCAATTTTGCATACGATTTACTTCTTATACATTTATTAAAAAGACTTAAATAGTTATGTTGGGAAGCAATTATGTCGCCTTTCAAAATCGGTTTAGCTATTTTTAAGCATGTCGATTTTGTTAGAAGAATATAAGTAAATACAGATGTTTTTCTTCTAGTAAAAGAAATGAGACTAGACTTCGCTCGTAGAACATAAATGAATTATCAAATTATAAGTGAACAAAATAATTTCAAACAAAACTCAATTTAAACTTTTCAAACAAGTAAAAAAAAAATTAAATTTACGTATGCATTAACTAACAAATTCCAAACGAAAATTGTTATATATAATAAAAAAAACGATAAAAATCGATATATTACAAGAACCAATTAGACCAAGATGGCATAAGCGAGGATTGGAAGTTGCTTGGAGTGGCTGTTGATGTCGTCGACGTGTTGTTATTTCCCAATGTGGCAGCATGCCTTTGCCCATTTGAGCCTTTTGTAGAATTACTGCCCACACTAACCGTGTTGTTGTTGCCATTGCCACCACTGCCAGCCGCGCTATTGGCCACATTTGTAAGAAACTGTGCAAATTCCTGCTGCAGTTGCAGCTGCTGTTGTAGTAGCTCGAAATGATTTTGTGGTTTATTATAAATGAATTTCGTTGAAGTTTTTAAAATGCTGCTAGAGTTGGATGAAGAGGCGTCGCCGAACGACGTGGCATTAGACGAGGTGGTAGCGTTAATTTTAGAAGTAGTTGTTTTGGTTTGCCGATTAATTGTTGATCTTCCTGTTGCAGTTCCCTTAGTTGCAGGAACATGTGACAACGAGTGCTTGCTGCTGGATGTTGCAACTTGTTGTTGCTTTTGCTTGATGGAGCTGTTTTTCGTTTTAGGGTTGGTGCTAATATTGCGGTTGCTGTCGTTGTGCTGTCTGTTGCTATGATTTTGTTGTTCATAGTTGCCAAACTGAAGTGCAACATGGTTGTTGTTGCTTTTAACGCTGGTAAAAATGTTTTTATGGCTATGCTTGTTGTTGCTGATGTTGTTGTTTTGATGGAGTACCAAGCCGTTGGCAGCCAGCGCTGCTGCCGCCGCATTGGCATTAACAACAGCAGCCAACTTGGTTAATAATTACGTTTGCTTATTCTTATTGGTCTTAAAGCTGACTTGAAGAACACGATTGCCCAACGTGTAACCATTGAGGGACTGAATTGCCAAAACAGCCTCCTCATAGTTTGTCATGGTCACAAAGCCGAAGCCCTTGCACTTATTGCTCTGCAAATCTCTTATGACCTAATGGTTAAAAATTATCAATTAATGAACCTTTTTTGAGCTGATTAAATCACAATTAACCTTAACGGATTGCACCGCTCCAAATGGGCCAAACAATTGCCAGAGCACGTTCTCCTCTGTCTCGGGTGCCAGATTATACACAAAAATGCACCAACCAGAGCTGGTTATGGTGTTTCCTTGAATCATTCCATTTGTAATCAGATCACTGGTAAGCGGCGAATAACGTGAAATAACCGAGCTATAAGGAGGAAGCAAACTATAATAATTTAGTGGCTGGTTCATTAATTAAGGCAAGAGATGTTAGAAACAAATGACATCATTTTTCTTATTTATTATTTATCTAGAAACCCCCCGAGAGATTTTCTTATGACAAAGCGCTAAAAAAGAGTCTACAAGTCATTATCTTAATTGATCTGTTACTTTCTTATTTATAATTATATTAGAAAGATTAAAAGTCAAATCTGTTGGAAATTTGAATTATTGTCATTAAATAAAGACGGAAACTTACTACTATCTACAATCTATCTATCCACTATCTTGCATGTTTCTCATCACTACAAACTAAAAGAAGTAAGAAAGGCTACAGTCGACGTGCCGACTGTATAAGGCCCCGTACTCCTTGTAGTGCGCATACAAAAATACTTACAAACTTAAAAGAAGAAGCAGTAGACTGATTCATATTTTAAAATACAAATTTAAAAAAAGATAATAGTTTAAATTAAAATTTAAAAAAGTAAAAAAAAGTTACGCGCTAGCTGCAATCGAACCCGCGGTATCAGACACAGGATTCTCACATGTCGTCACTGTATCATATGCACCACACCTCAATTTGCAGGTACTGCTGATTATCTGCATTTACATATAGATTTGTTATAGAAAAAGAAAAGAAATGCCTGTCTGTGCTGGGCTTCGAACCGTAGGCCTCATGTTTCTCTAATGCATGTCTGGACGGCTAAAGTAGATAAACATTGATTTACCACTTTTCTTCAAACACGTGTATATAAATTACAATTTTTAACATTTTTGACCAATTTGTTTCATATGTTGTAGTTGTCTGATTTAGACCAAATTTGGTGGGGTTACTTTTAATAATTATGTACACATTCTGTGTGAGTTTGGTTGCGATCACTTAGCAAATACTACATGTCTTCATACAAATTTTTTGTTTTTCACCGATTTGTCCGATTTGCTATAAGCTATAGTTGTCCAATCTTGATGAAGATAGTTGGTGAGGATTGTTATAGTTGTACCGTACACCTACTGTGTAAATTTGTTTACGATAGTTTTTATAGTTTCAAAGTTGTAGTGCAATGAAAACTGTTTTTTACAATTTGCGGAGGCGCTAGGGGGCGTGGCAAAATTTGAAATAAACTTAACCTGCTTGGCATATAGACGGACTTTCATTCCAAATTTGGTGGCTCTAGCTTTTGTAGTTTAAAAGATCCAGGTGTTCATACGGAAGGACAGACAGACGGACAGACGGACATTGCTATATCAACTCGGCTGTTGATGCTGATCAAGAATATATATACTTTATGGGGTCGGCCACGCCTCCTTCTGCCTGTTACGCATTCGCTTCTGACAAACCTAATAGACCCCTATACTCTTTTATAGAGTACGGGGTCTAAAAATAGCATATATCACTTCTCATTCCAATACATAATTAAGAATAGCTCTTAGTAAATTAAATCACCTGTCTTGACACTTAAATTAAGTTTAAATAACAAAACGCTTCTGCCTTCGCTTCACTATCTTTCTATGCTCTTGCCACTTTGTAAATACCTTTATCAATTATTCTTTTTCTTTCTTTATAAACCTGCCTATTCTAAGCACAAATCAAAACATCAATATTACTTTCTCAGCTGACCTGTAACGGCCCGCGTTGGGATGAATGGCTGCGGCAGCGGCGGCAGCAGCGGCACCTGCAGCTGCGTTGGCTGGAAAAGCCCGTCCACCACGTGCATTTTGCGGAGCAATGTACGCTGCGAGAGGTTGCATGCTGTTCTTGTTGCTGCTGGGGTTGTTGGCAAACTTAACGGTTATCGGTTCGGTGGAATTTTTCGGAGTGGTGCCGTTTAGCTCCTTGATAGCGCGATCAGCCTCAAACCGTTGATCAAAGCGAATGAAGCCAACGCCCTTGGAGAGACCTACGAGAGGAAAAAAATATTCCTTGCTTAAATCTTTAAGAACTAGTATACGGAAAAGTACTATTTACAATTCAGAAAAGAATGTAAAGAATAAAATTATACTCATACATACTATTGTTCGTCTCAGCTCGTGCTTCTAAATATTTTTTTTATTAAAAACAGAAAAAGAAAAAGAAAAGAGTTTAATACAAAATATTAACAAAAGAAGAAATAATGCACTTTTTACAGTAAGGTTTGAAGTAATAAAAAACAAGTAATAAGAGTACATTGGTACCTACCCCATATTATAATCAAATATACAAGTCTGTAGAGCTAACAACATGTACTTTCTTTCCCAGAGATATAAAGCCTTAAAAAGGTTTATACTAACGTATACTTCAAACTCCAAATTTTGTTTCTGTCTTACATTAAGTGATTACATTTGTTCTCATGCACTCGAACAAAGGATAATATTTATTATCCTTTAAAAACATCATTAAACAATAATAGAATAAGGCACAGTCAAGCCAGGCGACCCCGTTCATTTTCATATCCCTTACTTGTGAGGAAATTGATCTTGAAGCTACAAAAAGTAAAGAAGCCCAAAAAAGTCGCAAAAATGTCCGGATCAAACTTGGTAAGAAAGGTTAAGTAATGGTACCATGCACATATTTTGTCAGAAAGTTGGTCCTGATAGACGTAGTCCATGTAACCGTGTTATGAAAATGGTTTTTCACAATCTTCTCGCGATTTAAATTGATTTACCTCTATTAGTCTCAGAGATCCAGGTAATCACACGGACGGACGGGCAGACAAAAATTGCTATATCGGCTCCGCTGTTGATGCTGATCATGAATATATAATGTATGTGGCCAGCCACGTCTCCTTCTCCTTGTTATATACAGTAGCAGCACACTCTATTTTACCTCTTCTTGCAATGTCTTTTATAGACCCTAGCACATAAAACCAATTATACATTTCTATTTAACAGAAGTGCCAAAAATAATATATTTAACAAGACTAAAAAGTGATTGATTTAAAATTTTAAATTTAGCCGATCAAGATAGGTAAAACAGAAGTCAAAATATCCTTTTAAAATGTTAACTCACCAGTGATATTATCACAAAGTATTCGTGAAGTTATGATCTTTCCGTATGGACTGAACAATGATTCCAAATCGGACTGTGTCATATTTTTTGGTAGACCCGATACATATAGGTTAGCTCCCTTAATGCTTTCAGAGCTGGGCCGCGCAATAGAGACCTGAGTTTAGAAATGAACTAATAGAATCTGATGTTATTTATAGTTATATTAAGGCGATCACCTTTATGGTTTTATTTTGCAAACGTAGGCCATTCAATGCATTGATGGCTTTTTCCGCATCTTCTTGTTTGACATAGTTGACAAAGCCGTAGCCTAGACTTTGACCTAAGGGAGCAAATCAGCGTTTTTAAATAGTTAATAATGGGAAACAATCAGCAAACTCACCTGTCACCTTATCTCGAATCAACTTGCAGCTCTCTACCTCTCCAAAACTAACAAACAACGAACGAATCTCATCTTGCGACATTGTTTGGGGCAAATAATTTACAATCAAATTCGTTTTGGGATCGGGTTCATTGTTGTTATTATTATTGTTGTTATTGTTAATATTGTTGTTGTTATTGTTCGGGGGAGCAGAGTTAGTGCTGCTTCCTGTAGCGTTGTTGGTCGAAATTTGGTTTCCTGCGCCGACAATAGAAACCACTGCGGCCGTCGTTGTAGTCGAGCTTGAGCTAGAACCGCCATTTTGTTGTGCCTGAGTGTTAGCCACATTGCTACCTGTGGTGGCACTACCAGCTCCAGTTGTACCACCTCCAGTGACAACACCACCGCTAGCCACCCCACTCACAATCCCAGCACCCGAAGACTGCTGTTGTACCGCTGTCTGACCTTCAACCATGATGTTGCTGATGTAGCTGAAGTTGTGTAATGTTGTGATGTTATACTTATATATTTTTATGGCTACTAAACAAGTAGGAAAAGTACAGGCGACTATTATACGTCGACTGTACTTTTCTCTTTACTCTAATACCCGAGAGTCTACATTTGTTACCGATTATACTATTTAAATCGGTAACCGTGTTGTTACAATATCAAATTTCAGTTTCAATTTTAATCGGTTTCAATCGAATATAAAACAATTACTTTTAATAATGATATCGTAAATTGCAAACTTAAGGAGGGAATAAATAAATAATATAAAGATCAAATTTATTTAAATTATTTCAAATTTTTGCCACGTCCCCTGCCGCCTATTTGTAGAGTCTAATTTCGAATAATATGCTAGTATCAGAAACTTAATATACCCCTCTACTCTTTTTTAAATTACGGGGTTTAAATACATTCGTTTCAAAAGTATTTGATAATCATTTTATTTAAATTAGTTTTTTAAGAAAATGTTGACTACTGCAGGTTCCCTTAACCAATGAACTGACAACCGCCATAATGGAAATCACTCAAGCTTCTGTCTCAATTTTGAAATTAAGTTTTTAAATAAAATTTTGACTACTAGAGCTTCCCTAACCAATGATCTGACAACCGCAAATGAATTATTTGCAGAAAAATTAACATTATTAGAATTTGGGCACCTTAACGTTATCTTTTAAGAAACGATTTTAGCAATACTCTACTTGGCAAGTTTGAAGACTTCGCCTTTTAAATAATACTGGTGATTAGCGATTTAGATATCTGCAAATGAAAATGAAAATTGTAAAATTGGTAATAACTGAAAATTGCATTTTAACTTACCTTTAGACACAGTCAAAATTTACAATAGATGGGCAAATAGAAGCAAAGTTCACCTTAGTCGAGTGTTCAGTGTTTAAATACTTTGTTTTACGTTCAGTATATCCGCAATTTTACTGCAATAGGAATGGTAAAAAAAAAATCAATTACAATCAATTACAGCTAGTGAGGGCGAAAAGGTAGTAATCGAAAACAGATCAAATGCCAAACGTGGCCAACAATTTTAATGAAGCCCTATAAATGTTTCGACCCATTTCCATTTTAGCTGCACTCTGGTTGGTAACTAGCGGTCAAAAAATACATTTAATTAAATTGGCGTTTGCAGAAAAGCTGTGAAGAGCAATGTAGAATTGGGAAAATAAAACAAATAAGTTTGTTAAGGTAAACACCAACCCTTGAGGATATTTTGTCCGCTAAAGAGGAGCGGCCGTCTTATGTAATTTGTTAGCAAATAAATACAGTTTCTAAGGGGATAAGTATAGTCTTTGAAACGCCACTTCAGGATCTTCTATCTCAACGCCAAAGTAAAAATATCATGTTTAGGTATAGACAATTTTTTAATATCTATTCTATCTGAATCCAAATTAATACAAGATACAAGAATTTAAATTAGTATAAAATTTCGTAATTTTACCAAGTTATTTTAATAAAACTTAGTTGTGTTCATCACATGAAAATGAGTGCATCCCTAAGTCGCATCATTTTTTCTTGTTTAATTTTTACATATTTTAAATAATTTTAATTCTGATTATAATTAATATACTTTTATTCTATAAAATTAAATAAAATTAGTTAATAATCAAATTAAGCATTTATAATTATTTTATTATTTTATTCCATAAAATTAAAATATTTAGATTATCATGTAAAGTGCAACACAAAGTTTTGTTCGTCGGTGGATGGGGTCTTTGCTTATTATTAATGTCCGCTAAGAAAGGGTTTACTGCATTACTTATACATTACATTGCTATACTACATATAGTATAGAGTATGTGGTTTCAAGGGTATATAAGGTTTGTTAAAAGCAAAATTCGTGTAACAGGCTATGTGAGGCATTTCCGACCCACAAAATACATTTATTATTGAGCATCATTAAAAGCCGGGACGATATAGAAATATCCGTCTGACCTTGCATTAGATCAATCTAATTTGGAAAGGTTCCCAATAGTTTCAGTTATCAGTAAGGCCTTTCCATTCATAAATGAATAATGTCATTCATACAACCCCTCCTTCATACGACCAACACAATTGTAATGGATAAACTATGGAAATTGTGCTTTATCCTAACCACCACAACTTTTTTGATTAGTAATCTATTAATTTGATCAACAAATAGGCGTTTGTGTTACCTAGTTAGGTTGTCTTATTTCTATACTCTGGGTATTTTTTTTTTTTTCAATGTACGATAATAGTGCAATGGTACGCGTTCTACGCCATAAAAGGTAAAGGAGGAGCGACAAAAATATAAAAGAAACTAGATTGGCCAGTTTATCTTTCCAGAATTGTAAAAAATATTTATGTATAAAATATTATAAACAGAAAAATTGTTAAATATTCAGTTTTCATACTGTAAAGTGGACTTATATGTAAGAAAATTCAGTGAATAGTCAGGCATAAAGAAACAGATAAAGATTTGCCTTTTAGTTTAATAAAAAAAAGGCTTTTATGGAATTCCCAAATTATCAGAAGCAAGTATTCTATTAAATAATGTATTTTTGTATTTTGGTAAATATTTTCTATTCACTTGCATGCGCAACACAAATCACACAGCAAATCGTGCGAAAAACTAATATTGTAAAAATAAACAAAGAAGTCTAAGGTGGGGGAGCCGGATAAATATGGGAATGCTACAGGGAGGGAACGTATTTGAACATGCGGTAGCCGGCACAAGACAGTTGCTCAAAATATATTTTTGAAAAAAATTAAAAAAAAAACAAAACACACACATGTAATGAAACGAACTGCGTGAAATCGTCGCCGCTGCAATCCGTTATTTGAGGTTAAGTGGACACAAAGTGAAAACATGGATATGAAAATATAATCAATGTAAATTGTATAAATTTTACCTTTCAAATTCAAACACGAACTGTGAAATGTACAATAATTTTTACTAGTTGCGCCTTCTCTTTTTGTTTACTTAAAATTTGGATTGTGATTACGAAACAGTTTTTTTGATTGTGTACAATATATGTATGTAACAAACATATACTTATATATATGTATATATATTATATATATTTTTATATACGCAAAATTTATTAAATATATATATATATATAATATATTCATATATATATATATATATATGAATATATTATCTTTGTAATAACAAACCGAACAAATTTAGCAAATATTTTTCAAATTTTTTGGCGATTGAAAAATTAAAATTAACAAAACACGTCAAAAACTAAACCGAACCGAACCGAACCGAACTGAATTAAAACGAACGTTGAAGCAATGGTTAACAATACGAATAAGAACAATAATAATATTAATAATAATAAGAACAATAATAAGGAAAAAAATCAAACGGAAAGTAGAAAAAGAACACGTTCCTGCAACTTAACAGAACAGAAATAAACTGATTCAGCGAGCGGCATGGAAATTATTTTTATGCCATGGCTGCTCGCGTCGCGCTGCCATCAAAAACAATCGGCATCAAAAGTGGAAGCAACAGCGAAAGCTGCGACGGCACGAAGCGAAGTCGGCGTAGCGATGGGGGCCAAATAGAGTTCCATAGTGCGAACAAGAGCGGGAGCGAATGCTTTACTACAGTTGTAGCGTAGCAGCAGTGTGAGAGAGTTCGCTCCCAATGTGTGTGCCCAAGAGAATATGAGTATTGGTGATGAGAGACCGGCTGTCTGCAGCAAGCGGGTGGTTCACTAGATCAAAACAATTCGTACACAGAATCACACAACCACACATATATGTTCATATGTAAAATAAAAGCTAATGATTACATACATATGTGTGCATGAGTGTGTACATTCACTAGAGAAGAAAGCAAATCGTATTAATCGGTTTCGATTGTAGAATGATAGCGATGTATAGATACATTTTGCAACTTTTAAACGCTCAGTGTTCAACTTAAACTAGCAAAATACGTTGGCTGCCGAAGACAGCTGTCATAATAGTTTATCAGTGTCTGATAGAATCCAAAAACAGCTGTCATAGCCGGATATTGAGAACCTTCTGTGTAATTTATTAACATTTGTTAATATTAATTTATTTAAATTCCATTGGAGAGTAAAATATTCTTCACTAAGTTACGTTTTCTTCTCGATCCAGAAAAGTTGCTTAATTCAAATTAACTAAACTTAGTTAAACTAACATAAAATATTAACCAGAAACTCAACGATTACGAAGGACCGAAATTTAATTTCAATTATAATTAGTAATGTAATGCTCAATAAATCGATCTAAATAAGACGGCAATTCGCATTTATTAATTGGCTGATTTGTTTTAAATAAATGGTAAATAATGGAAATCACTACAGTTTCTGTGCAACGAACCTGTCTCAATCGGAACAAAACAAAAAAGTGACACACCTTGCAATCTGAAACACACACACACACACACACTTCGTCATAAGGCAAGAGAAAAAGCTAAACGAAGTCTCGGGGAACCAAAGAAGGAAGTAAAGAAGTAGACAGCAAAACGAATGCCATTGCAAGATTGCAAAAGGCTCGTTGCATTTGGGTGCGGCAGAAATTAAGAGAGTAAGAAAAATAAGAGAGTAACTGCAATGACGGCAGCACCGTCGCACAGCTGAGCGCCCCTTAAGATATGCAATAAAGAGCGCTCGAGAAAAAGCTCTTTGCCTTCAAGTGTGCTCTCCGCTGCAAATTGTGTTTTTTAGGTTAAATTACGGCTGCAGCCGGCGCTGCATGAATCCAAGCTATATGTGTATGTATGTGTGTAGGCGGCATTTGGCAGTAAAGTATAGAGAAATGTTCTGCGAGCTCGGCCTCCCATTGAGCTATGTTTTTACTATCATTAGTGTGTATGCTTAGTTATGGGCACATACATACTTACGTTCATATGTCAAATAAGAATAAATGTCCATGGGTGTGGGTAGTTTGTGTGCTAATATGCAGCGCTAACTACACTTAAATTTAAATTTTTTGCTACACCTAAAATAACAGTTTGCAAAACATATTTTTGAACTAATGTTTCTTACTTTGATTTAACGTACGAAGTGAAAGACACTGCAACGAAACTATTCTCACAATTTGTTTTCTTCTGAGAACTTTTGCTTTAGACTTTGAGAAAACGTTAAGTTTAGTTGGTTGCAACGGAATATTAAGAATACACGCACAAAATGTTAGATTGGAACCGATTTACACAATATTCGATGCACACATACATAAAGACACAGTATGCATAAGTAGTATGTATATGTATGCTAGTAGAGTATGCAATATGTGTGTATTATACCGATATACAACAATTTATAAACGACGACGACACGATGATAATCAAAAAACACAACTTGCTGCCGGAGAGTGCAAGAACTAAATGATTAAAGTGTTCAATTGCCGCCAGGATAAATGCAGCCAGGACGACAGCGTTGACGTCGCTGTCGCAGTCAACGTCACCGTCGTCGTCGAAGTCGACGATAAAAGCGCATTTTACTGCTGCAGCTACTCTCTTCCTATTGGGTCGAAAAGTTGAGAGCAACTGGGAGAACGAACGGGGCGAAAGCTAAAGCAAAACTGCGTAGTTTTTCCCGTTTATATGTATAAGTACACTGAGCTGACACAGTGGTTCATATTTGGTTGTAACCCATTTAGTGAAACTTTGATATCTGCTTTCTTAACAGACCTTCCCCAGCACAATTTCATCTTTCAGAATATCCTAAAGGATCCCCGGTTTTAAGTTTAAGTATGTTATAAATAATAGAATATGACAATAATATCATTGCAATCGTTTAGGTGTCGGACACCAATGAGTTTGATTAAGATAGACAGGTAAACACGGCTATTCAGTATAGTCGTCCGATGAAAAATGGTCAATACATGTACTTCCTGAACAATTTGTAAATTTGGTTCAAATGGCATTTCTTATAAAACTTTTCTATAATAAGACATGAACATAGAACATACAACGTTGGGGCTTGACAAATCGCATAATCTAAAAGTTTCTAAAATATCTGTGGAAAATTTCATCCAGATCAGAAATCGGGTTTTCAAACTACATCGATTATATTGGAATGTCGATAAATCGTAAAAGAGTCTCAATAGTTTTGTTATGAGATTGATGTGTTCTAGAAATACATTTTTAAACAGTAAAAATCATTGTTTTCAATCTTATGGTATGCGTAAATTCATGTACATAAGATGTACGTTTTATTAAGACAACTCAATAAACACAAAACTTTATCATTAGAATAACCAATAATACATTGCTTAAAATAAGATTTCACAGGTGCCACAGTTTTCTTTTTTGTGGAACAAATTAACCTAATTTGTATAACCTAATGGACCGCTGAGCAATTTGTAAGATAGAATTTTAAACATTCGGTTACAATTTTACAAATATTATTTAAGCTAAATTTCAGCTATGTGATGTTCTTTAAGTCATAAAAAAAATTTTTATGTTGCCGATGTTTAATTGTTATTTACAAAATAGTAAGCTGGCTCGTCACTTCTTCCTCTTGTAAGACAACTTAATCAGCAAGTAATAAAAGTAAAACTTGCAATAAATCAGAAACAAATATGTATGTATGTACATATGTACTTTATGTACGCATTTATTAACTTTCCTACACTTGCAGCACTGTGCACAAGAAGCTAAGCTTAGTTCCTGGAACGTAGAAAAGGCAGAAAATGAAGCGACACAACAATAAAAAAAAGCATGCAGCTCCAAATGCGCAGGTACAACGACCAATAGCTTTACCATAGTCTGCAACAGTCCGTTGAACATGCAACGAAACTGCAAGCTTTCTGTGTCTCTCTCTCACTGCCACTCTGGCACTCTCTTAATTCCTCGCTCTCTCACTGTTCAACACTTAGCCGAATACCCCACATTTGAATACAAAACATAAACATGGAAATGCACAAAAGGGAACGAAAACGAAGAACACGAAACGAATTGTGGTAGGTTCTCTGCTTTGAAGAAAGCGAGAGAGAGGCAGCCGACTGCAGTTTAACAAAATGGCTTCGTAGCTCCAACAGGCAAACAAAAAAAAACCAAACAAACAGTTACACTACCTACACATACAAGCTGAAATGCAGAGGATTTGCTAACGAAAACACACACATGTACACATTCACAGCTGACAGTAGAAGTGGTGAGCGCCAGATAAATGAGCCGATAGCTGAACGAGCGCCCAGACCGACAAGTCCGACCGGACCGAATGCACCAAACCAAGAAGCTCAACTTGACATCATTTGTGTCAAAAGACCATTGAACTCTACTTCAAACAGAGGAAGTTGCCCCTATTGACTCACAAACATTCGCACACACACTGATGTCTTGTATTGTTGCTTTTATTATTCTTTTGAGTGGCGCAAAGAGAAAATGTTTACACAGAAAAATGTAAATATACACATACAAACGCGCACATGCACATATGAACATACACATACATTTTAAGGGTAAGTATCAACTGTAAATGTAATTCCAAACTATGCATCACACCCGCAATTACAACGGATAGTTTTGTGCTTTCTACAAAAAAAACTCGGAATTTCATAACTTGCTTAAGTTTTATAGCTATCAGTCTTCGCAAGCTTGTAATACTGAAAGCAACAAAAAACAAAACCGCAAAAGCTGAATGCGTAGCAGCTGAGTACCAATATGCTTATTATTAAAAGAGAGGGAGAGAGAGAGAGAGAGCGTGCGAGACTTACCTTACCGTTCCTCTTGACACCACTTCACTTCAAAACGCACTTGTCGCCAAAATTTACATGCATACATCTGCATTGGCATCGGCATCGGCATCGGCATCGGCATTGGCATCGGTATTGGCATCGGGCTTTGCACGCTTCCACAGTTTTGGAAGAACTGAATCCCATGTTGTTCTTGTGGTTGCTGCATGTAGCATGTGTTGTTGCTCATGCTGTTATACTCCTGTCCGTGTCCGTTATACCTAGATGGTGAGGGAAGAATCCACGGAACACTTTGCACTATCTTTTCATCACCCATATCGGCTGTTGCTGTCCAGTTTGACTGCTGACACTGCAACTTAGCGTGTTCCTCGTGTTTTCGTACAACAGTTATTGGATTGCATTTGTTGGTTATATGGCAATTCTTGGTGAACTGGTCAACTGGTGGGTTCTGCTCTTCTGAATTGTCTAGCAGTCTAGGTGTTTCATGAGAGTCGACGTTTTTAATCATTGGAGTTTCAACAAATTTGCGTTTGCCTTTCATGCTTTTTTTCTGCATGCGACGCTTCCTCTGTCTTCGACTCTTCCTTGTGGCTGGATCGCTTGTTTCTCTTTCGTGTATCTCAAAAACTTCTGTGTTCTTCGCATGCGCGTCACCTACAACTTGCCCTGCACGTTGTGCGAAATGTCGTTTTCGCTGCTTCCGCTGCTTTCTACGTCGCTGTGTTTTCATTACATTTTTAGATCGACTGCGGTTAGGACTGCCGCTTTCGTGTTCGCTTTTTATCATGTTTTCTATTCAAAGATGGTCGCCTTTCCAGTATTCTACTAAAGGAAAAAAAACCACAAGCCGCCGAACTTAATTTCAAACTTATATTTTATACTCTACACACACACACAAATTATTCCTTAGAAATTTAAATGCTACAAGTGCTGTAAAACGCCGAATTATATAAACACAACATTTCAGAGTTACCAGATAGTTCCGACGATAGTGCTGCCACCATTTATAACTATTTTCAAAGCTTAGTTGTGGAGAAAGTACAAAAAGAACGAGAAATGAACATTTAGCATCCAAGAATGTACATAAGTAGCGCTGTTTGTTTACCTACTCACCTTTTCTTAAAACCAAAGTTATTTAAAAAAATGCATACACTCTTTGTAAAGTATTGGATATAGTTGTCCGATTCGGATTAAACTGGTGATGGCTATAAAAAACGCGTGAGGGCTATAAAAAACAATCTTTATGCGCGTTTTTCGCGAGACATTGTTTTTTAACCGAACTTTATGGCTAGGGCTCGATCTATCCATACGAGTTACTTAATTTAAAGTCTAAGTGAAATGAAATATTTTTCTTATACTTTACGCCTTATACCTAAATTCAAAACCAATATAAAATGTGTTTTTATTTTGTGTATATTACTTGAATTTAGGTGTAAGGCATAGAAAATATAATTAAGTTTCATTCTGTAAACTTTTTAAAGACTTTCATTTACTACCAGAGCACACGTGAAATTGTTAAAATATAATTCAACACGAAGGCAGCCCGGAGCAGTTGTTTTTTTTTTAATTTCGAAATTTAATGCAATTTTTGACGACGAAAATAATCGAATCGGCCAGCTACTATGTCTTCCCATTGCCCCACAAAAATTAATCAAGCAGATATTTACTGTATAAAATCCATAAGAAGGAGACCGCCTTCGGAAAGCATTGTGGATCGCTTGTATAAATGGTAGACATTTCAAATTAACACCTGTCTTTATTTTAGGTTCGAAAATTGTAAGTCAGTATAAAAAATTTAATTGTATTTAATTTTGCGTTGGATTACCCGGTCAGACTCTGAGATCCAAAGTCAGATTACTCTAATAAAGAATATTAATTCTTTATATTGTCTGCCCAAGGAAAATAGATGGAATCTGTAGAGTTAGAAATAAAAGCTGAACAATTGATTATATTTGACATGTTTTTTGTTTTATTTTGATTTATCAACTACTTCTTCGGTAATTGCATATTAAATTGGTTGTTCTTTCTTATATTTGTTGCTTAAACTTTAATAAGTGTACTTGGTTTTCGCAGCTGCGATTTTTTACTTTTACTTGTTAATTATTTTTGTACAAAATATATATATATATGTAAATACTATATAGTATATATATACATGCATACATACATATATATATGTATATATAATATACTTTTTTACCTTCACGATCAATTTTTATCTTGTTTTCAATTGTTAAAGTTTCCATGGTTGTTATTTTTGTCATTAGAATATTCAGCTTAAAACATAATTATTTTGGTTATTTCGGTTCGATTTTTGGTTATATTTTGCACTACAATAACGCTTAACAAAATTTAATTTTAACTATACGATATCCCTTTAAAAATCGTCTAG
The DNA here is from genome assembly GCA_018151165.1 of Drosophila arawakana. Lineage (NCBI taxonomy): Eukaryota > Metazoa > Arthropoda > Insecta > Diptera > Drosophilidae > Drosophila > Drosophila arawakana. The sequence goes on along the minus strand of JAECWX010000120.1, from coordinate 331,737 downwards.
GCGCTTTTCGTTTCCACTTTGTTGATTTTCTTTTTGTTAATTGTTGCAGATTGATTTTCATTCTAGTTACTTATGGCAAGCAAGAAGCTTGTCTGCTGTCATTTCAAAAAATTTTACTATTATTTCATGTTTTTTTGCATCTTTACAGTTGTATACTTAAAAAAAATATATGTATGTATTAATATTTATAAATTACGATACATATGTAGTTATACATGTATATTATATAACATATATACTACATATCGTGTGGGTGTAGGTGTGTGTCTAAAGTTGCCTATTTATTTACAGCATTATATATATACATCTTGGCAGATGCATGATGCAAAATCGAGGACAATTGCTGAATATAATTAATTTGGTGTTAATAATTGTATTACTTTAATTTTATATTTTTTATCGTCCGATTTTGTGAGAAGAGAACCCCTGAATGCGTGGAACATCAGATCTGGAATTCAAAGATTGCGAAACAGTATCTGAACTTCGAGTTTCGGCTATCCCTTCCGAGTTATGCATAAATACAACTTAAAGTTTGACTACAATTTAAAATAACTTTGTTTCATTTCTGAAAGGTAATGTTTTGTTTCCCCAGAACCACATATTTGTTATGCTTTAAGATCAATATTACTTGATTTTATTTATTTTACCAATTCTCAGTTTGATTTTTAAGTTTCGACAATTTACACGGGCTCTACCAATTTAATGAGTAAAAGTCAACATACTTAAATATAAATTTATTGCATTTCGGTCTTTTATTAATTTTTTACAAACTTTGTTTTGTTACTTAAGTGCTATAACTTGATTTTTGGCGTATTAAAAATATATATTAATTTTAATGCATATGTATGTGTCGACTTTATGTACAATGTATATATAAAGTATAGTATATGTATGTGTCACATATATGTATTTTCTCAGGAAAAAGGAGTGGACAAGTCTATTGATCATTATTAAGTTGCTGCATAATTTAATAATTCCATTTTAAGTTTCAACTTGTTTATGAACTAGTAATGCACTATTAAATTTGTTGCGTCCATTTTGTTATTGTTGTCGAGGCACCAGAAACAAATAAAAACCATAAAAACACAAATGTTGGAAAATATTTGCGATATATTTTAAATATATTATATATATATATATATATATATATATATATATATATATATATATATATTTATAAACAATATATTTTTATATATATATAATTATATATATACATATATAATATTTTCCTGAATATTTGATCTAAAAATGTGACTACTCATATTCTCTTCATATCATTTTTGAAGTGTACTTTTCAAGACAAAAATTAGTTAATTAAATTACATTAATATAAATTTATGTTTTAAAAAAGTGTTTAAATGTTTTAAAGTGATTTTATTTTGGTTGGTGTTTGTTCCTAACTCCATATATACATTATCTCATTTAAATTAGGTTTAAAAAAACTACAACTTAAATCAAGTTTTTCATATTCTCATATGTATAAAATGATTATTTTTTGTTTCCTGGGAGCATGCATAATTCGGCGAGAATATGCTTTATATATGCAAAACAATAAAAAGAGATTAAACTAACAAAATAGACATAATTATTAAAAAGCCATTATTTGCAAATATAAACAAAAACAAAATTCAACTAAAATTTGAATGGGAATAGGTTGTGAATTATTTACTTATAATCTAGCAAACATATGATAAAACTGATTATAATATCAATTAAAACTAAGCATAAATATAAAGCTTAAAATGCCTACATGAAATATTTTATCCAATTGACAACTGAGCTAATAAAAATAAGTAAATGGTGTGCATTGTGTAATAAGAAAATAAAGAACCCAAAATAATTATTTAATAATAATCAATAATGTTGATTCTGCTGTTGCCTTTCTTGTGAAAGCTTTTCTAAGATAATCAACTAAGTTTCTCGTAAATAACTTTAAAAATAGTAGCTAATTTGGCCTGACTTTCATTTAGACACGTTTGGTAGTAATGCTGATGCTGATGATGCTTTTGCTGCGCCTTAAATTGTTGCGACTGTTTCAATTGTTTTGGTTTTTGAACTCGTTGTTGTTGTTACAGCTACTGGGGCTGTGGATAGGAGACAGCATCGCGTAGGGTTTTGAGACCGGCCTGTACATAACGAAACACTTCATGCATGGTGCTATGTAACGTCAGAGGTCCATTCTCGTGGTCTAACTTGCGAATAAAGTCTGCAAAGAAGATAAAAAAATTTAATTTCAACTAAAATTGTGTTTATTTATAGACTACAACATTACTACATTTGAGTGATCCGAGTGGCTGTTGAAGCCTATCAAGAATATATGTATATACTTTATGAGTTCAGAAATGCGTCCTTATGCCTGTTGGGCACATTTCTTTTCTGACAAATCAAACATGCTCTTTTGAATACGGGGTCTAAAAACGGTTCGGGAAACCCGATTGCCGTAACCTGCAATGTGTTTGTTTTATCTCACCTATATGATTGCCAGAGCGCACTAATCGGTCGGCTTGATCCCACAGCTCATGCGCACTGTTTACGTAGGTGAAATACTCATTCTGCTTGCAAAGCTGATTGTGTATATCTTGAGGCACTATTTTGCCTGGAGGCGTATTTGAACCGGAGCCCTAAAGTAGCAACAAATGTGTAAATAATTATGTAATTAGAAGTTTATTTGTGAGAATTTTAGTATGTATTTATGTGAAGAAACTCACCTGTGAGCCCACCGAATTGGATGGTGATATGGAGGATGGTGTATTGCCGTTAAGAACATCGCCTCTGCCAGATCGGAAAAATTCCGAGCAACTGGCGATGATGGCCCGACAATTGGGGCGTCGCAATTTGTAAAGCTTTAGGGATATTAACGATTGGCAGCGCAAACTGCAAAATAATAATGATGAGTATATGATATTGATTTTCCAAATCTTAAAATTTCTGTTGAATGCCAACTTACCTGAGTATACCCACAATATTGTGCGATTCGTGTTTGCCATTTGTTACTTGCTGATAGGGTCGATTCTTTGAGGAAATGTATCTGGAAAATAGAACCGAAATATTTGATTGTAAATTATGCATAATTACATGTATTCAAATATTACTCACTTAATTAGCGATAGTGTGTCCTTGTACATGGTCCAAGTGGCCTCACTGTTGCATCCATGACATTCCATGGCATCGGCAGTTAGCAGAAAGTAAACAATAGCCTCCAGGTACAGTGTCATCTGCTTAAAGGAATCCCGCTCCGAATCCGCAGCCCTCTTTCTTTTAATTGCCTCTTGCAGCAATAGATCATTTTTCCTGTGGAAATAAGAGGTTGATTTATCAGCTTTCGAATACAAGTCCAACAATGTATTTCAGATTATTACAAGAGAATTTAAGTTAAAAGTGTGGAACTTCAATCAGAAATCCGTGCACATTAAATATATTTTGTCGAAAATCAGTGAAATAATTCAGTACAATAACATAATTTTCTCTCATCAAATTCTTCATAAACTTTATATTAAAGTATATAATTTAGATCTATTAGGTCAAATCGGTTTAAAATGTTGTGCTCATAATAAATTTGCAGCAATATACATAGTAAAATTTGTGACAAAAAATTGAAAATACAAAATCTGCTTTACAATTAAAGTTAAGGAAAATCGCAAAAAAACGCTTTTAAAATTAACTATATGTATATCTTTAGTATTAATTTTGGAACCATAAAAGTTTAAACCCACATGCGATCAGTTACTCGGTCAGTCAATGGTGTCAATTGTCATAGCATTTTACATTTACATTTTTGCCTAGCAGTTTTTTTCTGTCTCTGTACCTGACTTTCCAAATTGCAATTTGTTATTGGGATAACCGGACTTACATGTGGTCATTGCTGGCATGCTCCTCCTCGTTGTCAAAGTGGGAGCGATAAATGAGGCGTGGTGCTGGAGGTGGTGCGGCTGGGGGTGGTGTCGTTTGCACAGCCTCGCTGCAAGTTGTCGGCAACTGTGTGCATGGAACTATTTGGACAGTAGCAACAGTTGCTGCTGTTTGATTTGGTTGCGGTTGTTGCTGGTGTGACTGCAACAGTTGTTGTTTGCTTGGGCTGCCACTCGCGGATGAAGTCTCCTGTTGCAGCAACTCCAGCTTGTCACGTGATAATCGCTCGTGATTGTTGGCAGGCAACAACACTGGCACCGGCAGCAACTCTTTGCTAAGTTGATCGGCCTTCTCCTTTTTTCGTTTCTTCTCCTTGTAGGGACTTGAGCTGGAACTTGAGCTGCGCTTGCGTCTTCTTCCAGAAGGAGGCAACTCCTGCTTTAACATATATTCCTGTTTAACACTGTTGTTGTTGTTTGTCGGCTTATATTTCGCTTCGTAGCCGGCATCCAGCTCCGGCTCCGGTTTTACGCCATGCTCGAACTTGACGCCGCCAACAAGGAGCTTTCCACCGCCTCCTGCCACATAGCCATTGGGGGTATAGGTCTGCAGATCCTTTGGGGTGCGTGCTCCATCCGCCGATCGACTACTCAAGTGTCCATTCTGTTGTGTTTTTCTTTCCTGGTGTTGTTGCTGATGGTGCTCTGTTGTTGCGTGGAGTCGATAACTATTTTTATACCATTCTGGAAGAACTCTTGCCAACTTTGTCAGCGAGATTTTGCACATGAGGGAGGTAAGATGTGGAGTTGTGGTCCGTGCGGGAGATGCCAAGTTTGCGCCCAATACCTGTATGGGCGTGGCACGTGCTTTCGCCTGCTGCTGTTGCTGCTGTTGTTGTTCTTCGGACTGGTCCATGACAACGACTTGACCTTGCTTCTTGGCACCCCCTTCTTTGGGATTGAAAATTCGCGTCAGTGTGCAAATCTTCTTCTTATCACTTTTACGCTTACTACTGCCATGATGTGGATCATCCTCGTCACTGCTACTGCCGCTACTGCTGCTGCTGTGGCTGCTACTACCACTGCTTGCTGAACTGCTACAATCACTGCTGCTTAACCGCTGACTGTTGCGATGCTGTTGCGCATGATGTTGCAGTTGCTGCATTTGTGGCTGTGGTTGTTGCTGCTGTTGTACGGTTGATTGCTTGTGTGTTTGCAGCATATAGGATTGTTGTGGCTGTTGTTGCTGCTGCTGTAGTAGTAACGCACTTTGTTGCTGCTTCTGTAGCTGCTGTTGTTGCTCATCTGTCTCGCTGCTGCTACTGCTGCTGTTGCTGCTGCTGGCAGCGCTGAAATGTTGCTTTGATTTGTTACTGGTTCCAAGTTTGTTAATCTTGACTATTCGTTTCTTGGCAGGATTAAGGGTTGCTGATGATGCTGGAGTTACAGCTGTTGTTGCTGATACAGCGGGAGCAACTATTGTTGCCGTCTCTGTATCGCTGTCGCTACTGCTGCTGTTGCTGGACTTGGTGCAGCTGCTGCTGCTGCTCTCCTCATCACTACTCTCTCTGGCTAAAACAGGGGGAGGCAACAATGGCAACTGTGATGTTGCTGCCGTTGTAGCAACTGTTGCTGACATCATCGAACTCGACTTCTTAGTGGGCGTATTGCCATTGCTGCTGCTATTGCTGGAGTGTTCACGCTTACGAATTACGCCTGCAACAGCAGCTGTGGCTGTTGATGTACCCAGCGGCTTCTTGGCCGCCGTCAACATTGGTCCCTTGGCTTGAGAACTGCTGGCGGAGGCGCTGCTTATGTTGCCACTTTGCTGCAGCTGCTGCTGTGCCTGCTTCCGCGGCCTTCCTCGCCCTTTCTTAATGGCTAGTGGTAGCGCTGTAGCAACAGACAGTGTTGTGGCAGCGACCGAAGCTGCTAAAGAGACAGCCGTTGCCGATAGCTCCAGACCATGTTTTTTGCTGCTATTACCAGCTTCATCCTCGTCACTGGAGTCCAGACTTGGCACAGTGGTCGCTGACACTTTTTTCTTGCGCGACCGCTTCTGTCGTTGTTTCGGCGATGCCGGCAGTGGCCCAATTGGCGTCAAGGTCACGCTGTTTGGTGGCGTCTTGAGTTGTGCTGTCTGTGGTACACGCATCACAGTTGTGATTGCTGCGGGCACCCCAGGCAATTGCAGGGTCTCCCCAGGTCCTGGTAGTGGCAAAACTTCACTGCTACCACCGGCACTGTCAGAACTGGTGCTGCCACTGATGCTACCACTGTGACTTCCACTTCCGCTGCTTCCCGATTCCGACAAACGTGACTCGCGCTTTATTTGGTTTTTTGACAGAGCGCCCAGGTGTTCCTGCTCTAAAGCCTCCTTCTTCACGGTGACACTGAGACCAACTCCATAGCGTTGTTGTTGTGGCTGTTGTTGGTGGTGTTGGTGTTGCATTTCATCGTTTTCTTCGTCATCATCACCATCGAGATGCCGTGTATCATCTTGCAAATTCTCGTTTTTCACAATTGCTGTAGTCACTTCTATGGATTCAGGTATGATTTGTGCCCCTCCTGGCAATATTCCCGGAACCTTCATGCTCACATTACCCATCGCATTCGCCACGCCCGGAGAGACGCTCTCCGTTGTCGCTTGATTCGTGGGCTTCGGGAAGAAACGACTTAATGTCCAGATATTGCTGTCAGTCGGAGAAGGAGTCTTGTTTGAGGAACTCGAGCTGCTCATTGTGCCCGTACCAGAACTGCTTGAGCCTCCACCTGCTCCCGCCACACCACCACTGATTGTACTTCCTGCGGAGTTGACTGCTCCACTAGTCAATAAACCGCTGATTGTGTTCGTTCCACAGGCAATGATCGTCTGGCTATATTTCTTTTTGCTGCCATTTGCTGTCGCTGCGAGTTGTCGCTGCTGCTGTTGGAGTTGTTGCTGTTGCTGTTGCTGCAGCAACATCTGCTGCTGCTGAAATTCTTGTTGCTGCGCCTGCTGTTGTTGTGGCAGATCTCCTTTACTGCTTGTCTCGCTGCCAGATTCGCTGGAATCAGACTCGGAACTATTGCTGCTGTTTCCCGCCGAGCGTCTGCAACAAAAATTCACAGAAAAATATATAGTTTATATAATAGAAGTAAACTTTTGGGAGTTTCTTACCCATCCTTTTTGCGCTCATCGTCCGATTCAGAGAGTTCCAGATCGTTTTCAAGGCTGAAATAGAAATGAATAACGAAAAAGTTGTAATTTTTTCCCCAATTTCTCCTTCTTCTTCTGCTTCTTACCACGAATCCTGTTTCTCTAGCGTATAATTTTTCTCCGTTTTTAATGGCTTAATCGCTGGCGCTGTTGGCGATGCCTTTGGAGTTGTAGGCGACAACTGTTGGATGGGGGCCAAGGTGGAGTTCATCGCCAGGGTTGGCAATACCGTTGTACCACTTGTCAGGGATGCGACATTAGGCAACTGACTTGCCTGTGGTGGCGTCGTCAGCAAAGGAGCAATGGGCGAGGTGATTGGTGCAATAGGCGCTAACAAAGGCGTCATTAGCGAGGAGGCACTGGACGCCGCCGGCGGGGAGTTGAGTGGTAAAATTGGATCCACTGCATCAAATGCATACTTAAACTTATTGGGCCCATTCAGGTTATAATTCTCCCGCGTCGGAGCATGCGGCGTTGCCGCTATTGAGGTTAGCGGAGTTACGCGAAAATTGTTTGTCATTTCGCTGATCATTTTGCTAATATCCTTCTATAGGTACGCCGTCACAGAGAGAGCCAGAGAGAGAGAGAGAGAGAGAGAGAGAGAGAGAAGAAGCAAAAATAAAACAAAAACATTAATATAATATTAAATTATTCTTAAAAAAATATATATATATATATATATTTTTTTAAATATAGTATTCATAGAGTATATTCATAAACTGCATTAAATTGCCAAAGGATATGACAAGTAATCAAGGTTACTAAAGTTGACTATTTGATTATTTTAACAGTCGTTTAACTTAAACACCAAAAATTAAATGCATTTTTCTTGTTTAGAAACGTTTTTATTTTAATTTGCTACAGCTACTTGTCACGCAAAAATGTAAGTTTTTGGGGAAGTATCGACAATAAGATACCACCTACCTTAAATATTATTTTTATACATATTCTGCAAACCTCGTCTAAAACCCGTGGTAAAATTGTGAATATTTAGTAAGAAAGTACATTTACATTTATGCTTAGAGTTCACATGATTTATCTAAAGGAAAACATCACGAAACTGGTTACAATAACTGATAGGAGTTTAATCCAACCTAAAGTGGACTCCATGCCATTCAATTGTATTATATAATTCTATATACACATTTAAATAAAAGTGCTAGAGTATCTCGAGCCTTTTTCCAGTAGCCGTGTGGCCAAGTCATTTCATGATTCAGTGTTGCAACCATGTCACACAAGCTCCGTTCTTACCGTAAATGGCCACGAAAAGTGTTGAGTTTTATTGCTTTGTATTTAAACAATTGTTGTATTCATGGTTTTCGATATATTGTGATGAGTGTGCTGCTCCTTTTTGAAAGGTAACCGAAATTAAATTTCCAATTTAAATTACTAAATTAATTATAACAGTATGAAGTAGTTCATATTGAAATGAATTTATATCTGGCTTGTAAAATACAAATTTCAGATTTTTGTGGCTAGTACTTCTGGCTGTGTCTATTTATTTCTGCGTTGTTGCCTGTTTGTCCTCCGTGCACCGGTTCAACTACAAGAGCACCCACATTGGTATCGAAAGAAACTCCTACAAATGGAATGTTTCCCTGCCCAGCATTACAATGTAAATATTACACATAAAATATATTTAACAGTTCAAATAAATGATAATTTTTTAACTGCAATCATAATTTTAGTTGTCCCATGCAACGCTTAAACGACTCTCGATTTGGCGCTTATTGTGTGTAAAATTTGTTCCACTTTTATTTTTAAATTTAGAGAAATAATTTATAAGCTTTTTTGTTTTATATTTTAGTGCTAATAATATATTCGGCCAAGACCGCGTAGAGTTCAAGGATTTTCTTGAAAACTTGGCAAATTCAACGTATACAAATTTTGAAAATATACCCGAATACGAAAGTGTTGATCAGACATTGAGAACTCTGAACATTGAACCCTCAAACTATATGGAACTGATATACAATCTTTCCTGGGATGCAACACACAATCTCGAAGCAGGACGAGTCCGTTGCACAGATGGCAGCTATGAGATCCGAGTTACCCAGGTCCTAACGGAGTTTGGGTTGTGTTACGTCTGTAACTCTTTTTTAGGTTTGGAGTACAGCTCTAGCTATATGTTATTTGGGGAGTACCCGAAACTAAACGAAATCTTAAATGAAAGTATGATGCAGCCCATCAAACATGGTGCATTCTTTGAAAAGGATACTGGCTTCACGTTAATCGGATTTCAAAGTAAAGCTATAGATGTATGTAGTCGACCTTTATCACCAGTACCCACATAAACCACTTTTTTTTTTGAAGACGTATCTACACTCGCCCCATGATGTCATGAGACTGGATAGTAATTTTGGTTACACTGAGGAAGGGTCTGCATACGAACTTGAGATTGAACATATAACAACTGAGAAAAACTTGCAGAAGTAACTTCCTTAAATTAATTTCATTACATTTAATTTGAGATTTGGTTTTAATTTGATACTTTTCCAATTGAATGACAATAGTATATCATTAGATAATGACTTCAAAAGCTTTTCTTACTCTTTAAAGTGTTTACAATTTATTCTTTAAGTATCTAACTATAACATTCGAAGTCTTTAAATATTTGAGAACTTGGCGGACTTTAATTTTTTTAGGTCAACTTCGGTTTCCCAAAGAAAGTGTCGATTCTTTCACGAATCGAATTTGATGCATTATCCATTTTACACAAAGAACTCATGCTCCCAAGAATGTCGACTAAATCTGGCTTATAGTATTTGTAAATGTATACCACACTTTTATCCGAATCGGAGAGGTACGTTTTTTAATACAGATTCCAATTATTTTTTACCGAACTATTTTTAGTTGCAAAACCGAAGCGCGTCTGCTCTTATAAAGTATTGAAGTCATGTTTTCCCAAGCATGCTGGTAAATTTTCTTATGACGATCAAATGAAAAGCTTACTCCAAGTACCATTTCAATTCCAAGGTCTATTTATGAAATTTTACGAGGCGAACGGACATCACGACAAAGTCCCAGAATGCAGATGTGAACAAAATTGTCAGGACTCAGTCATAAAACTAACAAAAGCAAGCGTAAGCTACTCAATTAATTGAAAACTAAAATGTTTCACTTTTATTTTGACTTAAAGGTTATGAGGGGCTCTCAAATGTTGCTTCGCAGTTTGGGAAGTTCAGTCCTTGTTAAATTCTGGCCCAAGAACCAGTTTAAACGACAAGTCATATTTTCATTCACTGATTTTCTGGGTACGTTTCTGCTAAAACGTTTTTTAAAAATATTCACTAATTTTACGATACAACACAACTCAGTTTCCATAGGCGGTACTGCAGGACTTTACCTCGGATTCAGTGTTCTCGGCCTCGTTGAACTCGTCTATTTCTTTACAATGCGTCTATTTTGGCACATTTTTGGATACCAAATTTAATCGTTAATAAAAATAAATTGTTTAGTTAGTAAGATCTTTTATATTTACATAGTTAATCTTATTAAGCTAGTAAGATTGTTAGTGCTTGATCGATCTTTATTCCTTTGGCATTATTTAAGATGAGAGATCATCGAAAATAGAAATTTAAAAATGTTTATGAACTCAGTCATTGAAAAGTACAATCTTTTTGATGTGGCCATGATTAAATTGGCATCTATCAAGTTCTATCCTTAATTCTACTAGTAATATTATGCATTATGTATTATTATTATATATTAAAGAATGATTTTTAATGTCAATCTAAAACTTACCTCTGGAGGTGGTGGCTGCAGTCCTGAGATCCGTTTACCACCGACCCCGGGTGGCACAAAGCGACCACCGTTGGGCAGCGCCGGCGCTGGAGGCCCAAGGTAAGATTTCTCCCGTCCATTCGGCATCTGGGTGGAGACGGGTGGACCAAGGGCCGACGATAATGACGCTGACACTGTGGCATTATTTGTGGTGCTGGACGAGCTATTGTTGATGTTGCTGCTGGAAGCTGAAGACGAAGACGAGGTTGAAGACCTTGGCGGACCCCGAGGTGGGGCCATGCCACTACTCGAAGGTATGTCGTTCTTCATCGGCTGACCGGGATATCCGCCTCGTCCATTGTAGGGAGGTTTGTTGTCCGCTTGCTTTAGATAGCTGGGAGCTCTCTGTTGCTGTTGATAGTGTTGCTGTTGTTGCTGCTGTGAAGTTGGCAGCTGGCAGGACACCAAGGTGGATGAAGAGGCTGATGCTGAGGAGCAGGCGGGGGTAGTCACAGATCCGATGGAATTGTTAACAGCGAACCCCTTTGGAGGTCCCTGCAAACGTGTATTCGAGGCACTCGGCGCCTGGCGGTAGATTCCCACCGTGGAGGAGTTCATGTGATCTCGGGCATCAATGTACTCACCAAGAGCAGCGGTGATTTCCGCATCCGCCTCGCCAGGCGTGAGCCGCCGTGGTTCTCCAAATAGACTAGTCTCACGATCGTCACTCTGTATACCCTGCTGTCTTTCATATTTTTCTCTTTCCCGCCTTCTCCGTCGCTCGGGATCCTCCATGCTGCAAATAAGATGACAATTTAATGAAATGAGTTTCCCTGGCCTGATTAAACGGCAACAACAACATTATCAAAATAACAGCAACATAACTATACATGTAATACAATACAAACATGTAACGCAACCACATGAACAACAAGAACAACAACAAACATATCCTCTCGTGTCGTGTCGCGTCGTGACGTAGACATGCTTAAACTTTTATTTTTACTCTGTTAATAACAGAGTCAGGCAACTTGATAGCAGTATGATAAGAGCTGCGCTGTTAGTGCTATGTAAACAGTTTGACATGCATTGTGCTCTCTGCGCATTAATGATCATCTTTGTTTTTTGTTTTTAATTGGAATAGGGTAATAGTTTAACTTGAAAAGTTGAATATGTTAACATTCAATTAAAAACAAGCCTGGTTTGAAACTGCTGTCAAGAGTATGATTGGTAAAATTATGAAGTGTTAAAGTGTAAGTAGTTTGCAAATTGCGTAGTTTAAATGGAAAAGATATTTAACATAAATATTTTCAATACAGCTTGAGCTTTTTATAAGGGTTTCTGTTATATTTAAATCAACAACATTGGAAAAACAAACAGCAAACAAATCGGCACGCGTGGTTAGGTCAGGGAGAACAACACACACATAGAACAAGAGAAGAAACTGCGTTTGCTTTGGGGAGCTTCGGGGAGCACAACGTAAAGCAACGCAGTGACTCTATGACTTACTTATAGTTCAGGTTGTACAAATTGTTATTGTACTGCAGTAGTAGTTGTTGTTGTTGTTGTTGCAGTTGCAGCTGCTGTTGATGCTGATGTAGTTGTTGCTGCTGGTGTTCTTGTGGTTGTTGCTGTTGGGCCATAACGCGCGCTTAATACAAATATTTTTTAAATTAGTCTCACCGCATCAACGCACATCAAACACTTAGGAAAGCAAAACAAATCAAAAACAGAATACTGTACAGACACAAAAAAAAACTTTTGTAAGAATGGAATAGAAAGTGTTTGTAACTTTTTTCTTTTGCTTGAGCTTGTTTTGTTTTTTTTTTTGCTTGTTAATTCAGAAAACTTATGTTATCAAAGTTAATGGTCTTCCCCAATGAGAGGAGCGGTGTTTTAATGTTGTTATTGAATGCAGGAATACAATATGATTGGATTGATTTGTCTTTGCTTTAGTTGATCTATTTGCATTTGTGTGTGGCTGTAGCATTTTCGAAAACTGGTGCCGTTAATTTGCGGTTTTTATACCCTTGCAGACGGTATTGATTTTGTCACAAAGTTTGTAACGCATTGAAGGAGGCGTATCCGACACCATAAATTATATATATTCTTGTCCGTCTGTCCGTCTCTTTAAAGCTATTATGATGAAATTTGGTACAGATGTGTATTCTCTGTGCACGCAGTTAATAGGTTAAAATCGGCCAGATCGGACCACTATATCATATAGGCCGCATTGGAACAGTCAGATGAAACAAGTAAGAAAGGCTACAGTCGATCGTGCCGACTGTAAAAGACCCCGTGCTCCCATGGTAGTGCGCAATTGTATTCAATTTGAATTCAAATTTTCGAATGAAATTTAAAAATTTTAATTTTATATGTACATTTAGAATTGAAATTTAAAAAAAAAAACACAGGCAGCGAAAACGTTCGAACATGTGCTTGTGTGTTTCTATCTCGCTTGCACCTATGGGTTGATATTGCGTTCAATTATCAATATTGTAACGCTTCTAGTTTTCTTGTTTATTGTCCGATTTTAATGCGCCTTTCAGTATAGTTTAATATAGTTAGTCTCCACACGTATTATATTAATTACAATACTGTACGATACGAACAAGTTCGCAAAACCCGGCATTGAAGGTTCCAGCCTTTTTTATCAAATGTGGGAAAAGTGGGCGTGGCAGTCCAAAATTTTAAATGGCAATGCAACTATGCCGTCGCTACGAACCTCCCGTTCCAGAATTGGTGATCCTAGGTGCCATAGTTACTGAGATATTTGCCGAAAACACCAATTTTTTCCGAGGTGTGTCCAGTTTTTTGCTTATTGTGGGCGAATGGGGCGTGGCATCGAAAAAAAAAAAAAGATTCTTGTATTGACTGACTAAATATCTGATCGTTTGACACCAAGCTCGAACTTGTAGCTCTTACCATCTCTGAAATCTGTTTGTTCATACGGACAGACAGACAGACAGACGGACAGACAGACAGACAGACAGACGGACAGACGGACATGGCTATATCGACTCGGCTTGTGATGCTGATCAAGAATATATATACTTTATGGGGTCTGCCACGCCTCCTTCTGCCTGTTACATACTTTTGCACAAACCCAATATACTCTTGCAGAGAGTATAATAAATTAACAATTCTATCAGTTGCACCACGCGCCACTTTCAAGAATTCTCCGATAATCAGCATTTACATATTATTCATACAAACACACATTCGTTTGAAATTATATGTATGCATATACGTATGTATGCATGTATGTGTGTATTCGGCGCGGCCAGCGTCTGTCGGCAGCGCTGTCGCCACACAAGCATCGAGAACGTTCGAACATGTGTTTGTATGTTTCTGTCTCGCTCTCGCGCGTAAGTGATATTGCAGTTAAATAACAAACTTTCTAACGCAGTAGCTCTTTTGTTAAAGGTAGTATTTTGATGCCACTTTCAGAATAGTTTGATTTTATATGTCTCTATACGAATGTTGAATTACAACACTCTACTATATGAATAAATGCCTTAAAAACGGCATTAAAGCGCAATAGTTTGGTTAGCTCTAATGAGAAAAGGGGGCGTGGCTGCATTGCATTAAGGCTGTCTCTAGCAAACCTGCTTACCAGAAATGGTGTTCCTAAGTGCCATAGTTACTGAGTTATTGGCCTAAAACTAAATTTTTTTTCGAGGTGTGTCTGGTTTTTTGCTTATTGCGGGGGCGGTAAGGGGCGTGGCAAAAATTTGAAATACGGGGGTCTATAAAAAAATTCTTTTTGCATATCTACACCAAATTCAGCCTATATGCATTTAGTACCAAATATCATATATCATATATCTCCCATAGGAACAATCGGTTGAAATGCTTATTATGACCGATTTAAACGAAATTCACGGAGAATGAATTTCTAATCGTTTCACATCCAAATCGGACTTCTAAATCATAAAGCTATCATAGAAATATCTGGTGATTGAAATCAAATTAATGCAATATTCATGACTGCAAGGGTATTTAATCTTCGGCGATCCGAAGATAACCGTTTTTTTTATTTTAATATAACGTAAATTACAAAAATATTAGTCTTTGTTGATGCTCTGTGTGTTATCTGGGGATGAGTATTAGGTTAAATTTAAAGTTGCAGTACCTGGAAAGAGAAAAAAATAAAATAATTAATACACAAAATTAGCGGGATTCTCTAAAAAAAAAGTAAGACTTATATTACTTCTATTCTGTGGAAAAAAAAAACAACGGGCACCCGTGAACATCCCCTTTGTTTCGGGTTCACACAGTGTCAAGCTTATTAGGCTCACGGTCGAAAATACAAAATCTTATAGAGTTTAATGTATAAAAAGATCCTTTGATTTTCAACTCGTTTCTAAAAGAACAGCCCGCTCTTTTATAATCTAACTTTCTAATCGTTTTTGGTCAATTGTTTTTAGCGGATCAACATGCATAACTAGAATGCTCCAAAATCAAACAAAGAGTACAATTACTTAGAAAGACGGGAAGCGGTTATTTGACCGCAACTTTAGATGCACTAATAACAAAAATGTAAATGTTATTTTTATTAACTTTATGTAAGCTGGTAGCCTTCCAGAGCCTTACTGAGTCGACTGATTTGAATTATTGCTTTTTTATAAAAAAAAACCGTTGACTGATTCGCAAAACTTAAGCAATCAAATATAAAACAGTCAAAAAAGCCTTTTAAGTACTAATATATTTACATCTTTTTTAAACCAGATACAAGGTTGACGTATTAAAATAATGGATTTCTTTTTACTACACCTAATATTATGTGTGGGTTTGCTTGAGATCAATCCATTAAAACAAAATTTTTCAGTTTTTTTCGACTTATTTTACCTATGAGAGATAAAGGCTATCTGAACCTTAAGTCGTAAGGATAGTTGTAATACTACACATATACATAATGTGTGAATTTGATTGCTATAGATCAGTAATTTGATAAAAATTATGATATGAAAATAGTTGGTTACAATGTTGAGGGCCGGTAGGAGTGTGGTTACTCTTTGAAATATTTAATCTGCCTTATGTACAGACGAACTTTTATTTCAAATTTGGTGGCCTAGGTCCTTATAGTGTCCTAGATCCAGGTGTTCATAAGGACAGAAGTTCTTTTTTATATCGGAAACAAGATCTTCTGTAAGAAAACCTGTAAGAAAACCTCATATTCATACTAGTGCGCGTTTTTCCATGCAATTCAGCATTTTTTACTGATTTGTCCAGTGGAAGTTATATGCTAATGTTTTTAAGATGGTTATATAGACTAATTAATTTTGTCATGGCCACACAATAAGGTTTCACACGCAGTTAATGGAAGAAAATGCGAAGAAGGCAGCATCCAACTGAATCAGAGCTCATTCAAAATATGGGCACTACTTCTAGAACATTTTTGTTTAGTCCTTCGTTCCTCTGAGTTCCATTTTCATTCAACATAAGCTCTAGATAGTTACATAAAGTATTTTACAGTGTAGCCTTTGCTCATTATACCCGTTACTCGTAGTTTCACTCTCTACAAGAGTATATTGGGTTTGTGCAAAAGTATGTTATGTATGTATGTTGGAGTCTAACTACTTTTCTGTCTTACATACATTCAAACGATTCCAATATACTTTTTTACTATTTGGTTTCGATGTACCCCTTTTCGTCTGTTCTGTCTGTACACATTCTATACATTTCCTATGTATATGTGAACAAGACTTATTATCAAATGCGTGCCATACATTAACGACTAACTAACGGTCACAGTTCCAGCCTCTGCAGTATTCATTATATTAAGCTCCCTAGTTTTTAATTGTTTTGAAACGATATTTATTTGGCATTGGATCAGAAATATCAGAGAATATCAAACTGTAAGATTGCTGCTCATAGTAGTAAATGAAATGTTAACTAAAATACATTAGCAGTTCAAATATGATATTACAGTAATAAAGTAAAGACAGCATTATGTACAAGTTGTACGATGGTTAGCTCATCCTTTGCATTTTGTTAAAGGTGTTTGAATATGCTGGCTGAACTAACCAAATATTCAAATACTTTATTTATATCTTTGGTTAATCATGTTTTTCTGCGTACACACTACAGTTTTGCTGGCTGTCGACATCCAAGGTCCTTGAGCAAACTAATTTCGCAGAACGAATTTCCATTGTTAAATTGTATGCGAAGTCTGTGTTATCTTGCATTAATATGTTATCTACAGCTACCTCTGCAAATATATTTTTATAACCTTTGCATAATAATCTGTGAGTTTTGGCTTAGAGCCACACGAACGTAGTCGAACCACTAAATTCGCCTGATTTTGACCGCAGTGGCTTTCTCGTTTTCAATTGAGTTAAAAAACTATTAGAAGGCTCGCGTTCTAGCATTCGAGTAAAGGACTGAATCATGCGTTACTGTAAACCGGGACTAATTTGAAGGTAACAATGACGTTATTTACCAAACTTTTTTGTTAATATATTATTAAAGCTAATACATATTTCCTGCTTCATGGAGAGCAACGAATAAAACAACCAAATGTAAACAAAAAATTAAAAATAAATTTCGTTGTACGCCTTTATATCCTCTTAACTCTTTTTCATTCGCTATTTCCTTGTCTCTTCCCCATCTAACCCCGGTAGAATACTTAACCTTCTAAGAGATTTTGTTTGATCATTTTTTGTTCTGTTGATCTTGTTAAACATTAAAAAAAAAACATGAAGGAATTCAATTAGTTTGTCACAAAAAAAATAAATTAATTAAAAATGGCGGCACTAAAATGCTGGCTCCGTCTGCCGGTATATTTGAACAACTTTCCATAAGATTAAAGAAAATTATTTCCATTCATTTAGTCTGTGAATGAAGTAAATCAGATGCATTAATCGAGCCATAGCAATGAAATTCGGTTGAATAACAGTGGTTCGAGAAAAATGCGTGGAAGGTTGGTGCGTTCGAGTCGCTGAGATTGGAAAATACTTTCGCATAAATATTCTTTACATATTTATCTTTAATGAGATTATCCTGTTATTAACTTGCCTCACCATCCTTCTCCGCTCACTTATGCTTTCTACATAGTTAACGTTTTTATTGCTTTCATTTCCCATTGGGGTCACATTGGTTAGACCCTTGCAAAAACAATATTTTGTCATGACGCTTGTAACGCATTTAAGGTGGCGTGTCCGACCCCATAATATATATATATTATTAATCAGCATCAACAGACGAGTCGATATACCCATGTCCATCTGTCCGTCTGTTTCTATGCGAACTAGCCTCTCAGTTCTAAAGCTGTCTTGATGAAACATGCTACAAATGTGTATTCTCTCAACAGGCAGTTCATGTGCCAAAATCGGCCAGGGGGGCAACTATATCATATATCTCTGTTTTTGAAACCAAACTAACTCGATATGCATGACTGCAAGATTATTAAATCTTCGGCGAGCCAAAGATAACTTTTTTTTTCTTCTTTGTCATAAATTCAAAATTCTCATGATAATGATTCTAAATTTAAATTTTAAACACTAAATACTTTCCTTATAAGCACCCTGTATTCGCGTAAGAAACATCACCAATCTCCAGTAAGCTCACAAAGAAAAACTCAAGGAAATACTCACCAACAGGAGGAGGTTTTGGGATATGTTTGAGTATAACATCTATTGCACGTTATAATTTCAGTTTCCTTCTAAAAATTGTTACTTCTCACTTGAATTAAGTGAATTTGAAATTTCTTAGATGCCATTTGAAATCGCAAATTCGTTAAGCTTTGCTTCCTATGTTCTCGAAAAGATTTGTAGACTTTCAGAGTTGTTGCTGTTGAAGTTATCAGTGGCTAACTATTAAAAGCTTTCATAGCACATATCAGAAAATTGGGTGGTAATTTATTTGTTACTCAGCCGCCCACCCCGAGCTGCTGCCTCCTACTGGAAACCAGAAAAAAAAACAAACAACAGGTGGACTCTTTTCTCATACAACAAAATCCACTTTATGTTGTGACTTTGAAGTTTCGTAGTAATTATGGCATTCTAAGCGACCCGAAGAAAATTAGCGCATCTTCTATTCTGACACAAGCGGGCTTTACGGTCAAAAGGCGAAGGCCGTCACGGCTCCTTACGCCTCTCTCATTTCTGCTCCAGCTATCTCTATACTTTGGGCATGGAATGGAAATTCCTTCGAGCTGTTTAGTAGTAATAATATTAAATATTAAGCATTTACACATGTCACGAGTTCATTATTAATGACACACTCAATAATCCAACAGGCGAATACTCGAAATGGATATTGGATACACACAAAAGGGACAAAAGTCTTTCCCGCTTCCCCTCATATGTAGCGAAACGCAACTGGGACAGAATGACAAAGAATAACTTTACCAAAATTTCTTGGGTTCGTTTTCTAAGCCCCCACCAGTATTTTGGTGAGCTTTTCTTAGCAGTGTCAAGTGCTGTTGTTGTGCATAAAGCGAATTCATTAACTTAATTGATTTGTTTGCCTTCAATTTAGGATTCATATACATTAAATGAATTTATTGAAAATGGATTTCTGTAAGGTAGGTGAATAAAGCTTATTTGGGGTTGTAATTCTATCATTATGATTATAGCACCACAAAGGTTATAGCTACATATATTTAGAAATTGTTGATAAAGCGTCGTTTTTTAATGACATTTGCACTTTTTTTGCAACTGAATTATACACGCTGAAAAACTTTAGTTTCCCAATCTCTATTCTACATTTACTTAATCCGCCTCCATTGTAAACTCAATCGAAATGTAGGAAAAAAGTATAAGTACTGTTAATTACGGTTAACTTACTAAATTAAAAGTCCACAAATTTAATAGGCAAAGTCTGACCAACGTAACTACAAAATAAGTGGATTTTTTTGGGTTACAATTTTTTTTGAACGTCTAGAGTAAACTATAGTGTTATAGTTTTATCTTATAAGTTTTAACCATTTACCGAAGAGCTTCCACACGTATTTATAAGAATAGGATAACGAAACATTTAAGGCGTTTAATTTTAGTTTTTTGATTGCCAATGATTCAATATTAAGCTGTAATGTACACCGCAAAACGTATTTTTTCAAAGGTTCCGTAAATCGCCTGAAGCGCCCTCTACAGTCTAAATTTTTATACTCTCTGCAAGAGTATATTGGGTTTGTGCAAAAGTATGTAACAGGCAGAAGGAGGCGTGGCAGACCCCATAAAGTATATATATTCTTGATCAGTATCACAAGCCGAGTCGATATAGCCATGTCCGTCTGTCCGTATGAACAAACAGATTTCAGAGATGGTAAGAGCTACAAGTTCGAGCTTGGTGTCAATCGATCACATATTTAGTCAGTCAATACAAAAATATTCCGAAAAAATTTGTGTTTTCGGCAAATATCTCAGTAACTATGGCACCTAGGACCACCAATTTGGGTACGGAGGTTCCTAGCGACAGCATAGTTGCATTGCCATTTAAAATTTTGGACTGCCGCGCCCCCTTTTCCCACACTTGAAAAAACTTCAAATGCCGTTTTTTGCGAACTTGTTCGTATCATACAGTATTTTTATTTATAATTCGTGTGGAGATTAACTATATTAAGCTATCCTGAAAGGCGCATTAAAATCGGACTATAAACAAGAAAACTAAATTTTACAATTTTGATAATTGAACGCAATATCAACCCATTGGTGCAAGCGAGACAGAAACACACACGCACATGTTCGAACGTTTTCGCTGAGTGTGTGTCGGCAGCGCTGCCCGCGGAAGCTGGCTGCGCCGAATACACACATACATACATATGTGCAGCATATATTGTCAAACGTACATATGTATGTGAATTCGCATGCAAACAAACAGATGTATTTTTGATTATGCTTAGATTGTTTTTGTTTCAACGTGTTTTAATGCAAGTACTACACATTGTATTATCTGGATACCGATTTTAATAATTTAATCGGAAAAAAATGCAGAGAGTATTATACGGTCGGGCGTGCTCGACTGTACTTTTCTTTCTTGTTATAAACAAAAAATGCGTTATTCGGGATAAATCCTTGAAAAATTTATAGTTTAGGCCTCATAACTGCTCTATTACTTAGACTCCAAGTTACAAGGATGTGAAATAATTTTTTTACAACTTTTCGGAACTTTTCAGAATATGAAATAAACTTGATTTGCATGATGAATCGACAGACGTTCGATCAAATTTGGTGGCGCTACCACTTATAATTGCAAAGACAGACAGGTGAAAATTGGCTTATCGACTCGGCAGTTAATTCTGATCAAGAATAATAAAAATAATTGTCAGCATTCATTGACATGATGCCTGTAAGTCACTAAATTCCTATTAAACTATTTAAGCCTTGTCAAGTTAAACATCGTTAACTGATTTGTTCAGGGTTAAGCCAAACACACTGTGGACAACATCAGCGGTCAACTTTTTTGTCAAGAATGTTTGAATTGTCGATAAGCATCTCATAGGTATAAGTGCATACAAAAATACAAATCATTAAGAAAGAACAGAAGGTATAATATGAGCACAACAATAAATAAAAAAGAAAGAGTAATAACTAAAAAATATTATATTATAATACTCTGCATTTTATTCCCGATTATATAATTATATTATTAATATATACATTTTTATATAAATATAAACTCATACTTATTTATGTAAAAACATATACCATTGCAATGACCGGTGCGGCTAGCGTCTGCAGGCAGTGCTGCCCCCACATGCAACGTAAGCGTTCGTTCATATTTTTTTTGCCTCGCTTGCACACATTGTCATAGCGATAAAATATAAACTTTTTTACGTGTTTTATTTGTTGATTAAAGTCGGATTTTTGTGAAACATTTGGGATAGTTTGACATATTTTGTCCCCAGCCGAATTTAAAATGATAGAACTTTTCGATAAGAAAAAATGTCTTTAAAATGGTATGCACATTTGAAAAATATTTTATTTCTTGTAGAAATTTGGGGCGTGACAGCCCAAAACTGTGTAACCTCCGTATCTAAGAGAACTAGAGATATTCGATAAAAACATATATTTTTCTCCGAAGTATGTCTAGTTTTTGGCTCATTGTGGGCGAATAGGGTGTAGCACCAAAGATTTTTGTATTCATTGACTAAATATAAATAGTCGATACTGACTAAATTCTAACTTGTAGCTTTTGCTATCTCTAAAATCTGTTTGTTCATACGAACAGACGGACATGGCTATATACTCGTATGAAGTATGAACCGAAAAATTAAAAAAAATAAATCAAGGTCGATTGTTTCCGTCATTTTTAAGCATTCTCGAATTGTTTAAACATATTACAAGTTTTAATCTTCGTTTTTAACTGCTTAATACGATAAAGATATATTTAGTTATTTTATTTATTTATTAACGCAGACTAAGATCAGTCGCGAGTATTAACCAAAAATAAGTTTATATGTGCAATTAAAATTAATATTAATGATTATTAAAAAGTGCAAATTATAAAAAATTATTTTAACTGAAAAGGATTAAAAAACTTAGTCAATCAGATTGATAAATTAATTAATAATTAATAGTTAATCTGGGGATAAAAAGTAATGAAATTGATGGATTGAGAAAAATCCAGAAAAACCCAACCAGATCAATAAAAATGTATGCCAAAACTAACACGAAATATCTCTGATCATACCAGACACACGAACAATATTCAAGAATGGGCCGGACAAGGGATGTATGTATAAAGAAGTTTAGTGACGAAGAGATCATTAAATTCCTTATATCAACGTATAATAAATCCAAGAGTGCCCTTGGCTTTAATAACAATTGTGGAGATATGATGCGTGAAACTTAATTTATTATCAAAGAGAACACCAAGATCTTCAACTAACAGTATCCGTTTTAAGGGTACATTGTTATTATAGTAATTGGCTATGTAAGGAGTAACCCTGTTAAAAGTCATAAACAGGCATTTAGAGATTTGTAGGTACACGTGATTAGTTATGCACCAGTTGTGCATTGTGTTTAAATCATCTTGTAATAACGCATAATCCGAAGGGTCCTTATAAGATAATAATAATTTCACATCATCTGCGTACATAAGTATGCAACAATGGGATAGCGAACAGGGAAGGTCGTTTATAAAAAGATTAAAGAGTAATGGACCTAGGAGACTACCCTGGGAAACTCAAGAAGTAACAAAAACAGATTTAGAGATGGCTGATCTAAGCATAACCCTTTGGGTCCTGCCTGTTAGATATGAAGATATCCATAGAAAAATGGAAGTTGGGAAGCCTAAAATACTAAGTTTGTGTAAAAGGACGTTATGATTCACAGAGTCAAATGCTTTGCTAAAGTCAGTATAGATGACATCAGTTTGCATTCTATTAAGGAATGCCGCATTTAGGAAAGAGGTAAATTCCAATAGATTGGTCGAAGTCGACCGACCCTTAACGAATCCGTGTTGGGCAGGGGAGATAATTGACTTGCAGAGATGTGGCAAAGTCGAAGAAATTATCTTTTCGAAGAGCTTAGGGATTGCGGACAACTTCGCAATTCTCCTGTAGTTGGATATATCCGACTAACACCCTTTTTTATGCAGTGGGATAAAGTAAGATTCTTTCCATGAAGTAGGTATGACAGAGGATTCTAAAGAAAGTTTAAAAAGAATTAGGAGAGATTTTCTTATGGAAAAACAGCACTCCTTGACACACAACATGGAATGCTGTCAGACCCAGGAGAGAAGGAAGACTTTAAGGTATTAATTGCGGAAAGCATGCAACTATCTGTAATATGAGGCAAGAAAACAGAATTAGAGGTTGGGAGTTTATAGGGGTAAGAGAAGTTAGACGTTATCTTGACAATATTTATGCCAAATCGATTGATTAGAACTTTAGATATCCTGTCAACCGTATCGAAAAAAAAATAGTTTTGACAAAAACGCGTTTTGTTTTTGCCTCCGCTCAAAGCAGTCTGTCTGGCAAATCACTACAACAGCTGTAACGTCGAAAATAATACTATAAGTATCGGCATTAAAATGTGTACAAATTGTAAAATTTAAAAAAAAAACAAGAAAGAATGATATAGTCGCCTCGCGACTTTAGGATACCCGTTACTCAGTTTCAATTTGTTATTAACAATGGTGATGGATATATGTAATAGCTTGGCAAACACAGAACATTTTCATACAAATTCATGTTTAGAGCATATTTTTGACCGATCGTTCCTATGCGAGCTATATGATTGGATCAAACTTGGTCAGTATATATATATTATTGGCAGATGTTTTATTCTACAAGTAACGGGTATAAAAATACAATGTTTTAGGTAATAATACCAATTGTAAGTTACTTTCAGGATTCAGAATATTTTTTAACCAAAAAAAAAAAAATTTCGATATATTCCAATTTCAAACTGGATGAAACTTCTTTACGATAGAGAGCGTAGATGAACCCGTATTGTTTTCATATTCTATATCAGTATCATAGAAATAACTCCATCATACAGCTTTAGAATGCGTATAGTCATGTACCATTGACCCGCTTCTGTAAATCCTTTCCCACTAGTTTAATAAACTCTTCGCGTTTTAATCGTTTTTCTTTTCTCATGTTTTTATACGTTCGCTTTTTATGGCCTGCCATTGTTAATTTTTTATGATTGAACTGCTAAGATGTATTATTGTTTTCAGCCCTGTAAGTGCGAGAGGAAGAGAGTACATATACGGTTGCGTTTGTGTTTGTGAATTTGGCTTTCAGCCGTAGAGCTTTTAAAATCCGCAGAAGTTGCCTCTACGTTTTGACAAAGGCTACTTGATTTGAAATTCCACACTTTGTCTCTCTTACCACTGCCGTCGGCGCCACCCGCCAACCAGTTACTGAATTTCTCTCCGCACTCTTGTTCTGGCGCTCCCTCTCTCTTTGCGTTGTATGTTTGACTTAACACAGTTTAGTGCACTCTACTCTGTTGTATTGCTTTTGAGCCCCCTTCTTTTCTACCCATATATTGTATAGTGGTCTTCTCGTTCCCCGATGATGTTTTTTGGGGAGCGGCTCCCGTATTGTTTTTCTTCTTAGGACAATTAGCCATTCTCACTGCTTAGCTTCTGACTTGTACGTTTTAACTCGGTTCAAAATATAAGCCAGTCAAATGCACTCAAAACACACCAAAATTTATATAGTCCCCCAATCCAGTCTCACCTTCATTACTTGTAAACCATAAGATTTAGTTAGTTACAGAAAATAAAGTTAATTAAGGGGGTATTCTAGTCTTGAGTGTCGAATTTCGAGTGTTTTTTAACGGCATGGAAAAAAACTATTGATATTTTTAGTAACCAAATAATTATTTTGGTTATTTATATTTAAATAGTTCACACAAATTAATTTCACAAAAAAACAAGAAAGAAAAGTACAGTCGAGCGCGCCCGACCGTATAATACTCTCTGCATTTGTCCCGATTAAATTATTAAAATCGGTATCGAGATATTACAATATGAATTACTTGCATTAAAACACGTTGAAACAAAAACAATCTAAGCATAATCAAACACACATCTGTTTGTTTGTATTCGAATACACATACGTTTGGCAACATGTATATGATGCACATATATATGTATGTATGTGTGTATTCGGCGTAGCCAGCGACCGCGGGCAGCGCTGCCGACACACAGGCAGCGCTGCCGCCACACAAGCAGCGAAAACGTTCGAAAATGTGCTTGTGTGTTTCTATCTCGCTTGCACCTACGGGTTGGTATTGCGTTCAATTATCAATATTGTAACGCTTCTAGTTTTCTTGTTTATTGTCCGATTTTAATGCGCCTTTCAGTATAGTTTAATATAGTTAGGTCTCCACACGAATGATACAATTAAAATACTGTACGATACGAACAAGTTCGCCAAACCCGGCATTGAAGGTTCCAGCCTTTTTTATCAAATGTGGGAAAAGTGGGCGTGGCAGTCCAAAATTTTAAATGGCAATGCAACTATGCCGTCGCTACGAACCTCCCGTTCCAGAATTGGTGATCCTAGGTGCCATAGTTACTGAGATATTTGCCGAAAACACCAATTTTTTCCGAGGTGTGTCCAGTTTTTTGCTTATTGTGGGCGAATGGGGCGTGGCATCGAAAAAAAAAAGATTCTTGTATTGACTGACTAAATATCTGATCGTTTGACACCAAGCTCGAACTTGTAGCTCTTACCATCTCTGAAATCTGTTTGTTCATACGGACAGACAGACAGACAGACGGACAGACAGACAGACAGACAGACAGACGGACAGACAGACAGACAGACAGACAGACAGACAGACAGACAGACGGACAGACGGACAGACGGACATGGCTATATCGACTCGGCTTGTGATGCTGATCAAGAATATATATACTTTATGGGGTCTGCCACGCCTCCTTCTGCCTGTTACATACTTTTGCACAAACCCAATATACTCTTGCAGAGAGTATAAAAATGTATATGTTTTGCGTTCTTGATGTGGGGCGGACAGAAGGTAGTGTCCTCGTCGCCACGATTTCTACCCTTGTGGTCATCAGAAAACAACAAACGAAAACAAACAAAAAAAATTTTATCATCGGCTCGCCGAAAATTAAATACCCTTGCAGTCATGCACATTGCATAAATTTGGTTTCAATCACCTATTTTTCAAATTTTAGCCATATGATATAGAAGTCCGATTTGTATCCAACTTTTTACTTAATACATAAGAAGTAAATTTGTTTAAGATTGGTTAAAAAATGTTTTTTCAAACGATTGTCCCTATGGGAGCTATATGATGTGAAATGCGTGCAGAGAGAACACACATTAGTACCAAGTTTCATCAATATACATAGCTTTAAACCTGAGAGACTAGTTCGCATAAAATAGACCAACAGACGGACATAGCTACATATATTGACTGTTGATACTGATCAAGAATATATATACTTTATGAGGTCCGAAACGCCGCATTCAATTGGATACAAACTTCATAACAAAAACAAAATACACTCTACAAGGGTATAAAAAGTATAACAAACGAGTGACACAAAAAGCGCCGTATAGAGCGACAATGGTCGCGGCTTCACAGCTTTTAGAGCGAAAAGGCAAAAAAGAGAGAGCAAACAGGCGAGAGTGCCAGCGTTTTGAAGAGCCGACAGACAGACTGAATTTTTTGTTTGTTTTGCGCGACAAACTTGTTGTTTGTTGTCTTTGTAATTGTTATTGTTATTGTTATTGTCATTACTTTTGCCGTTGGAGTCGCGTATTGCATTCCCCTTTTATTTCCCCATGTTTTCAGACAGAGACGCGGTATTATAACAGACAGTAGGCTGTCGAGGGAAAAGCAATGGTAACTAAGTAGTGTGGTGGAGGTTAGTTCTGGTTAGTCTGATATGTGCGGTCGTTCATCTAACAACCTAAAAAAGTTTCGCTGCCTTCAGTTTTGTCTTCTTTTTTTGCATAGTAATGATGTGTCAGAATCATATACTCAGACATCACCGTCGAGTGACGAAACAACAGACTGACTGACTCACAGAAAAAAGGCCCAACCCATAAAAAATAAACGCTATGTAAAAGGAAAACTGCGCTGACGGCAGTCATATAGTTGCATGCGATTTGATGATATATGTACATACATGTGCACAAATAGGGGAAGTGATGCCAAAATGAATTCATTAATCGAATATTAAATCACATGATTAATTAAAGTTGGCGATTATTAATCGAAAATAATCGATTAATCAAATGATTAAAACAATTTTTAAGAAATATAATATCAAATATTAATGTATTTAGTATTGAATTTAGAAACACTAGTTGAAACATTTTTTATTTTTTCTTGTAAACTAGCAACCGCCTTTGAAAATAGACGCCCTGCTGGAACCGAAAAATTTATTAAAAATTAATACCGATAAGTTATAACAAAAAGCTACTAAGACAAAGCAAAGAATTGCTCAATATTGCACGCTCTATACACCTGCCCCTGCTCATAATGGCAAAATTAAATTTTCAAAGTAAACATTTTTACTATTTTCAACAAACTGTTTTATTATATAGTGGATAAAATTTGGTTTGCACTAGACATGGCCGTAGAGATCAGAATTTTCGAGAGTCCCACAGGACTCGAAAGTTTTACCGGGATCAGTCCGAATGAGAATGTCTTAAAAAAAACCGGGTCGATCGGGATAAGTGATCGATCCCGAAATTTATGCGGATCCGGAAAAAACAGTCGGGACCCAAAAACCAGATGGGACCCAGATGAATTTACTCGATACTAGATTTAAATACATGTTTTTTAAACAAGACATGTAAGAAAATCTAAATATTTATGTATTTATACAGATGCGCACTACTATGAGCGTACGCGGTCTTTACCAGTCTTAATCCTTATTGTTCCTTAATTTTCAACCTAACATGTACTGTGTGAATTTGGTAATAGGTGATCAAGAATATATATATTTTATAGGGTCGGAAAAGCTTCCTTCTACGCACATTTCGCTTTTGACAAACTTAATAGACCAACGTATACTGTTTTTTAGAGCTTTTTTATAAACAAATAAAACAATCTTCAAATCAGAATCTCTGAAAGTAAAAGTCCAAAGCACTTTATTCAATTTCAAGAATTTAAGTTATTTAATAAATAATACAAACATAAACACATTCGCATAAACACTTGGAATGCATCAAACAATAACAACACAAGTAGTGTGGATGGTGGTTTCGGCCAGGGGTATGCTTATATCTCAACCTTAATCTTATCAGCTTTTCGATGTTTAGTTATAACCCAAAGATAAGTTATAATGAGAGAGAATATGAAAAACAAGAGGAAGGACAAATGGTTCAGAGAAGTTAGGTTATTAATCCTTTTTCAGCAGCATGTGTCACTGTCCTGATACTTTGGACTTTGATGTCTTAATTTTTATTTTTTTGACGCATAAATATTATCACATAGAATATACACACATTGGCGAAAATATTTTTTTTCTCGCCAAATTTCGTTCGTTGCCTCCACATAAGCATGTGAACGATATGTGTAAACAGGCAAACTATGACTGTCTCTTTTCAATTACTTCTTAAATCTATACCCTTGTAGCACTCCTGTGTTCTTTAATTTTCTCAATTTTTCTCTTATTCTTCTTTGTTGCTGTTGGTCCATGGTTGCATTTGAAAATAAATTTGCATGCAGATGTGACGACGGCGGCAAGCCAACAATTGTTGCGGCAATGTCCCTGTGCCAGTTGAGTTTAACCACCGCTCCCTCTCCCCTTAGCACTTACACACTCTTTCAGCATTCACAACAATCTAAAGCGGGAGCAGAAACAAGAAAAAAGCAACAGCTTCACTGTGGCTGCCTGTGGGTAAAATATACATCCAACTTCCCCACATCAGCAATGCTTTCATTCCACTCTTTACCTCTCGTTTCCATTCTCTACTTCTTCCGTTCCATGCTCTCCATTCGCCAGTTGCTTTAGAATTTACGACCAAAAGCATTTTCAAGAGTTTTATGCGCACTGAGTGCCATCAGTTGAGGGTAGGGACAGGCAGTGAAGGGTGTCGAGAGAATCCTGCGCTAACTGTAGGACTAAAATTTAAGTTGGGCAAAAAGAACATTTTAACATACAGAGATGAATACATAGTTATACTCGATAGTTATTTGCCTGGTTTCTGATTTTAGGCCTCCACCCACCAGCTTTGTCCCCTAGCCCCTTTTTGTTTAACAGGTCACCCTGCGGTCACCCCAGGTAACCCTTAAGCTTGTGTTTGGATGTAATTTCGCTATGGTTTTTCTCATAGTAGTTTCTATTACTTTACAGGGTATATTATATTCATCAATACATTTTAATTACTATAAAAAAAAATTAAATGTTTGAAATTGGGGAAAATACCTAAAATCATAGCGCAGTTTATCTACCAGTCGAGTGTACCCAAGCCCCCACTTTCTTTTATTGATACAATTTTACAGTCTCCAGTCTTTAGTCAGAAAGTAGAAAATATTCAGGTTTTATTGTGTGCTTGTGATTTCAGGATATCGTTTCTCTTTCTTATGGGTGAAATGACCGAGTCTTTGGAGGGGCTCGTGAATGATATGAAAAAACCATTTTTAGCCATATCTTGGCCAGAAGAACTTTCTTTAAGTATTTTAAGAGAAAAGCTAAGATTGAAGAGATGGCGGTTGAAACAATGCAACGCGTTTATTTAAGTGGAAGAGCGGGCGAAAACTAGCTGATATAGTCCAAAGGTATTGAGTGCTCAAAATGTATGAAATATCTTTACATAACTTCATAATGAGCACTACAATAACACAAAAATTCTTTATCAGAAGTGGGGCGAACGCAAGGGGGAAGGACTGCTGAGGGGTGTGTCAAAATAGAGGCATGCCTATACCATATGGTTCGCTTAGTATTTGAAAATGCTTTCGCTTTTTAGACCCAGTACTCTTTAGATTGTTGATAAAAATGCAGTCAAAGTACTTTCCGGCGAAAAGAAAACAACAGCAACAAAAAGACTTAGGTCATATAGAGTTAACAACAACAGAGGCACTGGCACTGCCTGCAGATCTCTTTGGATAAACCGCTTCCTTGTCATAGGTGCTTTCACCGATGAGTGAAAATGGTCATGACAGCGAAGCCGACGTTTCATCCGTCGACGAAGCTAACGGCTCTTCGTTTATTAACACGAGCAACAGAGCAAAAGCCGAAGCAAATAGACAACCGAAACCTTTTGGAAGAGGTGAATCCGTCACGAATGTGATGCTATCAAAAAAGGCCCCAAGTTATTAAACGAGAAGAATCTCTCGATATTGAAAGCGATTTTGCTGTCTTGTTCGTGCACGTGTAAAGCAATAAAACTGCCGATGGAGGAAATAAGAAATGACAACACTTTCAAAAATAAAAGTACAATTTAAAATGTTTACAATTTATACAATATATAAAATATATATTATATTTAAAACACCAAAAACACATTTTTATAGTAAATCAAATCTGGAAGTAGAATCGAACGTGTCACCCTAGGACATACCTGAATTAAATTCATGACCCAAATGCTCGTGGTGGATGCTAACAATGTGAAAATTTAAAATTGTCAAATGTGCAGTAGCGAAAACAACAAGAGGTATGAATGCGAGATCCTTTAAAACAGGATTGGTAATCTATTGACTAAAACGATGAAAGTAAATGTGGTCGCAAATACTGTAACTTCACCATTGTGGCAAAACTTTGCGATTTGCAAAGATGTGTAAATAGAAATAAACAAAAAGTGGCAACAAAACTGTTTTGCATTTAAAAATAAAATAACGTTCCACGGTTTTTTTTTAAGTTCTAGCTGTTTCTAGCTTTTTCATGCTCTGTACAGTTGACACAACTGCACACATGTATATATTCAAGAGAAAAAGAGACTGAGAGGAGAACGAAACAAGCTATGCCAAGCAAAAGCAGTAGACAAAAGTTATTGCAACCAGCAACAACTTTCAGCAACAGCCTCCTCTCGACAGCAATAACATTTTTTTCAAAGAGCACAAGAAGAGTGTAATGGGTTACCAAATGTTTTGCTTTCGCCCAACTTTTGCGACTACACGACTCGCGTTCACTGTTTCATTCCTGCTTTTATCCCTCTCTTCAAACCTCTCCCACCTGACTACTATGACATACTATGGGTCTATGATGGGAGGCCAACCAGACGATGGCAAAATAATAGAGCGAAAACCCTTCGCTTGAGGAGTTTTGAGCTGAGCAATTTGATGAGTTTTTAATTGGTAACTGTTCTTGTTGCTCCTATCTTTTCCCTTATGCGGTACTTAAAGTCAAGCTTTACAAATGTACTAGAAACGTGTTTTTTGTGTACAAGAATATGTAGATGTTCTTGCTATTTTATTAGAATAAGAGACGTGCTGTAGTCGTGGGAAAACATAGTTGGAAAGGCTACTGGCGAACACGCCTTTTATAATCGATCTGAAGAAATCAATATAAGGACTTATTAGATATAGGATAGCAGCAAAATTTAGTTACAGCTGAAGGGGCTATATCTTCACAAAATTTTGTAAAATATATATTTATATTTAATGTGTTAGAGCCAGTTTTCATACAGACCAAAAGGCAGACAAATTTTGTTTTATCGAGTGAATATCAATCTTTCTGTTCCTTAGGTAATATAAAGCATGTATAGTACTTATTATAAATAAAAAAGTAAAAAGCAGTGCCAAACATTGCCCTTTTTACTTTCCATAATCAAAAGAGTACATGCTAGGTTTGTCAAAAGTAAAATCTGGTTAACGGGCAGGAGGCTTTTCCGCCTCATTTTAATTTGGAAACTATTATAGAGTGACCAAAATTATTAAGTGTATTGTACCATACTAACTATTCTCTTCATCAAGTTTGATCCGGATCGGAATACTATAACGTATAGCTCCAGTAGGACAAATGGGTTTGTTGTTGATAGTTGCGCAAATTAAAACGGCATGCATAAAATGATTCTGAGTGGTAAAAGCAGCTGAAAGTCAGAACTGGATGAACGATGGTATGACGTCGTACAAGAGGGAAGAAGAGAAGCGTACTATGATGATAGCAGCTGTTAACTGAAAGTTGCCCAATAAGCAGAGTAGAAACTCAATTGCAATAGAATGAGAATGAGAAATATATTCCCTCTCCATCCTGCAACTTTGCACACTCTGTTTTCCACTCATTTATGTTAACTTCTTTACATACGTCTGCTAAAGATAGAATAGCACGAGGGTATATAATGTCCCACAATTTTTTTTTACCGATTTGACCCATTAAAAAACCAATCGTTTGCTCTGGACCA
Organism: Drosophila arawakana; assembly: GCA_018151165.1. Classification (NCBI taxonomy): domain Eukaryota; kingdom Metazoa; phylum Arthropoda; class Insecta; order Diptera; family Drosophilidae; genus Drosophila; species Drosophila arawakana. The sequence continues at coordinate 299,231 of JAECWX010000120.1, read as the reverse complement.
AATTTGGATTTAAAAAGTCATGATATACACGTAATTAGTTTGCTTGAGGTCGATGAGCGATGACCAAATTTTCCTGAAACCTTTTCTTAGGTTTTCCAGTAAAACATGTGGTATATTATATTCAAAATAAGTCTATCTAATTTTTTCGACATAATTATGTTTGGTCCCTTATGGTTCTGACTTCATGTTTAGGATCTATATAACAGAATGAAATACCTAATCATCAAGGTTGACTCCTCAGGTTTAAAGGTGCTCACAAAGTGTACTTTGGATAGAATTCTGACTACATCGGACTTCTAATGTATAGATGATAACACATTCCACAAAAACGTCCATCTCAGTCTTAGGGTTTATAGTGCTAATGTGAAGATTTCATCGATTTGAAAATTTGGACGTCTATTGGTCTGCAGGCTTAAAATTCATAAACTTTAAGATGACAGATCTGATTGCGATGTTTTCGGTGTTCAAGTCCCATTTTCAGTTGAGAATCAGATTCAATCAGAACCTCTCTTTTACAGCTCAATCCATGGACACAATTTTGGGTTAAATTTGGATTGTTTCTACATATTTTTTTAATGATTGCTATACTAACCATCTTTATTGAGTATCTAGTCCAAATTTCTAATATCCATTTTATAAACCATGTAGTGCTGGTACGGCATATTATTTTGTTATCTACATATATATAAATTTATATATTTTAATTTTAATATATATTTTAATTCATTGACCTAAATAATAAAGTCAACGATAAATGTTTTATACTCGAAATTTCGAAGTGGTGGTTTTATATTTTTCGCAGTTATAAATGGTTAAATAGAAATATAATATTTGTGAAACATAATTTTGACACTTTTGCTTAAATCATACAAGCGCTAAATAAACGTAAACGTAAAATTAACAGCACATTCCAAATTACAGAGAAAAGGCACAATCAGAAGCAGTCTCTGTCCCAGTCCCAGTTTTTTTTTGTTCATTCTTATTTTATTTATTATTTAGCACTGAAAAATATTAAAATCCTTGACCTTATTATTTTCATGTTCGGGTCGTCGACGTTAAAAAAAAATAATCATAAAAGAAAATGAACTTGATAAGTTTCATTTTTGCGGTATGTCTATATTAGCAGTTGCCGCGCAGCAGCACCAACTATAGCAACAACAGCGCAGTCAGCAGAAATGAACTCAGCTGAGCCAGCAACAGCCACAACAACAACAGAGAGCCGACGTCCGTTTAATGGAGAAATTGCTCGTTTTTTTCATGTCTCTCTCGCTCATTCGCTCACGCTTTTATTTGCGCTATCTTTTGGCACCGTTTGGTTTTTTGTTTTTTTCTTGGGTAGAAAGAAGCCAACAACCTTGAGGCAGGTTTTTCACATGAGACACACACAACAGGCCAAAGGCAAACAATGAAATAAAATAATAAAACAAAAACACAGAAGAGAAGAGAAGAGAAAAACAAAATAAACCACACAAGTATATATAAAATACCTACTCTACGAGTAACTGGTAAAGCAACAAAATCAAAACACTTGCTAAATAAAAGTGATATTTATTTAAAACACGAAAGAATGTAATAGTTGAATCGCGGTTTTTGGATAGCCGTTAATTGCAGACATGCATATTGCGTTCATTTGGTTTTAATTACTAAGAAACAAAAGATTTATATACAAAATATTTCCAACCGAGTGTTACAATGTTAGCTATGTGTTATAGGAGTCCGATTTGGATGAAATTTGGTCAGCAGATAGGGTAGAATAGCAAATGCAAAGGAGTTAAGTTGCCTGAAGTTATTGTGTCTATTGACACTGCAAATTTGAATACTGAAAAGCTATATGATATATGAATGAAATTTGGGTTGCAATTGGGATTTAGTGCTAACTGCATATGACCTAAATTTGGTTGAGAACTCAAAAATTTTCGTCCGATTGTTCATACCAGAGCTACTTGACATATTTAGTTATAATATGAACTGCGTGCAAAAAAAGTGCACATTTTCACCAGGTTTTATCAATATAGATTTAAAACTGAAATACCAGCTCGAATACATCAACTCGGCTTTTAATGCTGATCATGAATATATTATATGTAAAGTATGGGGTCTACCAAGCCTCCTTCCGATATGACCGATTTTTCCTATGATTCTCCCTAGCGTCATAGTAGTTGAAATGTAATGAAATTTCATCAGTATGTATTTGCAAATGGATATGATGTTAATTAGCCACTTAGGTTGGGCTAACTGGAAATAATCGGTTAATCGTTACCGTACTCAATCCGTTTAAGTTTATGTTGTTTATGTCCACATTAATTTTGGCGAAAAGTTTTCAATAATTCTGAATTTCTGAATCAGTAGCGAAGCAAAGTGACACAATATTTTGACGGATTTCCCGTTAAACTGAGAAATATAATACCCGAAGCAAAAAAAATGGATTTTAACTTGTTGCACAAACAAGTGGCAAGTGTTCGACACGTAAGACCTTGTGATGGCTCGATTAATCATAGGATATAAAATTACTGCATATTTTAACGATTTAATTGTATCGCAAAATTACTTTCGATTATTTGAAAGGTTCATCAGTTATTTACTCAAATAATAATTTTCAAGAAAATCAAAGTTCACAGGTACAAATAGCTTATTTTAGTACAGGCAACTTTCTTGTTATCTATGCTATTTGAATCAAATTTATTGTTTTTATGCTGATTTGTTTACTCCGCGTAACTGGAACCCAACATGCGTTTAAAAAGTCAAAATTGATGACACAACTCGAAATTATGAGTCAAAAGCAACAAAGTCATTGTCAATTCGCTGCTCTCACTTTCAATTTGGCATGAAGGACAACTTCTTCTTAAAAACAACTCAATGAAAAAATGGTTGAATCTAATAATTTCAACTTCGCGAAACCGATTTATTTTTAAATGCTTCAATAGTAAAATCAATTGTAAGATAGAAAAAGTCTTTAAATATTATTTCACTCAAATTTCATAGCGCAAGTGGTTTACTGTAAACTAGTATGGCTACTAGTAGGCCAAAGTCGAGCCGGGTATAGCCGATCTGGATTTAATTTAATTATAGAAAAAGCCAATTTTCGAAAGATTTGGTATATGATATATTTGCTTGATCCGGGCCAAATTGAATATATCGTAGAAGCATAGTTTTTATTTAATAGCATTTAAGCTAAAACAACAGTTTACAAAAAGTGTTAATTGGTATAAAAACATTTTGCCTTGATTTTCAAATAATCTCAACTTTTGTAAAACTGTTAGGAATTATCTTTTTGATCATTTAGATCGTTAATCAACTTTCAATTTTTGCAAAATTGTTAACAAACTGCCATGAAGAGGCAGACCATTAAAGAGAGGGTCCAGACCTGTTAGCCATGTTGAAAAGGGAAATTTTCCCCTCAACCCCTTTTAAATAAGTCAGTTTTCCAAGGGTCAAAATGTCATAAACGTCAGCAGACAAATGTACCTCGTAAACTCCAAGCTTTTTCAGCTTTGTCGTTATGTGTGTGTACGTTGACACAAGTGAAATCTATAATAAAATTTTCTTGCTCTACAGTTTCTCCCCTTCTTAGCCCATACTGCTCGTATTTTATCAAGTGACACACACATACAAATACAAACAATTTTCACACGTTTTACGACAGTTAAAATTGTAATTTTCTTTTGCCTGATTTTAGTAACATGGCTATAAATTTAGCCACTCAAGTTGTTTTATCAACGTAACACGCAATGGTATTTGGAAATAACTTTCGCATGACTGACAAATCATACCCTATAAGATGTATCCAATCCACACATATATTTACTTATCCAATTCTACTTACGCGAGAAAGTTGTTAACATGTTTGCGTGTCAGTGACTCACCTGCAAAGAGATAAATAGGAAGAGAACGGTGAAAAAGAGATTTAATATACATTGTTGCTATAGATACAAATAAAGAGGTTTCTACGCGGACTTGAACTCGACTTCGAATTTTAACCGAGTCCGGCATTGTGCATAAACTTCGCGTTTATGCAAATATTTCAAAAGGGAATTTCTATTCGAGTTTGTTTTTGCTTATAGTGAAAGGAAGTTTCGGCTGATTTGTTATGCAAAATAAGGGAGAATAAGTTGCATATTTAAGCAGTAGTAGAAAATATTGTGACGCAAATATAAACCGTCTGAAAATATTGATACCACCAAGACTTCATAGAAAAAAACAAAATATTGTAATTTAATTTGTCTTCGATTTCGATTGCGATCATTTACAAACAGCAAATGGACTCGCTTTTGCAGCCAACTCAACAAGCAGTGTTGTAAGACTCTTGGAAGTATGTCTATTTAATTTAATATAATTAGTATAATTAAAGCAGCAACAGCAAATGGGCTGACTCATTTGGCTTTAAAAAAAACTAAAGAAACAACAACTGAAGATAAGGTTAAATTAGAGAGTTGTTTCAAAAGAATTGCGGTTAATCAAAATGATTTCGAATTCTCGACTACCCAGCTATAATTTGTACGTGTTTTTCACTTAAAAGCTATTTTTTGTGTTTTAATCCAAACATTTAATTTATTTTAGTCATGAGCTTCCCGTAAGTAAACCATATGCATAAAGGAGACAGAAAGAGAGAGACGGACAGAGAGCGATTAAACTGATAAGCGATTATACAACCATAGGTTCCCAGAGAACCGAAGTCGGTAACTTGGGGATTGCACAATCTTTGTGTGCTTATCAGCAATTGCAAACACACAGAAGTTATACATACCTATAAACCAACCACTTTGACACATCTACGCATGTACTTGAAATTTGTTACAAAGTAAGAAAAAAAGATCCAAAACAATTCCGCCCAAATTAATATTGAATTTTAACAATCACTTTATTTTATGGATTTTTATTTAATCTACTTAAAATTTGACGTCTTCCAGCAAAGATTTCTGTGTTTCAATGTAATTTGCATTCAATTCGAAAACTTTTAATATCCATTTCGGATTGCTGGTTTTCAAATTACAGGTTTAAATTAAACAAAATTTTTATTTTAATTCAAACCTTTTTGACACAAAACCTTAAACGCGATTGTCACGGAATGCGTTGTTTTATTCTCAAAAGTACTGTTGCGATTTTCCAAACATCGTGTACTTGAACGATCCATATGTTATGCGTAAAGTTGGAGTTAAAAAGAAATATTTTTGTTTTTTTAATTGACCCTAAAATAATATTTTATCAAATTTTTTTAATAGTTTTTTACTCTTTTTTTACTTAAACCTCTCTATATCTCCGACAGTTTAAAAAAAAAAATTATTTTTGCAATTAAAACTGTTTCCTTTTTTGAAAGTGTTACTAAAGTCATAAAAAATGAACAAAAAATGTAAAATAACGAACTTGGCATATTTTCCTCCTCCAACTTTGTATGTAACCCATTAAATTAATATCACTACTACATTTTGGTAGTCAATAGGAAAGACGTACAGAATTGAAGAAAAATGACCTTGGATTCGCACCCTCGCAATTTTCGTTTCAGTTACCCTATTTTAAATTTTATCGATCAAGCCGCATTTGCGTTCCACATTCACAAATTAACTGCACTGGCGAAAAGGAAAGAAACAAACTCATCACACTCTCTTGATACATTTATATGAACTGCTTTCTCCCTTACCCTTCATGCACTCATTTTCTCTTTCACAGGTTTACTGATTACAGAGACTTTAAAGTTTGGTTGTTGATGATACTCTATATCTTTCCTGTACATAAACTAACTCATGCCATTCTTGTCATTTTAACATTTTCTGAAAGAGTTAAAATTCAACAAAGTATTTGCTATTTATCTAAAACAAAACAAGAAAGAAAAGTACAGTCGAGCACGCCCGACCGTATAATACTCTCTGCATTTGTTCCCGATTAAATTATTAAAATCGGTATCCAGATATTACAATGCGTAGTACTTGAATTAAAATATGTTGAAACAAAAACAATCTAAGCATAATCAAACACACATTTGTTTGTTTGCATGCGAATACACATGCATATGTACCTTTGGCGATATATGATGCATATATGTATGTATGTGTGTATTCGGCGCGGCCAGCGACTGCGGGCAGCGCTGCCGACACACAAGCAGCGAAAACGTTCAAACATGTGCTTGTGTGTTTCTGTCTCGCTTGCACCAATGGGTTGATATTGCGTTCAATTATCAATATTGTAACGCTTCTAGTTTTCTTGTTTATAGTCCGATTTTAATGCGCCTTTCAGGATAGTTTTAATTAGTTAGTCTCCACAGGAATTATAAACTACTAATACTGTAATACTGTACGATAAGAGCAAGTTCGCTAAAAACGGCTTTGAAGATTAAAGAGTTTTTTATCAAATGTGTGAAAAGTGGGCGTGGCAGTGCAAACATTTAAATGACAGTGCATTTACGCTGTCGCTAGGAACCTACATACCAAAATTGGTGATCATAGGTGCTATAGTTACTGAGATATTCGCCGAAAACACAGATGTTTTCCGAGGTGTGTGTAGTTTTTTTGCTCATTGTGGGCGAATGGGGCGTGGCATCGAAAAAAGAAAGATTCTTGTATTGACTGACAAAATAAGTGATCGATTGACACCAAGCTCGAACTTGTAGCTCTTACCATCTATGAAATTTGTTTGTTCATACGGACGGACAGACGGACATGGCTATATCGACTCGGCTTGTGATGCTAATCAAGAATATATAAACACCGGACTGACGGATTATATACGCATTGACCGACCAATGGACATTGCTATATAGTCTCGGCTGTTGATGGTGATCAAGAATATCTTTATTATCTATATCTAAATATATATATTTTATGGTGTCTGTTTTTGTTCGCCTCTTTTAAAAATCCAAAAACTGCACAATAAGAAATCAAATCAAAATCAGAAAACAACAATAATTAAGCCCAAAAAAAAAAAGGAAAAGCAATGAGAGAGAAAAGAGAAAGAATAAAAAGAGGTCAAAGACAAACAAAAGCAACTAACAAATTGCATTAGAAAAACTCAAAGCTAAAAACTTTTGGTGCATGAAGAGAAGCACAAGAAAGAAACAAGAAGAAACAGTAGCAAAAACAAGTGAAACTAGTAGAAAAGGTTACATTCGAGCGCGGCGACTGTAAAAGACCGCGTACCCATTCTATAGTATTTTTTTTCATACCATTTAAAATAATCGACTAATTTGCGAAAAGAAGTTATATATTACAGCAATCCGATCCAAATCATATGTGGTTAGGGACATATGAGGTGTAGTAAGAAGTAATCCATTATTTTAGTATGATATTTAAGTGTGTATTTAGCATATAAAGAATGTTCCGATCTTAGTTTGTCTTATGTGGCAGTTTGTTCGATATATATTTACCATTTGGACGATTATTTATTTCACCATATATCTCTCATGGAAACCTTGGTTTTTATAATAAAATTACTGAAGCAACCTTTTTGTTGGCCAAAGTCGGCCGCACTGAGGCGTTTGTATTCTTCAGATGATCTAATTGTTGACAGTAAATGATGAAATTCAGAGTTTTGCCTTACGAAAGTATGTAGCTCATTCGCTGCCAATCCCGCCAAACACTGAGTAAAATCTTCCTGGCAGTTAATCCTAGCTTTGATGTGCAAACTGAATGCTACTCAACCACAATCGTTTACGCTTGATATTCTGTAAGAGATCGATTATTCAAAACCTTACTCTTACTTTAAAAATTGATCGATTTGGTTGCAATTAACATATTTAAATTCGGTCCATGCGAGATTTCTGTGTTAACTGGTATATAAAATACACAAACTGTTTTCTTGTGTATCCAGCCTTATTCAAATGGCACCAAAATAGTATTTTGTTCAATTTCATCTCCTATGCAATCAAACAGACCTTACATTACGGTTTTCATAATTTTATCAACTTTAGCTGATTCAACCTGGTTGACATTAAGCCTCAAAACTACCGCAACTGAATCGACGAAATTAAAATTGCACATTGCACACTATAACCACTATCCAAAACGTCAGCGGCTTGATTTGAATTTTGTTTTTTTTTTTTTTTGAAGAAAAACTTTAAAATATTGCACATTTTATCATTGCATGGGATCACCGGACGCGTTTGCAAACGAAACTTAAACTCAAATGCGAAACTGTCAAAAAAGATTTTGTAGTACTAATTGTGATGCTAACATCGAAATCTTTTTTAAATCATTGAAACTAAAACTAAGTCAGATACAGGGCACTAAAGCCCTAAAATACTGAGATTATGGATTACTTTTTACTACACCTAATATAATAATGGAATTAAAATTAAAACTACATTACTTTAAACAAACCGATCGATTTGACCAGCTTTAGGATATAGCTGATAAACATAACAGACCCTTATGCTCTTTTGCAATACGAGGTATAAAAAACAGCCTTGACAACAATTAACACACACAAAGACACACTGGCACACAACAACAAGCATTTGGAGGAGCACTCGCGTTATAAATCGCGTGTGTAAAAACGCATCGAAAGTCGCGCCTTCGAGGCAATCAATCAATGTAAGCGGTTTTAAATGCAATCTATGAATGAGAGAGAGAGAGAGAGAGAGAGAGAGAGAGAGAGAGAAAAAAAGGCAAGAAAAGGGGAATGTAAATAGTAAGTGTAATTGGTGTTGATAAATTAAGTAAAGTGTGTCGAGCACAAAAACAGTTGTTCAATGAAGCGCGACAGAGAACTTACATATAATAAATAAAATCAAAATAAAATTAAATAAAATCGGAGCGTACTATTACTATAATTTAAAAAAAAAACGAAATTATTCAATGTGCAAAACTTTCAACTATTATTTGCAACATATCCATATGTTTTGAAACTATAGCAACTATTTACACGAACTTAGTAGCATAGGAATAGGAATAGTAAAATAAAATATTGAATTGAATTGTTCCAACTGTGTACATCAGTTTTATTTATTTTTACAGTTTAAGCGATTTTATATAAATAAAATCGCCTTGCGTTACATGCCACACCATTCTCAACTTGACTTGACTTGCTTGTTTGGTGCTACTTTTGTGGCACAAATCTTTGCATCACATATCCTTTTTCCTCTTTTCTCACTTTTCTCCTTCTGGACTTTCTTTTATGCATTTGCCAATGCGGCTCCACACACGTTTTTCACTTGAGCGCCTTAAACGCTTGAGTCCCACAGAAACACACAAAAACAGGCATATACACACGAGACATCCCATTTAGTTAGAAATGCAACATTGAACTGTCAACTGCTTGTGGGGCAATCCACATTTCCTACTTTGCTCTGCCTCTTCCAAGTCCCTTCCCTGCTACGCCTACCTCGTTGACGGCCTTTTACATCCTCAATGCATTTGGCATGCAATTTCTAAATGCAACATCACAACTAAGCAAAATCCTACAGACAGCAGACTGCCTCGACCGGGTAGAATAAAAAGGGAATGTTAAGGTAAGAGGTAACTATTCCTTTTGTGCCGTCCCGGCCTTCTTTCTCTCTTCAAATACTTCCCAATACTCGAGTCTTGTTGCGTGGAAGCTTCGCATATTTTCAAGCTCCATATTGTAAGATGGTTTTTATCTTAATACTCTTTACTCCAAATTTAGGTTTATGAATATGCTGAGACTCCTTGTAACAGTTAATTGGAAAAAACATATCTTATGTCATAGCAGATTGAATTTGGTCGGAGTGGTAATGCGAAAGAGTATCACACGGTTAGACACACTCAGTGTTCAAAGTTGTACGGCCTAAAACGGGGCGAGGAGGGCACGACGCGTAGTTTGGGAGCAAGTTTAATGGCAGCTATAACCCAGAAATGGCATGAATACTCAAGTGCTTCCACTCCACACCCTTTCACTCCTTTTCTCTTCTCCTTCCATACTGCTCCCAAAGTCCAGTTGCCTTTTCCGACATGTCCTCGTACATAAATCATCATTGCTTTTCAACTTTTGTAATTCTCCTTGTCCTTCTATACTATATATCTATATCTTTAGAAGTATCTTTTTACATATACTTTAAATGTGTACACATTTTCAATGTGTGAGTGAGTGTGTATGCGTGAAAAATTTTCCCTTCGCCCTTCTACTTTGGCTTTTATTGCAATGACTTTTTGTCTTTTTTTTTTTATCAAGTTCCAGTTTTCTTTCGACTTATATCTGGCTCTCTCTCCCTGTCTCTTGGGCCAGCTCCCTCCCTTTCCTTTCCACTTGGCTTTCAATGGTTCTTTGAAGTTTTGTTTGTGTGATAGTCGCTTGACTGCTAATACGTTATAGCCTTATTAACACAAGTTCGCTCCTGTTAAGGCCCTTTAATAGAGCTTATAGTTCAAGCCAAGAGATAAGACACACTTCCCAGGATCCCTTCAGAAAATATAGAAAACTCATCACATATTAATCGGTATCTTTTACACATTAAAATAAGTTTTCTTCAATCGTAATTCGCTTAATAATTTTAAAAATAGTTTGTCTACTTGATTAAAATTTGATTGATTTCAATAGAATTAGAAAATAATATTTATGGGATTATTAAACTAATTGAATGAGTTATTAATCGATAACAAAACATCTTGTTTCAAACATCATTATATACTGTAAATAAAAGATTACGCATTGATCGAATCGTAGTCGATATTAAAAATCGATAAAGTGAATCAAAATATCTTTTTTGTCACACAATAATCTCTTGAACTTGACCAACGTTTTGCAGTCACTTATAGCTACTTTAGGTAAGAGTCTTCCTACCTGTTTGCTGCGTGCTCGTCATTATTAACTATTTTATAATAATAATTATTGGTAATCGGTAATCTAATTCAACAGCGAATTTGACACTTATTACATAGTTGTTCCACATTTGGCTTTTAAGCCCAATTTTGTTGTCAATAAACTACCAAAATCAGTTTGGGTGGTACCGATGTGTGGTGACTAGAGTAGGAGAGTAAAGTTGCATTTGTGTTTTGCATTACTCAATAATTATAACCTGTGAGCGACGAATGGTTTCTAGGCAGCTAAAGCTCGTTTTATCTGTCTGATTGCTTAACTTTAGGGGAGACAGACGAACAAAACAAACGAGAGAGGGGTGGCATTGATCAGTGCAGTCTCGTGTTTTCTTTTTAAACTTGTTTCGCCTCACCTTTTGTGTTATCTCACATTACCATGTTCTCTCAACATTTTTGCACGTTTTGTGGCTATGTCAGATTGTAATTCTTCTCTTCTTTAAGGCTTTCTATGAATGTCTCTCTTCCCGTCCCCTTTATTATGTATTTACTTGAATCAGTTGGTTGTTTCGATAGCGTTGATTGCTAGTAATCGATAAGAAATTAACTTTAATCAAATATCACTAACATTAAACTGATCTTCTAAACATTTGTTATCAATTTAATGAACTATGAATTCGTATCTTTTTTTCATTAGCTTCAAATGTGTCAAAATAACATTTGCTAAATGCAGAAAACTGTTTTTGTTTTGTGGGGGAGTTCCGAAACTAAATTCAAAAAAATATTTTTAAACCAAATGCCTTTGTCTTAAACAACTAACATTTTGAGCTGCAAACATAAATGAATATATTTTCATATTTTAAATAAAATTTACAAACCAAAAACAAATTGTCAAGTTGAATAAATTATAGGTCGTCGATATTTTCCTTGCGTTTTTTGGCCAAAATTTACAGATGTCGTTTCTTTATAAAGATATATTGGGAATAGTTGTTGGTTTGTAGGCAATAGGGAATAGGGTCGATGCCCTTGGGACGCTATGTTAATTCCCAGATCTCAATCAATTTGAGAGTCCCTGGCACCATTTTAGCATCACTTAGCAAAGGTTGCTTTCCACAGCTAGGTCCAGTTAGCGGAAATATTCCCCATAATCTCTTTCAAATAGTGGTGGATATTCTGGATTTTAAGGCTTTCAATTAAATTTAAGCAATTTCAATATTTAAAACAGTTTTGCTTAAAATACTTATTTATATGTCCAGTTCAAGTATATGCGTTCGCGGATGTGTTTTTGGTAGTATTGACAAACTATGGAGTACTCGAAAGATTGCAGCTAATTCAGTTCGCATTCACCACTCGCTCTCTTCAGGCATGCTATCTCACTCGCAGCTCCAGAAAGATACTGATTACCACTTAATTTTTAATATAAATTTTTCAACCGGCATAAACAAAAAACAAGATCCAACAGAAACCAGAAAAAGACTGCGAAAAGCTTGTCGATGAATGTCACAGCGCAGAATTGACATTAAAAAGAAAGTCAAACAAGATAATAGGTTCATATTTGTCCTATGTCAGCTATAGGATATAGTTGTCCGTTCTGTATAAAACTTGTTGAGGACAGTTATATGTATTTTCGAACGGTTTGTCCTATGACAGATATATATATACATAGAATATAGTTGATATAGCTTTTGTAGTTTCCAAGTTATGGAGTTATGAAAATGTTTTTTAACAATTAACGGGTTCGGAAGGGTGTGTGGCAAAAATTTGAAATGAAATTGATCTCACTGATAATCTTTTGGCTAGATTTATTGGTGTGAAAAAACATTTATTTTTGCATAATATTATTTTATACCCAGAAATTATTTTTTTTTGCGTAAGCTTTAAAATATATAAATTGTGAGTTTTTTCAGATATGAGTTTTTATTTTTTTCTATATGAAATTGGGAACTCACCTAATTTAAGTGTAGAAAAAAAAAAAAAATTTGTCGGTACTATATGTCGCTATATCGACTCGCGTGTTGAGGCTGATCAAGAAAATATTCTTATATACTTTATGGGGTCGAAAAAGCCTCTTTCTTCTTGTTACGCACTTTACGAAAAAAAACCCAAAATCTGAAACATGGTACATAAATGCAATCACAAAAGCAAGGAACAGAAGCCAAATACCGTCCACCCTTTATGCCGAAGTTGCCTCGGCGCCAGCGCGCACTTACACGTAACTCTATTTTAAAATAAATGTAGTCTATATTGTTTTCTATTAAGTTTTAAACGTTTTCGCATGTTTGGACATTGTGCGCATTAGTTATAATGGCAACTTGTAACAAAAATCCCATAAAAGTTGTATAAACCACTTCACCTAACTCTAGACGCCTTTAGTGACAAAGCTACATAAGTGACCATCGTCGGCGTTAGCTATGAAACCATGCACATGCACGTGTATGGTTACATATTCTACGCTTTATTTCTATCCATTCAATGATGAATTATTTTTAGTACATAATATGTATGATGAAGAATATCGACAATCAGGGTTGTGAGTTATCAGTTATTTGAAATTTAATTGGTTTTGTTATTGGTATGTAGCTAGATAACTCTCTGAAACTGACGACGGCGCATTTATCGTCAACACACCGAATTCCTATTAATTATTTCTGTATTAAACTTAGTTTCAATCGATTTCATTCTAACCGCTATTCAAGTTATACACCTTTCCCCTTTGACTGTTGACATCATGAGAACATATCTTTGCTCTTATTTAATTTGTTCTGTCTGTACATGTAGCTTTGTATGAGAACGAGTCCTCATCTTCCTATGTTTTATTTGTATTTAATTTCAATGAAATTTTTTATTCATAAAGAGAATATTTCCAAGTCCACGGGAACACGTTAGCGGCAGAGCAGTGACAGAATCAGAAGCAGCACTTTACGCAAATGGATACGCAAAGGCGGTGCACAAACACACATAAGTAAATTTAGCATCGTGCTGTACCGAAGTTGTTGTTACTCTTCATCTTCGTTATTATTATCATCACCTAGCTTGAGTTCTTGTTGCCGTCGTTTGTCTTATAAATAAACGGCAACAAGCTGCTCACAGTTCACGTGGAATCAAAAATAGACAAAGGCAACGGAAAGAGAGTAATAGAGAGAGAAGCCAGAGGGAGAGAGAGAGAGACCGAGAAAAATATAGAGACAGAGTAGCGAGAGAGACAGAAAAATGGCGAGAGAGTACCAATGGCAAGAGAGCAGCAACGAGAACGAGCTTAAAAATAAAATACATCAGACGCAAAAACCTCGTCTAAGTCTAAGTCATGACAGTGCTGGTATCAAAAGAATAACTATTTTTAAAATGCTTATGTATTTTATTTACAGAACAAATATATAAACATCTGTACACATACAAAATTTCCAGGCTAAAGTTTTTAAAATACCATTCAAAACTGACCTACAATCGTTTGATTATTTATTTGATTTGAAAAACATGAGCAGAAATTAATTAATTTTTAAATGGTAATCAAGACAGCCATCCAAATATTTATATACGCAATTATCAGTTATTGCGGAATATATGCAGTTATTAAATCAAATTTTATACTGATTTACAGTGCCACTATTTTAATAAGTGATGCTTTTACTTTACGAGTATCGGGTATATTTAATGAAGCTATCTATCGATATCCTGGTTAAATTTTCAAATAATGGGCACTTCTTCACTTGAAGGTGTTATCAGAACTGTCGACCTCAGTGTTTACCCAAATAGGAAATTCCTTTTCGTTTTGACTACGAACGTTTTTTGTGCATCGTGGGAAAATTAATTTTGTTTAATTTCTTCGAGACAATGGATATTTGCAATTTTTCCGATCCCTCAGTGGCTCAACTATTCTACTGTCCAGGAATGTTAAGTATCGTATTGTTTCATACAAAAAATAAATTTTTGACTGGTTTGACCTATGCATAACTATGGAAGATACTTGATATAAAATTGATAAAAATCATTAAATTCCGACCTATAATAGGAGCTATAATATATTACAGCGCATTTAAAGTTAGAATATGGTAGACAGTGTCTACCAGACATTGAATATTTCATACTAAGAATTTCAATCGATTGTTGTTATAAAAGCTTTATGATTAAGTGGTTCGATCTAGACAAAATTTATATTGCATTTGGTATGAAATGCACACAGGCTTGGGTGGAGAACTCCATAATACAATTTAAACTGATTTTTCCTATCTATATAGCTATATGAAATATGATATTGTCATCCTATCTGGCCGATTTAAATATATATTATCTGCGTGCAGCGAGACCAATAACCGTATAATACTGAAAAAAAAAAAGATTTTTTTTTTCGCTTTCATGTGTGTAGATTGTTAATAATGCACACACAATTAAGTGTAAACAAAAGCTAACAACAATCATTAATGCAACTGCATTCGTTTTGTAATCCCAGGTGTAATAAACGACTTCTGAGGGTTGTCCTACATTTCCAGTTATGAAGAACATATAAATAACATTAAATGGGAATGCGAAAAAAGGGTTAAAAGAGAATTGACAAAAGTTTCTCAGTTAAACATTGCGTGACTAGGGTAAAATGGGCGGAAAGAGAGAGATAACAAGATAGATATGGGAAAATATAGAAAGAAAAGGGAGAAAGAAGTAGACAGCACGAGGAGAATTATAGGTAAGGCTGCAAAATGCAAAAAGGGTTGAGAAATTCATAAAAGTGGTTCTTGAGTGCTCATAAAAACTCATGTTCTAAAACTATTTTCGATATCACTTTAGTGTCTACACGTTCCCACTTCAAAGCGGTAACATCCGATAATCAACGGTATCGATACGCTATACCCTATGAAGCTCAGGAGAATTTAAATTTGTTGCCTCAAACCTGGAAGCATTTTATTTTTTAAAGATAACAGACAGATATCCTGGTAGACCACACAACTTCTACAACAATCAAAAATAAACATTCATTAAAAAGTCCTTCAGAAAAGCTTCGGGTTACAATATTTCAACCACGAAATCATCCTTACACCGGAAGTGCTTGAGTGTACCAAAAGAAGCGTATAGAGCAAGGAAGAGAGAGCGAACAGTTTCCTTAAGGCGGGTCGCTGGTCTGCGTCCAGTTCAGCGCATTAAGCCCAAAAACAAACAACAGAGACCCAAAGGCTTCTCGAGTCCTCACACTCCATCTTTGGCCGTCAATATTAATAACAGAGTAAAAGTCATGGAGGTAAAGAGAAAGAAAGATAGAAGGCAAACGACAACTGAAAATAAATGGCAAATAAGTTTTTGTTTTTATTTCCAACTCACAAGCCACGAAGGACACTTACTTGGCCCAATCCCACACTCACCCTCTCCATAGCTTAGTTGGCAGTGCCCCTTTCCATGTCAACGGAAAACTGCAACTTATTTACTGCTTTGGTGTCCCCTTCGAACGGTCAAATGAAAGTATCCAAGGAAAGCGACAAATACAATGAAAAAGTCTCAGTTAAGGTTATATTCATATTGATGGCCTTGAAGGCGCTATAAGTCCACCCTTCTCCCCTCCTGCATCAGATAACAATATTTTTACCTTCAAAAGATCTTTGTTACATATACTCTTGTCAGAGGTTATTGCATAGGGTGAAAATTTTGATTTAAGGACGACTTACTGAAAACTAAATATTTTTTAAGTTTCTTTCGATTTCGTTTCAGAGGTGCTCTTAAAATCATTTTCAACGCAGTTTTTAGAGTAAACATCTTAGTTTATGAGAACAAAATCCTTGTCTGCTTTTAAGCATAACCAAATTATATTAAATACCCGTTTCTAAAATCAATTTACCACTTGCTGGGTATCAGCCAAATGACAAAGAGCAATTAGTTTTAGTTTCGGCTACTGTTCCAGTTTCAGTTTTATGTTGGCACATAGCGACTGAGAAAGGAGAGTAGTAAGGAGGTGTGCAAATGGAAGCGGAACTGGGATTGACTATAAACGGGGAACATCAAGACCAACGCGTCAACAACTGTCCTGTGTCCTTCAGTTAACACAACTATAGGTGAGTAAGGGGTGTTTGTTGTGGCAAGAAAGGCATTCGACTCACACATGCATACATGCAACACCTTGAAAAAATAAATAGTGAGTCCCTTTAAAGAGAGAGTTAGAGAAAGAGAGGCACAAAAAGTGAGCGGAGAGACTACAATTATGTATTTGGTATGTATGTGAATTTATAAATAATATTTAAAACAACAGCTTTCATTGGGTAGTAAAAAGTACTATTGATAATAAAGCGGAAAACCCCGATAACTTTTATTAATTGGAATGCGAAACTCATCATTAATGCTGCAAGTATGTTTTATTTATATCCGTATGTATAAAGATCTATAAAACAATTAGATCATGATAAATGAGCAAAAAATTAATAATTTATTGGAGAATTCAGTTTCCACTCATTTGACTTAAATTTAGCAACGATTTGTTTTGTTACAAGCAGCTGTAATATAACCACTTAAAATGAAAGTTGTCCTCTTCACATTGCACAACATATCAAACTTAATTCATGATTTATGTAAAAGTTCTAGTTCAAGTAACCAATCCGACGAAATTCCTTTTTGGGCCATTCTACCAAGCCCAGAACCCCATGCTCAACTGCCATTACTATGTGTTCTCTTTCTTTCCTTCATTGGCACACACTTGGACTAATAACCTACACACCTAATTGATATGCGCCGCTTAGAGTCAACAATCACAAAAATGTCAATTCGTCACAGGAGAATCCTGGAAAAGGGGGAATCGGAATAGTAGGGGTCTTTTGGACGACCTTCAGAGCCCTCCTACCACCGACCTTTTATTGTTCGCTACTTATCAAAGCAGAAAATCTCTCTGACGACTTTAGTTTTTGTCAAAATTATATATTTTATTATGTCGTTTGAATGCTATAAACAAGGATACAGGCGAGCGAGCCGACTGTAAATGAGAGGAAAGAAAACCAAGAGTACATTTTTTATGACTGTCATGTTGCTAAGGATACTCGAAGGATATTTTTGTTTTCACTGTGGTTCTTCAATGTGAGTATTTCATTTTCAAATCTATCAGATTTCAACACGAATACAGGCGCTACGGCTCATCGCCATAACATATGATCTAAAAAAAGATATGTATATTAAGAGAGTAAATCAGTTTGGCTGGAAAATTGTTTTGTGCTGCTGTCCATAAATTAAGTATATTCTTCTATTAACATTTATATTATTATATTATAGAAATGATTACACAGAGTTGGCTTTATTTAAAAACAACAAGTGAGAAAGGCTACAGTCGGCTCGCTAACTGTGTAAATTTGGTAACCATAGCTCTTATAGTTTCAATGTAATGGTGATACGAATATAGTTTTTTACAAATTGCAAGGGAGTAGCATAGATTTGAAATAAAATTGATATGCTTGCGAGGTGACAGACTTTCATTCCAAATATCGCGGATCTAGCTCTTATAGCTTCGGAGATCCAGGTGGTCATACACACGGCTTTCCGGCCTGTCCTTCATTTATTAAAATGTAAATAATAATGAACCATCTGCAGAGAAAATGATATCCTCCGTAATCTGTCTTTTAAATCACTGTTGACGAGTTTTGCGAAGAAAATTCGCGGATAGTTAATACGATGGGTACTTATAATTTTCAATAAAATAATAGATTAGATTATTATAAACTTTAATTTTTAATCACTCGGATATCGAGCTCTATTTTAGAAGCCCACACCTGGCCCCATGACATTAATGTGGTAAATCCGACCCTAACTTATACACATACTGGCAGATTTGAATAATTCAATGAACGAAATTCACTCTTTAGTCAATGCAAAAAGCAAATCAGGAGGTAATGAAAGCCAGAGGAAGAGAAGGCAGAGAAGATGTGCCCAAAAGAGATGCCACAAAAACTAAAAACTTGCAGTTGCTCATTTTGTGTGTGCACTATTCATGTGGCAAATAGAAGAATAGAAGAAGGAAAGGAAAAGAAAGGTGTTGATAACAGCAAACCGTGTAAAATTCACAAATTTTCAATAAAAATTGCAACAACAAAAAAGTTTTAAAGTTTTAAATTAAAGAAACAACTGCTTACTTGTATCACATTTTTACACGGGCAATGCCGGTCAAATTTCTTTTTCCTTTTTATTTGAAAAAGAAATATAAAAAATAAAAATATCTAATGAAACTGGTTGAGCTCGTCAAATTAGCTATGTAGGTTTATGCTGCTGTTAACTAACCGAATAAAGCGAGGAATACTGTAAAGTGAGCGGGATGCGGTCTGGGAAGACAGTCAAATTGGGAAGTTTGCCAGTTTTTAGCCCTCAAGAAATGGACGTTGTTGGAAGAGAAAAAAGCAAAAAGAAAAGAAACATGAAAAAAAAATTAAATTCGATATGCCGAAGTTTTGGTACCCTTGCAGTCATTTGTATGATGAAACTGAGACTAGAACTGAGAGACTAGTTCGAAAAGAAACAGACAGAAAGAAGTACATGGCTATATCGACTCGGCTTTTGATGCTGAACAAGAATATATACACATTATGGTGTCGGAATCGCCTCCTTCAAAGCGTTACAAGCTACGTGACAGAAAGATAATACTCTCTGCAAGGGTATAAAAATAATTCTGTTATGATTAAACTTTAGAGTAATGCAAAACTTTCGGACAAATTGCAGTGAAAAGTGCACACAATGCTGGCTGAGAGATTTGTCGAGAGAGAAGGGTAAGGAGAACAGGCTGAAAGAAAAGACGGAACAGTGCACCGTCAAAAATATATTATTAACTCTAACGTATAAAAAAAAACAAGAAAGAAAATTTGTGTGTTTACCAAGCTCTTTTTCATCCAACTGAACGATTGACCTTATATTATTATCATAGCCGATTTATAATAACATATTGGAACTGAGTAACTGGTATCATTTTTAATTTGGTCAAGGTGGGCACAATTTAAGTTGCAGAGGAAAAATAGCTCTAGGAAAAAGGGATTGAGACCGAAATGTGGATAAAATGGTAGTCAATAAATTCACAAAACTTGGCAATGTTAATCCTATCTTCCTTGCTCCCCCAATTGCTTCTATCTTCATACACTCATCGTTGCCTTTGCTATGTTTATTGTATGAAACACTTTTGGTACTTAAACTTCAGCAACCCTTCCCAACTTCTCTTTCACCTTCCATTTGACTCTCTTTCGTTGGCCCTCTCCTCTCCGCTCTCTCACTACAAAGCGTTTTTAGATGCAATGTGGGCGCGAAAATTTCAATTATACATTTTAGCGACAATCAAGAAGAGCAAACAGCAAAAAAAAAAAATACAATAGAAATGGAAGAAAGGAAGAAATAAGGAGTGCAGTAAAAAGGGTGCGGCAACCGACCATACGCAGAAATGAGAAAAGTTTTTAACATGGACTCCAAGCAATGGAAATAAAAACGGAAACTTACGCAGCGACTGTCTGCGAGTTTCCGCCTTATTTTCTGTCTCTATATACATATACATCTAATCATGTGTGTGTATAAGTAAGTTACCATTGGGAATAAGAAATAGACTTATTGAATTTGAATTGAATATGAAATACATATGTACACATTTAAGCCATGTTGGGTGAGAGTAGATGAAAGGCTAATTTAAAACTACATTTTTTCATGCAAGTCACCAATTTTTCATGTGTGAATTGTTTAAGATGGTTATCTATGGAAAGCCGAAGATTAAATACCCATGCAGTCTTGCATATTGCATTAATTTGGTTTCAATTACCAATTATTTTATGGTAGCGCTATGCATTTTGGTGGAAATCGGTTAATAGACACTGAAAATGTTCATACTAAGCATTTCAATCGATTGTTCCTATGGCAGCTATATGATATAGTACTCCGATCTGGCCGATTTTTACATATAAACTGCATGCAGAGAGAACACAGATCTGTACCAAATTTCATTAGGAGAGATTTAAAACTGAGAGACTAGTTCGAATAGAAACAGATGGACAGACGGACATGGCTATATCGACTCGGCTGTTGATGCTGATCAAAAATATATACACCTTATGGTGTCGGAAACGCCTCCTTCAATGCGTTACAAACTTCATGAAAAAAACATAATACTCCCTCCAAGGGTATAAAATGCACATACCCGCACCTTGATTACAGAAAAATGCTTTATCCATCAAAAAGTACAAAACATCTGATTTTATTAATTTCTTGATATATAAAAAAAAAAACTTAGTGATGAGGAACTAGCGTAATATAATCGGGTAATTTAATCATTTCTTCCTTGGTCCAAAATATCGACTGTAGATAAATAGAAGTTGTACTTACCGTGGTTTCGTAAGTTTTTTCATATGAATATCCATGTCCCGTTGTCCCGGTGCTGCTAACGATGTCAATGTTGACGTTGTTGTTGTTGTTGGCGCAATTTCTGTTGTTTGCCCTACA
The DNA here is from genome assembly GCA_018151165.1 of Drosophila arawakana. Lineage (NCBI taxonomy): Eukaryota > Metazoa > Arthropoda > Insecta > Diptera > Drosophilidae > Drosophila > Drosophila arawakana. Next base: position 278,115 of record JAECWX010000120.1, on the reverse strand, counting down.
TGAGTACCTCCTTTGTGGTAGTTGGAGGTGGGGTGGGACGGGGACGGGACGGGGGCAGGGATGGGGGCTAATCCAATGTTAACGCGAGTTTCGTGGGTCCAAGAACTCCTGAGAAAATCAAGAGAGCGCTGGCGTAGGACGCCGTTGCTCTCTTAAGCTTTGCGGTGATGTTGTTGTTTTTGTTTGTGTTAATTTTTTGTATTGTTGTTGGCTGTGTGCTCCTCTTGCGGGGGGTTTAACGCTGCCGATGGCTTTTGAGCACCGCATGAGTTTTTTTTGTTGGCGTTTCGTTACTTTTGTTGGAGTTGATGGCAGGTTGCTGGCGTTGTTGGTGTTGTTGTTTCTGTGGTTGATTTTAGTTAATATTTAACAATTAATTTAAATATGTTGTATGAGAAGTATTGCTCGATTTTGTGTTGATTGAGGTTTTTGTTGTTTTTACATTTTGTTGTTCTTGTTGCTGTTGTTGTTTTTGAAGATTTTTTAATGTGTTTATTTGATTAATATGTTGTCGTTGTTGCTTAAGCACTTTGGGCGCATAGAAAAATTGTGATTACTTTATAATTTGATGTTTATATTTAAATAAGCACTTCATTATAATCTATATTTATAATTTATTCATTTTTTCTTTTGTGTTTTAAAGTAAATTTGCTAAAGTAATTGCGTTGATTTCTGTTGTTGTTCTAAGCAAGCTGATAATAATTCATTAATTAATTAGTTTTCGTTGATATATGAAATATTGGTGTGTATATGCATGCATACACGAATGTATACATGGATTAATTAATGCTATTTAATTTATTATTTAATGATTTGATTGCATCGTTAGAACTACCGCACTTTGCAAAATATTACTTTTATTTGCGGAACTTTGTCTGATTTGTATCTGTGCTGTGCTATTTATGTATATGCATATGTATATGTTATTGTTAATATTTTAATTTATTTTATTTGTATATGGATTTTAACGTATTGATGCGTGTGTATATATAACAATATATTGTATATATATTAAATATTGGAAGGCGTACTTTTATAGGCTTTATAAGTTTTCTGCTCATAAATGTTATGCGTTTGTTATTTTGTTAAAGCTAATGGCTACGTTTTGTTATTTATTAAAATTATTTATATTCGTTTGCGTTATGCTCTATTTGTTGTATATGTTAATTTATTATTAATTATTTATTGCTTTTTTGTTGAGGCGCTTTCATTTTTTCTTTTGCTTTGTTTCGTTTTGTTTTTGTTTTTGGGCTGTAAATTGAAATCGATAATTAAAACAAAATTCAACCAATTGACGACATAGTAATAAAAAGTATGTGGGCCCAGATGCTTTAAACTTCTAAAGACAACAATTTAAAAACAACAAGAACAACACTGATGTGATATACAAATCTCTAACCTTATTTCAATTTGCAAATGAATAGTTACCAAAAGTAACAACAACAAACCAGAATGCTTCATGCTCCCGTCAAAGCAGAATAACGGCTCTCGTTCTCGCAGTTGCTTTGTCTCTATCTCTTGCTCTCATCTTCACTCTTTTACACTCATCTTCACAGCTGTTGATCAAAATTGCATTAACATTACAGTAGAGTTGCCAACTAAATGTTAGATTAGGCATGAACTGATGCCAATGTTTTGAACGAAGCAGTTGTAAGTTTAGGGTGCACAGCTCGGATGGATGATATAACAGCAGGTGTTAAATAAAAATCAAAAAACACTAATAAAACGACAGCAGATCACATTAAAACAAAAAACTTGCGAAGATTTTGTCTCTTGTTAAATATGTATGTTTAAACATATGCTTAATTCTTATGTAGTTATGGTTGTACAACGTGAGTCTATATTTACATTTGTTTGTAATATGTGTATGTGAGAGCTCAGAAAATTTTCTAAGCTCTATTTTTTTTCGTATTTCATTCATTATGCTGACCACTGTTGATATTAATATTGAAAGTGTTGTAGGCAACTCAGCCCAAAGGGCAACGCACGCATACTCGTTTTTATTTATTTTTTTTACGTTAACTTGTGTGCTTGTTGCAGCCTAAAAACAACAACAACAACAAAATGAGTATCTCAACGGCAGTTCCGTTACGTGTGAGCGAGAGAATTCACAATGGAGCGCCAAGTACCGTTTGAAAAAAAAAAAAAAAAAAACTGTAGTCAATGCGCATTTCACTTTTCTGTAGGGTTTTTACATTTTTTGTAGTCGTAGTGTTTGCGAAAGCGAAATTTGTACTTTATGCTGTTGTGGCTACTGCTGAATTCATTTTTTTTTGTTCCTATTGCTTTAATTAATTTGCAAAACATTTGCAAGGCGCTACAAAGCGACAAAGTCTGCGAGAGCGAGAATAATAAAAATAATTCACATTTTTATATGCACTTGGACATGTGTGTGCGCTATGTACACGAATGTGTGTATCTCTCAATGTATGCGTGATTAGTTGGTCCGTTGGTCAACAGGGGGCGGCAGGCGACGGTAACGCGGCGTTGCTCTACTTGCGACAACGACGACGACGGTAACGACAATTGTGACGATTTGTTTTTATTGCTCTTTGTCATAAATAATTAATAAATTAACACAGCTTACATATTATATTTGATTTTGAATTTGCTTTTACTTTTGCATTTCATGCCATTACTTTTTTTAATTTTACACTTATATTGCACTTGCTTAACAATTTTCTCACACACTTTTTTAAACAATATATTTATTATATATTTTATAGCATGGCGTTTTATTTAACGGGCGCGTATATGTAAATGAAAAAAATTCACGATTTTTGCTATTCGCTTTTTACATCTTATGCGGCGCGACGTTATTCTGTTACTGTAGAAAAAAATGTTAACACTGGCGCCAACTGCTAGCCGGGTCTGTTACATTTCTGAGAGAAATATTGACTCAAATTGTGCATGTTAAGGGAATGTTATTTAACAGGTGGCGCTCGCGTTCTGCCAAGTTTGCCTTGAGAGAGCGAGAGAAAATACACTATATCTTTAACATTATTTGTGAACTATGTATGCAAAGAAAATGGATGAAAAATTATTACTTTCTTTTAATTCATTGAATTTTTTAATTGATTTGTCAAAAAAAAATTTACATCAACATCTGTTCTTTCTACGCTTTACCGCGCATTCCGTTTTGTGCGCTCTTTCGCTCGCGGCGACAGTAAATTGTGAATGAATGTTTGAGAATGGCAAACAGACAGATGGAGAAAGAGCGCAAGTGAGAGAGTAATTAAGAAACAGAGAGAGCGCGAGCGCCTGACGTTTTCGCCTGTTGTTTGTTGTTACTTTTGCTCCATGTGTGCATGTTTGTTGTTGCTAGTAAATGTTAGTGTTGCCAATGCATTGGAATTCGAAACCGTGTGAATAACAACATGCTATGCCTTTTTTTTTTTGTTTCTTGCTGCTTCTTCCCCCTTTCTATGTTTGTTGTCTTGTAATTTTATTGCATGAATCAGTTTTCATTGGTTTGAAAAGGCTATTTAATTATTGTGGGGGATCACCGATATTTTAAAGTTGTAATACCTAATGAAAATATATGTGTGTCAAATAACGGTAGTATAGTGGATACTAAATAGTTGTTAAACTCAAAATTATTGCAACTATTTTTTCGTTTTATATGATCAATATTTTATTTAGTTCTTTGTAACATATTTGGGATAGTTGCGGCTAAAGCTTACAATATATTACGTCAGCTGTCCATTAAACCTTCAATTGTATTCGCTCCACAAAAATAATTATTACAAAATAAATAATTATGTTTTTGGAAATATTATAAAATTGAACTGAGGTTTGCATTCGAAATTTCCTTCATATTAATATTCTAGAGTCTACATTTGCAGTCTAAAATGTGAGGCATTTCTAACATTTCACGAAAACCACACTCGATTTTTTCATTAAATATTGGCATGTCCGTTTCAAACAATTAAAAGCCTTATCAGAAAATGAAGGTGTGTGTGTGTTTTACAAAGATAATCAAGCAATGCCAAAACAAATATGAAAACGAAATGCCAATAAAAAGTTAAAAGAAAGAGTAAGATCAGCAAGTTGAGTTGTTTTTCGTGTTTTGCCAACTTTTTTAGTTTATGCACGAAAAAAATAAGTTATACAAAAACAATTCAAGCACGCACACATTTATATTATATATATATTTATATATATGTGTATATAAATGTGTGAGTGTATAGAGAGGGAGAAACTCAAGAGAGACTGAGAGCGACAACGACAGTGAGAGCGGTCTGTCTGACATTTGACGTTTGTTTGTGTGCTTTGCGCATTCACAATAAGCGCGCGAATCGCGCATAGAAAATTAAAATTAAAAATACAACTAAAAAATTAGACACAATGAAGTCAAGAGCGAGAATGCCAAAATTTAGCACATTGCAAGGGAGAGGCATCGATATAAGAGACTCTTGATGTACTTATTATTATATACTTTAGATTATAGAAATTAACTAATATTACTTACCTTTTGTTTAACTGCAATTTTGTGCAAAATAAAGAAATGTTTAAATATTATTTAACACATACTAATCATCACACACGCACACACTTAATGACTGTGACGAGACGACACACACACACATACAATGATGCGACATGCTGCTGTTTTGTGTTTGTTTTTAACCAACTTAATATTGTGTAGCAGCAAATTATTGGACTCTTTGTGCTAAGTGCGGCTGTTGCCTGCTATTCATTGAAATATCGTATGTTTTATTACATTTTAATCAACAAAAAAATGTACTCAAAATGCAGTCAAAGTCACTGACACATACATAAGCACGTAAGTACACACACGTACGCACACATAAAAACACACACGATTGGGGCACGCACACACAGCAACTAGTAAATTCTGCGACACTTACGAAAAAATATATCTTTATATGAACCCTATATTAAACAATTTCTGTTGATAATTGCACTACACATTGTTTACACATGTTCGGCCGGATTAGGCACTTATTTAGCAATCATATTTCGACCTTAATTGCAATACGATTTGTTTTAAATCAAATGAATATTAATTTTTGTTGCGTATTTTGCTGTTGTGGGCAACGAGTTTTTTTGGTACAGTGTGACCAAAGTACGTAAGCAATTTAACAGCTGTTTTAATACCAAAAACCTGGTAGAGAACTCGGCCAATATTTTTTAAAACTGGTCACACCGACGATAACAATTAAATGATTTAAAAATATATCACCACTGACAAAAACAGAACCATTTTGAGTTCAACGTCAAAAACATTAACATTTTAACAGTTGCATAGGGTTGTTGCTTTACAGAATAAAGTGTTAATATGATTATAGTAGCAACATATTCCTGCTGCTAAGACTAGCATGATGATCAGTTTTAGAATTGTCAAAAATTATGCATTTGAGAGTTTGGGCAGTATGAAACTTGCATTAAAAAATGAGAGTGACTATATGAGAATAAAGAATTTATCTTTAATTTTGTATGTTATTGCACTGCAAAAATGTTTCTGCCTGTTAGAAATCACTGGCAATAACATTTATGTAATGCGCTGTGTTGCAGGTGCAGTAAATGCATCAATACAAATTTCGTAAACAAAGGCACTTGCTTAGAAAATTCAAATGTGCGTGGCACCTAATCGGCATACCTGTAGGTTTTCTATAAAATAAATAAATCAGTGTGCCAGTGTACTCTAGCATTGTTAGACAAATTTCGAGAATGTTGAGAATTTTGATAAAAGCAAAAATTCTTTACGGCTTTCGGTCGTTGCATTTGAAGAGACGTGAGTTGTATCAGGTGAGTGTTGACATAACAATAATAAAAGCAATAATAAAAACTTACAAGTAAAACTCTTTAAAAGGAATGTTTCCGTGTTTTGGGTGTTCACGAATCAGCTGATCAGGATACGGTGCGTCAGGCGTACTTGGATTTGGTAAAACGCGTCCATCCCGATGCGGACACGGATGATGCAAGTAGCGAACGCTTTCAACAAGTTGATCAGGCCTTCAGAGTTCTGCAGGAGAAGTTCGCCAAGGACAGGCGCAACATAAGTGAGAACGATGAGGAACGTGTTGAGTTCGATATAAAGCACACGGCGCCACAGCACCGACAGTATCTGAGCCACGATGGCATAGGAATTGGTACTCCCTTTCAGCGCCAAAAGCAATATCAACAGGTGCGTGCTATGAAAGCCCAGGAGCGGGTGCTGGAGCATCGCGTTGGCAAGGCGCAAGCTGGAGAGGCGACCCTCATGACCCAGGGAGGAAGCTTTTTTAGCAAACATGCCGTCAAGACAAAGTATGGGATTGAGCGGATTGTCGAGGATCTCATACAGGAGGCCATGTCTAAGGGTGACTTCAACAATCTCAATGGTGCTGGCAAGCCGCTTTCAACGGCTCAGATGCAAAATCCTTACTTGGACTTTACCACACACAAACTCAACAAGATCATGATCGACAACGGCTTCACTCCGGAATGGATAACATTGAGTCGCGACATCCGTGAGACTCTTGATCATTTCAAGAAGCAGGTCCGCGCGGAGCGTGCCTTTTACGGGGAGTGGCCATTGACAAGCCCGGATCAAGAGGCATCTTGGGCACGCTTTGCCAAATCCCATGAGGAAGATGTGCAGAAAATCAACAAACTCATCGACAAATACAACCTCATTGTTCCTATTCTCGAGAATCAGTTCTTTCGTCTGCGCATGGACAAACTTGCCGAGGGCATCTTCAAGGAACCAGACCTTCCCCGCAATATGCCACGCCCCCAGCCATCGAGCAAGCTCAACAAGGATGTCACGGAGAAAGAAACAAATTTTATTTCAAATTTGTTTTCAATTATTAAATTTTTATAGGGGAAGCCCTAAAAGCGGCAATGAACAATCAGTGATATATGTTAAGTAGCCCATATTTATTAAATTTGTAGGAAATGTGTACCAAATAGCACAAGTACAAGTGATTTTCTTGATATCTTTATTAAAACAATAGAATGCAAGAAAGCTCGACCGTATAATACTCTATGCTTTGGTTTCCGGTTATATTCTTCAAATCGGTATCCGGTTATTGCAAAGAACGTTACTTGCACTAGAACACGTTGAAACAAAAACTAAGTTTAACCGAACATACATATATTTGTCTGTATTCACATACATAAAATTGGTTTTCCTGAGTTCCTTAGCTACTTACAAACATCTATTTTTTCCGAGGTGTTTTTTGAGTTTTTGGCTTATTGTGGGCGAAAGGGCGTGAAAAAAGAAAGGCTACAGTCGTACTCATTTTATTGTACCTTTTTCTTAATTTTCGACCGATTTGTCGTATGGGAGCTATAGGATATACATAGTTATCCGATGTGAACCAAACTTATTGAGGTCATAATAATATTCATCTTCATAAAAATTTCCCATTTTCGACTGATTCGTCCTTTGGAGGCTATAGCGGTCCGATCTGGTTTAAACTTAGTAAGAATAGTTAATTAGTAATAGTGTAAATTGGGTCACTATAGGTCTAAAAGTTTCCAAGCTATGGGGATGTGAAAATAGTTCTTTAACATTTGCGGGAGCGGTAGGGGCGTGGCACTAATTTGGAATAAACTATCTGTTCACGACGAGACGGACTTTCATTATAAATTTGGTGGTTGTAGCTTTTATAGTCTCTGAGATCTAGGTGCTTATACTGACGGGCGGACAGACAGACGTAACGACGGACATCGCTATATCGACTTGGCGGTTGATGTTGATCTTGAATATATGTATATACTTTATGATGTCAGCGACGCCTCCTTCTACCAGTTACGAAAATTTCGCTTCTAACCAACTTAATATACTTTTCTAATCTTTTTTAGAGTACGCGGTCTAAAATGAATTTTATTTACAATGGTATATACAAATCCGTTTTTGTTTGTAGTGCTATTATTAAAATACCGTTTGTTACATTATTTTCTTATAATATTTTCTAGCACTAAATTAATACTACTTACTGCCTTGTATTCAGTTTGTGTGAGTTTGTTTGATATATCATAACAAAAAGTTTCGATGGTTTATAGATTATTTTTTATGAACTTTCACTGATTAGTCCTAAAGTAGGACTTATACGGCAGATACGAGATTTATTGGTTCTGTCCAAATTTGGGGAATCAGCCAAGTCAACTTCTGCCTGTAGGTTCATATCCTAAAAAAATTCGTCGTAAGCTCAGTCTGTTGTAAGTTGAATATATAGATTTTGTCCTGCGTGAATTTCTTGTTGACACAGCTGAAATATGCTGAGTGGCAATGGCATTTGACTCATTTATTATTAATTATTTTACCAGCAAGCAGAGCACAACGCTTTTGAAATGTCATTTTTTATTTAATGCGTTTTATCGAGGGAAACGAAATATTCGGAGAAAAAAAATCTTTTAAACTTTTTTTTTTAATTACCAGGAATTGAAAAGATTTAATTTATTAGCTTTACAGTTTTTAAAGCAGTGAATTGTAACGAGTAGCTGCTCTGAACACACAAAATTTAAGTTTTAGCACAATGAATTTTATTTTAATTCTGGAAAAATAAATAACTTTTTAAATAATTCTTTGATGTAGAAGTCGAGTTAAGGAACTAAGATCCTATTAAGCGACGTCGCCCAGAGTTTGAATAGAAATTGGGGAGTTATATAGAATAATTTTGTTTTTTAAAGAACTAGGCTGAAGCAGGCAGTCCATCTTCATAAGCCTCGTGTTCATTTTAAGTACAAGTCAATTCTTTATCCTTCCAAAGACCCAAGTATTTTATTGTTAATACATCATTCAATCTTGGCTCGTCTAAGTAAACTGCGTGACATATTTAAGTTATTTCCGTGACCGCTATTTGCACCGTCTTCTCCCTTGATAAGCGAAAGTTTTCAGAAAGAGTCCCAGTTATTTAAATCATCTACATGTCTTGGGAATCACTAAAACATATGTCGACTGCATATGTAGCTACTTAATCGTTTAAGTCTACAACTGGCATGTCCCGTGTGAATATGTTAAAGTGTTGGACCTAAGGCACTACTTTGAGGGACTCCTTCTCTGATGTATTTATCTGCAGACAAGCAACCTCTCACTGAAAAATCAAGACATTAAGCCAGACGTGGTCAAAGGCCTTTTTGTATGTCAAAGAATACCGCTCTTACCCAATTTTCTACAGAAATTTAAACTTTAGTTAAAGTTAGATTAAAAATTTTATTTTTCGAACGAAAGCATATTCCTTTATACAAAAAAAAAAAACAATGTCATTAAAGATTTCTTTAATTTCTATTTATAAACTATTTCCATAATATGGAATCCATATGCTGAAAGGGATGTATAAGAACATAAGTTTAATTCTTCTTATTGATGGGCTTTCCGTCGACGCTAAGAGAGACAGCACCACTAGCAAGCAGCGCCAAAGCTCGGGGATATGCCCAATATTCCGCCTGATGGATTCGCTCCGTTAAAGATTCGACACTATCGGTGTCCAGAATGGGTACATCGGCCTGGACAATAATGGCGCCGGTGTCAACTCCCTCGTCAACGAAATGGACCGTGCAGCCAGATTCTTTTTCTCCAGCCTCAAGAGCCTGCTGCTGGACATGGAGTCCTGGATATTTGGGTAGCAGAGAGGGATGTATGTTGATGAGGCGACCACGCCAGTGTCGAACGAAGGGGACACTAAGGACACGCATAAAACCGGCAAGACAGATTAGATCGATACGTGCCGCCTCCAGATGACGCGTCAGTTCGGAATCATAATCCTCGCGACTGCTGAAATCGCGATGGGAGATCACCAACGATGGTATACCCGCTTGGCTTGCACGCTCCAGTCCCAGGATATCCTTTTTGTTGCTAATGACAAGCACGATGTCAGCATGTACAGCCTGGGAAGAATCACGGGTCGCATTGACAAGTGCCTGAAGATTGCTGCCCGATCCGGATATCAGAACTGCTACACGCCGCCTTGGTGTGGTCAATAGCTTTTGGCTTCGCTTCAGACTCTCCTCGAAATGGTGCATCTGTACCTGAGGTTTCTTAGAATCCCTACGAGCAACGACTTCCCCTACAACCACTGCGCGTTCCGCGTAGCGAAGCTGTTGCATCACAGCGCTCACCTGGGCTGGACTCACCACCAGAATGAGGCCCAATCCACAGTTGTAGGTGCGCTGGAGTTCTTCCGGGGTTATATTTCCAGCTGCTGCCAACCAAGCGAAAACCGGTGGCAATTGGAAGGTGTTAGCATTGAGACGTACGGCCAAATCCTTGCGCAGAACACGGGGTATATTCTCTGTAAGCCCACCTCCGGTGATGTGAGCTAACGCCTTGATGCCATGCTCGGCCTGGGCGAGCAGAGGGGACAACGCCTTTACATAGATTTTTGTCGGCACCAGCAGCTCCTCGCCCAAGGTGCGCTCACTGAATGGAGCGCGATCGTTTAATCCTAATCCGACTTTCTTGATTACCGCATGTACCAGACTAAATCCATTGCTATGTACACCCGACGATGGCAGTCCTATAAGCACATCTCCTGGCTGTACATCTTCCATCCTGGGCAATATACAAGCCTTTTCCGCGATTCCCAGTGCAAAGCCCGCCAGATCATAGACCTCCGGCTCATACAACAAGGGCATGTCAGCTGTGTGCAAAGCTAAGCGAGGAAAGGAAAGGATTAAAATGAGGAGGAAGACATTTTAAGACTACTAAACATTTGGCCTACTCGTATTCCTTTACTTACCTATGAAGCTACTTTCTGCCTGCAAAGTGCCCTCGTTTACACCCGCTGCAACCTCGTTGGCCAAATCCTGTTGCCACTTGCCGCAAGCATAGTAGCTGGAGAAGCTCATGGGTTGGGCACCATTGCAGAGTATGTCGTTGACACACATGGCTACCAGGTCGATGCCTACGCTGCCGTTGCGACCAGTTTGTTGGGCAACCTTTAACTTGGTTCCGACACCATCAGTGCCTAGAATAAGTATGGGATCCTTGTAATGGTCAGGCAAGCAAGTGAGGCGTCGTCCTGCCGAGTTTTCATGACAGTCCGGGCGTGTGGCGGGCATGGCTTGTTTCGCTTGCTCCAACCCCTCCGAAGCCAGTTGATTATCACCTAAGCCACCAAAAGGCTTCGCAGACTTTTCTAGTTGCTCCTTAAAGTTTCTCACACTGATCCGAGTCGAATTTGAATTCCCCTGACGTTCTTTGAGCACTCCAAGCACTTTTGCACCACGCAGTGACTGACGTAGCTGCTGACTTTCCTGAGACACCACTATTACTAGGCCAATGCCACAATTGTGCCTCTCCAGCAACGTCTCCGCACTAAGCTGCAAGCTGCCCGCCAGCCAGCCAAAGACCTGTGGCACCGGCACTGCACCAAAGTCCAGCGCCACCTCGAAATCCTTGGGTATCACTCGAGACACATCGGGGAGCAGCCCATGTGTTACGTGCGCCACGCCTTTTATCTGCCCAGCCTGCAGATGTGGCAACAGTTGCTGCACATACAACTGTGACGGTGTGCCGAGTACCTGAGCCAAACTGAGTCCATCATGGCCGCCAGCGATCGGTGAGCGTTCCTTAAGATTCACATCCTTCAAACGAATCAAAAGATCATTGAAGCCGGCACAATGGAGCCCAGATGAAGGTAGGCCCACAAGGAGATCCCCTGCCTGATACAAATCGTAACGGGGCAGTAATCGCGACTTCTCCACAATACCCACACAGTACCCGGCCATGTCGTACTGACCGGGCTTATAGAGCGTGGGCATTTCAGCAGTCTCGCCACCTGTAAGTTTCGAAGGGATGGTGAATAATTAGTGCGAGTAGTTCTAAGTCATTAAGTCAATCAAGGACTTCATCAATAATTGGAGTTCCAATATCTTTTTAGTGTATCAACCGATCTGTCAGTTTATGTTTTTCGTAAGGTAAACAAGAAATAAAAGTACAGGTATCCGGGTATTACAATGTATAGTACTAAATAAATAAATAAATAATAATAAAACAAAGCTTAATCAAAATACATCTGTTTGTCTGTATGCACGTGCAAATTATTTCTTGAATTCGGAATTTTATACAACTTTGATATAATTTGTCTCGAAACGAATTTATAACAATTATTTTCGATAAGAGCAAATGTCTTCAAAACGACATGATACTTTGGAAAGTTTAATTCCTATGGGAAAACGGGGCGTAGCCGTCCGAAATATTTAATGGCATTACATTTATGCTGTATCTAGGAACCTGCGCTTTCCTAAGTGCCATAGCTACTGAGATATTCGCCAAAACATCGATTTTTTCCGAGGTGTCTCGTGATTTTGGCTCACTGTGGGCGAATGAAGCGTGCCATCGGAAAACAAAAAGATTATTGTATTGACTGACTAAATATCGAGTTCATACTGTCTAAATTCAGACTCGTAGCTCTTACCATCTCGGAGATCTGTTTGTTCATACGGACAGACAGACAGAGGGACATGACTGTATCTACTCGGCTTGTGATGCTGATCAAGAATATTTATACTTAATGGATCTGCCACACTTTCTTCTGCCTGTTACATACTTGTCACAAACCCAATATACTCTTGCATACATCTGCCGGTCAATATATTTCCGTAGTTGCTTACCTACTAAAGCACATCGCGCATCTCGGCAACCATCAGCCATGCCCTTGACAAGCTGTGCGGCAAGAGGTACCTGCAGCTTGCCACATGCAATGTAGTCCAAGAAGGCAACCGGCTCCGCTCCGAACTCTAAGAGTTCGTTGGCTGCCATGGCAAGGAGATCGTAACCAATGTGATCGTAGAGTTCATGCTGCAGTGCCAAATGAATCTTTGCACCCACGCCCTGAGTGGCCTCCGCAATTAGGGGTTCGCTGTAGCCCAAATCCTTAACTCGAAAGAGTCCACCGAAACCACCCAAACCACCGAGGACACCTGGACGTTGAGTGCCACGGGATAGTGGTTTGATGCGTTGAACGAGAGCATCTCCGGCATCGATGTCTACGCCGCTGTCCTTGTAGCTGAGTGAGGACTCTGGAACCCTGAAAAATCATACAAGGAATCGGATAAAGACAGATGAAAACAGAGAAAGAGACAATAAAATTGAAATTGAAACCACAATCAATTTGTTATTTTAGTGTATTTTCAAAATGAACCAATGAATGAAGAAAATCACAATTTCAGACAATCGGCCTTACAAAATTAATTTCATTGTATCGATTCAGTAAATTACATTTTGAATGCCTTTTGTGCAATATCAGTGCGATACTGTGTAGTCGATCCCTCAAATTTAACAAGCCCTGCCATTTTAGTTGCTTGCGCTGCTGCCTCCTTCAAACTGGAATCCAAGGCGATCGCAATTAGAACTCGTCCTCCGTTAGTTATCGGGGAGTTGTCGGAGTTTACGGCCAGAGCACTATGCAAGATCAGGCGATTAGCTTCATTGTAAACAGGTAAGCCTATAAAAGAAATATTTTGTTTGCTCAACTAATTTGTCTCTTTATACTCTTAATTTTAGTTATGGGCAAGGGGTGGTGATTCAAGAAGTCAGTGGTGTTCAAGGAGTAAGCAGAGCTTGCCACAAGGTCACAAGGTGCACGTTACACAGACATAGCTTTAATATTCGGGCACCTGTCGAATTGCATTCAATATTCAGAATTCAGTGTTTACCTTTGACGATGCAACCCTTGGTAGACGTTTCCGGATAGCCAGCACTAGCCACGATAACGCCCACGGCGCTCAAGTTGGTGCGCCACTGCAAGGTGAGCTTGCTGAGGGTTCCACTGCAACAGGCCTGCATCACCTCATACAAGTCGGACTCTAAGAGGGGAAGAATGACCTGAGTTTCGGGGTCGCCAAAACGACAGTTGAACTCCAGGACGCGAGGGCCATCGCGTGTCAGCATGAGACCTGCGTAGAGAACTCCTTGGTACGGAATGCGTTCCTGGGATAGTCCATTGATAGCTCTTTCCAGCACCGCTCGCTGTACTAGCTCCATAGCCTGTTTGCTAATCAAGGGACACGGACAATATGCGCCCATGCCGCCAGTGTTAGGTCCAGTGTCTCCAGTGCCAATACGCTTATGATCTTGGGCCGGTAGCATTGCCTGGATCGTTTTGCCATCGGTGAATGCCAGGAGAGACACCTCCTCACCCTCCAAAAGCTCCTCGACGACCAAAGTGCTGCCTGCCTGGCCATATTTCAGATTACCTAGGATTTCATCAACAGCCTGACAGGCCTCGTCCGCATTGGAGGCGACCACAACGCCTTTTCCAGCAGCCAGACCCGCTGCCTTGACAACCAGAGCGGGATAGGGTGCGCTGAAATGAAAGGAAGTTAGTAAGCATCCACCAATCCTTTTGTACCCTTAAATAGCCCTGAATTTTTATCCCAATTATCGTTTGTAGAAAGCTAAGCGCTAGAAAGATAGACGCGATTTGCAGCGGATAAAATAGTTTTAAGGAAACATTTAGTGTTCAATTACGTTAAGGATAAAGTAATATAATATACACCTTTGGGAAGCATGTGGAGTTGTGATATCCATGTTCCATATTTTCTATCAAATTATAAAAAAACTTTTATCGTATTCATCTCCTGATATGCATTTTAAATTCTGAGATGTTTATACGCTACAACAAGTTTATCGAGCTTTAACTTGCTCTGTTGATACAAGATAATGAATGGCAAAAAGCAAAACAAAGATTAGTTTTATAGTATGAATTTTAAATTTAAGACACTCCAACAATTTATTTATTGACTGATTATAGGGCTTTGCATCCAGAAGCTATTCCAATCAAATTCACACATGGTTTTATCACATAGTTCTCATATACCTGATCGATCCAAACTAAGTGGTTTCCCTAAAACTGTCATGAACCTTGAGCTATTTAAACGATAGGCTTACATCATCTACTAAGCTTATTCAGGATATGAAAACTCAAATATGCAGTTACAGTTATAAATTTGTTCTAAAAGAGAGCGGAGTCTTTTAATACTAGCAAGTTTATGGAGATGTGTTATTGAATCTGTGTTATTAAATCCGAAACCGATATTAAGTAGCGCATAAGTACACGCTTAGAAAAATTCTTTAATTTCCTCTTTGTGAAAAGTTCAGCCCTTAAAAAACAAAGGCTGAAGGAAAAATCTACATCAATTGGCATGAAAATAAAGTTTTTAATACTGTCGTGAATATTGATTGCCAAAAGATGAATTTCTCCAGAATCAATTTCTTAGAAGATATGACGTTTCATCTAAAAAGAAATTAGACCATATTCACAATTGGACCTACTCAACTCGTTGTCTTTGCTGACGCACTCATCTTCAACACTAGGCATTTATCATGAGGCAATTAGAATAAGGTAAGAGGCAAAACCTTAATCTGTTGAGTATAAAACTTTCTTGTTTTCCATGATTTCCTACCCAAATTACAAAATTTTATAAATATATTTCTAAAATTTTTCATTTTATAAAAATACATATGTATTTTTATACTTGTATTTTCTGCTCATAGGTAAGTATTGGCTTTTACCTGTGTATAAATTTTTTGGCCTTGGCCACATCCGTGAAACTTTCGTATCTAGCCGTTGGAATCCCGTGACGTAGCATAAAGTCCTTGGACCACTTCTTGTCAGCCTCGATCTGGGCACCCTGCTTACCAGGACCGAAGCAAGCGATGCCAGACTGCCGTAGTACATCGCCTAGGCCCAACCCTAGAGGTTCCTCGGGTCCAACAGAAACCAATGAGATATTGTTCAGCTTGCACCATTTGGCAATGGCCTGGAAAACAAAAAGATTAAAAAGATATATTCGTTTATGTGTGTAAATGTAATTGGCTATAGAACAATCCCAATAATCTGCGCATTTATAATTAATCTCAGCGGGTTCGATAAGCAATTTGTCGTCGAGAATATTCAGAAAATTCCTTCCTAATTGTTTTGCCATTAAAGATGAGTGCATTGTCTTATTATTGTATGTCGAAACTGACTCAACTGCCAGCAATGCGACAACAACAAATAGTATAAAGAAACCCACCAGTTCGGGCCCTGAAGATCAGGTTTTTGTTAATTTTTTATGGGGAGCGTGACGGCGTCTCAGTCTGTCTTCTAATCGAATTGGCGCCAATATTGAAATTGGCTTAATCGGCGCAAAGTTTACTGTAACGAAGTTCGAATCCGTTTAGCACATTCGAAGATTCCCCCGCAGTGATGCTTGGGTTCAAGTACGTTCAATGATCGAACTCATCTGCGCACTGGTCGACATGAAAGTCATCCAAGTCAGCGGCTGTGACGTCTCCACATTGCCATTTGCTGACTCCATTTTTGGCAATCCGGCCAAGGTTTCCATTTCCCGCTAACAAACAGTGGGACGAATTGGGAGAGCATGTTACGATTTTAGTTATACTTATTATTTCTGTTGCTGTTGCTGTTGTGTCTCGGAATTTTTGACAACTTTCCAAATTTGGTCAGAACATTTCTCGACTTTATCTTCACATGATTTACTTTATTGCATACTATATGCAAATTAAACACAAATTATACAGGGAAGACAATACGGCAAAGCTGAACTTAGACTCTTGACCAAAAACTCATGACAGTCATGACGAATATCTTAAGAATTAGTTACGCTTTGTTGGATTACTTGTAGAATCAGAATGGACATGGCTTAAACAGCTTTCAATGTTGAAAATCACACAAAAACGGAACTATGAAGCAACAAAATTCCAAAATACCTTAGAAGACTATCAAAAATAAAAAGCGAATAAAATGATAAATGAAAAATGATAAAAATAAATGTTAAGAATAATCTTGAGTTTTTAGAGTTTGCGTAATTCAATTTAATTAATTACGGGAGAAGGTGAAACTTAGAAGACAACAAACTGTTGAGCAGATGAAGAATGTTGGATATTTGTCTGGCAAAAAACTTAATTAATATGCTGTGTGAATAAAACTTGATATTATCTTAATTTGGATTTGACTTAAAATTTGTACATCATTATTTCACGAAGCATTATTAAGTTATGCTAGATTAGTTAAAATTCTTTTTATAACACCTAGCAGCTTTGCGAAATTGAATCTTAAAATATAAATATTTTAGAATGCGCCTTAAAATTTCAAGTCGATCCAAACAACCTTACTTGAACACTAAAGGATCCATCTTTTTGAAATTTGGAAGGCTTATTAAAAAAATTAAAACGCTGACTTTGATTGTTGGTTTTTTATCCAATTAATAGCCAAAAACGCAAGCATTTTTCATAAAATAAACAGAATGTCCACTTCAGCTGTAAGTCATTTTGTTAATTTTATCGTGCTCTTCTTAAAGATGTATTCTTAAATATGATAAATTAGTCGATTACTGAAGTTGCGTAGTTTTCTGTTAAAAAGCCTCGAAAAAGGGCTTCCTTTATGCCCAACAACCAGAAATAACCCCTTAAATAAGTTTAAGCCAACCTCAATTTAAGGTTTAAATTCAATTATATCTATGCCTTGTCAGAAAAGGAGTACAACATACAAGGTAATATTCAAATTTATACTCGATATACGATATATCAAAATTTAAGTGCCACACAACCTTCAAGTAGGGCATACAGTTCCGATTCAGATCCGGATTTCGACTCGGATTTCGATTACATGAATTTAACCGGCCCACATCTTAAGGAATTGCAGCGACAAACAATTCTGCGGTGATATATACAAAAAAAAAACAATAATTATAAAAAAGATCAACAAAGATAAATAAAAATAAAATAATTTAATTTACGACTGCCGCTCAAGACGCTGACGAGTGCCAGACGACAACAACCACGCCGACGCTGTCTTTCCGCCCGCCATCCGCTATCCGCTATACACCGCCCGATTTAACGCTCTCCCCAGCGCCAGATCGTTGTCTGAGCTTCTGCCGTCTCCGTTGCTTTTTCGGAACTGGGTTTCCAGAGAAAAAATGTCAATAATAATCGCGGAGAGCGCGATCAGATTGGTTATAAAAACGAAAGCAAGCCAAAAGCAACCAAACAGTCGTTGACTTAAAGCGCTAGAACTAACAACCGCAAGGAGCTCCACCGAAAGACAACAAAACACTTAAAGATTACTATCTTAATCGTGAACAATTTGAAAATGTGGACTAATCTGATTGTAAGTGTTTAGATACATCAGGGCAGCTTCATGGAAATAAACTCACCCACACTAAATACTTTTCAAGGCTCAATTGGCATTCGGAATAATTGTCATCCAAGCCGCCGTCTATGTACCTGACTCGGATCGAAATACCCACACAGTGCACAACGATCTGCAGGTGGAGACGGACGGGAGTTACCACTATAATTATGAAACCTCCAATGGCATTGTTGGCGAACAGTCCGGATTGGGGGGAGTTGCAGTTCAAGGCGGGTCAAGCTGGATCTCACCCGAGGGCATTCCGATCAGCATAAGCTATGTAGCCGACGAGAAAGGTTATTATCCAGTAGGTGATCATATACCCAAAGTGCCCGATTACATTCTAAGATCCTTGGAGTACATCCGAAACCATCCCTACAAAGTAAAAGACTACTACACGGGCGAAGTTAAGACAGTGGCTCACGATGCGGAGGCCTTTAAGGTCTACACCCGCAACATTCACGAGCCGACAACCCCACGATCTCGACCGAATACTACACCGAACGTAGTGCATCTGACACATCCGCCTAAAAGGGAGTTGCCTAGCAGACGACATTAATTGGATTAAGTGTGGGGATTGGGTGTTCAGGGGAACGACAGATGAGGGGAGCAGACGGGAAGACTTGAAGACTAGGCAACACCAACTGTGAATTTGATCTAAACAATTAATTAAGCAACAATAAATAGAAGTGTTAAAACAAATTAAACACAACAATACGTATACATTGTGTGTATATACTTATATTTAAACTCAAACGTACCATAAATTAATATACAAATTTGAATTGTGTATACTTGAATCAGTCTGGGCGCCACAGGTGGCACTAAGGGTAGACGAGGGGGGTGCACAGCTGGACCTGCTAATGGGTAACGGAATTTATGACAGAATTAAAAATGAGTTCGAGGTGTCTAACAAATGAAGAATTAAACCCGTTATAAGCTAAGGATATGTATAAACAAATTAAAACACATGAAAACAAATATACCTGCATATACAGTGCTTATCAAAATTATAAGACACATCAACACTTTAAGTATGTTCCCAGGCAAAAAATCTGTTTTTGGAAATTAATGAATAATAAGTACGAGAATAAGTGTCGAAACTGCAAAGAATAGACTACAGTAATTTATTTATTTATTTTTGCAGTTGTCTGGAAGTGCACTGTATATTTTTCGGTAGAGTAAAATAATCTTGTTAATTGCGCGCATATCGCAATGAACAGACGTATTGGTTAAAAATTAACTTAAATAAGTAGGATAGTACTGACGAAATAAATTGGAATCATTCGGTGGAGATTGCTTCATAAGGAATAAAAGTCTTTAATATTCGATATTTTTTTTTAATATTCATGGGCCAATAACCAAAATGTCGTCAGAATTGGTATCAGTCGCACTGATATTGCCAATTTTTATGAAATTCCTGAAAGCGGACAAAGATCAAGAAATTATCGGAAAACAACCAGAATTGTCAACAACAAAAAAATCAGTTTAAGGATATTGTCAAAGTTGTTCCTAAGAAAATTAAACATGCCTCGATCGATTTCGCACATAGAAACTTAAAAACATATTGACACACGGTCAGAAAAATGTCATACTGTACATTGCATGCGTTATATAGTCTTAATAAAAAGTACTTTCATTTGATGAAAAAATGTATTGGATATCGTCATTATTGGCTGACTTTAGAAAATAAACGATATACATGTATTGTATGAATTTTCAACCACTAAATTTTGTGATGGTCATGGCATGGGGGTCTCTATTAAGCTTTTCAACGCTAAAAAATCAGTTTTCGAGCGCCTGGAATAAATTGAAAAACTCGCGAAATCCACACAAGTCGCCATATAAAGGTCGACGTACCCCCGCATACAAAACCAACTAAAAATGTTAATAAAAGATTGCTAAGTATTCAGGTAGTACATTCTGTATAAGACACCATAACTAAAACTAATGCATATTACCGAAAATGGTGTGTTCCAGATCCCGAGATTTTAAAAAAACTCTAACTTAATTAAAAAAGGAATTATTACTGATCAAAGGGCATAGATATATTTGATTTGTTTTAAAATTATAAAATCCAAAAGGTTTCATTAGCTAATAAATTGTAAAACATTTTAGTGAAATGTGAATATTCCTAGATATAGTATATTAGAACTTACAGGAACGTTAAGATCGGACTACTTTATCATAATGTGAACTTATAATGAAAAAGTTTCTAAAGATGTCTTAACCAAACTCACAGAACATGCATAGTATCGACTTACACAGTTAAAAAAAATTTGGCTACTATCGGAACTCTATGTAAATAGACCTGAACTAGCAATATATGAAAAATCTATTTAATTGCAATCAGAGAAATATTGCTATTAATATTATAAAAATGTGCACGAGACTTCATACCCAAAGATGGCAAAACATATCTTTAACGATCGATTTGCGCCGACCATTTTGTATCCACACATTGAAGGCTTTAATAGCCGCGCACGATCCCGTCCGAGACGACACTTTATAAACAGACCAGAATTTAACCTATCTTAGAAATGCAACATATTTTCTTTAGTAGAATAATATGATGTTAAAAATACTAATGAATATATATTTAGGAATAAATCAATGACCGATGACCATCAATGATCAAGTTGACTTAATCAGTATCAGCATTACATAAATCTATTTTACTTTAATCTCGTAGTGTTATCTTTCTATTCTATTGCAGTTTGCAACAAACAAGTCCCGGTTGATAATAATCACAGAATCAAATATTCGATGCATCGGACTGAACAAAGAAGAAGCACAACATAGGATAAGCATCAACATTTAAAGGGTTAAGTGGGTTTCCAAGCCACTTTTAAATTCCGTACTGTAATAGAGAGTAGAGGCGTCTATTGGATTTGTCAGAAGTAAGCGTGGTATAGACCCCATAAATTATATATATTCTTAATCAGCATCAACAGACTCTTACTAAATTTAAATATATATATATTCTGTTATTGGATGCTTAACTCTGATTTTTGAACAAAGGAAAACATGAAATAAAATTTTAATATTTGTATTTTTTATAGAGTTTCGAACTCGAGATTCCTATTATATTTTTTAGTAAGATTTTTACGTGAAATAAAAGAAATCTTTCATTCGAAAACACCGATTTCGAAAATAAACGAACTGCAACGCATCTGCCGAAAATGGTCTAATAGCGGATCGGTCTCGGGTTGGCTTAAAAATTTGATAGATATTTAAAACATATTGAAGTATAAATTAAAAAAAAAATAGATTTTTTTAAATTTTTTAATCTATGTAACTGTTTTATACTTTATGCACAATTACGTTCGCTCTGTCAAAAGATCGCAACAATCATATTATACGAGCGTTTTCTAGCTTTAACAAAGTGGAAGATAATCTCAAAAGTAACCGGGTATCCATTAAAAAAAAGCCGTCTTTACCGACTCGAATAAATAAATTAATAAATATAAAAAATAAATAAACCACCCCGCGAATCACAAGGGTTAAAGCAAGCGAATCATAATACACATAAACAAGAGCCCACGCATACACACACAGAGGAAAGTCTCAAAGATTGGGCTCTGTTTTGGCTTTGATTGGATAAAATTACCGACAGAAACGTAGCAAGAGATTTAAAATAACGTAAATTGAGAACCATAAAAATACGTAGAAAAAAGTGACACGCATGTTATAAAAAAAAATGCATTGCAGTTCTATTGCATTGCAGAATGTTGTTGGCAGTGGGGCTGTGTAATTTTAAGCTCGGCATGAAGGTTAACTGAAGGACGCACTCAGAAGCAGATTGTATTTGTGATCACTGTAACCTCCATTGGTTACACTGCACTTACCTCAAAGTCCTTGGCATCCAATACATCTGCACTAATATTCTGGCACTTCGACAGCTGAGAAATGCCAAAGCTGCCGGGAAGCGCAAAGATTTTCGCTACTTGCGGTGATTGGTTTAATTTCCAACAGATGGCGTGCTCGCGGCCTCCGCTTCCGATAACTAACACTTGATGTGACATTTTGAATACACTGGTTTGATTAATAAAATCAAATTTGGAAAGAACGTTATGTTTAAATACAAAATGTTATTATTTTGTAGTTGCTGCTTTTACTCTTGCCCACGTGTTGAGCGATCTGTTGGTTTTACAAAGAGAGCGCGCGAGAGCCGCACGCACGCAGAGTGGCGTCAAGAGAACAAATCAGCGAGAGAGCGTTGCTTGTCAAAGCTGTTGTGCTTGTGGGTTATTTTCTTTATGCGGTTTTTCTTGTTCTTTGCTGTGTTATTATTTTGGTGGCTTTGAGCACTTGATAAACCGCACCTCACGACGACGAGTTTACAACTGAACTGAACTTAAATGAGTTGAATATTTCATGTGTAGCAAAATCAAAATGCCCATCTCTAGGTAAGTCGATCCATGACGTTCACTGCGACGTCAGCTGATTGTGTTCAAATACCCTTTAATTAACGTATGAAAGGCGTTTCGTCACACCAACCTCTGTAAGGTAATCGTAGTTGAAAATAGATTGGGTGCAATGGGGGTAAGCGATATAGGGTATTAAAACGTCGACTACAAGCTTATTGTATTTCTCTTGTTTTTCGTTGCTGTCCGCTGATAAGAAAACTGATCGAAAACCTATTGCCGTTGCTATTGCCGTCGACTTCGACGAGGTCTACATATTCTATTGCAATTTGACGTTTTTGGTGTTGTGAAAAATTGAAAAATGCAACGAAAACACAGTGATAACCTTTGCGGCCTTAACCGCTGTGCTCTAGGGTAGGAGGTAAGTACAACTGCAGTCAAATATTTCGGGTAGTAATATATGTTTATTAATTTTATTGCTTACAAATATATTTTCTATTTAAGATATTAGGAAGGCCTGTCTTTAATTTGGACTTTCAAACAACAATTAAAATAAACTGAATTAAAAAATTCAGCTGAATGAAATAATCGTCTTGCAATGTTAATTAAGTGATATCAATAAAGGAAACAAATATTAAAAAGAATGTACTTATGCATCTGTATTTAATAATTTTTTGTTTTTACTTCATTCGGGATTATTGAACCTATTTTCGAAAATTATCTGAGGTCTCTCAAATTGAATTTCGCAAAAAGTCCACTTTGAAGTAAAGATTTGCAAGGAAGATTCAAAAACACTGTACTTTTTAGATTGGAAAATAAATATTTTTAAGCGACATTTTGAACTGTTTTCGTAATGATTTTTTGTAAACCTCGAGAAATATTTAAATTAAATCAACTTTGAAACAACGATCAAATGAATGGAATTAACTTTGCTGTTTTTTGTAAAATTTTTATTTAATTTCAGTTTGTTATATTATTATTAGAAATAGGTATTAAAAAATTGTTTTTGTTGTAAATTTACAAGATAACTACCAAAATCGTCATAAATTAGTTTACATAGTGGTTGCTTGTATGATGCAGCAATCATTAAACGATAATAAAATAATGTAAAACATACAACAAGAAAATGTTACTTAATGCAATCTCTGAATAACAATTTTGAGTGCATGGAAAAAGTGACACGGGATAATTGAAACTGCATTTGGAAACGGAAATCAAATGAGAATAACCTGTGGTGCCTCCTCTATTTAGAGCCTGTTACCGACGCATTTGAAATCCAATGGTGCCATTGGGGCAAGGACCTCGAGGCAGCCGCAACACATTGTCATTGTAACTATTTCCATACTGAGGCGGTGGCGGCGCCGCTTGTTGCTGATGTTGCACCGACGGAGAATGCATTGACTGTTGGCGCAACAACGCGGCTGAAACACTACCGCCTACAACCGGTGACCAGCTCTGCTGAGGGCTGGTCGTGGGAGGGTTTGCTGCAGCTGGTCCTGGACCTTGTACTGGTCCAGTAACATATGGAGGCATGCGTTGGTGCGGATACATTGGTGCTGAGTATATATAGCTCATGGCTGCTGCTGTTGGCGGTCCTGCCTGATAATAGTTATTATATTTGTACATTGGCGTTGATGACTGCGACATTTTTGGCGCCGAACTGGACCGGTGCATGCCAGGAGCGTTACCACCACTGACGCCGCCTCCACCACCACCACCACCACCGATTCCTCCACCTCCGTTATTGAAATTAGCAGCATAAGACGGTCCATCCGGTTGCCATTGTTGTGTAGGATTCACTGATGTCGTGCTGTCGTTGCAAATTGGCGTTGCAGGGGTAACACTACATAAAAAAAACAAAGATATATTTTAGCTATTACGATCAACAAGTAACGCGAGGGACAAAACACTCTAATAAACAGACTTAATTGCCGAGTTTTTTAAATAACTTATTAAGTCGATTCAGGTACTCAATAATATTGACAGCTACCAACGCTGGGTTAAAATCTCTAACATCACATTAAAATATACAACCGAATGATTTACTTTAAAGAGTTTGAAGCACTCCTAAAAAAGGTAAATTTAATGGCGTACGTTACTTCTTCTTCTTCTGTATCGTTGGCAAATTACTATGAAATTATAAGAAATAATAAAACTGAAAATTTGTAGATTCGTTGTCGGTTTCGCTTAGCTGGGAAATTCGGACACCGTCTGGCTTTTAATTCGTTTGTCCGGCTTATCTTGGTTGTACTGTAGGGCAGTGTTCAATACTAACGGCTTATCGTCCTCGGGATTCTTGGCACTGCCCAGAATGCGCAGGCGTGCTTGTGCGTATTCTTGTTCCCGCTGCTGGAGCGTCTTGATAGGCTGCTTTGGTCGGATGCCATTTGAGTCCCGGCGCTCATCGGACTGGGCGGGTCGTCGCAGTATCTTGACTGTTTGATTGTTAATAGGATTCGCGTAGCTGGTGGCATCGTACTCGCTGGCAGACTTGTGTAACACCATCATGACCGGTGCCGCATCAACATCAACGTCCTGCACTGGTTTCTTAGCAATCATTATTTGCTTGGGTGCTCCGATTGATGCGGTTGCCGCGCTGCCGTTGTTTTCCTGGAGAGACTGTGGACGCTGCAGCAGTTTCATTTTACTCTCAACTGTGGAGGCGGGCTTTGAATTGCTGCTTGTGCCGTCGCTGGGAGCAGTCTGCAGTTTCGTTTGCAACGTCATGCAAAGCTGTAAAAGAATTTTAAGATGGATGTTTTGGCTATTCAGATTGTTTTTGTTGTAGTGTTATTTAATACTCACGCCTGCCTCGTCAATTTCTTCCCAGTTGTCTAGCACATCGTCACCATTGGACATTGCAATTAGATTTTTTTATTTGGGATGAGAGAGCACTTTGCGTCGTGCACAAATTAAAGTGTGTTATTTCTCTTTTCGCTTCTGTTTTACAAATTTATTGTTGTTGTTGTGGTTGTTGTCGCAGCTGCTTCACTTCCTCCTTTTGCGTCTGCTACTGCAGCTCGCACTACAACTGATACATAATTCCTGAGCACTTGTATCAGACATAAGTTCTACATATGATTTTGCACAGCGTTTTGCACAAAATAATAGTTTTATAGAATGAAATATGCTATGATGCATATGCTTTGCACACACACACGCATACGCAACAATTTCGCTCGCCGTGATAATAGTGGGACTTAAAATACTAGTCGTTGGCAGCCCTGCGATAGCACACTATCGATAGCAACAAACCTTGCCCGTTTTGCGACTGATGGAAACCAAGTTAATGAATGTTTTGTATTTTGAATACGATTTTATGTGTTTATTGCATATAAAAACAATGTTTTGTTTTTCTTTATCAGTTTTAAAATTCGATGGAAATCGCTGTGAATGTCGATTTCATATTTATCGGAAGTGTCACAAGAATCGAATAGAAAGTGAAACGATAACTTAAATAATACCAATTTTGAATAAAATATAAATGGCTTTTCGTTTATTTTTCTGTATAATTAATTTGCTAAAAGATTTAAGCTCTATTTAAATAAATGCCTGCTGTAATAACAGCATGCTATAAATAACATTAGCATGGTAACTAAAGTAAACATGTCCAATTTGTTTTAAATGTAATAGACAAAAACTTTTACATTCTGTTCAAAACAAAAGTCTATCAAAATTATTATTTATAAAAATGTAAACCGAAACAACAGTTTAAACGAGAGGAAGACCACATCTGGAACAAAATAACAAAATTGGTAAATATACGAAATGAGCTTGGTGAAATTCTGTTATTTTGTACGAAATTTAAATGAAACAACGCAGGTTCTGTTCTAGTTGCTGTTAATAACAGACCACCGTAATGTTAATCTTTCCGGTGGAAAGAACATATGGTTTCTTTTAAATATCACTGCTTACGCGATGGAAATTGAGCTCGCTCTCGAAATTTCACATTTTGTTAGCATAAATAAAAGAGAGCGCAGCTCATTGATAACACAAAATAAGCGACGGTTATCAAACGTGCGTGAATCAAACATTAATAAGCGCAGCTGAGAGTCTGACGATATTTCACATCTGTTTACGTAAATATCGGGCACCATGACGGCGGTAACAACAGATCACAAGGCGAATCCCGCGAAATCCTTTATAGCTGGTGGATTTGGAGGCATATGCAGCGTTCTCACCGGCTATCCCCTGGACACCATTAAGGTAAACTCAAATTTTAAAACTTTGACCTGCAACGACTTGACCATTGACTTTTTAGGTACGGCTGCAGACAATGCCTCTGCCGGCAGCTGGGCAGCCACCCAGATACAGGGGTATTGTCGACTGTGCCGTAAAAACATTTAGTACGGAAGGCGTTCGCGGTTTCTACAGGGGCATATCTGCACCTCTGGTCGGTGTCACGCCCATTTATGCTGTAGATTTTGCCGTTTATGCGGCAGGCAAGCGGCTGCTTCAATCAGACGACCAGATCAAACTCTCTTACCCACAAATTTTTATGGCTGGCGTTGGCGCCGGCATCTGCTCAGCCCTTGTCACAGTCCCAACCGATCGCATCAAGGTCCTTTTGCAGACACAACCAATTAACGGAGGACCGCTAATGTACAACGGCATGATGGATACGGCCTTCAAACTCTATAAGCAGGGAGGACTCCGTAGTCTCTTCAAGGGCACTTGTGCCTGTGTTCTAAGAGGTGAGTCCACTATTGCAGTGCTTAAATTTTGGACGTTTGTGCACTTTCAAAAAGTAAGCTTTAAAAAATGGGAATGGGTCTCGTAAACAGGCGAATGTATGATTACTTTGATTGTTGTATTCCAAGCTCGTTACGCTTTAAGGAGGCAAATAGTCTTTTAGCTTTATAGCTTTCTTGATAAAATATTGTCAATTTTCTGAAAGAATTTCATGTTTTAAACCCGCCTAATGCAGACTATTATTGGAAAGTAAGAAAAGTCGTATGTTATGGTAACCACTTGCAATTTATTTATTCTTAATTTGTTTTTACTATTCCTCTGCAGACTCTCCGACTGGAGTTTATTTTGTTGTCTATGAGGGTTTGCAGGACTTGGCCAGGCGTCGAACTGGGCATATAACACCGACATCAACTATATTCGCCGGAGGAACCGCCGGAATAGTATTTTGGTCCCTCGCGGTGCCCTTCGATGTACTTAAAAGTCGACTGCAATCAGGTAAGATTTTGTTTAGTTATAATTGTTGTTTAATATCTCGTTGTTTTCATTACTCAGCTCCTGAGGGAACATACAAACATGGTATTAGAAGTGTTTTCAGGAAGTTGATGGCAACAGAGGGTCCTAAAGCATTGTATCGCGGAGTATTGCCTATTTTAATACGTGCCTTTCCCTCAACTGCAGCTGTTTTCATTGGCGTTGAATTGGCTAACGATTTAATGAATTTTTAGTCGTAAGTTAAAGTTTGTGGCCAAGCAGATGCTATTTTACTGTTTTATCTAGTTAATACATAAATATAATTATTTTGGTCGAAAACTTTTTGAATTCACGTGAATTTGCCGCGCATGTAGGACACTTCGATCAGCTGAGAGCTGTGAAAAACTTGACACGTTATTGTGTAAGTTGGCAGCGCTTAATTAAAAATTTGAGATGGAACTTTTGAACAAATTAAAATTTACAAAAATAATTGTACATACTTAGGGAATAATTAAAAAATAAATTATATTAATAATTATAAAAAAAAATTATATGAATTAACTCAGTGTATTGTGTGCACAATGAAAACAATGCATAGTTAATTTCAAATAAATTGAACCGTTCGTGATTGGGCGTGAATAGCTGTGTTAACTTGCGCTCCTCTCTAAGTCATTGAAGTATTTACTCAAAACATATGTACATTGCTTTGGGATTCTGGGGTACTATTTGAGTTTAAATTTCTATTGATAAGGCAGTAAACAAAGTTCATAGTTAAAATAAAGTTAATCAGCAACACTCTTTTGTCAGATTGCTGATGTCAAAAATAGATGCCCAAGTCTTCAGTCGAAATCGAACTTTGAACCCAGCAGTGCCGGCAATGCAGCAAACTTAACACAAATTCAGTTTGCCTAGGTACGTAACATGTAAACGTGTTCATTTATAATTTTTGTTGGCTAAAATGTCAAAATTGCTGACACAAAATTCAATGCATTGATAACGACAAAACCCGTTCACTTTCTCAGACGCCGCTTTCCGCTGCTGCCAGCAACAGGTTCCCCATTGAGACGCTGAGCCTCTGTCACTGTCACTGCCACAACCTCTGCCTTTGGCCACGCAAAGACGAAGATATTTTTGGACTTGATCTGTTAATTTTGTTTATCAGGTGAGAGACATGGGCATCAGGCCCAGGGATATCCAACAGTTAATAAATTTTTGTCATCTATTGTTGTAACTAGCGCTAATCCTTATCAGTAAAAAAAATTCCAATGCAGATTAAGCAATACGAAAGGGCAGGGTACAAACTCCAACAATGGATTTACGAAATTCAGTTTGTACAAAATTATATTACACTGGACGGGATATGGCTGAAACGGGCCAAGAGTCAGTAGCATAGGCAATGTGGGTGTTACAACTTTTGCTAAATTCTGCCACACAATCCAAGTATAGCAGATGTTTATGTATTGATTAGTATTATCTAATTTACCTGAACATATGGTATTTGACAGAAGTGTTCTTTGGACCGTTACTTATTTGCAAATATTTCAAAAGAGGGAAGTCGTGATTAAGCTGTATAAACGATTTCACAGAAGCTATTAAAAGTGTGTCGAAAGATTAATGGTCTCTCCGAAACTATCATTTGCTTCCTGACTTTTCTTAGCCTCGCTCTTTACACAAATGTTAGGCAATAGTTTGATTACATTTTCTTAGCTTTATTATCTAATAACTCTTTCGTTTGCAGGTTATAGAAATTTTGTCACTCCCACTTTTAACATGTCTGCCGAAAGTGCTCCCGCAGAGCGGAAAGCAAATCCGATTAAATCTTTTATTTCTGGTGGCTTTGGAGGTGTCTGCAATGTGCTCTCGGGACATCCCTTGGACACCATAAAGGTGGGTTAATTAAATTAGATACCCAGTTTTACATGTTAATAATACTATTCAATCTCTAGGTGCGTCTGCAAACAATGCCACGCCCAGCGCCAGGAGAGAAGCCTTTATACAGCGGCACCTTCGACTGCGCTGCCAAGACCATACGTCAGGAGGGCGTCCGTGGTCTGTACAGGGGTATGTCGGCACCTCTAACAGGCGTTGCACCCATATTTGCAATGTGCTTTGCTGGCTACGCGGTTGGCAAACGGCTTCAACAGCGCGGTGAGGACGCCAAGCTGTCTTACTCCCAAATCTTTGTGGCTGGCTCCTTTTCCGGTCTCTTCTCCACATTTATCATGGCTCCCGGAGAGCGCATCAAAGTTCTGCTCCAAACCCAAGGCACTGGCCCTAATGGAGAAAAGAAATACACGGGCATGATCGACTGTGCTAAAAAACTATACAAGGAGGGAGGTCTGCGGAGTGTATTCAAGGGCAGCTGCGCCACAATGCTCAGGGGTAAGTTGTTGCTGTTAACATATACCGAACCTTTTCTTTTCTTTTATAACAAAACTATATTTTGTCTTTTCTTTGCCTTAGTAGAGTTGGTGATTAAAAGATAAAAGAGTTTAATAATTAAAAGCACAAATTAATCACTTGATTAACATAAAATTCAAAACATAATTCCAACTCTAAGTAATATAATTTTAAATTATATTTCTTGCCCGAAAAGAGAAATCCGGAGTTTCTCTTTGCCCTTGTTTAGCTGCTCGGCAATTCTAAAGTTTGATTTATTGACTCCACCCAAGGTGTATTAATTCTCCTCTTTATCGAGGGGGTCAAATGTAGTCGATTTTCAGTCTAAGCGTAACTATATATTTCCGGTGTCATAATAATCATTCTTTAAACATAGTATTCAAATTAAAACTAAGCTATTCACGAGTTTGCCAATTAAATCTCATTGGACATTTCTTGTGTCTCAGATGCCAGCAATATTGCCCCATTTGGTTGCACCTCTTGTTGACGGAGTACAAAACCCAAGGTGTTGCGTTGTCCCGAATCTACCCTGTGGTGTCTTCTGCCAGATCTTTTCTTCTCCTTTTGCTTTTTAAAGTGTTCCAAGTGTTGCTGCTGCTGCAACTCCACTTTGCGCCAATGGGGCAGGCCACGTGTCCCCAGACCATTGGTGCGTGTCAGTATGCGCATGGCGCCACAATGGAGCTGCTTTCGTAGCACGTAGTACACACTGCGTCCATTGTAATTCGCGCAACGGGGCACCAGACTCTTGTCCGGCTCATAACTGACCACATGTCGGCAGGATACTTCCTGGCCGTGAATGTCACTTACACAACGTTTGACGCTGGGAAGGCGTACTACGTTTGTGTACCGCGGCTTCCAGTTACTCATGTCGCAGCTGCACTGCCATGGGTTCTGGTCGAGCCGTGCAACACGTAATCGCGGTTGTAGAAAAAAGCTCGTGGGCAAAGTAGTCAGCTGATTACCCTGTAGTTGCACAACTTCCAGCTGCTGCTGATCGTCCAAGAGACCATTGGGCAAATGTGTCAGATTGTTATGCGACAAATTCAGAAACTGTAGCCGTTTGACACCCATCAGAGCATCCATGGACAGTTCCATGATGCGGCAATTACTCATGTCTAGCTCCTTGAGCTGCTCCATCCCGGCAAAGGCATCGAACTGAATGCTTCCAATGTTTCCACGCAGTGTCAACTGCTCCAAGGATTGTAGGCCCTAAAAATAAAATAAATGTATTGATCCCGATAAGGGTTAATAGGTAAATAAGTATATGATGTACTGTTGTGTCTTTGACTTGCCTTAAAGACTCCCTGCTCCAGGCTTACAGTTGTCACGTTTCTGAGATTCAAAGTGCGTAGTTTGTTCAGCGAATCAAACTGTCCATAGCTGGTCCAGGTGCGCAGCTCTAGGGCTGCCAGCTCACCACCCAACTGCAGCTCCTTGGTATCGTTCATGACCCAAAAGGTCGCAGGTAGTATGTACATTATGGGATTCTGTCTCAGGTCTACCTTCTGCAGGCGGGGCAAGGGCGGAAAGCTGGCTTCGTTCAGAAGCTCCAAGCGGTTGTCGGCTACATTAAGGGTCTCTAGTTCCAGGAGACCGGCCAAACCTCTGTAGTACAGTCGTGTCACTAAGTTGTGGGCTAGCGAGAGGCTTCTCAAGTGTGGTGCGCCCGAGAAAGCAAATGGCTGCAGTTCTTCAATGCCATTTCGCTCGAGACTGAGATGATGCAATTGTGTTAGACCATCAAACATTTGCCAGTGCAACTCATTCAGCTGACATTTGTGAATCCGCAGTACCTCCAAGCGAGTCCACCCATAGAAGCTGGGCATCCTCGTCTGCTTTAGTCTTTCTACATGCTGCTCGTAGCTCATGATCTCTATCTCATCATCCACTTCGGCTTCGAACTGCAGTTTGTATTTGGGAGTTGCCTCGCTACCAGCCACCTCACTTGGAGGTTTGTATTCATAGTCTTCGCTGGGCAGCTTGGAGGTCGTGGGACGCTCCAAGCGATCGCTGGCCTGAAGACGCAGTTCCTCAAAGTTTGCGTGTTGCAGGAAATCAAGGGGTTCATCGATGAGAAGTGTAGTGGTGCCAGTGCCGCGAATTTCCAGTGTTATCAGCTGATTGAGTCCGCGCAGACTGCTAGTGTTCACTGTAATCGGGATGTTTCTGTTACTTTAGAGTTGAGCATAATGTGTTAGTATGGGATGCATGAATACATCAAGAAGGCCAATGCTTACATAAAAATTTTCTTTAATTCTATCTCACTTATTATAGTATTTCAAATTTATTTTATCTTTGTGTAGTGTGGACATTCACTTAAAGATTGAATCAGTTATTTTACAACTAAGTATATACTACAGATATTTTGTAAGTCTGATTATTTTCCGTATTTATCAATCAGTATCTTCGAGTATCTTTGATTAAGTACAGTGTAATACAGATACCAAACTTATTATTTAGACTGTCCGTATCACAATTGCACCCATAGTCTGAATTCTATAATGGACTTAACCATATGTCGTATAAATTATAGTTCCCCATTTAAACTGAGAAAAATATAAGGTTTCGTTCAATGTTTAGGATCATTTAATATATGTTTAGGTCAAGCAGTTGATAGATTCGTAGTATGTTTAGTGCACGTCAAAGTCTTTGATTGAATCCTTATTAGCATGCTATCCTCTTTCACTTACCTGTCAGCTGACTATCCAGTCTTCCCGAGTGCAATAGGATCAAAGCTTGTAGATCCATGGGCAGAGCATTAAGCAGCATTTGTGTCTCGCTCTCTTCCTGTAGCAAACATGTAGCAAGCTTGATCTTAGAGGGCATTATGATGTCGGATTCATCAAAACTAGAATCGTCAACCACACTGGTCATGTGATTCACCCAACGTGCAATGGGCAGCTCCTCAAAGGCGGCATATTGACAACTGCAACCCAAGGGGCAACTGGGTCTATCCTGTTCGACTATAGGCTCTAAGCCTTCCTTCGTCACCGCCCCTGCCCCTGTCTCGGCGGGATGCGGAAGAACTTCATTATACTGGGATGGTTGAATTCAGTGTGGCATTAGCTGGGCAGACAAAAAGTCTATAAACTTTTTACTTACCAATAGCATTACAATCAACAGTTTAATCAGCGTCATTATCGTCATCGGTATCGTCTGCTGTGTGGATTAATCCAGTTTCACTTCCGATTTTGGAATTCTCTTAAGAAGGCACGCTTGCCTCGAATCACATTCATACACTAAAACACAGTTCCATGGTTCTTTTTCAACTGAGAACAAAATCAGCATAATAATCGACCAAACACACAAGTACGGTGAAGTCCGACTTGGACGGTCGTTTGAGAGAACATTCGCTTTAACAATCAATGGTTGTTAAACGTATATTTAAGGCATTTGAAAGCGTTCGAAGTATTTTTCCTGATCATTTTCAGCTGCCTTTTTCGTTTTTAGGTAACAGACGTTACAATGGTTGCGGAAAATTCCAAATATTTATGATTTAATGAGAAAAAGTTATGCCGGTTTATCAGGGAGGTTCGTCAAGTAGGGTGCTTACTGTATCACCACTGATTTATTAAAGGAAATGGTTCGATAGTGGCATCCTCCGTTTTATCAAGTACTTGTGTAGCAAACACAATATGTCGCATATATTTTGTACTGCTACAGTGCTGAGTGCTGTGGAATTCTTTTGGGTTTGGGAACTTTTTATTGGGACACCATCTTTGGGAGACCAATGGGTGCAAGGTCTCGTAGTTTCGTGGTTTCGTCGTGTCTTTTCATCATCGGTATAGAATTCTATTCATGATCTCAACATTCTCATACGTTTATGATGGTTTGATCTGCAAAGATGAATTGTTCTAAAAATTCTGGCATCATTTTCATAGCATTTCCTATGTTCTAATCCACCTGTTTATTTTGCAATGAAAACTACGCATTGAGAAACCTGTTAATGGAATTAATTACGATTTTTCTAAAATTCGATTCAATATCGATTATTTTAATATGCATAAATTAAATAACAGTACATTGTGTTTATTTATAATGACTGAAAACTTGTTTTTGCGCATATTACAAATTGGTTTTCGTTTTTATATTTTAATTCATCTTGATATTTGAATTGTTTATTATATAAATCCAGCAAAACCAATATACCAGTAACTTGTTTATGTTTTCTTCAATACTCTGGTTTTGTTTTTTCTTTTGCCTCAAATATATTGTTTTTATAATCTTATCATATTTGAATTTTTTAAACCTGTAGAGTTTCAGAGGCGCCTCATAGAGCTCGAAGAGCTGAAAGCGGTAGTTTCCCGTATTATAATAAATCTTTAGGTATAGAGCCTGTATATAGAGTATTTCGCCGTCGGCCTCTGATTTGTCAAATTTTTTTTGTGGTGAACAAAACATATGTATACAAATATATGTATATTCTCTTTGATATATATAGTTCATTATGACTTACATCTAAACAACTGAGATAAATGTGGCGCCGTTGAAGTCGCCGCTATGTTATATTTTTTTTATCGATTTATACAGAAAAATTGATTCTCCCTAGCATAATTTTTTTTT
Organism: Drosophila arawakana; assembly: GCA_018151165.1. Classification (NCBI taxonomy): domain Eukaryota; kingdom Metazoa; phylum Arthropoda; class Insecta; order Diptera; family Drosophilidae; genus Drosophila; species Drosophila arawakana. Next base: position 243,530 of record JAECWX010000120.1, on the reverse strand, counting down.
TAACTCGAGAACATCAAGAATTCAAGAATTTATTTAAAGAAATGCACAATCTCAGAAATATTTCAAGAAAAATTATATAAAATGTGAGTAATTTTCGACATAAAGAAATGTCTTATGTACCTAAACTTGTTCATAGTTGTAGTCTTTTCATATTCATTGATCTAAAATATCAGTATTCAAATTAAATTTATAAATACATTTCCAGATCTTCCCGCCAATGGTCTGTACTTTTTGGTCTACGAGTACCTCCAGGATATGGCCAAGGCACAATCAAAGACGGGAGAAATAAACACAGCTTCGACGATATTTGCTGGTGGCGCTGCAGGCATGGCATACTGGATCCTGGGAATGCCTGCTGATGTACTGAAAAGCCGTTTGCAGTCGGGTATGTCCTCGTACAAAATATATATTGGACTCAATACATTTCAGTTTAAATTATTTTACAGCTCCCGAGGGCACCTACAAGCACGGAGTGCGAAGCGTGTTCAAGGATCTGATTGTTAAGGATGGGCCTTTGGCTTTATATCGCGGCGTCACGCCCATTATGATAAGAGCCTTCCCGGCCAACGCTGCTTGCTTCTTTGGCATCGAGTTGGCCAACAAGTTCTTTAACTATGTTACCCCAAATTTCTAGTTGTTTCTAGATGAATTGCATTCAATCGCAGTTTTTTCTATCCTAGAGAGTGCAATGAATTTACTCAAATGTTTCTGTTAAGAGTCAAAAAGTGTAAACCTAAATAAAACGGTATTTTGTAAATAGATTTATTTTGTGGTTTAATTTTAAGCAATTCAAGAATTGGACATTTAAATTCTTAATACTGTAAAATTGTATTTTTTGTAAAAATATCTTTTTTTTGACCTTTACAATATTTTGATATTTGGACACTGAGGTATTATTCAGATTAAATTTTTGTTCGGTTAGCTATTAAAGAAAGTTATTTTATTAATTGGTAAATGAAAAGTTTATTATATTATATTACATGTATTAATTCGCTTACGACAGTTTTAGTGTCGTTGCTGTGGCGAAGATTAGCTACCATTTTTAATGCACTGCGATATAAAAGGGGTTAAGCGTAATATTTGTCGATTTTGATTTTAATTACAGCAATTCATTTGAAATTGCTTCGCGTGTAGATATGTTGTAATAATTATTGTATAAAAGCCGATCTGAATTTTTATTTAATCGATATAGACACACAATTATCACATTTCAAAGATGTATTTGTTGAATTTGTAATCAATTATGACTGTGTCACTGTAGTCTCAGAGTATTTCAAGGGGAATTAAAGTTGTGTAATATTTACAGATATACCTGCCAACGGACTATACTTTCTGGGTTACGAGATGCTAACGGACGAATACAAGCGTCGTTATAATCGCCCCAATGTGGACCTAGTCCCGGCCATTGTCGCTGGCGGCCTAGCGGGTGTATTCTACTGGATTGGAGGTATGCCAGCGGATGTCCTCAAAAGTCGACTGCAGTCAGGTAAACCAAATTTGTTGAGTCTTTGGAATTTTTGCATTGATTTTTGTATTTTTTCTTCAATATATTTAGCTCCTGAGGGAACGTACAGCGGGATCAGAGCTGTGTTTGCAGATCTTTTGAAAAACGACGGAATCTTTGCATTATACCGGTTGGTTCATTGAGTTTCTTAGTATTGAAAAAATGTTTATTTTTGTTTTATCTATTTTAGAGGCTTTACACCTGTTATACTGCGTGCCTTCCCCGCCAATGCAGCTACATTCTTTGGTTTGGAACTGGCAAATGCATTCTTCCGGATAGTTGCGCCTGACTTTTAATATATTTTTTATTAAATAATTAAATACTCAAAATTTACAACAATCGATTTATATGAGATGTGCATTAACAAGCAAGTGGTGAAAAATCTACAAGTATATGAAAATAATAATAATAATTCGCTATTTAAGACTCAACAAAGTTTTACTTAAAACTAATGTACAAAATGATATTTTTCTATTCGATAGTGAAATCCGTGTAACAATTTATAAAAACTATCAACTAATCGCAGTTATATATTCGTTTCTAGATAGATACAGTGTATGCTTGGCATTAACAAATGTGCTTACAACTAAACAAATTAATTAAAGAACTAAGGTTTAATCAATAGAAATCAAATTGTAACAAACTTAAGACTCTCTAGGAGCCCTGTTACAACAAGAGGTTACAGTTCATTCCGCCTGTCTCCTTATACAATCTTGCGATCGTGATTATCGAAATTAAACATCTGCCTCTTCATATTCTTGTGCTTTGAAAGCGTGTAGGGAGACAAAAACATTGGTAATACGTTAAAAGACTTTAGTTCCGGCAACCGAATGTTTAGAATATTCGGTTTTGACTCCTGCAGCTGATTGCTCCAAATAGGATCTATCCAGAAGGGCAGTTTCTAAAATAAATAAAACAAATAATTTACTAATTCAATTATACTATATTTTTTGGGCATCTTACCTCTGTGGTTGGGGTCTCGTACTTAAGTGGATCATAGACTTCAGTTGTGGCAATCACATCTGCCTCAAACGAATCCCGTCCAGATTCCAAGGAACTTTGATGGGGCTGCTGCTGTTGTTTCTGTTGCTGCTGTTGGCGATTGCCAAAGCTGTTCTGGCGGCGATACCAGAGCTTACTGGAGTTATCATAGGGCGTGGCTGCGGTTATGGCTGTGCTGGAGGCGACGTCTCCCAGACAAAGGCTGGCATTTAACTCTGAAGATGTGCTGAATGAGTTACTGCTGGTATTGTTAAAGCTGCTGTTGTGCGAAAAGTGTTGGGAACTGTTCAACGAATTCTCTTTGTTATTAGAGTAGCTGCTACTCCATAATCCAGATCCAGAGACATGGCTGCAGCTGATGGATCCGGAGCTATTAAGTAGAGTGGATGACATCACCGAACAGTTGTCTAATCCAGGAGGCGAGTATTTTGTGGGAGCATCGGGAACAGAAGCATGACCAGCCGAAGCAGTAGCTGCAGCATAATGCTCCTGGTAGGACTGGAAGCTGTTGACCTTCACTTGAGGCTTAAAGGCCGCATTACCCACAGAGTGGACCATCGATCCAGCATATTCATTGGCAATAGCCCGTGTCTTCTGTGGAGGAGGAGATTGAGCAGGAGATGGACGGTTGTGCTCTCCAAGAGCTGGACGTGATTGTCGCTGGCTCTTGTACTTAGCGTAAGGCAGCTTTAGGGAACCAAACAAATGCTGATGACTTCCCCCGGCACTGACTCGCACTAGAAAATAAACAAAATACAACAAACATTTAGAAATACTTATTCTTTTTTATCTAACGACTTTTCACTTTCACACTTTCTACAGCTTCAAGTTTCAAGTACAATTTAATATTTTTAAAAAGCCGAAATACAATAATTAGAATATTAGAATAAGAATTAAATATTGTTATAAAAATAGGCATAGTTAAATGAACATTTTCTATTTCATTTACGAATTATTCCCTTTACCGTAAAAGTGCCTAAAATTCAAAAATGTATGTACCATGTGTAAAAGTGAAATGTATTTTAAGCTAATTTTATAATTAGTTGGAGAATGTAAGCTTAAAAAGGTAATGAATAGGATCTTTAATTGTTTTGTATTATACAAAAAAATACTCACATTCACAGTTCACATTGAGAGTCACTTCGCTGCGTTCGTGGGTTGGCCCGTTGTTGATGGTAAAGAGATCATCATGGGCCACAATCATCGAGTATAGATTGGGAAATCCAAAGTCAAATGTAGTGCTCAGTCCACAGTCCAAGGCCGTCTTCAGCTCGTGCAAATACATGCTCGGTCGCTGCTCCAGGAGACGGACAATTGAAATCAGAAACCGCATGAAGCCAGTGAGGCGCACACAGGGCTGATCCGTATCCGAGGAGATCTGTGGTTTTAAAGGAAAAATTTACGAGATTTCTATTGTGAACACATATTATATCTACTGCATCTGCGAGACTATAAAAACTGGATTTACCAAATGAAAGTTCGTAAAGTCAAACAGTTCAAGCCAATTTAAAATTTTTTCAAGCCTTCACCGCCAAAAACTGTTTTCACATCGATATTACTTGCAAACGAGTATCGGCACCAAATTCACACATTTTTTGTGTGGTAACATTATAACTATCCTTACCAAGTTTAATCAGGAGCGGACAACTAGATCTATAGCTGTCATAGCACAAATTGGTCGAAACTTGCAAATTTTTGTGGAAAAATTCGCACTATCATAAAGACGGGTTGGTCATTTAGCTTGCTCAACAGTAGCCTTTCTTTCTTGTTAAATATTTGAAAGCCATTTTGTAAAAAAATAGACAAGCAATAACATTTTCAGGGCGCCGAATGCAGGCATTTAATTTTGGCACCAGTGTGAAAATGTCAAAAGCCACATTATGCTGAAAATGAGAGTAGCTGGGGTCCCAGATTGCTGTTAAAAATGCTATGTAGGTTCGATTATTTGTTTTATGCAGTTAGCTTGAAAGTAGTAGAGTTTCTGATAGAGATTAAACTTTATTATTCTGCTTGTGGAATTTTATAATAATTGATGATGATAAATAAAGAACAACAAAGGTCTGACTGGAGTTAAGAGCTGTACTTTATTTCAGGAAGCAAATTGTTTAAAAAAGGGTTCCGAATTTCCTTAAGTTTGAGAGCAACAAGTGCAGTTTCGCTTAAAAGCTGGCACTACTAATTTATGAATATTTACGATTTGTATAAATTTATTTGATTACTGATTAACTTTGAGTTATGGAATTTTAATTTTGCGCTCAAAAATAAAACTCAAGTATTGTGTATTTACCATACAAATATAAAGCATGTCAGTCCCTTTTGAATACAATAGTTTTAATTGATACTAAACATCCTAACCTCCTAAATAAAAAACAGTCAGAGTTATATCGTGAGTTTTCTTTGCAAGTAGCCATGCTGATGCATTAATTGCATTAAGAGAAATAAATATATATAAATAATAAGTTTTTTGGTTCGCTGATTAAATTGTCTATGTGAGACTTGAAAAAATGTAGAGTTTTTAGTTGATTCAACTCACCTCAATGACATGTCGCATAGCAGACAACTTTGAGTCTGTTAGCTGCACCTTTTGCTTGCAATTGAAGTCGATCAGAAATTGATTCTGACTTAAGGGCTCCAGCTTGTTTTCTCTTTCCACCTTTGTAGTTGGCGGTAGCTCTCTCTGAAGCAGATACTTGCAAGCACGATAGCAAAGTTGTCGGAATTCCATGTCGTCGTTGTGACAGATAAGCCAGGTGGACTGTTCCTTGTGGATAACTTCCACAAAGGGCAGCAGGATGATGGCACTCCCAATGTCATTTACACCCAGAGTCTGTGGCTGAATCTGGTAACCGTACTTCTTCTTGTGAAGCGTCAAAACCTGCTCCAGCTTCATGCAATTGGTGGAGTTGCCAGTGGCGTTCCGAATGATGTCCTCGCACTGCTCGGCAAAGACGCGTCTAGCCATTTTGGGGGAAAGGATTATCTTCTTGTCCTCATCGTTGCTCTGCTCCAGTTCGACTACGCCGTGGATAGCTTCCATGAGATCAGCCAGCTTGAAAAAGCCATAGTCACTCAGGCGACACTGGTAGGCGAAATGGTAATGATAAGAGCGGACAAACTTCTGAAAAAGAATGGTGTACTGAAGTGCATTCTGGAAAAGCTCAACCATTTCGCCTGCAAACACAGATATCTTCTCCAGCTCCCCGTTGGTTTGCTTGCGCTTGGGCATCGATATGAGTATGTCCTTGCCTTGTTGGACAGTGTTAAGGACCACAATGTTGCTGTTCACCAAACCATCCAGGATGTCCACAATGTCACAGACCCCATAATCGGTTACATCGAAGATGCGGTTCTGGGTCTGAGTAAAAATCCCCGGCAACTGGGAGAGAAGGACGGAGCTGTTGCCGTGTGCCCGAAGAACCCGCAGCAGATCCGAAGTGAAGCGTCTAATCTGGGTGCGATGGGTGAGTGTGATCTGACGGTTCTCGCCATCTCCCATTATCTGGACCACCGAGGACAGCGCCTCGAAGAGCTCGATAAGCTTGGTGTATCCATAATCTGCAACTCGACACTGTTTTCCAAAATGATTGTGGTAGGCGGGTATGAAGCGATTGAACTTCATCGTAGACTTGGGTGACATTTTGACCAGCTCGATCACTTCGCGAGAGATCTGAAACAGCGGATCCGTCACGGAGTTCTTAAAGTAACCAGTACTAGCTCCACTATTGTTGGAGCTCTGGCGATCACTGGAGTTAAGGCTGATGTTGGAGCCGATTGAACTGGTGGCTCCACTGAGACCAGACAGCTCCTTGTTTAATTCCAGCCAGCCCAGGATCTTGATGCCAAAGTTGTTCACCTGGATCTGAATGCCTTGGACACAACAGACCAAATGCTCCAGATTAACTCCGCTCTCATCCGCAGAGATCTGCACCTTCAACTGACCCTCGATGCAGTGCAGCAGAGTGGCTACGGGAATGTCACCCGGATGATGCTTTAACAATGGGTAGATCAATTGTTGGATCTCAGCTATGGTCATGCATACATTGGGCAATGGTTCAATCTCCTGCTCTGCCCACCCCTTATGCTGCTCCCTCTTGAAGTGCACTGTACAGTAGGGTACACTATGCTGAAGTCCTTCCATCAGTGGTGAACTCTCCAGAGTGTTCACTAGGTCTGGTTGCAGGCTAATAAACTTGTCTTCGTTATTATCCGAGTTGATCGAGCAGATGTCCTGCATTTTGTACAAATCCAGGACACTGATTGAAGTCTTGAACCGGGACTGGAATAGTTCACGGAACTTATACATCGGTAGTGTATAATACGGAACATCCTGTCGGTTAATTTAAATAAGAATCTTAAGCTTCATCGGTTCACCGGATAAACTTGTCACTGACCTTTAAGAGTCCTGCCACCTGACACCGTAAAGTGTTGACCTCGGTGAGAGAGGAGTCGCGGGTGTAGCTGACCAGCATCCGCTTGTGTCCGTTCTTCTTGCGGTGCAAATTGGATACCACCTGCTTGGCAAACTGTCTCATAGAACAAAATAAATGTGTGATTTAAACCCTTTTTACAGTTTTTTTGTGTTTAAGTTTTAAATGTGGTTGCAAAATTAATGCTATTCCTTGTATCTTGCCCGTTACCAATCAATAACCAACTTTCTTCATAATCTATAAGTTAAGACCCCGCTTTCAATAACAGTACAGGGGTCTATTAGGCTTGTCATAAGCTAAATGTGCGTAACAGACAGAAGGAAACGTTTCCGGCACCATGAAGTATATATATTCTTGATCCGTGTCAACAGCATAGTCAATATAGCCATGACCGTTTGTCCGTCTGTCTGTACGACCGTATGAACCTGGATTTTGGAAATATTAATAGCTAGACACACATCGGAGATATATGATATATTTGTTTCTACGATTTTTATACCTTATCAGAATGGGGAATGGGGCCGAGGCAAAAAAAAAAAACAAAATCAAAATAAATTTGACACACGCAAAGACAATTCTTGATTTAATTGTGTACTTTAGGTTGTGCTTGTTTCGCGAGAGGTTATTGTACTTACATAGAGATCCGGTACAGTGACCTTTGCATAGGAGCTACCCTCAAAATTGAGCGACAGGACGGGTGTGATGGGCTTTAACTGGCTCATGAGAAAGTTGCGCAAACTGGCTTCGTCCTGCGAGTAATCCAGGTTTGTGATCTGGAGAGTGACAGCATCGTTGCTATCGCCTCCACTAGCATAAGCATGTCCAGCATTGGGCTCGCCTCCAGAGGTGCTGGTGCTGCCATTGTTGTGATTATTTGCGGTGGTGGTGTGGGTGGAGTTATTGGAGAGGGTGGAGGTGACGCAGCTGGATATGGGCACCACACTGGGCGCCATGGTGCTGACCAAGTCATTCGAGTATCCAAAGTCCAAAGCACTGCTGGTCGTAATACTTGAAGGAGGCGTGGCAGAAGGAATGCTCGATATGGGCAACGCAGCGGGCGTGGCCAGCACAGGTGTCTGCTGATAAAAAGGAGCAAACGATGGCTGATATCCAGGATAACCAGCCGAGCCTAACGACACCACAGGCTGATTCATCAGGGTTTGTCCAATAGTGGCCATGGCCGCAGCCGATGCACATGCTCGACTATGGCTATAGGGCATGTAGCGGTTGCGGTTGTAGCAGGAGGCACTGCCGTTCGCTTGGGCGTACTGGCACATCTCCAGATGGTTGGGACCGCTGTACTTCTGAGGAAGCAGTCCAGGGGGCGGCAGGTAGCTAGGCAGTCCATTAAAATATCGTAAGCCGCCTCCTACTCCACCCCCGACACCGCCTCCAACACTTGGATTGCTGCTGAAGTCAGAGCAGAGAGGAATTGGCGGCAAGCCCGAAGAATAAAGTGGTCCTTGCATTGTGGCATAATAAGCAGCGGATGCAGGGTCAACGCTGCCATCACAAGACCAGCTAGGATGGAGAGACGCAGTGAAAGATTGAAAGACTGAATGATAGGTTGACCAAGAGGATTGACGATTGAAAAAATAGTTCAACTACTATTACTTAGCCTCAACGAGATACTAGACAAATCACTTAGTCTCAGTTTTGAGAATTGACTAACTACTAACTAATCTATTAAGTGACATCAACTAACTGGTATTTACTTAGCTAATACAAGTCAAGGAGCTTTATTCCCACGAATGGGGAAGTACGGAAAATTCACAGATATAAGTAACAAATTAATTATTTATGCGATTATTGGATAAACTAATTATTATTTATGCAGTGGGTTAACCTTGTTCATTCATTCCTTCTTTGCAACTATTAGTGCGAGGAAAGAGCGATATACATCGCTGCAAAGAAGGAGATCAATTTTTATTTTTCTTAAAGTGGTTTAAATACAAAAAATTCCTTTTTTTTTACATTCATATGTAAAATATTCAGTTTAACACAATGTGTACAGCTTCTATCAAAAAGAATTAAATTGTAAAGCATAAATAATTTAAGTAGCAACAAGTTTCTACGAAGTAAATATTGTTAAAATAAATTATTTTGTATAAGCTAAGGTATCTTTAAAAAAATTATAAAAAAAAAACTTAATAATAAGTTTGCCAAAGTTAGGTGGAAGCCTCACTCACCCGAACGATCTATCGGTCATTTCGTGATATTAAGTAGTTTTTTAATCCGTGCCTGTTACTATTCGATGTTACTGCTGGGCTCTTACTGGAATGAAAAATAATTTTTAATTTATAGATTATGTTGTACAATTACAAAGTAATTTTCCTAGTCACATTAAAATAAATCCATAATTTTGGTGGGACTGTGTAGATTATATTGCAATATAAGGAATGTCAATACCGATGTTTCTAAAATGAAAGTTTTGTATATGATTATTTCATCTTTTTTTGTTTTTATTAATTTGCTATAAAGTGCTAATGTGTGGGGTATAGTAACTTTAAGGGAACACTGTGTATAAAGTAGATGTAGTTGGCTTAACTTAATGAAATTATAATTAATATATATATACATATATAATATAAACATATGTATAAATTAATAATAACAACCTATTATATATAACAGTTTGCTATCAGCGAAGTTGTTAACATAAAATAGGTAAAAAAAAATAGGAAAATAGAATAAATAACCGACTAAACACACCCATTGTGTGTGGAAAGAGAAGTGGAAACAAGTGTGAAACAACTTCCAGTAAAATATTTGCTTCGTTTTCCATTGGGCTTTTGTTTAGCACAGTTAACTGTTGATTTACTCTTACAGTTATGTTCACAGTGGGACGAATCTAGTTATTGTTGATTGATTTCGGATTGCAGTCATTTATCATAGAGAAAATATATATATAGCTAGTTTTTTTTTTTAATTGTCACTGTTTATTAAACTCAAGTAAAGAATTATAACCAAATTATTTGTTCATTATTCAATGATGATGATTATTGTAATTTAACAACTTGTGAATGTTGACGATGCATAAAAGAACAATTACTTTGAATCACTGTAACTTAAGAAAATACTCACATGTTCAATTTGGAGTTATATTGCGAAAATTACAATTTTGATCACTAGCAAAACCCAAAGTAAATTTTTCTAATAAATAAGAATTTCGTTTTTCGTAATTTCATCAATTGGATCGGTATAAAGCAAATTTTTTCAACAAAAACAAATAAAATACAGTCCAATTAAGTAAGAAGTGAAAACCGCGTAAATTTAAAAAATATATATTATGTGTATATTTAAAACAAGCTAAACTAAGGCCTCGTGATCCTTTAACTTTTAACGACAGCGAAAAAAACTTTAAGTAAAAAAAAACATTAAGAACAAATAAAATTTTGTGGTTTCAACTGGATTCGGTTGCTGTGCACGTTACTCGAGGACGACTGAGACGCCTGTTACTGAGCAAGCAGCTTTGGCGCCAAGACTGGCTGACATCGCGTGAGTAGACTGGAAGTGTTACGATAGGGTTGTCAGGGGGCGTAACAGTGCGTGACCTTCCAGCGCTCCAGTTGAGAGTGGCAAAATTTTGGAGGATGCTGCCTGTTACTTTTTCGTTGTTGCTTCTCTTTACAATGCTCGTGACGTCGAACATTGTACGTATGTATGTATTTAAGCATTTACATATATTTGTACTTGAGTGGGTATTTAAAAAGCACTCAGTAGTTTCTCATGCGGAAGTACTTTTACGCTTTGTGGCTTCCACCGTTCTGTTCTTTGTATTCTTTCGGTGCTGACAGATCCAATCTGGGATCAGATCAGATCACAGATCACAAGTCTCAATTCACGGCAAGCGCATTGCAATCCCTTCACTTTCCTGCCCATTTGCGTCATTTCAGCTCGGTTCAACACTGTTCTGTATAATTTTTAATTACATGTTACTCGCATCCATCATGCCACTTTCGATATGGCTTAATTGTGGGTTGCGTTCGGAACTTGAGCTACTGGATTACAATGTTTAAGCTCGTAACAAAACGTGTTTAAACCCTATTTATTTGTTAACATGCGGGCGAGACATTTATATATTATATGCTATATTCCAACTGTACTATATAAATATGAGTACAATTGTTCAGTATTTCAAATTAATAAGTCATTTAAATACGTGTTAATGAACCATTTAACAGATAGTTAAGATTTGTAATAAGTACAAAACAATGTATTAACAGAAAATGAAAAATTGCCGATAAAGCTGGAAAAAAGGCGCGGCTAAAGTCAAGTTTTACAAAACTAAGATCAGAACTCCGATCTTCCAACACAAAAAGGATAAGTTTATTACTTTACACAGTATTTAGTACTCAAGGAAAAACAGTTAATGCTCCCCTTGTCGTACTTTTTCCCATAAAAACAGACAATCTCTTTGTTTCTTGAATATTTTATTGTTTTAGTTGGAACACTTTATGAATAAAGCAAGTCTTTTTATTTGAGGCGATTTAATTAACGGATTTAGTTCTCGTAATTTTTACAACAAAATCGATTCTGTTTATATATATATAAAGTTTCGTTAAAATAGTAGTGCGTAAAAGAAAATATAAATGATGCTGTTTATTTAACGAGCAATTTATATGTAAAATAGCAAACAAATATTTTAGAATTTTCGGTAATAGATCTTACTTACGTTGTTATCTATAGTTAAAGGTAAAATTTTCAATTTATAAATAGTATTACATGATTAATACAGTCTTAAAGTGCAGTTAAATTACAAATTAGTCCATTTAGATGATGAAAAGGCTTTAGTCATTTTGAAAAAGAGTTAACAATAAACAAGTACGAATTAGTTATAGTCAAAATAAAAAACTATTGAGATTTTTAATATTCATTTTATTATTTCTTTTGAATTTATATATAAACAGTTAAAAAAATAACTTTAAAAAATTCATTTTTGTCGGAGTTACGCATTCTTGAAGTGAGAGGGAAAAAAGCGACGATTACTACTAGTGTGGTTATCAGAAAAGAAAAGTATACAAATTCTTAAATAAAATAAATATCAGTATGGCATAAACTAAAAAAACTAAAAAATCTTTTTTTTTTTCATAAAATTACAGCTTTTAAAAAATTAAGGTATATTTTTCTCTGGGCTTATCTTTAAGGCTTATCAAATTTTTTTTTATATTTAGAAATTAATTTTATGTTGGTTCACGCCACAGAGGTGTGTTTAAAGAATACACATGCGAATTTTAAGTATATCGGCCGATTAGAACTCAAGATATCGTGGAGACGGTATTGAAAAAAGTAGCTTGGAGAAAAACGCATTTATAGTTTTACACCTGCAACGCCACCACAACAGCTGTTACTATAACAACAAATTTGTACTTTTGGGGATATTTTTTTTAATACTTTAGCTATCGAAATATGGAACATTTTTAGATTTTCTTAAACTTCCTACACTAGAATACAGCCTTAAGACATATTTAAATAAACTTATAAAATACTTGAACTACGAAAGTACATCCAAATGTTGTGTTTTACATAGATGTGTAAGTTTGTTTTTATCGGTCTTAAGGGTCGTTGGGCAGATTCTGTGGGCTTCCGCTCTACGCTGGTTTTATCGCTTACGACATTTCAAGAGAGTTTATGTACTGAGGACGTTATACATATTCAAATTTAAACATGTGCGACTTATTTTGATTCAAAAATATATACAACAATTTAGGAAATCGAAATGAAAGTTAAAATTTGTTGCAATTTCAACTTGAAGTTGAAAAAAAAAAAATTGGATATGACAATTAACTAATAAAATACCATCTGTTGCTTACGTTTTCTGTCACACTCCCGCCACTTAGATTCAGGTACAAAAATTTTACAGGGTATTTTGGCAGTCGGTATTTGTAAAAACTTCTTACTTTTGTTTGCCGCTTCGCCTGGAATAGTTAACAGTTCTTGAAATGCTCTGACTTCTCTCTTCAGATCTCCGCTATCACAATTTCCATTGTTTTCGCTTCTTCCCCCCACCCTCTCTGTTCAATATTGCTATTCTTTCTCTTCTTTTTCTCCTACTCCTCCTACTCTTCTTGCCCGACGCAAAGCAGCGTTCATCGACTTATTCAGCTGGATATTTTTATTTTAATTAAACTATTTCGTTGGAATGCTCAGTTAGTCCATTATTCGCTCTCGTTTAGCTCGCCACAGCAAAGGCTCTGACATAGAAGAGTTGCGTGTGTGCCTGTGTAGTGTGTGTGTACATGTGTCTGTTTGTGTGTGTTATAAATAGTAATTGAATTCAACGCGTAATTAGAGTAACTTCAATTGTAATAAATAGTTCAGGGCTCTAGCTAATTGGGCCAACGACTTCAACTATATAGCCACCGGAATGACAAAGAAAAAACCAAATGACAATAAATGTGCAACAAAGCTGATTACCGACAACACCAACATAAATATAACTAAATATACTAAAGCTGACACCATTTGCAGAGACAAACCGAACTCGTGTTACTTTATTGGATGTAAATCAATTCGGTCAATTCAATATGGTATCTTTATTTTGGTACTAAACAGCTGTTCAGTCCAAGTAAATAGGTGCCAAAACTCCAAAGATTTTGTTTTTTTTTCCTTTCTCTGTCTATCTCTCTCCCTGTCTATCTGATTCGCTGAGTGTCTGGCCGTCGGTCCGTCTGAATGTGTTTCTGGTGGCTTAAATTCATGATAAGGCACATGACGTTCCAATTAGATGTTCGAAAAGCTTCTCCCGTTGCCCATTGCAGATTATCAACACATTTACTTCCATTAGCAATTACATACACATACACACACACACATATATACATATACACGCATGTATAACGAAATAAATTGAAAGAAGCGCATATTGTGAAAGATTTCAATTGTTTAATTCATTTGATTACTGTCTGCTTGACAGCTTCATCGGCCGATCTCTTTAAATTTCTTAATTATTTCGTTTAACCGTCTCTAATCTCGATAATTGTTTAAAAAATTCAAAAAGGTTTTATTTTAATAATCTCTAAGTGGCGATTTGTTTATTTTGTGGATTTGGACAGATTCTAAATACAACCAGTTATGTTGGTAATTCAAAAACGTAAGTATTTATTTGTATATTTTGTATATTAATTTAAATTTATGACAATTGCGAACAAATATACAATTTTTAACTCACCAATGCAGACTAGATTTATAGTGTACTTTTATTTTAATAAAAACATGCAAAGGAAAAGTTTTTACCAGTTTTTCAAACGATTCTAATGTGCTGTAATTAAAAAATTTCCGTAAAAAGAAGCTGATTACTAAAATTTCGCATAATTCTTAAATTAAAGTTTTGGTTAAACTGCTATTAGATTTTTCTTTATTATTTAACAATTTAAAAAAATACTGCTGTACAGGAAGTAAAAGTTGTTTTCTTCCTCATTAACAAATAGACTCAATTAATTATATATATGTTCAGCTGCTCTTCGATATTGTTATCAGTTCATTCATCTGAATGCAATCACAAATTTATTATCAGGTCACTCATTTCATCAATCTTAAAATTCGCTATCTCAGCTATTGCAATCAACCCAGGTGATCCCAAAAAATTAAAAACAAATACAATATACAAAACTGTCACCAAAAATAAATGAGTACTTTGGCGTAAATTAAACACAATAATCTTAATTTGTTACCGTTACCGAGTCACGTATTCCATACGCTTAATTAATTGGGCTATATATTTGATCATCTAAATAATTTTACCGGGGAAATGGTATTATTTAGAAACAATTTCTAATGTCCACATTGATAACTGATCTATGCAAAGATTTGTAAGGTAAAACAAACGGTTAAGTAATAACGATGAATTAATAAAATAATTAACAATGCTATTATTTGGTTTTTTGATTAAAAAGGTGATAAATAAGCGTTAAAAGTGGACTTTAGAGTCAATTAAAAGTAAACGTTAATTTTTACATCAAATTGTAAAAAGGGATTTTTAACAATCACATAAAGGAAACTACATTTTAATAAAATATAAAAATTGATTTTTATAATCACACTTGCAATACTTTTGCGGCGATAAAGTTATTTTATAAATTAATATAGATAAAAAAATTAGGCACCAATTAAGGAATTTAAATAGACTAACAAGTACCAATTAAGCAAGACTTTTGTTAATGTCTTCATTATGTTAGTTTTCATTTTTATCAATTAATTGTATACTTAAATAATATATTTGGATTAGTTATCGGGGTTTAATTGCTTGTAAACTACATGTGGAGCTGTGAATATTTTTGATTATAGCCATAATTGGTTAAATATGTATTAAACTTGATCTTGAACTTGGACTTGAGCTGGAGCATGACTAGGGGTGTGTCAAAAACACAAATAAGCGTTAATAATAACACCCCGAAAGGCAATTGCCACACAAGTTCACAGTTAAATGTTTCGAGTTTCAAGTTTTGACTACATCGATGATAAAAAGTGTTACAAGGTTATTTTGCTTCACTGTTCGCCTGGCATTGTATTGAACACTGTATCTCTTCAGTCCAAGTTCCATTTCGGCCTTATGTCCACTTAAATATCCATGTAAATAAATAAAATATTTATTTATACAAATTTATATTTATAAAATATTTATTTTTTGTTATCTTTTTAATTTAGTCTTTTGACTTTTGATGACCAGCTCTAATTATATTATGGATGCTGTAACTATCTGATAAAAAGAGTAGAAGCTCAATAAAGTGTTTCCAAATCGATCATTATTTAAAAACAAGTAAGAAAGGCTACAGTCGAGCGACTAAAA
The DNA here is from genome assembly GCA_018151165.1 of Drosophila arawakana. Classification (NCBI taxonomy): domain Eukaryota; kingdom Metazoa; phylum Arthropoda; class Insecta; order Diptera; family Drosophilidae; genus Drosophila; species Drosophila arawakana. The sequence goes on along the minus strand of JAECWX010000120.1, from coordinate 227,809 downwards.
AGACCCCGTGCTCCTTCTACTGCAAAATTTTCCCTACAAATGTGCAATTTTCGACCGATTTGTCCTTTGGGAGCTATGGGAGGATAGTTATAATCAAAAATCAAAAATGAACTTGTTCTTCCTACATTAAAACAGACTTTTATCCAAGATGTGGTGTTTCTATCTCCTATAGTCTGTGAGATCCAGGTTTTAATACGGACAGGCAGACATTGCTATATCGATCTATAATCGCCACTTTCTGCCTGTTATGCACACTTCGCTGACTAACAAAACGTACTCTCTTTGAATAAAACTCTGTATGCCACAAAACAACCAACTCAAATTCCTGACAGAAATAACAATTTTTAATCCATAACATCTGAAATGACTCCAAAGGCTTGTTACGCATCAGCTGAAGAAATTAAAGCATTCACATGGAGGGTATAAAAACTAGAATTCTGTGCGGTTTCCCGATTCTGATTATTCGGACTCTGATTCACATACCGAAAAGAATTCGCGAACCGTTCATGTTTTTGTGCCAATTCATGATTAGCTGCGGAATTCAGATTTAAAAGGGAACAACAAAAACGTAGACATAAAAAAAGTGCGACGTTTATTAAAATGTATTTTCGGTATTGTTGCCAAGACACTGGTTTTATCAAGAGGATGTGGGCTGAGAGCGGGGAAGCTGAAGAAAATCTGTGCAAATAAATTAACTGCTTAATTCTACAGTACTACAGTAATACAATCACTGTACACTTGTCGTAAGCTGCAAATGATCTTTGGACTTCGTCATAGAGTGTGAGGGAGAGACAAAGAGAGAGAGAGAGAGTGGGAGAGACAGGTCAAGACTTCTATTATTATTTTAAAATTATATGAATGAAATACTCTACTTATGATTATTTATCTTTAAAGCTACAAATGTTTTCGTATTTTCGGACTTATTCGAATTAAATATACTAAATTGCTCAAATCGAGAACATCTGAATTCAAGTTACCGATTGCCTAATATTTATATCGTTCGCAAAATTGTAATAAAACTCTCCAGATTGATGCAGTAGTTGATCTGCTTCCCAAAGAATATATTTCCCCAATTTGTTACAGACCAAGTAACAAGACACTTAGTTTATAGGTTCTAATGCCCACTGACTTTCAATATTTCATTTTATTTAAGAATCATTACACCAGATACACCGCATAGTATAACTACATGTAGACACTTGTTCACATCGAGAAATCGCTGAGTCAAAATAGCACTTGTTGACGGTTTTAAGAAGCCCGACCAAAGTTCGGTCCTACAAAAATAAATCTGTAGATTCATTAATATATTTATAAATACTACAAACATTTAAACAAGTTTTTGGCGCGAATGTTGTGAAATTGAATTTTGTAATTTGTTATTGTTGCTCAATTATAATTATGAGTGGTGTTTAATATGCATAAATAAATTTTATTTATTTCTTTCTGTCTTTTGTCGTTTTTTTTAGTTTTGATTTTTGTTAGTATTAAGTCTCATGTGTGTCTTGAGCTTATGTTCTTTCTTTCACACCACCATGACTCGACAGATTTGTAGGCGATGACTGTAAGCTGATCTCTGGTTTAACAATAAAATTAAAATACAATTGCAAACAGGAATGGACATGTGTTTAACATCAAAACGAAGGTTGAAGTCAGCTTGACAAATTGCCCATATCTAACAGGATACAAGTAATAAATCTATTTATCTACAGTAGAGCAAATGTATCTATGTATCTCTACTTCTCCGCCTTTGTAACTTTACGTCACTCGCAAGCTGCACTTTGACTAGTCAGAAAACCGGAACATAAGAATTCAACTTGGATAAAAATCACCGGCTAAAGGCAATATCGTAGCATTTTTAATTACCAGATTGCACTTGAAGGAGAATTTCAGAATAGACACTAAAACTGAAATGTATAATTAATTGCATTCACACAGATAAACACACAAACAAACACGGAATCTGATATTAATATGTGGCTCAGTTCAAAATTGATTATGAGTGATTGTTTGATCGTTATTAGAAGCACGTGCGACTCTTAAGTTACAGGTTTAAATGGGCCTGTATCGGGTGTGTATATGTTAATAGAATTTAAAGAAATATATTCTTAATAGGTATAATCAATTGTATGTTTAAAGCTATCAAAATCTTATATAAATAAGCCATGTTTATGGCAATGTTCGAAGTTCATCGATTTTTATTGGAATACCAGTTAAATGAAATCTCTATCTTTTCAAAGGGTTAGCTGGCAGGCTCACAAACAAGTTCTGTAATAAGAATAAAGTACCACATTCAATATGAGACGAATAGACGTGATGACTTCATTGAAGCAATGAATCAGCAATGCATTTGGAACAAGGTCTGTTCTTGGAGAAATTTATTGGTTGTCATATATTTTTAACAGTTCTACAGAATAACCCAGAATCGTACGAAACGATGTATTTAACATACCCGTTAGTCGTCAGATAAAATAGTGTACTACAATCATTAGGCAGGGAGAAGGAGGCGTGGTTAATAAATTCTTGATCAGCATTAAAAGTCGAGACGACATAGCCATATCCATCTGCATGATCAAAAGAATCTCATAGACTATACGATAAACCTAATAGACCCCTCCACTCTTTTTAAGATTACGGGGTCTAAGAAATAGGTGAAAATATCATGTTTGAGTCTAGACAAATGTTTTGTGCTATCTGAAATTTACATAGGGAATACTGAATATATCATTCATTCTTGTTTTTTTTTTTTACAAAATCGTTTAAAAAGAATTTAAATACGAAATGTCTTTACATAGAACTAGTTTTTATTTCGACTGTTATTCAAATTTGATAAATGTAATTATTTTCAAAAAAAAAAAAAAAAAAATGGTTTTTGATTGTTTAACACACAAATGCGAAAAAAATTAATAAAACAATCCAATGACTGGAATTTAAGCATTCAACCCCACTAAATTGAAGATATTTCCACAAATTCAACTTATTCCGACATCCAAAAATAATTTATTAATTTTAAATAAATAAATAATATATATCCCTTGTAAATGATTATTGAAAATTGTTGTTCGGGTGTGTACTAATTTTAGTTTTAATTTGTTGTACTTTAACCCAAATTAGTTGTGATTGCTTCATTGGCACTTGCTTCTCTAATGTTTTGTGTTTCAATTGTTTTGTTTTTATTTTTATTTCGTATTTTATGAGTTTCGTGTCCCCATTTAAATTGCACTTGTCTTGCTTAACACTTTCAAATGAACATCTGAACTTTTGTATAATAACGTGCCCAAATCAAATGGTAATTTTTGTGAACTAAACTGATGGCAACTATTGATTGAATGGCAAAGTCTTCATTCAAATCAATTAAACATGAGCAGAAATTTGCGAGCCCGAAATAAATTTCGGCGTAAAAGTTCGATTCAATCCATTATTTCTGGGGCGCGATGATGACTGATCAGGCAGTGATGACGATAATGGTATTGGTAATGATAATGATAATGACAACGGTAATGACACGATAATCACTTGTGACCCAACCTGAACTCTATCTGATGATGCAGTCGCATCCGCAGTTGCTGTTGCAATTTCAATTTCAACTTGTGCTGGTAAACGTGGATAACGTAATTGATAATTAATCAAACTGATATAAAACCAGCTAACCTGTGATTATAAAGTGCGAATTAGCCAGCAAAGTGAGCAAATTATACTTCCCCAGAATTAAGGGGACAGATACGTTACAAGTTGGGCCAATTAACAATCTGAGATCTGAGAACTAGGAATTGAAAACAGCGATCTTCGAACTGCCAACTGCCAACTGCGAACTGCGAAACGGGAACTGGGGATCTCTGATCTCAAATTAGCTGCTGGCATACCACCAAAACAATTAACGCCAACTCATATCAATAACACAATTCACTGCATTAAATATATCTGTTTGGCTCTAACAACAATTTTTGCGTCAATGAATTGTTAGCAACTTGGTCAAGTCGTTGAGTAAGTTTAATACAAACCAGTGAGAAAGGCTTCGAACTGACTGCTAAATACCTCCTTTTCATAATAGTATGCTTTTTAGACCCCGTACTCTAATAAAGAGTAGAGGGGTCCATTAGGTTTGTCAGAAGTGAAATGTGCGTAACAGGCAGAAGGAGCCGTGGCCTCATTAAGTATATATATTCTTGATCTACATGTCTATATGTGTCAAATTTGGAATGAAAGTCAGTTTACACAGAACAAGTTTATTTCAAATTGTTGAACCTACCGCACCCGCAAATTGTATAAAGTTATTTTAAAATCACCATAACTTGGAAATTACTAGAGCTATCGTGACCGTTCGACCGTCCACATAGTGTGGTACTATTAAAACTATTCTCACTAAGTTTGATCCGAATCGGACAACAATAATCTATTGCTCCTATAGGCCAAATCATTCGAAAACTACTTATTTGTATAATAAAATGCGGACTAGAGGGAGTACGTGGTCTTTTACAGTCGGCGTGCTCGACTAAGAAAGGCTCTTACTTGTTTTTAAATAAATCACAAATTTCGACTGATTTGGCCTTTAGCATCTTCTTGCTTTAACTGTTTGATCAGAACAATACTTGGTGTGGGTTGTACGTCAATACACATATTGTTTGAGTTTGATTGAGATCACACAATTAACACAAATCACCAAGTTTCAATCGCTTGGTCTTTGGAGGTAACCGGACCAAACTTGGTAAGGATAATTATATAAGCACTATAAACAAAGTGTGTGTATTTCGTCGCGATTACTCAAGTAGTTTCCCAATTATGGTCATTGAAGATAACTAATAGCTACGACTCTGCATTTACAGAGTAGTTCGCAGTCGAGCACACACAGGCAAAACTCACGCGTGACACCCACAAAACATTTTGTTAATTTATTGATAGCTTTGTGTAGTGTGGTGTTTCAGGCTTGATGTCTGCGACGTCTAAGACCGAGTTCAGTAGCCTTTGAGCAAGGTCAGTTGACTAGAGTCATTAGACAATGGGAGTGAATTGACATCTCTTTTGGGACGGATTAACGAACTTGGCTTGTTGCTTGTTGCTATTGTTGATTGGCTGAATATTTTGTAGACTTTAAGATTTGTAGTCTAACGGCTAATGATTTGTCAATCCGGAAATTGTTATACTCGCTCTCGTTTATTTAAAACAATTGCTAATATTGAAAATGCATTGAAATCCATTCAATATTCATGATACTGTAATAGTATTTTAATTGAAGATTGCAATTTAAAACGTCACATTCAATGACACAATTTAATGTGCTGTGCTACAAAAGTACCGATTACATTTACAGTTTCCTTACTTAGCTGACAATTGATAAAGTACTTCATAAACAAATCTTCTTGTAAACATTATTTTATTCGGAAGTCAAGAGTAGCTATGTGTAGATTTTATTAATTTTGGTAATTTTTATATATTTGATAAAAAAAAACACACTCTGCCCTTGCCCTTTCATGAACTTCGGACCAAGACACTAACTTAACGATTTCTAATTACTTATAATTAATACACAGTTGCTGTCAATTTGAGCAGTTATAGGTTTATTTCATTGTCGAAGCTTGAGGCTGTAATTAGTTAACCATTCTGCCTAAGTCTTATTTCAATTATCATAGTATAAAATATTTATTTGCTTCTAAGAATTAATGACTATAATTATAATTAATATAACTAAATTCGAACATAATTAAAGTAGGCTTGGAGCTTTTCTTCATCTTAAATGGGCATTTAAATTCTGTTAAGAACTTCGATGAAAAAACAATTAGAGAAACCTTAAGAAACTGAATTTATACACACCTATATATCACCTATTTATTTAAGGCATGAAAATTGTATGTATGACAAAAACTTACCTAAGGTATAAGCAGAGCTTCTTTCAGTAAAATACTTTTAGTAATTATACTTAATTCACATAATGACTGCATTTATTACTATTGAATTGAGTATTGATCAAAGCAGGAAGCTTCGCTTTTATCAACTGATCAACTGATAATTGATTAGCAAACTCTCAATCACTGTCGGGCCCCTCAAAAATCAAAAACAGTTTTGCAAACACGCTTCTCCACTTGTCGCTTAAATACTAAAAAGACTCTCACTAGAAATGGGCGGGATTACTTAAAATTATTTTTATTAATACTTAACTATTAATTCAGCATATGCGAATCTTTCGAGAAATTTCTAAATATCAAAACATACACATTTTAAAGTTTTAACAAACTAAAAAATAAAAAAACAAAAAAAAAAAACAAAACAAAAACAAAATAACAAAACGTCTTTCATGCTTGCATGCAAAATTGAAGGTGATTGTGTTTTTTATTGATTTGATTGTTTTGTATCAGTATCAAGACAATAATTTGTCGGCTCTCATCTAATACGTAGAACGTACAAATAAAAACAACAATTAGAAGCCGTAAACTTGATTAGAATTGCGTATTTACTCTGGCTGGGAGCCAGTCAGCTCTTGTTATTCCAATCCATGTAAATTCTCAAAATTTCCATGATTTTTGACTTGCTCCACGCGACGAATGAGTAATGTTCGGAACAGCACTAAGGTAGCCGAATTTGCGATCAAATGGCTAGTGGTATTTCCCCAAGACGCGATGCGTCGTTTCGAATGGCAAACTGGTTTTTAGCCATTATTTTTGGCCAACTACTAAGCCTGGCTAAGAGTGCAAACCCCAAGTGAGCAAACAGAAGTAGAAGAAAGAGAAGACAAAGAGAAGACCGGCTCAAAACAAAGAAACAGCTGAGCGTGTCTAAGCACAACATAACACATCACGTAACGTAACGTAGCGTAGCGTAGCGCATCGTAGCAAGCGAGAGCAAACCCTAGACAGAGCGAGAGCGAGTGCGAGAGAGAGACTTGGCGGACAGGTAAATGATCGGGTACTAAGCGCGTACTGTGAAAATTGAAAGCCGTAACTTTACCTGGTGCGACTGTCACACGTCCGGGTTTTCATTCATAAGCGAGCAACGCAAGCGAACGGACGCAAAACGCGCTTGGTCCAACTACAAGCTAAACAGATACTAAGAAAGATAGATACTAAGATAAAAAGAAAGATACAAATACAAATACAGATACAGAAACAGATAGAAATACTGATTAAAGAGACACAGTTATTGATGAACTCGTGAATATACTCCATGTGCACATACAGATACATGTATGTAGTGTTCACTGATCTTCAAGGAGCTGCCGCAGCGAAAGCATAAAAAACGTTTTCAAGTGCCGCAGATACATTCGAATCGAGTTAAAGCAAGTGCATTTGCAGTGATTAGATAACTGAAAGATACAATTTGTAACTGAGAGATACAAATGCAACTATGAAGGACTTTGGCAAAATGTTTACGCGTCGCTACAATGCCGTTTGTGTTAGCGATGAGGAAGCTGCCAATGAGCCGGACCAAACAAATCCGACCCACTTCGTAGGCGATGCATCAGTCACCACTAGCTCCGCCATGTCCTTGCCAGAGACCGATCCTGTCACTAACTCTGCCGCTTTGGCGGCTCTGGAGCGCATCCAACGTCGTAAAAGCCTTAAGGCAAACCGTTCCATGAAGCCAATGGGAATATTGGACACCTTCTTCAACGAACAGAGTCACGGCAAACGCAGTGCTCGCCTTCCCACACGTAAGTGCCTAAACGAGGACTGAAAAGAGACTTAAAAAAGCTTGAAGCTATTATCAGCTTAAGGTATCAAGTACCATGTACCAAGTGCAAGTGAATTTGTGTTCGGGTGTTCGAGTGCTTCTCGAAAATTCGGCATAAAATTAAAATTTAAATTAAAAAAATTAATTCATTAATCATTGGTCAATTATGGCCCAAAACACATTCAAAAAAGACAAAAAACGCAGCTTCATTTTGCTTTGCTTTGCATTAATTATACAAATTTTGATTTTGCTGTGTGTGTTTCGGTGTGTTTTGTTGTATGTGTGCGTTTTGCCGCGTTTAAAAGACTCTAAAAAATGCGACACGGAACAAACATTGTCACTGCTTAGCATAGCACTTTATGTTGTGTTGTTGTTTTATATTTGTATTATCTATTTATTATTTATTTCATTGGTCATTGATTAGCCAACTCTTTGACATTGACACAGTTTGGTTAAAGCCTCTACCTCTACCGATCTTCTCGATCTCGAACAAATCGAAACCAGACATTAATGCCTCAAATGGAAGTAAATGTTCCTGTTTACCCTGAACTTGAATATATATCCGCTAACAAAAAGCGTTCAATTCAACTTCAATTTTGGCATTTTCCTCAACATTTTTTTTTTTTTGAGAATTGCACTTCCCGGCGTACTCGTCGAATGTAGAGACTTTCGATTATGACTATGTAGCTCAGATCTGTAGCTGTGACCTCTGTGTTTAGTTGTTGCATTACCTTCATTAACACCCCGATCGAGCCATATATACATACACATATGTAAACATACAAAAAATAGACAAAATGTGCTGAAATACCACAAAAACTGGCGAGCGCTTCTTTCAAAATTTCAGAAGTCAAGAACAACACGAATTTCGCACTTTTTTCAGTGCGTTTGTTTACACAGTAAATTAAACGAAAAGAGAACTGATAAAACCCCAGAAATATCATAAACTATGAATAAAATCTATGGGGAAAAATAAACTCATATTGTTGGCGAAGACATAAATAATATTAAATAAATAAATATAAAAAAAAATATAAATAATAATCGAACGCAATTAGTTGATTTTTTTTCGATCATTTACTTCCTTATGATCAACAATTATTAATAATATTTTGGACAATAAACCAAATATAATAAATGAAAAATATAATATAACACAAATAAACAATAAATACAAATTGTTTTTGGATATGTGAGCATGAGATAAAAGTTTAAAGATCTATTGAGAGGAAGGATCGCGGTTTAATGATTTTGCATATATAATTTTGTGACAAATTAATTTTTTTAATCGGGTGTCTATTTATTATTGTTTTTTATATAAAATTTAATTTTTTAAAATTAACTAAAGTGAGAAGAAATGAATGAAAACGAGTTGTTTAACTCATCTGTTTAGCACTGATTGAGCATTAAGGGGTAAAAGTGCCATTTTAAATGGCTTATAATTACTGTGTAAATAAAATAGTCTTATTTAATTTCTAATTAGAGCTGAATAAAGTGTTTAAAGTTCAAACAGTGTGAATATTTAATATCTCGCAATGTTAGGAGAAGTGACTTATGATCTTGTCATAAATCAATACGAACAATAAAATAGAAAATAATTTAAAATTCAAAGCATTTTTAAAGCCAAATAAATGTGCACACGTGCGCCCAATAAAGTTTCTGTGAATAATTAACATAAATATGTCCGAACCCGAAACCTAACTTATGATATATTTTTAGCTTTCTGCAATATAAATTATTGGCCAAAAAATCGGTAATTAGAATGATTACTTCGAACGAGAATACTTGGAATACTTATGTGTTTGTGTTTGTGTGTGTGTATGTAGTTTTTAAGAAATTTTAAATTTATTTTTTTGTCAACGCTAAACTGGCAAAACCAGGCGGGTTTCTTTCTCATTGTCAAAAGAATTAGCAAATCGATTGTTGCACAGTTATTGATTTGAAGACTCAGAAGAGATGTCGTCTTGAAAGCTTAACTGAACAAGTTTCGCACTCTGATCGAATTAATTGATCCCAGAAGTGGCCAAAAGCATCAACAACAAGAACAACAAATACAAATACTAAAACAATAATAAATATTCACACCGAATATAAATAATTACAATAAAAGTGCCTGTTCATGGGCAAACAGGATTGCGATCGTTTATATATATATTTTTTTGTATTTTTAGTTTCTCGCATGTTGATTTTTGTTGGTAGTTTCTTTTTTGGCTTTTATTTGCAATAATTATTTATGCAAAAAAGCGGTTCATCGTTGCTGATAATAAAGAGAAGGCAAAACCACCGTCATACCACACAAGAATTTGCTGTTTGTTGTTTGCTGCTTGATATTTGGTATTAAATTCGCACTGCCGCATCATCAGTTCGATCAGAAAATGTATGCTTATTTTATTAATCTTTAAGAATGTGTATAATTAAAGCTGTCTATCTCCATCTGAAAGGCTTGCTTTTGTAATCCATTCGAGCCAGTCGAGTTTAAGTGCTAAAACAAGTTTGAGGCATCTGCATTTGTACTAAGTAGTAAAATGATCTCGACAAATCATCAAATACCAACTCGCGATTCAACTTAATAGACAGAAGTAATCGGTAATCAGTTGCCGGTTATCGTCTGTCGGTTATCGTAATTTTGTAGTGCTCAGTTCTCAAACAACAGACAGAAGACGAATTTTGTAATCCCATCCACAATTTACTTTGCTAATCCCACTTGAATGTTTTAATGCCCAGATTGAGTCTTGCCACATAAAACACGAATCCCAGACAAAGTGGGCGTCAGCTTTTTCCACTCACTGTAATTTTCTTTTGTAGGCAATATTTGCAAAATAATAATAATAATAAAACAACTGCAAATAAAACTCATTAAAAATGCTTGCTTGCAGTTATTGCCCAGTTGCCGTTGCAGTTGCAGTTGTTACTGCAGTTGGCACGTTGCCAACATGTTGCTGCAACTTATCTGCAGAAATATCGCAATCATCTCATACTATAATTACTCAGCCTGTCGTCAAGACGTCGTTTAATCAATTCGCCACAGCTTTGTTGACACTTGTCAGCCAAATTCAAGTGGTACAAATAGAAGCTCTTTGCTTTTAGGTAATTCCCCTGTCAGAGGCAGACTCAGAGTCAGAGTAGGGCAGATGCAAAGCGGAAGCGTAAGCGGGGACTCTAGACTCATTCGAAAGTTGCTAAGTCATTGAGAGAAAATAAATATCGCTTAATGTCACCTTAGATACTACAATGATTCATTCAATCCAACAGCTGTTTTTTGATCTAGAGGTTTGGTTTTGTCCATTCAAAAAGGGGTCAATTAATACTTATAAAACCTAGCTTGGAGTTTCCTATGAGGGTGAATAATGAGCCCCTTAGGAAGAAAGTCGATATTTGTTTATCTGGTCACCCTCTAAACAATTGTAATATTTTTTAGTTCTGCTAAATTGAACATTTTATAATACACTCGACTTTGGTCAGTCACCCCTTGATGTTGACTGCGGCGAAGACTTAAGCCTCAGTCTATGTGACGTCATGAGACCCACTACAACCAATAGAGATCAGGTTCTCTGTGCTGACACAGCAATTGTTGTCATGATTGTAAATCAATATTCTGTTCAACGCAACTGATGATTAAATCAATTTAAAATTAAAATCAAAATTAACATCAATGGAACGAACTTGCCCTACAGGCTAATCGGGTAAACGACTAATCGACTAAACGACGATATACAATCTTAATTGAAGATCTAAATAAACGTTGTTGCTAAACAAAAAAAAAAGGTTCAACTGCGACTTTGAGCTTTGATTAGAGCCCCGCCCCCATTATAGTTTGTTTTTATTTTTTTTTTACCGGATTATCAAAATGACGCAACAATTGTTGCTGTTTCAAACAATTTTCAAGAATCTTGTTTACATTCTTGCTTGTTTGGTTTTGTTTTGTTTAATGAATACATTTTTGAAAGCGTAATTATTTTTGATATATAAACGAAAGACTTAAGACACAAACTTGACAGCTGTTGACAATATTGTTGTATTTGTTGTTACTGTATCGATAGAATTCGATGCTTATGTTGTCGTTGTTGTCGTTTTTGTTGTTGTTGTACGCGTGTACGCGTGTGTTGCGTGCTCCAACTGCGAATTAGTGGCGCATTCCCACGAATTCTTCGCCAATTCACAGTGGGTGGCAAGCGCAGCACTCGAACGTGCCATACATAATCGAATTGAGTCAATTCGATTGAATCGAATAATTTCGGATAAAATTAGATATTTATTTTTTGGCAAGCAAACAAAACAATTAAACTTTTGCATTTGAAATTTGAAATCTCAATTCTGAAAACACAGTTGAAGAACAACAATCAACATTTCATACATTTAAGTATAGACAAACGGTCTTTGTTCATAACTTTGTCGTTTGCACCTAGCCACTAAATTTAAAAACCTGCAGTGCATACAAAACGATTGATTAAAACCAATCAAAAAACACACACTTTAAATTAGAAGACAGCTCGAATTCTCCATACCCTACCCAGTTAACATTCTCAAGAAGTTCAACAATTTCAACTATTTTTAGACAGTTTTCGCAACATTTTCTGGTCCGAAATTAGCTCGACGAATTTCTTAGTTGCTATTAAGTTCGACTAATTAGAATATTATAAAAGATTCTCCATATTAAATGTAAATTCTCGTATACCTTTAGGAAGGGTAGCCAAAGCAATTAATATTTGCCTGAGCTTGAAACGAAAGTAGCCGAGGGTACCTGGGACCCTTGACAATCCAGCGACTGTTAGTGTGGCTTTGACTTTACAACGATCACATCAGAAGACTTACCAAGTTAGCCAAGTTAGCGAGAAAGTTAAGCCGAGAACAGAGCCGGGAACTTCTACCATGACGGTGGTGCGTCGCCGTGTGCGGCGTCAGTCCTTAAAGGACTTTCTCGGAGCACTCTACTCGCATCGTCGGTTCTCGCTGGAGAAGCTGCGCCACTTACAGCAGCTGCAAGATCGTCGCCAAGTGATGTGTAAGCCAATATCTGTTAAAATCCGCACTCAGCTGCGAATGTTTGCACATATGTACGGTTTTATAGCTCACGTTTCTATAAATACGCGTCGTGGTCATTAAAAAAGTAGAAGAGTGCCATAAAGATTGCAGTCTTCAGGAATTCCAATCAAGTGATGCTGCTCAGGGTAGCTGCTTTTGAAAGGGAAAGGAAAAGCCTCTTCAAACTGGTTACACAACAGGCAACCGACCGACAGACAAAGAACAGGGGACAGAAGACAGAAGACACAAAGAACAAGTTCAATGTCAGCAAATGTGAGACTGACAAAATCACGAGACTGTAAAAGTGTAAAAGTGGCAACAAGAATACGTGAAACAAGGCCGATACGAATTCGATATGCTCTATGTGGCTAAATCCTACGTTTAAAATCTTAAATCGTTAAGCTCAAGATCAAGATCAAGATCAGAGCTAACAACTAACGGATTGCGTGAAGTGTAATGATCACATTGAAGTGTGTGTGTATGTGTATACTGAATCGAGATTTGTTTTACATACATGTATTTGTACACTTGTTTACACATGTACAATTGCCTATATGCTTATTTGCTTGTTTGCTGTTTGATGCCAGTTAATTACTATTCAAAATGCGGCGAGTTAACGAGTGTAGTTAAATGCTGAAATGCAGTTTTTCGATTCTGAATATAAGTACTAATCTATGAATTGTACTCCAATGTCTGAACTCCATACTTACCAAGGGAAACACATTTTGCGATACGATAAATAATAATAATAAGCTGCAGGGTATTCAAGCAGTGGCTTAATTCAGTTGCAATATTCCAATCCTTCCAATATTTTCTTTTTTTCTGTCCATTTGTCTATTCCATTTGAATCATGTTCTTGAAACCAGTTTGGTTTGGTTTTGGATTCCCACTTCATCTTCTGCCTCCTCACGTTTCCCGCATTTTATGGGAGTGTAGGGGGCTTTGGTGCACGTGTCGGTGCCACGCATTGCTACACTGCAATTCACATTAGACAAGTTCTTGACCACAGGCCAACAACAGCAACGAGAAAAACAAGTCGACAGAGTAGACAAGACTCATAATTGATTGAGATGCCGCAGCGTTAACAATTTTCCTGGTCTTATGAAGATATTTAAAATCTAGCATACATGGCTAGAAGCCCTCAAATTGATGACGGACTGTGACACCACCATGACATACATTGGCAACAATCGTAAACTTCAAGTTATACTCACTGTGTGCATACTACAGTACAAGTACTTAATCTACTCACTTATTGCTCTCCTCTGGCTTCCTCAATGTCAGTGAGCTGTTAATCTCTGCCTCCATTTGTAAGCTCACCTGTTATCCTCTTTAAAAAGTTATGCATCCACAATGACTTATTTTATGTATAGGCTAACGTTAAAGCTACATTGAAAGAAAACAAGAAACAAAGTACAGTCGGGCACTCCAGTCAGTGGGATACCCTTCGAGAGAATTAGAATTATTTCTTAGAAATCTCTTAAAAGATCTATTGATAATATTTTGCAGGAACAAATAACTATAAATGATCAACTATTTAACTATTCAACTATTCAATTATTTATTATCATTATAAAATCATCAATAAAAATCGTCTAAAAGAAATGTTAACAACTGGTAACTGGAAAGTTAAATCAAAACAAACGGCAACCGATCAATATCGATTCTGCCTCTGCCTCGATTGCACATACTAAGAAAAAAATAATAATAATAAAAATTTTAATCGATTTAAAAGATTAAACAAACTTGATCAAGCTTGATCTACCGGTACATTAGAGTGGTCTATGTTACCAGCTTTTACCATCTATGAAGTCTCAGCGTTAATACATACAGACGGACAGGCTTGTTTCAACATACGCAGTATACCCTTACAGGGTATACAAAATTGTTTTAAAATTAAATCAATAAATATTTGCTTAACCAAAGATTTTCGTGTACGAATTTAATAAATCAATACATTCAATACTTATTTCAATAATATTCGGAACAACGCTGGATTCGTTTAAGATTATTTCTATCTGACAACAGTGTATTTTTTGTTTGTTTGGTATTTGTCCAGATTTCATCTAGTCCTCAAGACTGAACTTACAAGTCAAAGACCACAACGCTTACAAATACTATACCCCACATGATTTTTCGAGGGTATACTGTCCGAGAACTTCTCCACGTTTTACCCAGTTCTCAGGGCTTTAACACACTCACGGCCTCATTCCAAGCCACGTGATAGTGTTTCCAATTCTCCACACAAGGGCTACATCGAAGAAAACAATGAAATCGAAACAAAAAAGGAACAAATTCTGATCTAAAGTCCAAGAAATATAAAAAAAAATTATACTAAAATGCCGATAATGATAAGAATATCATTTTTTTAATATGCAAATTATTGTTGTGGCCGTTGTAGTAGTAGTTGTTGTTGTTGTTGCTGTCTTGTCAATTTTAATTTTCGCGTGTCACACACACAGACACACGCACTCACAGATACAAGCTATTTATGCATAACTAATCGTGGTTTAATTAACTTAATGAGGTTATTTATATGTACTCGATGA
Source organism: Drosophila arawakana (assembly GCA_018151165.1). Lineage (NCBI taxonomy): Eukaryota > Metazoa > Arthropoda > Insecta > Diptera > Drosophilidae > Drosophila > Drosophila arawakana. The sequence goes on along the minus strand of JAECWX010000120.1, from coordinate 212,579 downwards.
TATTTCCACTTATTTTATTATAACTTGTCTTCTTCTTTGTCTTTTACCATTTCGCAGGTGCCTTTTTGTTGCTGGCCATTGGCTTTTTGGCCATAACAACGGCGGTACTGGTTAAAGTGTTTCAACCCTACGACTTGATATTCAAATGGGTAAGTCGAATAAACCGAAACTAAAGCTTATTTTAACTGCCGTCCTTAGCCTTTCGGCTAAATGGTTAAGAAGCTACGTGTTTCGGTGGTCGGAAGGGGAAGGGGACACCCTCCCGAAGCAACGTCGGGGCCTTCGTTATTAACACGTACCGCCCGTACATAGTTTTCAACCACCGACCACGATTCATAAGTGCACTCCGTTTACGGAGCACACTGCAATTTGGGATGTCATTGAGTGATCAATTTGAATACTGAATAAGCCCCAAATCATCTAACATTCTTGCAGAAATTGGTAATGGCCGACAACGGTGAGATCTTTAACCTTTGGGCCCAGCCACCAGTCGATTTGTACATCAAGATCTATTTGTTTAACATTACAAATGCGGAGGCATTCCTCGCGGGGCGTGAGAAGTTACAGGTGGAGCAAGTGGGTCCCTACGTCTACAAGTAAGTCAGATGGAAGCGAAAATTGGTTAACTTCGGATTATCTTCCAAGATCCCATTAACCCCTTTGTGTCTTTGCAGAGAACTGATGACCCACGAGAACATTACATTTAATGACAACAACACAATGTCAACCACGCCCAGCCACCCCCTTGTCTGGCAAGAGCACCTTTCCGAAGGTCACCGGGAGGACGACGAAGTCATCATGCTCAATATAGCCATGTTGGTAAGTACCAATTTTGGTTATAATCGCAGTCAATATGCCCTAAAGAGATAATACGGGATAGAGTAGTTTCCCAACTGGAAAATAGAGAGCTGCCCTTAGAGCCGATAATGATCTGTTTTTTGAACCTTGACTCTCTAACAGATGAAAAGCAAAGTCCTTCAGGTTTTTCCCCATCTTGATCATCTCTAATCATAGTTTTTATGCCTGATAATTCCGTTATTCGCAAACGAACTATACTTAAGAACAACAGTGATTAATATCGCGTGCTGTGAAGCTGACGGAAGAAAATATCTAAAGAGAAACCGACGAGCAAATACACTTTACAACACTACAGAAATAAAAGGAACATAAAATCGAAATCCAACGCAGGGCTTTAGAAGTACTGTATAAATTTGGCTTAACAAATTAATTAATTTAAATTTTGATTAAATTCATTAACAGTAAATTAATTGCTAAATTAATATACTCTTTGGATAGATACTAAGTCTGTGTCTTTTTTCCTATAAAGGGTCTACGAGGTACTAAGCGACGAAATGTAAACAGACACATAGCAGCTATAGCTGTAATAACAATAGCGACAACTTAAACAACATTTAAGCTTGGGTCAATAAACGTAGTGTATTAACAACAAAAAGAGCTGCGAAATACTCAAATTAGCTACAAAAATTGCTTACATAGTATATTTTACTAAGTAGCTGGTAATAAAGTTTCATTTAATGGAACGAGTGCGAGCGGGATACAAAGAGAATATTTGCGAATGTGAGCAAGAGGAAGAACTGCGAAGGGTTGGCGCCAAAAGAAAAATCGAAACCGTTATTTACGACATGCCAGGTTATCCCTCTCGCTCACACACGAAAGTTTCGCTCTGATGATTTCACTTTGTTGTTGTTGTTGCTATACGTCAGCTGCTGTACATATTATTACAATAATAATTGCTGCCGACTGCCGACTGGGGGCGTGTGTTTTTGTTTGTTTTTGTCAGCAATTTATACTGATTAATGACGATATCGCATTTGATATCGTTATGGTAAACAAATCACAGATCAATGCTTCATTCAATCAATGTATGGACAGCACAGATTTCTTTTACGTGTAACTAAGTGTAATTAATTGTTGATTTTATGATGTTTCAATTAAAAGTGTTTTAAATTAGCATTAACTGCAATTAAACTAACTTGCTTAATTTATGCCAAATAACTCAACGAGCACAGCAACAAAATAAATAATTAAATAAAAAAAACAGCAAAAATACCAATTTTCTAGGATAGATGGCTGGACAAGAAGAACTAAAGTTCTATAAAAATAAAATTAAAAATATTCAACACAATTTGATTGAGTTTAGACCGTATCCGGGTACAATATGATAAATAATGCATTGGCCCTACGATAGTAAAAACTAGAGAATGTCAGACTGTCACTTAAGTTTAAGTTAAGTCTAAGGTGGAACTTACCTGCTATACAGGAAGTGTGTAATTATAGAGCACAAAGTGTTTAGTTTATTGACTGTAATGACGCCAATAGGCAGCTGACACTTAATAAAATCTCAAAATAAATTAGTCAGCATCAATTAATTTATTTAATCGTATAGAGAAAAATAAGAATAAGTTCTAAATTAATTTCAAAAACTGGTTAAATTAGAAAAATTTTAAAATAATTCAATATTAACAATTATCCAACACGTATATGGAAAAATTGAGATTTATAGCTGGAATTCTTAAAATAATTATTATTTAATACAAAAAAAAATTTGTTCTTAAATCAAGTGCTTTAATATTACTTCGAATTCTTCCTCTTATGGCTAACAGGTCGTACCTTATTTAAATTAATACTTTTCTCTTTATTTCAGGCCATTTCACATCTCACTGCCAATTCAAATTTGTTCTTTGTACGTCTGCCGCTGCAAGGACTCTTCGCCAGCACAAAGTCGGAACCGATTGTAAGGATGACGGCCAAGGAGTTCATGTTCGGGTTTCCATCGGCTCTAGCCACGTTGGGCAACACCTTCTTACCGAATTGGATATCTTTTGAGAAGGTTGGCCTTATTGATCGCATGTACGACTTCTCAACGGATTTTGAGACGTTCTACACAGGCGTGCCCAATCCTGCGGTGTCTGGCCTATACGACACCTATCGGGGAGAGAAGACACTGCCCCAGTGGGAAGGCGATCACTGCAGCAACATTGAGTACGCTTCCGATGGAACCAAGTTCAAAAGCTTCATTCAGCCCAACGATACTGTTAAGTTTTTCCGCAAGAGCATGTGCAGGCCCATCAATTTGGTGAGTAGAACTGTAGAGGGCTGAATCCGAATTAGCTAATAATTTCAAATTTTATAGTATCGAGTTGGTGAGGAGCGCACATTTGGCAGTCTGAAGGGTTTCAACTATGTGTTCGAGGACAATGCCTTTGATAACGGGGCTATCAACGAAGCCAACAAGTGTTTCTGCCGAAGGGGTAAGTAATATTTGCATTAATGGTTAGCATTTATATCAGTCAATAATTGAGTTAATTACGATACTTGACGGGGAGCAGACTATTAATGTTTATGTGAGTCCCGATCCACATCCACATCCACATTAATTATAGCAACAATTAATGCATAAGTTAATAGTAGTTATGGCCTGGCCAGATCAGCTCAATTAATTGCCCAGCAAAATCACAACAAGTTCAAATTCTTGTTTTTAAACGTCGTCACCAGCAAGTTACTTAATAAATACTAATTTGTGTTTTAAGTTTTTCTTGGGCCAAGGCATTCCATAAAAAATTCCAGTGACGAAATGACGCAGGCGACACTAACTAACTAATTATTTCCAATTTGTAATTTCGATTCAAACGTCTACTCTATGAACTTCGCGTCAGTATCAGAGACACGCAAGCGATTGCTTTAAAATGGGCTTCAGTAGGGACGGAGTAAAAACATGTGTTTCAGAGTCTATAAATTGTGCAACTTTGACCTCTGAAATAATCAGCGGGAAGGGCTACAGTCGGGCAAGACCCCGTACTCATTTTAGTGCACGTTTTTCACACTAATAAGCAGATTTCGACCGATTTGTCCTACGACAGCTATAGGAGATATAGATAGGGAGATAAAGAAGACCGAATACGTTATATGGTTGTCCGATCCGGATCAAACTTGTTGAGGGTACTTAAAATGGTACTATACTGATTACAATAGGTCGGGAAGTTTCCAAGTTATAAGAGGACGCTTCTGACAAACCTAATAGACCCCGGTATTCCTTTAGAGTTCGAGGTCTTAAATCAAACACTTATATTCCTCATACATATACTAACGCCTTATGATGTTTTTCTCTATCTCACATGAATCGTCTTCTGGTCTTCACAGGCGATTGTCAGCCCGTCGGATTGATTGACGTCACAGACTGTTATTACGGCTTCCCCATCTCTCTTAGCTTTCCACACTTTATGAATGGCGATGTTGGCCTTGTGGAGAATGTTACCGGCATGGAGCCGGATCCTGCAAAGCACTCCACGGCATTTGTCATACAACCGGTAAGTATTAAGTATTAAGTAACCTTGATTACGTGTAATTCACAAAAAGTTACCTTGTGTCCGTTGTTGTTGCTCTTGTTATTTATGTCGCATTAATGCCGGCAACTTTCAATTGTCAATCATCGTCGTAGAACGGAACAACAGCAACATCTGTAAAACGATTATCTAAACGAACAAAAATATAGGCAATTCCAGCATAAAGAATTCTCATTAACTACATTAACTACTAAAAATGAATTGCGAAAAATTCGATTAGCTTTTGTTGTTGTTGTTGTTGTCGGGTTGTTGTTGTCACGGCTGTCAGCAACTGCCGCCACCTGTTGTTACATTTTGCTTACCTTCCACTTGACTGAACGCGCGTGAAAAATAAAATTGATTGTACATTATTTAATTGAATATCAACTGAAGTTTTGAATATTTACATTTCCGGCTAAGTAGACTAACCGTAAATGCAGCTAGTCACGATCAAAGTTTTTGTCTTAACGGCAAAATATATAAGTAAATACAATATGGATATTAGTGTAGCGGGAAATTGATAAGTTTTTAAGTGAGCGCCAGATAAGCTCAGAGCGTTTTATTGGCTTTCATAAATATCAGCTAATTTCTAACTTAAGTGCTTCCGTTGTACTTCATAGTAAATTGTCGGTGCATTTATTCGCCTACCAACAATACACAAGATCCACAAAAGTCTATGTGCACTTCACAGCACTGGTTTGAAGTGCAAAAAATCAGAGAAGTAATGAAAAGATAAAACAAGACAAGTGAGAAACAATAATTACGAATCGATCGACGATCGACGATCGTTGAATCAATCATTTAGGCAATACTAGCAATTTCATCTCAAGTATTACCAGTTTCATGAAAAATTCAAAATGCGCCAAGTATTTCAAGACAAAACAGCTTAAGGACAACGACAATTGGCACTAACCTGGCATTTATTTGAGCCACACAATTAAACGAAACTAGGCCAAGTGCAGCCAAAATAAAACCTTACTACCGCATATTTTATAAATAAATCGTGTTCATTTCTGATTTGTTTTATTTTTTTCAGGAATCCGGGCTACCGCTGTCGCTGTCCGTAAAAGTGCAGATCAACATGCACTTCAAGGACATGCAAAATTATCCACAAGTCTCGCAGTTTAGTCACCTAACGGCTCCTATGCTGTGGTTTGAAATTGTGAGTAGAATCACATAATTTAATTGATAACAGTAATGAATTAAGAACCTTTTAGATGATGCCAAAACTGCCCGATGAGTTGGACACCCGCTTTAATTTCTACTTGAATCTCTTGCCGCTAGTCAATCCTCTTGGATTCTGGGGGGCACTGATAGTGGGCATGAGCCTACTGGTCTATGCTATAACTCGTGCCACTCTGCACATGTCGAGCTTCACACGCCAGGCCGCCATTTCGGACGGAAAGTACGCGCGTGTCAATTTGTTGCACAATCTTACGGGCAGCGGGGCCAACATCGTCTCTGGGAATCAGGTTTATAATCCCTGCGAGCTGAAGCTGCTAGACGATTTGCCGAATGGAAAGAAGCACGTAATAATACGGGACAACAGTGACGAGCAGGAGTACCGAGAGCGCCGCCAATCTGCGTACGCCCTGGAACTAGAGCCAGCACTCTCCGACCCGGACAGCAGTGACGAGGGCAACGAAAGTGACACCGTAACTTTGAGTCGCAATTCCACCACATCTAGTTCCTGCATTGAAGTGGAACCTGCCACCGACGACGAAGACATCTGCATAGGCTGCTTTGAAGACCACGGCCTAGATGTGGACGTGGATATGGATGCAGTCAGTCAGTGCAATAAAGAACCGAAGCAACAGGTAAGCCAGCTAACCAGCCAACCAGATATAATACTTCATCTGTTATGACACCAACTCCGGTTGGCTCCGCCTCCGCTCCTCTTTTTGGACGGGGCGACTGTTTAAGCGTCGATTTTACGCTCTAGTGCCGAGGAGGGGGGCTAAGGAAATCGGCTCCAAGCAGTCTAACGTGTCGGAGTGTTAGAGCGAGAGCATTATAATGTCGTTGTTGTTGTTGTTGTAGTTTATGGCCAAACTTACGAACGCGTAAAATGAAATTCATTAAGTTTGGGAGCAACTAGCAACTGGCAACAAGCGACAACACAAACTCGTTTCTGGGACAACTGTCAGATTTGAATCTAACGCGTGCAGCTTCTTTCATGGGGATTTAAATATAAAAATCTTGCGTTAATAGCATTGATTTGTTAATTAATTTCCACACTTCTAATATTGTTTATTTAATCCATTTCTTTATGTTCTTTTTTTATGCTTATAGCTGGGCGTTAGTTTGGCTAGCAGCGGCTTTTCTTCGACGCCTTCGTCTGCAACCAGCTCCCGCTCCCACGTGAATGCAAGTCTTGAGGGGCAGAGGAAAGAGGAGAGTAGTAGCTACAGTAAGAGTCGGACACAATATGCATACCCCAAGCAACTGGGTGGGAAGGAAACAACAAAGCATACCTAGAGTTACGTCGGCGGTTAAAAATTTACTTAATCAGCTCATCTACTTAATCCATATCACGATGATGATGTAGATGATGTATGTGCATTTTAGTGTGTTTATTTCGGTTGGGCATCGGCATCGCCGCTTTGGTTTTATATAGAATTTAATGTAGTGTAAATAATATGAAAGCCAACTAATTGCTGCTTTTATTACTGTGATAGCTTTAAAAAACACCGATTTTTGGTGTCCTCCAAAAAACAAAAACAAAATCAATGAACACAATCATACACATGTATATAGTAAAAGAGTACTAATAAGTCCTGACTTTAAAAAGGAGAAACTAACAGAGGAATTATTTATGTGTCGAGTTTAAGGTTCGTTCGCTAAATACTATAAACTAGTTATTAAGTCACCTCCATGAGGCGGCAAGTATAATTTGAATTTAACTATGAATTAAAGCAAATTATGATGAAATTTTTAATTGCACATCAATTGTGGTTCGAGATCGTAATCTATGCTAAGAATTGCTGTGATTTTTGTATTAAAGCTGAATTTATGGGCAAACGCATTGTACATACTTATGTAATATATTTCTTAGCTTTAACGCTTGTAACTTTAGCTTTTAAAGTGCGAAATAAATAAAAATAAAAATAAATATACTTACGAGACTTTTATTTCATTGAGAAATTCTAAATATGTATGATACATTACAAGTTTTGATATATTACATACACTTATTCAGGTACATTTTTTTCTCTTTGATACATTTAATTGTGAACATCTACAAAATAACAGTTAAAAAATAGAAAAAAATTGTTCTTAAAATTACACATTATCAGCATTATTCAAAATGATTTTATTATTTCAGAAATGTGATAGTCTCAATTAAGAAATAAAATATATATTGTATGTAATCCGTTTCAAATTTTATTTCTTAGCGGCAAATTGTTTTAAAATATGGCAACGCCGTAACTTAACATAAAATGTTATACGACTTGTAGCCTGAGTTCTGATGTTTACAGTTTCATACAAATTATAACAGAGCTCAATTTTTGAAGAAAACCATTTAGATTTTATGCTGATAAATTCATGACCTTAATTACTTTACTCTTCTCCTGACAAACTCATTTTAACATTATTTCTTTTGGCAACTAACTGTTCTTTGTTATCAAAATGTTCGATGCATTTTGTAAACTTACTCGATGTTTTTGTATTTATAAATATTTCCCAAAATAAGTAACGCTTACGCAATTAGCGCAGGAAATTTAATATTTGTTGAATATCCCAGTATTATTTTACGTACCACTTTTATTGCGGCGACTAGTATTTTAGATCCCACTATTATCGCAATGTTGAAAATAAACAAACAAAGCTAAAATTGAACGTCAGTTCATAAGTATTTTAAAAACGTCAAAATAAATTAATAGCTCATAAAACTAAAGTGAATATAGGCCAGTTGCTTGAAGTCTGCATAGAAGAGTTCTGCAGGGTAAGCGATGCTATGAACAACCCTTGCCCCAGCGATACCAAAACAATAGACAAAGGGCAACAAATGTGTCTCACTTTCGATTATGATTCCGATGCCAACGCCGTCGTTGGTATTCGCAGCGATAACAACCCAAAGTTAACGACAGGCGGCAGCAACAAGTGTGCAGTAGCGCAAGAGCTGCACAGTTTGAAAGTCGGTTGAATCGAAACCGGTCGGCGTTTTCTTGCTATCAACCAGAGACTGGAGACTGCAGTTGTGCCTACGTGGTCATATTGATAAATGACATTTTGCTCAGTTCGGCAATAACGCAGTTGTCTTCTAGTGTCTTTTTGCTGCCGTCTGCGTCGTTGTCAGCGTTAATCTTAACGCAACTCCTATCGCAATTTTAACCGATTATGCACACATTTCAAAGGTGAACAATTTAACACAACCATACACACTCACAAATACACTCACATAGATTGATTAACCTTTGGATTATCCAAACTTATGATTTTCAGCGCCCCAGTTGAGAAGACAGTTAAAATTCCCAGCGCTGAAATGAAACTACTGAGTAACGGGAAAACCTTTTGGAATCTGGTAAGAGATGAGTTTTGGCTAACAAAAGAGCAACTGATGTAACCAAATATCATATCAACAGACCAACAGACTGTCAGCAATCAGCCATCAGGCTCCAAATGTGCTTAACACGTTGAAGACCCCCAGTTACAGCAGCAAATCATCGAATAAAGAGGTGTCAAAACAACAGCTTCTTAGATACCCTGTGTTGCCTCTCGATGACACGCTCGATCGCTTTATGCTCACTGTGGAGCCGCTGCTCTCGGCCAAGGAGTTCGAAAAGCAGAAGGCAATCACCAAGCGGTTTAGGGAAAAGGAGGGCTACGAACTCCAGTGTCTTCTCGAGGAGGTCGGCAAGCGGGAGACCAACTGGTTGGCACAGCGCTGGCAAACACATGCCTATTTGAAATACCGGGATCCAGTCACCGTCTATGTTAGTCCCGGGATGACATTTCCACCCCAACAGTTCAAGGATATGGACGATTACGTCAACTACACTGCCAAGGTTATCTTTGGCCTGGGCGAGTTCAAGGGTATTGTGGATGAAGGCAAGATACCGGTTGTTAAAATGGGTAAAAATGAGCTAGACAACAGTCAGTTTGGGAAGGTTTTTGGCACCTGTCGCATACCGATCCGAGGCACGGATCGTGTTGATTACAATCCCAATTCCAATTACTTTGTGGTTATCTACAAAAATCATGCAAGTGTTATTTATCTTTTTAATATTGTATACATGTTTAATTATGTTATGTTGTTGAATAGTTTTATAAATTGTGCTTGTACGGCTGTGATGGATGCCTCCTGTCAGCCGAGTGCTTGGCCAAGCAGCTGAAGCAGGTAATGGAAGCGGAATGTGATGTGGGTGTTCCTTATGGTATTCTGACCACTGACTCAAGGGACAACTGGGCCGAAGCGTACGAGCAGTTAGCAAAGAATCCCGAGAATTGCAAAGCCCTTAAAACAATTCAAGAAGCTTTGTTTACTGTCTCGCTGGATCAATGTGTAGCTTTTAAGCCCGAGCAGCAGGCGAAACAGTTGATTCTGGGCCTCATCCATGGTGATGGCAGCGATGTAAATAGTGGTAACCGTTGGATGGACAAGACAATCCAATTGGTGGTCAATCCCAATGGCAACGTCGGCTTCACCTACGAGCATTCCCCGGCTGAGGGCCAGCCGATTGCCATGATGATGGATTATGTGGTGAAGAAGATGTAAGTGATGCAATAAGTCAAACTCCAAGCAATCAATAATTTATTTATTTCAGGCTCGAAGATGGCAACTACGGCAGCTCTGGGTCCTCACAAATCAGCTGTGAGCCAGAGAAGATTACATTTGCTACACTTAATTCATGTGTCGACCAGTGGATATTTTATGCAAAGCGCAACGTGGACAGGTTCGTCAAGGACCTGCAATGCAATGTATTACAGTTCAAGTGCTTTGGAAAGGATTACATAAAAAATCAGAAGCTCGGACCGGACAGCTTCGTCCAAATGGCCTTTCAGCTAGCGTTCTACAAGTAGGAATCATTATCAGCTATAATTTAATTTAAAAGTCGAACGTTGTCTGAATGTTTTCTTTCCAAATTACAGACTTCACAAGGTGCCTGCTGCCCAATATGAATCTGCACATTTGCGAATCTTTGAGAACGGACGCACTGAGACCATACGCTCCTGCTCTAACGAATCACTGGCCTTTTGTAAAGCGATGACAAGTTCAAAAGCCTCTGTTGAAGAAAAGGCGTGTCTGCTGCGTGAGGCAGTTCTCACGCATCAGAAAACTGCCAGACTTGCCCTTCAGGGCGTGGGTGTTGATCGTCATCTGCTGGGCCTGAAACTGATGGCGCTGGAAAACAACTTGCCCGTGCCGGAATTCTATTCCTCGCCTGGATTCACCAAATCAATGCACTTCCGCGTGTCCACGTCTCAAGTGGCCAGCGTGTACGAAGCCTTCATGGGCTACGGCCCTTACACCGATGATGGCTATGCTGCTTGCTATAATCCCCGTGATCAGGACATTATTGTATGCTTTACTTGTTGGAGGCCGAACGAAGAAACCGATGTGGACAAATTTTCCAAGGCTGTGGCGAGTGCGTTTCTGGAAATGCAGGATGTTCTCGACAAGGCTCCACCAGCCAACAAGCCGAAATCCAAGTTGTAGTACCCCAACCTCATTCGTTCAAGATTCAAGAGATTTAATTTGCCAGTGATATTAAAGACAGGCTTTTATTGACGTTATAGTCCGATTTTTAAACTGATATAGTTGGCATTGTTTATTTCTTTTCAAAACTTAACTATAGAACACTTGGAAACTTTTCCTCACTTTTATTTTTTGGATTCCTGACCAAATTTCGTAATGCGTGCTGTATTCGTTGGGGAAAGTTTCTTAAGAAAAGTGAGTGAACTCTTTCCCAGTTTAGTTAGTTCTTTAGTTACCCTAAACATCGTCCCTCTAGTGTCCTGGAAATGTGCGTAGCTACAATAATTCCAGCACCAATGAATCATTAAATGGCAAAAAAGCAGTTAGCAAAGTGTCTCCCACTAAGGAGAACCGTATTGCAAGAAAGATTTTCCATTATTTTAAAACTTGGACTGAACAATTTGAACCAATGCCACATTCAACTCCGTCGCCATCGAAAACTCTTGGAGCATTGTCCTCTGGTCCACAAGGCAGCGATGAGCAGAACCCACTAATGGCCAAGATAAATTATATTAAAGCTTCAACGCCACATTCAACAAATTCCATGAACAGTACAGTTTCAACATGTCCTCGGAAACTGGAGGTGCCACCAAGTGCTCTCAATGAACCTATTAATTCAATACAATGCCAGAACAGCTTGCTGGTGAAGACTGAAATCCCGCCAGAAGTGCAAGTTCCAATGAATCTACTGTCGTATCCAGTGGTGCCTCTCGAGGAGACACTCCAGCGGTACTTAAACAGCATTCGTCCCTTTTTTTCAGGTGATGCATTCCTTAAGCAACAGGAGCTGACACTTGACTTTCTGCACAACAAGGGAGCAGAGCTGCAAAAGCTGCTCGAAAAGGCGGGTAGACAAGACACCAACTGGTTGGCAGATCGTTGGATAACAGCCAAATACTTGCGACATCGTGGACCCCTTACAGTTTTCTCCAGTCCTTGCATGGCGTTCCCCAAGCAGGACTTTCGTAATGTAATTGATTTCGTGCACTTCACCGCCCAGGTCATTTACGGAATGTGCGAGTTCAAAAGTCTGTTAGAGAACAACCGTATCCGAGTCCACACTATGGACACATTTGATCTGGACAACAGCCAGTATCACAATGTGTTTGGATCGGTTCGCAGACCTCAACGCATCTGTGACAAGCTAGAGCAGTCCAGCTCCCATTATGTCATTATCTTGCACAAAAACAACGTATGTTTCCCCACACAAACCCTTTCCTTTTCTCCCTTTCTGAAATCGTGTGATCCCCTAGTTTCATAAGCTGCCTGTTTACGGTGCTGAGGGTCAAATACTTAATGTCAGTCAGGTGCGAAACCAGTTGCTAAAAATCGTTCAAGGGGAAAGGAAAAAAGGTCCGGAGATTGGGCTGCTCACGCACGACACGCGTGATAACTGGGCGGATGCTTATGAAACACTTTCTCGCCAGGAGAACAACCGCACTGTGGTGCAATGCATCGAGCGGTCGCTATTCACCGTCTCCCTAGACGAGGCGGTGGAGGAGCATCAGAAACATGAGGAGCGATCCGTGCTGGCGGGGCAACTTCTTCATGGAGGTGGTCTGGGCTCTAATAGTGCGAACCGTTGGATGGACAAGACCCTGCAGCTTATAGTGAATCCAAGCGGTATGGCGGGCATTTGTTTGGAGCATGCTCCTGCTGACCCTCAGCCGGCAGCGTCCATCATGGACTATGTGCAAAACAACATGTAAGTGTGTGGTAGTCCTTTACCCTATGTCTTCTCCAAGTATTTGCCCAACTTGTGCCCATGCAGCCTTAATCCGGATTACGGCAATGACGGTGGTGTCGTTACGGTTTTCGACCAGCCTCATCCTCTTTACTTCACTGAACTGGATGAGTCCATCGATCTTTGGCTTGGATCAGCCAGACGCAACATTAGCAAGATATGCAACAGAGTGCGCTTAAAGGTCTTCAAGTTTCCCTGTTATGGCAAGTGTCTGATTAAATCACAGGGCCTATCTCCGGATAGCTTTATACAGATGGCCCTTCAGCTGGCGTTCTATCGTCTGCATAAGGAACTTCCGGCTCAGTACGAGTCGGCGCACTTGCGCGTCTTTAAAGGAGGCCGTACTGAAGCTATACGCTCTTCATCCAATGAATCCCTATCCTTTGTCTGCTCGATGACCTCAAAGACTGCCTCAGCTAAGCAGCGTATCTTAGCCCTACGATCTGCCGTGGACTGGCACCAGGAACAGACCAAGCTGGCCCTTCTAGGTCACGCAGTTGACCGCCATCTCTTCGGACTGAAACAGATGGCTCGGGAGCACGGGATGGCCTTGCCGGAGTTTTTCTGTTCGCAAGGCTATGTGAAGTCAACAAACTTCCAAGTTCTGAGCGCACAGGTGGCGACACCACATGATGGGTTTATGGCTTTTGGACCACTCAGCTCGGAGGGTTATGGTTGCTGCTACAATCCCAGAAAAAACGATATCATATTTGCCATCTCCTCGTGGAACATCAAGCCAAAGATAAGTGCCACACGCTATGGAAAGGCCATTGAGTTGGCCCTGGCCGAAATGGGACAATTGATGCTAGAGGCAGGTGGAAACAGTGCAGACCGGGATGCTAGTACTTGAATTATTTATTTGCATCCTAGCGGATGATAACAATTAAAGTGGCTCAGGCAAATGATTATAGTATTTTTAAGTCGTCCAACTAGTATCCTAATCCTTCTTGCAGTGATAGCAACTGCAGGATATAGCGCTCTTAAACGTCACATTCCGCAATCCTTCGAAACAAAGCACGCGACGTTGGATCTGCTCGACAATCGAAAGACAAGAGTATTGAACTTTCTTTTTGGAGTAGGCAAACTTACCTCCTCGGACTTCATCATGTTGCAGCACTGGCCCACCGATACCACCGGCTTGGGTGGACGAAAGAGTCCCGTCACTGCGGATGGTACCGATGGAACCGATGGCACTGCGTAGGATTCACAAAAACCGCGACAAGCATTGGTCGTAATCGTAAATTCTACACAATTCGGGATTGCGATTTTGCGCGTATTTCCCACCTTGTGGCAGCCGGGACGCAGCCAAGCATCCTTTGCTATCAAACTGCTTTCGCTGGCCAGGAAGAACCAGCAGAGTAGCCAAAGGACGAACGGCAACAGCAACAGTGACTTCATTTCCACCAGACGACAATTTCAATTGTTGCACACCATCAAAAAACGCTCCGTTTTATACCATCTGGAGGTAGTCGACGACTGCGCAAAAGCCACGAGCAAGAAGAATCAATGGTCTGCACTTAATGTGCATCGGGGGGAATATGAAAGGGGCTGAGTTGGTCTTCCTCTTAAATATTCAGTGTTTGCATTATCGCATTTAAATATGACTTTATGTTTTTAAGTCTATTTTTGCTAATAATTTAGTCCTATATTTTAAAAGTTAGGCGTATGTTTCTTAAAGCTGCTTTGTTTGAACTTGGTTTTTGTAACTCTCGGCTTGGAAAACATAACTATACTTTATTTCTGATTTTTAAAGATATCACAATGAAAATCTCAGACTGTTAGAATCAGGTCTTTAGAAGAACTTTGATTAAAATTGGGCTAAACTAATGGTTAACCATCGTCATTTGAAAATGTTAAAAAAATGTTGTTTTGAATAAAACAAATAAACTTATTCAGGAAACACTGCTTAATTTGGTTCGTTGGGGAGTTCGGTATAAACTTAGAGTGAGTTTTCTGTTTTTGTTGGACAACAGTTAAAAACATTTTATAACTTAATATAAATGTACTAATGGTTGCAAATGTTTAAGGAGTATCATTTAGTAGTTTAACTCTTGCCTCGCTTCAAATGTCTATAAAGAAGTTCGAGGCATTCTCATAAAGCCAAGGCTTTCTAAGCACTTTGGATCTGAGCCTTAGACGTGTGCCCTTATTGTTTTTAGCTCTTGGGCTAAAAGGGGCAAGTTTTGGATGGCGACTAACTGTTGGTAGGAAACCCAACGAGGTAAGGCATGTCTTGATGTAGAACTGGTGTGGAAATAAATGGTTCAAGATTAGAGTGCTTTTAGTTTTGAGTGTTTTTTTTTTGACTTAGTAGTCCCATTTTGTGCGTTACGAGAACTGTCTCGTTGTTGTTGATTAATTATTGAACATTATTTCTGTTCCTATTGTTAAATACGGAGAGATTTCTCCTTAAAAACAGCCCACACAAATATAAAATATCAACAAAACGCGTTTCCCTTGGTAGGCATCCTTTCGGATCAATCTCCCATATCTACTTATAGTATCTTTATCTGTTCTCTCTCATTCTCTCTACTCATCTGCTTGTCGTGGTCCTTGAAATGCTGGAATCTTAGACAAGGACCAGGATTTGAGACCTTACCGAGTAAAAATCGCTGGCTCGCTTACGAGATGAATCGACAAAACGGTAATCATTTGCATGGCATGAATGAGGGTCAATTGGAGCTGGCGCCAATGGATATGATGGACATGGACATGGATGGTAATTTTCAGGGTGATGAGCTAGATAGTATCAATCCCACTCAGAAGACATCCACAAAATCCCTGTCACCCATTGTCAGTGATCATGCCCTCAACGTGCTAAATGAACTTCGAGAAGCGAATCTACTGTGCGATGCACAGATCTCGGTCGGGGAGCAGTCCTTTAATGTGCACCGTGCCATCATGTGCTCCTGCAGCTCGTACTTTCGGTGAGTTACTTCGAACTCCGCCAACCCCACCCACCCCTTTATTCCAATATATCTGAATCATTTTCGTTTTGGCAGTGCTCAGTTTACTGGTTTCAACAGCCGCACTGGGTCAGGAAGTGAGGAGAGTCGCATTGTGCACATCCCGGGAATCAGTGCGTCCATAATGAACTCAGTTATACAGTATGCCTACCTGCGGAAGACCAACATCGGCGACGACAACGTTCACGAGCTGCTCATTTGCGCCGACTATGTGGGAATGGTAGGATTAGTCAAACAGTGCAAGGACTACCTCAGTCGCACTCTCAGCCCTGAGAACTGTGTCAGCATCATGGGTTTTGCGCGGTATGTAATCCACCCCTTCACATTCCATTTATCCAACTAATTCCATTTTAATTGACAGCTTTCGCTTTCTCGAGGATTTGTATGTAAAGGCGCGTAATTATACTCTTAGGTACTTCACCGACGTGGCTGCCAGGAACACGGACATACTCGACCTAAATATCAAGGACTTTTACAGCATTATTAGCGATGATGAGCTGAACACACGGGAGGAGGATTACGTATGGAAATTGTGCGTCAAGTGGATTGACCGAGATCCCGAGATTCGAAAACAGCATGTGGCGCATCTGATGACGGGCGTGCGCCTTGGTCTGATGACCCCCAAGGTGAATCCCACTTTCTTTACTCTTTTATAATCGTTAAGGATATGTGATTGATTGATTTGCTCGTTGCAGTGCTTCATGGAGGAGGTCAAGGAGCATCCCTATGTCATTCAATGCGAGGCAGCGAAACCTTTGATAGTCGATACCTTTAAATTCATGTATGACCTGGACTTTCTAAACCCACAAGCCGAAGAGGTAACCCTAACTAACACTCTGCTTCGCAGCACTAACTTATACGTGCCCTTTGATCTGCCCTTTCAACCCAAGCTCACCACCCCGCCGCTGGCGATGCCCCGATTGCCGCACGAGGTCATATTTGCGATAGGAGGCTGGAGTGGTGGCACCTCGAAGGGCTGCATCGAGACCTACGACACCCGAGCCGATCGCTGGGTGAACATCAACGTCGAGGACCCAGCCGGACCAAGGGCTTATCATGGCACCGCCGTGCTCGGCTTCAAGATCTTCTCCATCGGGGGCTACGATGGCGTCGAGTACTTCAACACCTGTCGCGTCTTCGATGCTGTCAAGAAGAAGTGGAACGAGATTGCTCCCATGCACTGCCGACGCTGCTATGTCAGCGTCGCGGAACTGAATGGCATGATCTATGCCATTGGGGGCTACGACGGACACAATAGGCTGAACACCGTGGAGCGGTACAATCCCAAAACGAATCAATGGTCAATCATTCCACCTATGAATATGCAGAGATCTGATGCTAGTGCCTGCACGCTCCATGGACGGATCTATGCAACGGGCGGATTCAATGGACAGGAGTGCCTGGATAGCGCCGAATACTATGATCCGTTGACCAATCTCTGGACTCGCATACCAAATATGAACCATCGCCGCTCCGGTGTCAGCTGCGTGGCATTCAGGGATCAGCTCTACGTTATTGGTGGCTTCAATGGCACTTCCCGACTTTCAACGGGCGAACGCTTCGATCCTGAAACGCAGTCGTGGCACTTTATCCGACAAATGAATCATTCGCGCAGCAACTTCGGTCTCGAGATCATCGATGACATGATTTTTGCCATAGGCGGCTTTAATGGCGTGTCCACCATTTCCCACACCGAGTGCTATGTGGCCGAGACGGATGAGTGGATGGAGGCCACGGACATGAATATCGTGCGCTCTGCTCTCTCGGCCAACAATGTGGCCGGGCTGCCCAACAAGCGGGACTACATCCACAAGGAACGGGATCGTCTGATGGAGGAGCGACGCCAGCGATTAATGGCCACAGCAATGGCTCGCGAGGATGTGGGCACCACCAATCGATCACAATCGCTAATTGATAACAATGACACGGCCGCCCTGGACGACCTCGATCTGGATCTGGATGTGGATGTCGATGTGGATGTGGACGATGAAAGCCTCAATGAGGATGTGGATGGTGAGGAGCTGCAGTTACCGCATCAGGTGGCACTACCACTCCCAGCACCAACCTCTGCCATACCCCCTGCTGCAGCTGCAGCTGCAGCGGCTGCAGCGGCAGCTGTTGATGCAGCAGCTGCGTTACCGGCTGTCCATATCAATCGTCAGGTTGAGGATCGCGGTCCGGATAATAACCGGCGCTTTCGGGTGCAGCTGCGTAATCAGCGGTATGGTTCGCATCATGAAATACGTCGTCGCTCCTAGACGTCGGAATCGGCCAGTCCCCAGCCCTTAAAACTGATCTTACACCTAAGCCCTGACTCCGTCCTCGACGTTGACCCTGACCTCCTCAAATTGACACTCAACCTGACCCTGACTCTGTCCGCAAAGCACGAGCCCAAACCCAATAGAGAATCCGCATGCGTGGGCAAGGTATTCTGGTGCAAAAATCAATTGGCCCACGTCCATAGAAACCGTTTTTTTTTCTATTTTTCCTTTTCGATAACGCTTACAAAAATTCTTGGCAAATCTCAAATTACTACTCAGTCTGAATCGTCAGTTTAGGCCCATCTCAAAAACAATATTCCGCTAACCAAATTATCCAAGTTTAACTAAATTCCTTCCATCATACACAATAATAAAATGCAACATATTAAAAGAACATATATTTACATTTATTTATACACGTTTAACGAATGTCCCAATTTATAGAAATTAAATGTCCCCAAGTATCAATTGTGCAAATAATCCTTTAAAAATTCGAAATGAATACTGTGAAGCCATAAATTAATATTAACCAAATTGTGATTGAACACATTTAATATTAATCAAATCCCACGGTAGCTATTTGATTTCGAAGTCCGATTTAGATAAAATTTGGTCAACAATTGAAATTCATTCTGCGTGAATTTCGTTGAAATCTGCCAACATGTTCATAGTAAGAATTTCAACCGATTGTTCCTATGGCAGCTGTAAGATATATAGTAGTCCGTTTTTTATGAAATATGGTCAACAGATGGATGAAATCTTGTTAGCATATTGGGAGTGATAGAAAATGTATATTTTGTAAATTTAGATGACACTCGCTCAATAGACAATGAACACTTTCATACTTGGCATTTCAACCGATTGTTCCTATGGCAGCTATATTATATAGAAGTTCGATTTGGATTAAACATGGTGGTCAGATGGATAATGATACTTGCGTATTGCGTGAATTTGGTTGAGATCGTTTAATGGACACTACATTTTCATACTATGCATTTTCAGCACTTCCAACCGATTGTTCCTGTGACACAAAGCACACACATATAGTGGGCTGATCTAGATAAAATCTGATTTGCTCCAGATAGATGAAAATAAAGATTTTTTTCAACCGATATGGTAGCTATATGATACAGTCATCTGATCGGACTGATTTTAACATATGAAAATATTATCATACCCCATTGATTATAACATATTGAAGAGTAATGGGTATCCTAGAAGTTTGGTTAATCCAAAAGCAGCAATTATTAATATAATAATAATTATTTATAACAATCACAACTAAGAAAACTAAATATTTTCAATAAATCTTTACATTTGACTAATTTTTGTGAGAGAGCTATAAATTAAAATGCAGAGATTATTTACAGATTATTTTCAACTGTTCTTTAATTAAAATATTCCTCCTAAAATAGAACTTTGAGTGCAATCCTTTTGCATCGTTTACAATAAAAATGTAGATGAGATTCAATATAGGTTCTTATTCTCGTTTTTATCCCTTGAATACAATGAATTTTGGCTTAATTGTTTCTTTGACATTAACATTAAATGTCAATTAAAAATGTTTGCGCATTTGAAATGCAAATCTTGAAAAATTGAGATTTTGTTTAAAGCAAAAGCGAAAGGCGAAAACGAATACTTTCTGCGCAGACGCTTCAAAAACCAGAAGGCGGATGGGATTGGAAGTGGGATTTGGATTGGGAAGTGAGCATGCGAGTATAAATACAAAGGATTATCGAAAGCGAACAGCACAACACTGGCGGCATTCTTCCAAGAAGCAACTTGAGAGATAAGCCAGGAAATCATGGCAATGGTGACTGTGGTGTAAGTAGTATTTCCACCTTGGGAACTAATCAAATTGACGACTTAATACCTCGACAGACTACGTCTGGTTTTGTTAGTATCGTGGCTGCAGCACTTGGTCAGTGCCCAAATCTTGGATCTCCAGCCAGTCTATAGTGGACCGACTATTGCCCCACTTGGGTGCCATCGGCGCTTGTATACCTACAGGGTGACACAGTCGGACTTCGAGGGACGCGAGTGCTGGGATCATGTGAGCGTCTGGAGCTGCTGGGGTCGCTGTGACTCAAGTGAAATCTCAGACTGGAAGTTTCCCTACAAACGCTCTTTTCACCCAGTTTGTGTCCACGCCCAGCGTCAACCATCCGTGGCCATTCTAAAAAACTGTCATCCCGACGCAGACGACAACATCCGCAAGTACAACTACATGGAGGCAGTGAACTGCCATTGCCACACCTGCTCCACGGAGGACACCAGTTGCGAGGCTCCCACTAACAACGATCTGGACGATGACAAGGCGGTTAAGATCATCACCTTAACCGGAGTGAACTCCGACGCCATCGACTACTAAACATCGACTCCTGCAAAAAGTGGAATGAAAAATAATTCACA
This sequence comes from Drosophila arawakana, assembly GCA_018151165.1. Taxonomy (NCBI): domain Eukaryota; kingdom Metazoa; phylum Arthropoda; class Insecta; order Diptera; family Drosophilidae; genus Drosophila; species Drosophila arawakana. The sequence goes on along the minus strand of JAECWX010000120.1, from coordinate 192,153 downwards.
AGAGTAGTTCAGTGTACTCAGGCTCAGAAATGCTCTGCAATTGTTTTCTTTCAATAAAATATTTATTTTGATGGCAAGTTGCATATAAAGCACACAACTTTGCTTTCATTCTATAGTGGCCACATAGAGGCCAACTCGTCCCCAACAAGTTCAATTAAATCCATGAAAGTATATCTGTAGGTAATTTTTTCTAAGTGACGGGTTCTTCCTTACACTCTGTATATGTTTGTCCGTTTAACCAACTATTAGGACCGACTACAGTAGACCAAGACCGAATAACACCATGCGACTAGACCCCGTACTCCAAAAAGCAGTAGAGTGGTATATTATGTTTGTCAGAAGGCAACAGGTATAAGGCGTTTCTGATCCCATAAAGAATATATATTCTTGATCTGCATCAACAGCCGAGTCGATACAGAAATGTCCGTCTGACTTTCTGTGGAAACACCTGAATCTAGTAGACTACAAGAGCCAGAGCCACAGAATTTGGAGTGAAAGTCTGTCTGCATCTCGAGCAGATTATGTTTATTTCAAATGGGTGGTAAAAAATATTTTCATTACACCATAACTTAGACACTATTAGAGCTATCAGGCCCAATGCACACACTCACTATACTCACCAAATTTAGTCCCGATCGGACTACTATAGCCTAAGCCTAACATACAAGTACGAAAAATAATAACACGAATTATTACGGCTCATGTAGATAAACATTGATTTAACTCATTTATTTTAAACAAGTGCACATAAATTACAAATTTTAACATTTTTTGACCAGTTTGTTTTGTATGTTGAATTTGTCCGATTCGAACCAAATTTGGTGAGAATACTTTTTATAATTATATACATTGTGTGAGTCTGGTTGCGATCACTCAAATTACAATATATGTTTTCATACAAATTTATTATTTATGACCGATTTGTCCTATGGCTTATGTTAGAATTGCTTAAACTAAGATACCCTTGAACTAATATACCCTGTATTCAGGGAGAATTGTGGCTTATTCAATATTTGCTAATATTGTAAAATAGAGACAAAAGAAGCATAGATCGTGTAACTCATTAGTTAAAAAGGGATGACACTAAGAATGTATGTGGTGAATTTGCACATTATGTATGCATGTATGTGTGTTATTCTTTATTCCTGCTTCACTTTTGATTTTGTTACATATAACAAGCCGCTGATAAAGTTAAAAATAAAATAAAATTTATAAATTTATTCACTGACTTATTTATTGATAGATTGTGCTGGAGCTTTCAACAGCTTTGTTGTCCGACCTGGATCAAACTTGTTAAAAAAAATACAGGGACTTTCATTACAAATTTGGTGGCTCTAGCTCTTATAATCTCTTAGATCTAGGTGTTTATAGGGCGTATGAGCGATTGGTACAACACGTACATATATTTCAGAGGAGAGCCGTGTTTGATGTAAAATTGTAGCTAGATATGTGGCCAAAAAATAAGTTCTTTATGTCCATTTATTCAGCGCCTCCAGCAGCCTTTTGTACAATAAAGTTTAAAGAATAAATGTTAATAATATTTTCTCTGATTTATAGCTAAATTCAAGTAATATAGACAAAAACAAGAGAATGCTATAGTCGCCTCGCAACTTTAGGACACCCGTTTCTCAGTTTCAATATGTTATTAACAATGGAATATGATAATAGTGTTATTGATGGATAAGATTGGTAAACGTGGAACATTTTCATACAAAGTCAAGTTAATCGCATAATTTAGATTGTTCCTATGGCAAACTTAGTCAGTATGCTTATATTCGTAACCTATAAATCTTGTGCGAGTTTAACTAAGATATTTTGATAAACATAAATGTTTTTTTACTAATTCAGACGGACATAGCTTTATTAACTCGGCTTTTGATGCTGACCAAGAACATATATACTTTATGAGGTCTGCCTCGCCTTCTCACGTTTACATAGACTATAAAGATTATGGTATACCCTTTTACTCTACGAGTAACGGATATAAAAAGACCTAGTTTATAGGCAACAAAAAAAATCTAGTTTTTGGTGCAGATCTGTATTCTCTCTGCACGCAGTTCATATGTTAAAATCGGACTATTATATAATATAGCTCCCATAGGAACAATCGGTTGAAAGTACTTAGTATGAACATTTTAGGTGAATTGAATGAGTTTCTAATTGTGTCCAATCTGTTGACAAAATTTCATCTAAATCGGACTTCTTAATCATATAACTACCATAGAAATAATTGGTTATTGAAATTAAATTTATGCAATATTCATGACTGCAAGGGTATTTAACCGTTTTTTCTTGTTTCACTTTAAATAGTTTAAAAATTAGAAATAAATTTTTCAATTCTTTTTCCATTTTAAATTGTTTAAAAATTAGAAATAAACCATTAAGGTGAGTGTCAGAGTAAAATTAATTCCCTTTCATTTTGTCTTTGAATAAATCGGATGAATATATCGAGCCCTACCCACAAAGTTAGCTTGAAAAACAGAATTTTGAGAAAAATGCGTTCAGTTTTTTACTGCCTTCAAGCTCGTGGATGTCAGGTGCGGGGCTCTGTAACTTCAGTAATAATTGTCCTATCGGAAAATACTTTCGAACTCATATTCTATTCATATCTATCTTTAATTCAATTAAAATAACAAAAAAAAAGTCGAAAAGGTCAACTCAAAAATTGATCGTTTTTGCATATTTAAATTTTCCTTTCATTCTGATTTTTTGCAACAAAATTACTCAATTGTTATTCTTTCTGAATTAAGCAGTTCTTTTTGTATATAATGTCTATACATTCTTTTTAACTAATGCCATTTTGGCCAGCCGTGTACTATATGAATATGAGAATAGCAAAAATCCGCAGTTAATTTTATCCAAATCTTCAGTTTGACAGCAAAGTTGCATAGAAAGCATCCAATTTTATTTTCATTATTTTCTTAGCAACAAGAATTTTGGTAAGCAATCCTTGATGTATCTATTGTGATAACAATGTCGTTTAACTAAAAAGAAGTTCTTAATGTGTCCAGATTAATCTAAATATATATATATATATATGTATTTATAATATAAAACAAAACTTTATATTGACGGTAAAGCGCATCGAAACGACGACTACACACACACACCTTGTGTAGATCATCCATTGGTCACGTACAATGGGCAGCTACAGCGATTCAATGTTCTCTAAAAGCTAGGCCGTCTCACCTACAGGAATTTTGGACTTGAGGAGTTTGTGTTGTTGCTCTCTTGCGCCAGCAGATATAAGCAATAGAGCGACGATATGCCCAATCCAATAGCACCACCTAGGGCACACTTCCGCAGGCCAGCTAAAATTGAGTCCAATTAATTCCAACAATCATTAACATTTAAGCTGCTTGCAAACGCTTACCTGTTGATTTGTATAAGAGCCCCGTGGCAGTACCAGCTATAACAGTATTCACATTATCATCCTGATCTCGAACATACTGCAGCAACACTCCACACGCCGAATACAACACGGCCAACGTACCCAAGGTATTCGCCGTACCGGAACCCTGTTTCATGACATGATTGATCAACCTAAAATAAAAATTCACATCGTGTCAGAATTGAATAAAACTGGTTCAGCCCTTATTAGGTTAATTTAAGCAAGGATAAATTGACTTACTGAGTACGACGCAGCTTCCCCGTCTGATTTAGAGCATTAGTAACTTTAAAGCCATTGTAAACGCCTGCTAGTCCTCCAATGCCACCACCGATCATCACAGATGTGCCAATCTGTGAGAAGGCCAACTCGAATCTACCTCTCTGCTTGTTGGCGCCCTCCGGGAATATGAACTCAGGCTGAGCTTGCCGCAGGAAACGTGAATCATAGTTAAGGTATGGAGAGACCGGAGCATTGCTGAATGTGCTTGTGGCCGGTGTGTAGGTTGCTGATGCTGATGAAGTCTGTGGATCATCGACTGCAAGAAATTATAACAAAATAATGAATGTAACACATAATCTTATTCAAGAAACATTTCATATAACAGAAAGACGCATTGCGTAATGTATGTAGAGTGTGTATTGCTTACCGGCTGGTGCAGGCGCTAATGAAAATGGTTTTCTTAAGTAGTCGTCGCTCATTTTGGAATTTAATCGCGTGCCTTGCAAAGGTAGGTTACTAATTTACGGCCAATCAGCTGCCAAATTATTTGTAGCTCACAACACAAATGGGAAACGAATGCGTTCCCACTGCTTTGCTAATGTTTCTAACTTTTTCTAACTTTTGTACTCTTGTCAGCGTGACATTTGTTCCCCACGTGTGTTGTTAAACACACTACATTAAAATATTTTACAACACTTATTCCATAGAACATATGGTCGTCGTCGGTATTTATAGATACCGCTAACCCCTAGTATTTAATACCAAACAGCTGTTTACAATCAGCTGTTGTAACTTAAATTAGAATGGTAATCGTCATCGAACTGTATGGGTGTTTTGCAGCACTACGGCTGTGGTTTTCGTTGCGTGAGGTTGTGTTTTGATGGTTGGTTTTTATCGCTGATTGTCCATATCCCCTAATTACAATAAAAAAAAACTAACAATAAGTAAGTTCTGCAGCCAGTAAGCGTGTCACTGGCCGAAAAAACAACTTGAAACCGACTCAGCCTCAAAAACCATACCAATTGCTACATTCATTGTGTGTTAAAGCTGCTAGTTGTAGGAGTATAAGTGGAGTGGGAGCAAAGGTAGCCGGCGTTTAAAGTGTATTTGTATTTACTTTGGCTTGCCGAGCCTGTACTCTCTTGCCCTGAGCAATGCCGTTAACCGAGATGAATACGCGTCTGCTAGAACTATCACGATTGTTTAATAATTTCTACTTGACAGGTGAGTAATGCAGCTTAATTGGTCAGCGACTTTTAAGTTGTTTTTTAATTTCCTTTTTTTGGTGTTTGGGGTTAGTCGCCTGCTGGCCATGAAAATGGGTTTGGCCGCTGCTGACCCTCTATGTACAGTATACACACACAAACATATATGGTGGGCGGCTTGGGCGCCAATGTTCTGGGTGCAGCACAGAAAGTTTACTGCAATTGCTTCTAAGAGCGAGAGCAGGAGAGAGTGCGAATTATCGATTAGTTTGTTTACTTGTGTGGTATGATTGAATGTGTGAGTGTGCAGTTTCTGTTTTTGTGGCTGCTGCTGACGTCGTCGCTAACACAGCTATTCCCATGTCGTTTCGCAGCATTCAAGCATCTCTGCATTGACATTGAAATTAATTTCCTTTTGGCTATTTTTATTATGACCAGATATCGCACTTAGATCGTCCTTCGAAAGTCTATGTGAGTTTGTGTTTTATTGCATGTTATCGATCAGCTTCCGTTCCACCTTTGGACGATAAGTTCACCTGATGCGCTCACTCGTAATCCAATACTGAATTATTTTATTGTTTGTAGTTTCCTCGCACTGTTCAGTATTTCACAATAATAATCGCTTGCTCACACAATTAAACAGCTGGACTGAACACTATCGAATTACAATTCACAATTCATTCTGCATTAACAGCAATTAAACAAAATCCATTGCCAAACAAACAAGCGACTATTATGCAAGAATTTTTGTGTTAATCAATCATCCAAGTTAGTTCGAGATGCACAATATATATATATATTTACAGTATATAAAGTTAGTCGATTAGTAATTATGATAAAACAAAGGCAATCAAGCATTTTAATTTGCTTATGTTGATTAATTTCTATATTTGCATATGCACAGTTATTGTATAAATTTGTACTGCGAAAATTAGAAATGACCTTATCGTAAGGATAAGTACATAAAAAAAACTTGATTATTCATTACCACATGATCTAGCTTACCAATGCATATGCTTTTGTTGCTAAAACTGCATAACAACTTACAAATTGTTTATCATTTGTATGCTGTTGTAACATTACCTTGATGGCAGGTTTTTGAATTTTTTTTTTATTTTTTATTTTGGCGACATCAACAGCTGAAGCATCTGACAAATTCATGCTTGATATGTAGTCGAATTTATATGTATATATAAATATAGAAATTCATATGTTTATGGTTTAATTAGGCGCAATTCGCATATGTTCACTCAACCATCCTCTCTCTCTCTCTCTCTCTCTGTCTCTGACACTCTCTTTCTCTTTCCCTACTCTTTTTCTCTCTCTCTATCTATATATTTATCACTCTTTGGCTCTCTATCTCTGCTGATAAGCGCCATGCGCGCTTTCTTCTCACTGACGTGTATTCATTTTGTTTTGCTTCCGAAGTATTTTAATTTATTTCGTGTAAATAATGAAAAACTATATTGATTCATTTATTAAATATTAAAAGCTTTCAAACACATCAACAATTAACTTGGTTCGAACGATCAAAGCTTAAATTAAAGGCGGAAACGTGCCAGAGCAACTGATAAGAATTTCTTTTTTAAATAAGTTTCTTGGAATTTATATATGTTACAATATGCAGGGTGTGACATCACAGATTATGAAAAATTATAAGGTTTTTCGCTTTTCTATTTTCCTTAGTATATTGTATGTTGGAATTGAAATTTTGTGTTTATGTTTTTCTCGCTGATTAGATTGTCAAGTCGTACAATAATAATTATGTTGGCCAAAATTGACGACGATCTCGCAATTATTATCGACCCAAAGATGCATATAAATATTTTGGTGATTAATGATTGTTCAGAGCCCTTAAAACTGAATACTCATGAGCTTTTAATAAAGTCCAGGTTTAAATCTTGCAAAACAAAACATCTGTTTATAAATATAGATAGCAAAACAGGTAGCAATAAATAAACACTCTCCATTGACACAGGTCGTCGTATCTGATATTCAGCTTTATTTTATATGCCTAGAACGTCTGATCTCCAAAAAAAAAACATTAACTTAATTCCTTTGTTTGATAAACACAAGTTGGAAATGAAAACAATAAACCAATTGATTTCGATTCAAGCAAAAGCACTTAAGGCAGCTAATTACGACTCTTATTAGATTGTACAGATATCTAATCTAAGGTCTTAGCGTGTTTCCAATTAGACTCCAACGTGAACTTTAATATTCCTAATGAAGGAAATACTCATAATAAAAGTTCTGATACTGCAAACAAACTCAAACCCAAAATTGTCATTCATTTTGAAACTGACGATAAGGCAGCCGCTATTTTGTCTGGCATTTAAAAATGAAAAATTGGACCGGCGATTCCCAATCTAGTCACAAACATAAATAAATATATATATGGCAAAAATTAGAACCCTATCTAGCCTTAATGTGTTTGTGAAAGGAACAGTTCATTATAAAAAGAGAAGAAGATTTTGAGAAAGCGAATTAGTATAGCTATAATCACATTTTTGAAACTGAATCAATTTGTTCATATAAAAAAAGGTATTCATTTCCTATTTTGTATCTTTAAGTGAGCCATCCAAAATTATAATTAATAAATGCTCTTGAATATACAAAATTGACATTAATTGCATAACAGGCTTTCATATGGGCGATATCCGTCCATTTCTGGTCGAGGGACAGCAAGTCGGCCTCATTAAATTGGATGTCTTCAAGCAGCTGCTTAAGTATCCTGAAGTGTTCTGCATACGTGATTGTGAGCACACAAAGCAGGTGAGAATGTTTAATATAGCCAACAAAAATTACATCATCTTCAACATATTCAGACTATTGTATTTGCAGGGTTTAGTTGAATTAAATCCAGCATTCCGGGATTACAACGAACGTACTGCACGATTGGAGAAAGTATTACGGGACCTTCGCAGTGATGGCTCATTCTCGGCATTGCAGGGCTGGCGGGATGAGTACTTCGAGGTGAAGTCCGAGCACAAGGGTCTCCTGAAGATGGAGCGTGCGGCGACACCGCTGTTTGGTGTACGCAAATACGGTGTGGACATTAATGGCTATGTGAGGCATCCGCAGCATGGTTTGTGCATTTGGCTGCAGCAGCGCTCCAATACCAAAGAAACCTGGCCTGGCAAATGGGATAATATGGTGGGCGGTGGCCTTTCCGTAGGCTACGGCATCATGGAGACGGCCATCAAAGAGGCCGCTGAAGAGGCGTCCATTCCAAGTGATCTCGTCAAGAATTTGGTTTCAGCAGGCTGTGTGTCGTTCTTTTTTGAAAGCGACCAGGGTCTGTTCCCCAACACAGAATATGTGTTTGATTTGGAGTTACCAGTGGACTTTACACCACACAATGCGGATGGCGAGGTTCAGGCCTTCGAGCTGCTCCCAGCCAACGAGTGTGTGGAGCGTGTCTTTACGCCTGAGTTCAAGACGACATCGGCGCCTGTGGTTATAGATTTCTTAATCAGACATGGCTACATAACAGCCGAAAATGGTATATTATCACACAATTTTATCTATTTATCTATAGTCTTTACTTAAACATTTTGATTAAATTGCAGAGATAAACTTTACACAAATTGTTGAGCTGCTCCATGTGCCGCTGCAGTCGTTGTACACGTACAAAACCCGCCTGGAGCAGAAGTTGCTACAGAAATCCTCGACACTGCCCAATGACGATAGCAATAGCAACAGCAATAGTAATAATAGCAAATGCAATTGTTCAAGCATGCCAAAAAGACCTTTGGAAAATGGGCACAACAAGAAAGAGTCGACCTAAGTGAATATTTAAAATATATATGGACAACGAAATGAATTTGTAGTATGACAAGGACATTGTGAAGCTGTAGACTAGTTTGAGAGACTGCTTTTGTAGTGGGATTTGAGAAATCCAAAAACAATATGTTTCTGGCATACATACAAAAATTGCTAAAAAAAAAAAAAAAAATCAATGAAAGATAGTATAACAGCAACACAAATGGAAAGAAGTCGAATGGATACCCAATCAACCAACCAAACGAACCGAGAAATGTATAATCTACTAAATTAAATTATTAATAATTAATAGAAGGCAACTCTTAATGTTAAAATCTATGTTTACAACGATTTGTGCAAGTCAAAGTGTATGTGCTGTTTATATATTTGGTATACACTTGCTTATATGAGTTGCATGCAAAATAATTTGCAACATTTATTATATATACGTACACATGCATAAGCATAAGATAAAAATCGATCATGTATTTGAAGTAAATGCAATGCCCGAATAACTTAATAGTTTTGTGCTTTGATATTCCAATCATGTAACAATTGAAAACAATACGACGCCACATTCTTAAAATTTCGTGAAAACAATTATATTAATATAGAACACAAACGGACAAGTTATATAAATATATATGCCTATATAATAAATTTATATACGATAGTTAAAATATAAATTATATGTAACGAAATATTTAAATGACATTTACTATTATGTGTGTGCGTACCAAAGTGCTCAAAGTTAAGCAAAAATGTAATATTTATTAGTTTTCTGTTGAATTTGTAAAACTTTTTTAACTTAATAAAATGAAGTACATTAATTTCGTTCTGTTCTGACTGCGTGTATTGGGGATGATAGGGTTTCACCATTCAAATATGTATATTTTACAAAGTATGCCGGTCAATTAATCGAAAAATGCATCAATTATTCCAGGGACTCAGAGTTGACTTTCTAAAAAATACAACCCTGAAAATTTGTCGGACTACAATTAGTGTGGCAACGCTGCGCAAGTAGCCATCTTTCTTTCTTTCCCCATATTCACGACCGCGTGGACGTCGATACGTAAAAGGTTAGTGAATATAATGTGCAAATTGGACTAAATTTCGATTTATTTCAACTGAAACGCATACATAAATTCGATCGCGTGTGGCATACACATTATTTGAATGTGAAAAGTTGTTAAAAGTGTTTGTTTATTACAGGGAACAACTGGCAACAAAATGACCAACTCAAAGGGTTATCGTCGCGGCACCAGAGACATGTTCTCTCGCCCCTTTCGCAAGCATGGTGTCATTCCACTGTCCACATATATGCGCGTCTTCAAGAACGGCGACATTGTTGACATCAAGGGACACGGTGCTGTGCAAAAGGGTATGCCTTACAAGGCCTACCACGGCAAGACTGGCCGCATCTTCAACGTCACGCAACATGCTGTTGGTGTCATTGTAAACAAACGTGTGCGCGGCAAGGTTCTAGCCAAGCGCATCAACGTGCGTATCGAGCATGTGCATCACTCGAAGTGCCGTCAGGATTTCCTGCGCCGTGTTAAGGAGAACGAGCGTCTGTTGAAAGATGCCAAGGAACAGGGCAAGTGGGTTAACCTCAAGCGTCAGCCTGAGCAACCCAAGAAGGCACATTTCGTCAAGAAACTAGAGGAACCAATCGCCCTGGCGCCTATTCCATACGAGTTCGTTGCTTAAACACAAACGAAGTGAAAAGATGTTTGTTTACAATTTGTGTAGATTGGTTGATTCTAAGTTAAGATTCAAATAGAATGGATTTCTATATGATTGGTGTAAACAATCAATTGATTTGTTTTTAATAAGGTGGGGAAACGACACTGGGTTTACAAAATCAACAAATAATAGCAACTGTGATTGTCATGCGTCTCCGCCTTACCTGCTATTAATATTTCTTTTCATTTTTGCAATTCTATTTTAGATAAATAGAAAACGATTCGATAATCAGTTTACTTTATAGAAATGTGGCAAATGGTTTAACGAGACGGCTTCCGTGTTGTTCAGCACGATGAAATAATTTTTTTGTTTGTGCAAAGCAGTCTTTCGGTTCATCCATAAATAATTGCAGTGTTAAAACTGCTTCAGGTGATTAGCCCAAAGGGACTTGCTGCCCCGTCGCCAACGGGTTTAGGCAACTCCAGAATTCTCCAGTTTCTTTATTGTCCAATGTGTGCTTAAGTACTTGACAAGATATTAAAAACTTAATGCATAAAGCAGTCATTTGTATGACAAGTTTTGTGATTTGAAAGCACTGCTCCTGTTCACGGCAAATGCTACACACCCTGAGCAGAGGCGTTATGCACGCCGCAGGTGGTTGGCAAGCAAATCATTATTTGAATTTCAATAAAATGTCTATATTTTATATAATTGTGTATAAATAAAAATAGCAATACTATTACAACTATGTCCCTCCCCACTCGATGGGTTACTGTTGACTGAATCCCGGCGAGGTGCCGTAGTAGAACTGTTTATCGAACAGTTGGCTCTTAGACAATTCGCTTAGCTTCTGTCGTTTGTCAGCCAGAATGAAATCATCCTCCTCAACCATTTCGGAATCGCCTCGCTTCCGACGCATCGTTTCGGTAGGCACACATTCCGCGGACTCGTCTAACTCGTGGACCTTGTAAACCAAATAGTTTGGTTCTATGAACTTGTTTGAGCTGTAAGGATTTATAAAAATTACACTTAATAATTGCATCATTGTACATGTTGTACACGTTGTCTTACAGTGGTAGAATGTAGGGATCAAACGGGAAGAAGGTATCCAACGTTTCTTCTGGCATCAGTTTCTCATGGCCATAGATGGTGGCCAGTTTACGTCGTGCATTCCGTTCCAGAACAGTATGACAGTACGCCAATTGATACGTACGTGTCACACCCGCAAAGGCTGTCGCCACCGGTGGCAGACAGTATCGGAGTGGATTAAAATGGCACATGGCCAGCCTCGACAACTGCAGGCTGTTTAATAGTGTCAGATCTAAACAAAAATGCATATATTATTTTAAAATTCCAAACAAATTTGAACATTTTTTTTTAAATATTATTTTCTGAATAAAGAAATATATTTGTCTGACCATAAGTTACTTACTTTTGTGATTGATAGTCAAGTCACGAGCACGAAATGCAATCAAATAAAACATTGCTTGACACACTGAGAAGAAGACCATGTTGGCTTTAAGGGAACAGTTTTTGCTACTGAATTCATCGGAATCGTTTATGTAAACGTTTGCCCAGTTGCTGAGCTCCTTGAGATAAAAGGTGATGATGCTGCAATATATTACCAAATTAATAATGAGAATAACAAATAATCCGAACGCAAATGTCTTACCTTAACGGCACAAACTTAGCACGGGCCAAGAAGCTCGCGATGTAGCTAACAGCGACATGGCGTATGATTGGAGATACATTTGGATTCTGCACCTTAAGCCAGAGGGAACTCAAAAAGGCTTCTGCATAGGCCGGACGAATGCTGCACACATGAAAAATTACGAACTGAACATGATGCGTGTTGTGACTGGGCAGAATAACCTCATCGAATATGTGAATGAGCGTCTTAAAGAAACGGTTTTTTGCAACACGTTGATCATCGTTGGAGTTGAGAACCGGACGGCATTTATCGTCAAGGAACTTTAGAAGCTTTAGCAAGCATATGTCTAACATTTGGCCAATGGGATGATCAAGAGCTTGGGGTTGTTTGGGTTGAGTATTTACATCATCCATTTGGAACATAGCATCTTCATCCTCATCGACTTCCTCTCTAAGTTCTTCAATTTCATCGCGTGGAGCGTTCACGTCCAGTATGAGCAGTCTGTCAGGAAACACCAAAGTGTCAAGGATGAGCAATGAAATATTTATGTGGAAAACTTACTTCTGCAGGAGCAACTGCAAGAGCAGCTCCTCATATACCGGCTTAGAATCCATAAGCCAAAGCACATTGTGAATATACCCTGCGGTGACATGCGCTGCCTTCTTAAAGTATGGGAATTTTAGGGAAATGGTTTCAATGACCACGTCAAAAGACATTGGTACAGCAGTCAGAATGCGATTGAGTAATCCATGCACAGTTTCCAAGTCAGCCTGCACACGTTCTGAAGGAGATCCTAGGGTCCACTCTGCAGACTCCTGATCACTGGGAATCCAGTTCAAAATTAACTTTGTTATGCCTATATGGATGTACGCATTGTGCGCAATCATAACATCAACCGTGAACTCCGAGTAAGCCTGAATAGCATCTGCGCTACGTTTCTTCCAGTTAATAGACAATAGCGCTTCAACAAGATCAGCAAATTCTGGTGTTAAACTATGTACTATCTTTCGTGCATCTCGCAGTATTGTCACAATCTCTTCATCCTATAAAAATGTCAATTTGTTATGTAAACTTGCATACATTTATTAATTACCAACTTACACAGAGATCGGCCTCACGCAGAAAGTAAGTGAACTCCTGTATCAAATGGAAATTATGTTCTTCCAGAGCCACTCTTACCGACTCCACGATACCCTTCTCTTTGGGCGTTGAGAATCGCACCTTGTTGAGAGCTGCTGTCTTGGCACGTTCTCGATCTGCATTGCTGAATGACTTTAATATGGACGAAATGCCCGTCTTGCTACTGTATACAGACATTGCAAACACTGCACTGTTTGTATTTTCTTTTTATGTATTTCCTAACAATACGCAATTTAAAGTTCGACAGAAGCAAACTCAACCTCAATTGAGTTTAGCTGCCAAGTAGATATATGTATCTACGTTCTAAAAATTAAACTGCACCAATTATATTCTAATATTCGTGTATAATAGAAAACTGGCATTATATTCGGGTATTTTAATTATTATGACTGATATTTTGTTAACGTACGCTTACAGCTGAAATCAAAACACGTGTGATTCTCTCAGTGTTACCAAAAACAATGCTGTATATTCAATATCGATAAAAATATCGATTTTTATATTGAGTTTCACAAACAACCTATCGGAAAATAGAAAAGTGACAGTCACAACCAGCCGGCGACAAACAATCAAAGCCACATGCGTTGCGCCTTTTTAAGGCTTGTGTTATAAAATCAAAAATGGCTTCGTTATTTATGTTGGATACTTCTGGAGACCAGCAACTATTTTCTGCAGATGGTCTCCCCCTAGCTGCTGCTTTATACAATACCGCTTCGGAAGATCGGGGCTTAAGTCATGGTAACGAGGAGAGTGAAGAAGATGATGGAGAGGAAGCGGGCGAAATGGAATTTTTTGGAGTTAAGTTAAACACCAAGGACGTTTGTAAAGTTGTCAAATCCTCCGTACAGGCAACGAAAGCTCCCTCCAAAATAGCTATTCAACTCAGTGAACTCACAGAGAAGGTTAACGAGGCAGTCCAAAACTCTAGCAGCCATAAAGTGGAAGAGCGTCATCGCATAACAGATCTACATAATGATCCCAGTGAGAACATGATGGAACGTAAAGCAAATGTTGGCATAGATATGCAAAAAACGATACGAAAACCAGGATTCGAACAACTTAAAGCATTACCCACTGTACCAAGGCGAAAGCAGCCTATATTAAATAGAGTAAGTTGCACATGATAACTCCATAACACTTCTCAATACACTAGGCAACAAAATTAAAATTGTATATTTTGGACAATCTATATACAATTTTGCTGTTGTATAGTGTTGTCTATGATGATATATTCGACAACGGAAGCTGCCCCAAAAGGGTGTGGCGAGCGCACACACTTGCTGTTTGAGGTAACTGCTGCGGCACGAGACTCAGTCCAAGATATCACCAAATTGGTTTCATCCGTTGTAATCTTAGCGATCTTCTCGGAGCATGTGACGATCGCTGTAAGGCCGACGGAACAATAAAGCCATTTAACGCTAGACTGTTGCCTGCCATGAAGCTCAGGCAGGTAATTTAGGCGTGGGCGTACAATCCTCATAAAAATGAAACATATTGTGCTATCGTCGACCAAATCGCAGCAGTTGTCGAGGAAAGTGCTGTTGCCATATTGACGACGTCTTTAGTAATCTGATTAATTATCCATTCCTCTTATCGGTTATTTTTACTTCTGGAAATAAACCATCAACTATCTTACTTTTTAGGCAGAACGGGCGAAGACAAAAGGCAGCGGCTGGTTTGACTTACCAGCAACAGAAGTCACTGATGAAATGCGCAATGAGTTAAAGATAATCAAAATGCGATCAGTGCTCAATCCCAAACATTTCTACAAGAAGAACGATCTAAAGGTACTACCCAAGTACTTCCAAATTGGTACAGTACAGCACTCTCCGCTGGATCACTACAGCGAACGTCATACGCGCAAGACCAAAAAATCACTCGTGGATGAGCTCCTGGCGGATGAAGCCTTCCAGAAGTTCAACAAGCGAAAATACAATGAAGTTATCCAACGCACGGACAAGTATGCGCATCGGAAAGCAATGAAAAAGATGAAAAAACTTAAGAAACACAAATAAAGAATTACTGAAATAAAGTGAGGATTATAAGAGAAGAAAATAGAATATAGAAAATAGAAATTTTTGTGTTGATACGGTACTTAACACTAAAAATTTTAGGCTTAGTAGCAGCATACTGTAGTTTATTGTAACTAATGTTCTTCAAAAATGGCTATTTATTATTTTTTGCTTAGATCTGGAAATTTGTTTATATATTCTTGATCTGCAAAAGCTCAGTGCATTACTGTCTGTATGTATGAATAAAGGACCTCAAAGACTATAAGGACCTCAAATACTATAAGGGTCCGAGAGATCATACTTGAAAAATTCATATCCACGCCGAACCAGTTTGTTTTTTTTTCATTTTAAAGTGGATAAAATGTTATTTGATAACCAGAGTCATATGTTTTATTTACAGTACAGTAGTTTAGTCTTAAATTTTGAAATTATTAATCAGCAGACATATCATTTGATATGATATCATATCATTGATCGATTCTTCATGTCCAGTAAACCCAAAATATGATGAGATAGTTGATTAAAAAGCTTTGCGTATTCCGAATTTGGATATTTAACTACAACTGGTACTCCAGACTCCCCACATTCGGCGATGTTCGACTCCAATGGTAATGATATCACAGTTTTTGGCAATTTCTTCGACTGTTCCGGTTGACCCTTAAAAAACTCAGTACGTTCCTTGCAATTGTCGCATACGGAGTAGCGCATGTTCTCTACCAAGCCAAGAATAGGAACCTTTAGTTTTTGGTACATTATAGCGCCTCGTATTGTTACATCTACGGCAGCTTTGTGAGGGGTGCTGACAAGTATTACGCCCGTGATTGGAGCGTGCTGTGTTAGAGACAGATGGACATCGCCAGTGCCTGGCGGCGTGTCAATAACCAATATGTCCAATGGACTCCAGTCGGCGCCCTTGAGTAGACGCTGTATTGCAGACATTACCAATGGGCCGCGCCAAATAACGGCACCATCAGTAGGCGTTAACATGCCCATGGATAAGCACTTGACATTATAGTTCTGTGGCGGGACCATCAGATTATTTTCGTTTATCAGTGGCTCGCTGTGCACATTCATCAAAAGTGGAATGCTAGGGCCGAAAATATCTCCGTCCAGAACACCAACTCTTGCCCCCAACTTAGCCAAGCTGCAGGCCAAATTTGCTGCAAATGATGATGCTTGTTTTAATGATCGACCCAAAATTATTTGGGCACCTTATTTACCTGCTACGGTACTTTTGCCCACTCCTCCCTTGCCAGAAGCTACCACAATTATGTTTTGCACGCCCGGAATCGGCTCGCGTTTTGGTAAACTGCGCGCCATCAAAGCAGCCTGTCGATCATTTAGTTTTGTCGAGTACGCCCGCCGACCCAAGCGTACTAGGAAAGCCATTCTGGATTGTTATTAAAGGCCTTTATAACAAGAATCAAGTTCTTCAGAACTTCAAAGTCGTAACGATTCAGCCAGTGAAACTAGAGATGAGCAACCACAAACATTGAGTTACGAGCGGGATAGACCATATTTAAATGAATGAAACATTTGTAATATTTGATAAGTAAACAATAATACGAAAGAGAGCAAATCTTACAAATATTAAAATCTTTGGAATTAGCTTTTGCCGAACGTATCGATTGTGAAATCAAACTATTATTTTTCCATTTGCTTGTTAGTACAATTAACCAGAATTTTTACGTTTCGGGCAATGGTCACATTGAATTTCACATATGTTTTAGTGTAAACATTTGAAAATTGTTTTTCCTCGGAAAATTATGGAAATTGATGAGTTGAACAATCAGGAAGAGCTGGATGACGATGATATACTATGGTCAATTGAAGATGATACATTGTTCCAGCCTTGTGGCCTTATTAGTCACTCGTCATCGAACAACAATAAAACGAAATCCGTTTTCGTCACCTGGAATGAAAATTATTTACTCAACTATCGTTTTAAAAAGTCAAAAAAAACCAACAAAATGGAAATGACCAAGGTACGCATTCCTCTCCCGAGCAACAACAATCTATGCCACTTACGCAGCATTCACATGTTGGAGTACAACACACTACTTCTTATGTCGGACGGACGAGTTCATTGTTTTGGCTCAATTAAATCACTGCACAATATAAGCTGGCTCAAAGGAGTAAGAGCATTTGCACAAACTGCCGAGGGCTTCGGAGTGATACGCTATGACGAGGATACGGAACAGCTTTTGCTTCAAGTCTACATGGATCTTCCCAGCTTGGGAAAGGGAGAGAGCACGTTGCAACATAGTTACGACATCACCTACGACGAGCAAAACATATTCCAATGCGACTGGATGAATGATACATACACGTTGTTGTCGGTAACTGTGACACAACCGCAAGAGAAGTTCATGCAGTGCTTGTTTGGCCCTTCAGCATCTGCGGATAAACAGCTACATGTTTTCAGCATTGCCGGACACGTATTTGTGCTAACACCTCAAGACGGGGACCCCGCAGGAGAGTCGGAGCAGGAATATAGTATTGAACTCTTGTGCATTTATGCAACGTCAGTTAATCTGATCCGTGTTCATCCGGCACAGAATCTATGTCTTATATATCTCAGCTGTGGCAGCATTGATATTTGGTATGTGTCCCAGCTCCTGGGTACGAAGCAACGTCAAACGTACTTTACCGGTGACGAATGGCTTGACTGCGATGCGAGCAGTGACAATTGTGACTTTTACTACACGAATGGGCAGCAACTAGTGCGTTTGAGGTTCGAGTACGATGTCCAGCTAGATGATTGTGTCGTGCAGCGGTGTGTCAAGCTAGTTCCTGGCATGAAAGCCTGCACTTGGGTGCAACACATTGAACAGTTGGTTTGCCTTAGCGACAATAACATATTCTATAAGATTACATTCAGTTTGGATGATGCGTCGATCTCACTACAACATAGAGGCGGCGCGATGTCCGATTTGTCCCCAACATCTATTCAACGATTGCGGGGCAATGCCCAAATGTTGGAGCAATACAAACAACAGCCAATTCAGTTATTGGCTGCTATACAGCGGGAACATGAAAAACAACAACTCGTGGCCGTTGCACGAAATGTGGCTTGGATTGAAATCGGTATTGAGGCACAGTTGGAGTTCCGGCAAGAGCTGCCACTCAATGGAGTCCAGGTGCTCCTATTGCACACAGCGAGGCAGGTAGAACTCGATAGCTCTGGTATTTATGCCATACTGGAGCTAAAGGTAAAGAATACTCATCTATTAATGCACAGCAGCCAGTGGCAAGTTCTAGTTTACCATGGAATCGAGGCTCATGTGCACCGTGTTCCAACAGATTTGTTATTGAGCCGACAGTGTCTAATCATAATACCTTTGAAAAAGGTTGATAATGTGAGATTGCCTCAATTTGCATTGAAATTTGTTGCGTTCATCGAACTAAATACCCATATTAATGCAATATTGCTGCCTGTTATGGTGAGAAAGAATCGAGAGACTTACAAAGCACTTTTCCATGGAATACTTCAATCATTAAATCTTTATAATAAACACAAGGCTATTGAAATATTGGCCAAGGAGTGCACCCGGAATTCAAATCCCATTATACAACAAAAGGTTAGAAAGCCGAGTAGCCTTCACTTACATCAAATCGCATCTATATGCAACGCGAGTGGGAGAATTCACGACGAGAAACTAGAGATATATTTTATAAATACCAAGTTGTCTATAGTTGAAGAGGATGAAACTTTTTTGAAACTTGAATGTAAAGATGTTGCAGCACTTTATCACATCAAACAACATTTGCACTTTAATGTGGACTTAAAAAATGAGAACTTAGTACAACTAGACGGTGCAAATCTAAAAATTATGGTAAATGATTCACATAAAATTCAACAAATTCTAGGTTTTAAACGATTTCATTTTATTTTCAGAAACTGCAGCATGACATTGAGCAATTTTATGGCTCTCAACATACTGGAGAGTATGAAGAAAACGGGAAAATTCATTTGGAATCATTGTTATTTAAATATAATTTACTTCGAAACACTGTATTTTAAATAAGAAAGAATTCTAGAGTCGCTCGCGACTTTAGGATACCCGTCAGTTTTTATATGTCATTAACAATGGAGTATGATGACAATATTAACGCAATCTTTCATGTAATGTTTGATAAGATAGCTTGGTGAATACACACAAATTTTATACTAATACATATTGAATGCATATTTTCGACCGATTGTTCCCATGGCAGCTACTATATAGCTATACTTTAGCAAATATAAAAAAATATATTCATACGATTTGGAAGTGACTTCATTTGTATGTTTATATTATGGAGAAATGTACTCTGTGTGATTAAGATAGGTTAAACAATAACATAGACATTTTTCATACTAAATGGTTAAATTTTTTACCGATGCTGGAAAAAAAATTAAAAGATTGGCCGACTTGGGCGTTTGGAGCTTTGCTATCTTTTATAGTGTCTGAGATGTTCGTTTTGAATTTTTGCGTCGTACGCGCGTAGTTCGTTTTGAAATCTAGCGCCATCTATTGTATTTTTGTTTAGTATAACGCGAAGTTGGCTGTGTGTGAAACGTCATCCGAAAAGAAATGCGACCCTGCTTCTAAGCGGCCTGTCAGCTTCTTCCTTTTTCTTTTTCACCTACGTGTGAAGACATCGCGTATTTTACGTCGGTGTTTAATTTTCATAAAAAAGTGAAAAATGGTGAGCAAAATCAATAATATAACACAGCAAACAACCCAACTAAAATGTTCTGCAGTGAAATGAAATAATAATATTCAATACCAATCACTGATGCATTAAAAATTGAGCGATTTAAGTTTGTGAATTTCATGCCGAGAGCTACTGCAGTATTTGCTTACTTATGTTTATATATGTGTGCGTGTGTTTTTTACAGGGTTTCGTCAAGGTAGTCAAGAACAAGCAGTACTTCAAGCGGTACCAGGTTAAATTCCGCAGGCGTCGTGAGGGCAAAACCGATTACTATGCCAGAAAGCGTCTGACTTTCCAGGACAAGAACAAGTACAACACTCCCAAGTACCGTTTGATTGTGCGTCTGTCCAACAAGGACATCACCGCCCAAATCGCTTACGCTCGTATCGAGGGTGATCGCGTTGTCTGCTCTGCTTACTCGCACGAGCTCCCTAACTATGGCATTCAGGTAAGTCGTTGCTGCATTCTATACCACAAAACAGTTTAAACTGAAACAAAACTATTGCAGGTCGGTTTGACCAACTATGCTGCTGCCTATTGCACTGGTCTTCTGGTCGCTCGCCGTCTCCTGAACAAGTTGGGATTGGACTCTTTGTATGCTGGCTGCACCGAGGTCACCGGGGAGGAATTCAACGTGGAGCCCGTCGATGATGGACCAGGTGCATTCCGTTGCTACTTGGATGTTGGCTTGGCTCGTACTACAACCGGCGCCCGTGTATTTGGCGCTATGAAGGGAGCTGTTGATGGAGGTCTTAACATCCCCCACTCTGTGAAGCGTTTCCCTGGCTACTCTGCTGAGGCCAAGAGCTTCAACGCTGATGTGCATCGCGCTCACATTTTTGGCCAACATGTTGCCGATTATATGCGCAGCTTGGAGGAAGAGG
Organism: Drosophila arawakana; assembly: GCA_018151165.1. Taxonomy (NCBI): domain Eukaryota; kingdom Metazoa; phylum Arthropoda; class Insecta; order Diptera; family Drosophilidae; genus Drosophila; species Drosophila arawakana. Next base: position 171,499 of record JAECWX010000120.1, on the reverse strand, counting down.
ATGAGGAGGCTTTCAAGCGCCAGTTCAGCCGTTACATTAAGCTGGGCATCCGTGCAGATGATGTGAGTGTATTTATTTTCTGAACAAATGATTTACGTCCATTTTCAAAATTACCGCTGCGTTTTGTAACCCACAACGCTGGCTGTGCCAAAGGTGGACCACAGTAAACACTCAGCAGCCTGTGTTCGAGGTTCAATCCCCAATTAATGGGTTTAACTTCCTGTTTATGGTTGCACATAACTAAATTAATTTTTATTCAAATGTATTTTGACCTAATTTTTTTTCATTTTCTTTCTTAAAGATTGAGGATATCTACAAGAAAGCCCACCTGGCCATTCGTAAGGATCCTACCCCGAAGAAGGCCGCCGCCAAGAAGGCAGCTCCTGCTAAGAAGAGGTGGAACGCCAAGAAACTCACAAACGAGCAGCGCAAGACCAAGGTTGCCGCCCATAAGGCCGCTTATGTGGCTAAGCTTCAGTCTGAGACTGAGGCCTAAGTGCATTTGACTACCGTTTGCAGTTTGTATTGGGGTGAAAGAAAAAATAAACACGTTAACAATTGTAGTAAGAAACAATTGCCAATATATCATGCATATTTATTGTAAGTTTCTATTAAAAGACCACGCGTTTTAATTTAACATCGAACTGCGATAACGCACGACTGATAGCTTTGGTTTATTATCGATTAAAATCAGGTTCCCAATTGCTTGTTACCGATACATTGAGCAACTGTTTGATTCGATAACGTAATCGTTTTCGTTTTGGCGCTTTCGAGTTCATATGGATTTGAATTAAATTTCCCCATTTTCGCCGGTTATAAGTTACAGAAGGCTGTTTTCTTGAAATTGTAACTTCATCGACCATTATTTCTTTCCATTTTATTTAAATGTATAAAAATAAGTTATACAAGCAATGCTTAAAGTTAACGATTTAGATGTACATTTATAAAAATTCTGGGAAAAACGAACACTATAAAGCAAGTAAATAAGATGAATTAAAGCAAGATAAATTGAATAAGCATTAGCGACTGATAATGCTGATCCAGAGTTAAATGTAAGTTGGGGATGCTTTTATTTGGTTATAACTATAGCCGCTTTCAGAATTTTTCCGTGAATTTTACAGGAGAAGACAAGACTTATTTTGTCTAACTTTCTGATAAAATACTGTCCCAGTCCAAACACTCGTTGCAACGATTGTCATTTAAGCAGGATTGGTGATAAATGTGTCCACAGTTAAAGACTAACAGACCATTGTTAGGCACGCTGTCGCTAGTAAGCAGAGAACGGCCGCAAACTGGACAGACCTGGTCATTGGAGACATTACGTCCTCGTTGCTGCAATGCCACAACTTTGCCATGAGTGTCGAAATAGTCAGTCAGCTGGACTTGGTGTGCCAGGTCCATAACTTCTTCTTGCAGGTTATAATGCCATAGCATTTTGACGAGGGACTCCTGCAGATGGGGTACGTTCTGACCCAACTTGATCTTGCTAACCACCAACTCTGGATTGACGTAGTCTAAAAATAAAATTTTTTAGTTGGCAAATCTTAAGCTAATTCGTTAAACTACTTACCCACTATGCCAACTAGAACTTTGGTTACTATTTCCGGTTGTTTTGAAGACTCGTCAATGAGCTTATTCCACAGATCATCATCGTTATGTTCCTTGCAGAACTCAATTGCCATTTCAATATCCTTTATCTGCAACGCGAGGTTGGAATAGTTTAGTGTGATTTATGTATTTATCAGCGTACACTTACGCTATGTATGATTATGTCTAGAGCCTCCAGGACACTACCCATGCGACCCAGCAAGTAAACCATCTCTGGATGGAAGCCTTCCCGTTTGCAGATTGCCAACGCTTCCTGCATAACATAATCGTTTGATCGGCGAAGGAAGGTCAACAATTTTGACCTATCGTATTTGGCATAGAGAGCAACGAGCTTTTGATGAAATGCACCGTAACTTTCGGTGCGCTCCAGTGCGTCCAAGTACTGTAGAAAACAAGAAGAAAGATAACGTATATGCGGCAAGTATATTTTTATTTACCCAGTAAAGGTATTCCTGATTTTGCTCCAACTGTCGTACAACCACCTCTGGCTTCATGCTTGATTTATCCAGCAGAATTTTAAAGGCACGTTCGCGATCAAGTTGAATGAGTGGAATGATTAATTTAGAGCTGACGTCGTAGAGCTCATTACGACGTATAAGCTCAAACACATCCTTGTTCTGAAGTCTAAAGCATCAATCAAATCTTGAGTAAGTGTTAGCACACAGGAAATAAAAACATACTTTAAATACATGCGTAGAGCATTCTCATGATCGCCTTGATAGGAATACAAAAGGGCCAATGCCTCCAGTAGCTCATTGGCATCCTCTTTTCGAAAGTTATGGCAAATCACGTTAATAACCGCCAAGCCGTCGTAAAGCTGCGGTGGCCAGTCCTTGATGAGACTAAGAAAGCCTTTCACATCGTATTGAAACAATTCATGAAGTACCAATTCGTACACTTGAGGATCCAATTTACAATCATTTGATGTGGGCAAATACCGGCTAACGCTACGCAATTGCTTGCACTCTAAAAAATTAAAGAACTCCAACTCCCAATTTTCTTTGTTATTACCGAACACTTGCAGACAGATCTTGGCTGCTTCCTCGTATTTTTTTTTATCTAACAAATGTTTTATGTACTTTCTGTAAATTTGATGGTTTGAATAAAAATCTAATGTACATGTGTAATTTTCAATGTTATACCTGCCGATGTTGAGGCGCTCGTTACTTCCGCTACTAGTGGATAGCTCCATTGCTTCCTCGAATTTGCTGAAAACACATATATTTAATTTCTTTTTAAATAAATAGTGTTAAAAAATTTTTAATTATTTTAATAAGTCGATTTACATTTGAACAGAAAATATCGATATTCTATGTAACGATATTTCTATGTACGTTGCAACGTTATCGTTTTAACAGCTGTTTATAGAAAATGCGAAACAATTTCCATATTATCATCACGCATTCATTTTTATAAATAATCGAAATGCGGAGAATGAATAATCTGGTTACGCTGTTCACAGCAATATGTGCATTCCTTTTTGGCTGTGTGATTACACATATTCTGAGTTTGGCGGATAAGGCGGATAAATGCCCATCAGAGCGAACCGGTCTTCGAAAACTGGAACCGCATCCAGATTTATTTCTTTTAATACTTGTGGCAAGTGCTCCGGCAAATACCGAGCAACGTGAAGCCATGCGCGAAACATGGCTGCGTCTTGGACAACCGTTAAAGCAAGCATACTATCCCGAGGAGTACGTCTACCTGCCAAGTTACAGGGATGGCCGTCTGCAAATGGAAACAGTAGCGTCACAGGCAAGCCGTCTACAGCAATATATAAGTTGGCAGCAACAGCTACCACAGTTGGATCAACCGCGCGTGCATCGGAACATCCAATATAAGTATCTATTTGCTATAGGCACGGATCAATTGGGATCGACCCTGCGCCTCGAATTGGAGCATGAACATAAGGAACATAATGATTTGCTGCTGCTGCCGAGATTGCATGATGACTACAGAAATCTGACAGAGAAGCTGCTACAGTCGCTGATTGGTATAACGCAGAACTTCAAATTCTCATATCTGCTTAAGGTAGACGACGACTCCTATGTTAAGTTGGACAATTTACTAAACGAACTCGTCTCCTACGATCGCAAGCTCTTGCGGCGTAGAGTGGATTATGCTCACCATCCGTTTCCTGAGCTTTATTGGGGTTTCTTTAATGGACGGGCTACCATAAAAACCAAAGGACATTGGCGGGAATCTAACTATTTTCTGAGCAAGACCTACATAAACTATGCCTTGGGTGGTGGCTATGTGATATCTCGCAAATTGTGCGAGTATGTAGTCAACAATTCCCAACTACTGTCCACATATGTGTCCGAAGATGCTTCACTTGGTACGTGGTTGGCCCCATTACGTCACGTCTACCGCTGGCACGATCCACGATTCGATACCGCTTACATACCGTCCAAATGTCGTCCGTATCATCTAGTCCTTCACAAGCGGACTCCGACTCTAATGCAAGATCTTTACACTGGAAAGCTGTGCACGCACGAACAACCCGACAAAAGAGTATTTGTATCATACTACTACGATTGGACCAAACCGGCAGACAAATGTTGTGACAGCATCGTTGCTTAGTCGCTTGGAATAAAGTCTGGCATATCAGACTGTCGTTTTCTGGCTGCCAAAACCAAAGATATAATTTAAGTAATTTTAGTAATTTAAATGACCCAATACAATAATATAGCATTATGAATTGTTCATATAGTTTTTTGGGCATTCAACTTAAATTAAGTTAAGCTTTAAAGATGGGACTTTTTTAATCGAATGTGACATGAAGGATGTTCAAAGGTCTAATTTTAGCAAACTTTGCGACATCCTAAGCTTCTGATAAAGTAAATGTAATACTCGCCTAAAGAGAAAATATAATTTAAATATAAGCAACATATTTTTAACTTACTTGTGCTCAATAAGCCATTTCACGCGAACTTCTGTCTCAATAAGACTAGCCACCACAACGTCTTTGGGAGCGATGATGAAATAACGATTCTCTTCTATGATGCAGCGGAGGCTATAGTCGTTGACCGTGTACTCTTCGAAGCCACGAAGTGTAAGACTGTCTGTGCATACCTCCTCGCAGGTGTTCATTTTGTACTCTATCACACAGAGCACAGGACGTAGAGCCTTGTAGTTGGCGCTACGTTCCTTCCGATAACCCAGAACAACTAACTGGTTGGCAGCGAGCGGAGCTAGTCCGCAAATATTAAATGTGGTTTGAAATGTTGAAACTGTGAACAAACATATTGATTAAATAGAACATTTTATATGTAAATTTAAATATACCTGGATCAACAACAAAGCCGGGCAAATTACTTGAGGAGGCGTCGAGGGTATTCCGTTTGCGAATCACGCAAATTCTGATTGTATCCACCCAACCGATGAGTAAAGTAGTGTCATTGGACCAACGCAGATGGCAACGAAAGTTTTCAAGGCGTGCCTCTGAAGGTACCTCCCATTTCATAAGTCCCAATGAGCACTTCTCGCTCAAGTCATACACCCTTACGCCCAAATAACTAGCCCAGGCAACAAAGTTTCCTTTCCAGCAAATGGACAATACACTTCCCTCCACCGCACATAATTCTCTTGGTTTCAGTCTTTGTAACAGACTACGGTCGTACATAGTGAGCTTATCATCGCCTAAAAATAATATAAATACAATTAGTTAAAAAGAAACGACACAGTAGGATCCTTGCAACTCAATGTCTACTGAATTACATGCTATAAAGCACAGTTACAAATAGAATATTTTCAAAATAATATAATATTTATTTAAAAGTCTAGATTTAAATTAGGGGGACTTACCCACTATGAATCGTCGCACTCCGGATTTGCACTCGGGATCAATGGCTACTGCTTTTATAACTTTGTTATAACTGAGGCTCTGATTGTTCTCACTACTAAATAAGCCTGTAATGATGACCTGCGGATGCAATTACGATTATTAATTGTTTAAGGGCCCCTATATAATAATTCCATTTCGCCTTAGTCACGCTCTGATTTATGACTCACCCGGCCGTCATTGGAGCAAGTGGCCACATATTCGCCCTTTGGATCGACATCAATGTGGTTTACGGCCACCGAGTGTGTGTGACGATCGCCACTGCTTAAATTGGACTTCACTGAGTTGCCTTCATGATCCAGCAGATAGATTCGCCCACGGAATGTACCAAATATAAGAAACTGTTCGATGTTGTTAGGACACTAATGTATTAATATTCAGACAGTTGAACCACAACAAACCTTGGAGTGAACTTCACTGCAGGTGACCACATCTGTGTTGAGTATATTCGTCAGATCATTGCCAATACGCTTGTATTTGAACTTTGGCTCCACCTCTTCTTCCTCATCGGTACCTGAGTCCTAAACGAGCCATTATATTGAGCAAATGCCCCAACATTACATCAAAACAATTGAACTTACGCTATTCCTTGGCAAAGTCTCCGACATTTTATAAAATAAGTTTTGATTGTATTCGCCTTTTTATCAAAACATCTTGTGGGCAGTGTGCCCACAGTTCACATTTAACAGCTGTTTCTGTAGAGTGGCCGAAAGATGTACAGGCTTAACCATTTTTGCACACTGGAAATCGATTTATCGATGTTTCAACAGCGCTTTATCCACCGTTTTGAACTGAACTAATGAATACAAAAAAAAAATACAGATAGCGCACAATAATAAGCCCAACGTCCTAGATTAAATACTCTCGATTTGTATGTTTTTCTAACGTTTTATTATTGGTGTCTGTATAAATGCGCTTAATAATTATGCTTTTTGTATTTTTTATTTTTATCGCGTTTCATCGTTTACATTGCAAGTGCTAGCAAAACATACATAAAAGTTTAAACAAAGTAAAATCAGCGAAACATGCATTTATTTATAATTTAAAATCAATTATAAAACTAATTAAAAAAAACTTTACAAATACCAATAAGAAAATGTGGATGCATATAGTATGTAAGCAATTACCTTCCTCTTTTAAAAAATATATATATATATATGTATGTATCTGCATTAATTACGAATATAAGTAGTGAGCCGTGAAAGGCTTCTTTTCAATTTTAGATTTTTTTTTTAAATTTTTAGTTCCAAAAACTGTTTGCAACGTCAGTCCTGATTCTTATCCAGTCAGGTTGTATTCTCTTCGTTTTGTTAATATTATTGGTATTTGTTTGCCGTTATCCCTGCCTAACGGAAAAGTGTACCAAAGGTTATGTAAATATACGGGTATGTGTGTGTGATTGTTAATATGTATAAATAATAAATAAAGGCCTATATAATAGCGCTAAATTACATAATACAAAATCTACCAGCGGCGGCAGGCACCGTGTGAGGGATGTGTTTGTGTGTGTGTGTGTGTAACTATTGTTGGAGCACCCCACACGGATCATCTAGGGATCAATTGACTTAGAACGTTTCCCATTGCCCACTCGTCCAAAAATGATCTAGTATGTCCTCGCTGGTGAAACGGACATCGGGATCAGACTGGAGCATGTTTGCGATTAGATCGCGCACGCCTTCGCCGATGTCCGACCAATAGGGATCCGGAAACTCGTACACGCCTGAGATGATGGCATCAAAGAGCGGCTCCTGTTGATTATCAGGTGCAACAAAAGGCGGAAATCCGCAGAGCAGAATGTACAGTATGATTCCAGCAGCCCAAACGTCAATCTAAGTCAGGGAATGGGAATGAATCATAAAGTGTCAGCAATTCGATTATAGCCAGAAATTTACCTTCAGCCCGTAGCCGACCTCCAGCAGTATTTCGGGCGCCACATATGTAGGTGTTCCGCACACAGCAAAGAGTGGTTCGGTCACCTCGCAGGCCAGTCCAAAGTCAGCTAGTTTCAGCTCCACCACGTTCCCATGCTTATCGAGCTCAACCTGAAAAGGAAATGTAATTTGTAATGAAATCCTCATCGGGATAGTTGTTTACAATTACGAGAAGGTTCTCCGGCTTAATGTCTCTGTGTACTATGCCCATGGAATGTAGATAAGACATCGCTGAGCCCAGATGGCGGATCATGATACGAGATTGGCTCTCTGAGAAGCGAGTAACCTGAGTTATGGCATCAAACAGATCGCCGCCTTTAAAAATAAACGAAGGATTACAATAAAGGGGGAAAAATAATAATATACGGGAACTTACCACTCACATACTCCAGAACGAGGTACATGTTTGTCACCTGATCGACATCCATGATAAGCGATATGATATGGGGGTGCTGCAGCTTCTTCATCACGCGCACTTCCGCGTCTATGTAGTGCTCCTTGCCCTTGCACTTACTTTTGTCGATGATCTTGAGAGCGTAAGGCAAGCCCGTCTGTCGATTCTTGATGCTTAGCACAACGGCAAAGTTTCCATCGCCAATCATTTTGCCCAGCGTGTAATTATCCCGTATGGCTACGGGTAAGTCACCAATCTCAACACCTGTGCTTCTAAGTAGCGAGGCCTGTTCATCAGCACTCTCTACGTTTACACTATCTCCGCTCTCCCGAGCGCCTGCTGGCTCCGCCGGATAAACCTTTTTGCTTTTGACCGGCATCTTGGGCTTGGGACCCTGGCATGTGGTGCCCGCCGTGCGCAGTGTCTTGCGTATGGCATTGATGGCTCGCTGCTCTTCGGCCTCCAATTTAAAGTCCTCGGCGATGTTCACACGTTCCGTGCCGTAGGTTAGAAACACATCCTCCTTACCAAAAAAGTCCGCTAGCTGAGCCACCGAAACACCCGACAATGTGAACACCCTGCGCACATACCCCGTGTCCAGTCGCACCGCCTGCGTAATAGCGGTCAGCACGTGCTCAAAGCTGGGACTGTTGCGCTTATTGAGCAGCAACCTCATTATCCGTCGTGGCTTCGTTCCATTCCGTATCAACGTCACGATACGTGGATGAACTACGCTGTCCCGCTCACTGAAGCGGGATGTGTTCAATGGACAACCGTTTGTGACACCAACACCACTGGTGCCAGTTGCACCTCCATTGGATACTGCTGCTCCACTGTAGCTGTTGTTCAACGCTCCGTTCTTTAGAGGCGAGGCAGGACGTTGAAGCTTCGCTAGACGCTGATTAGTAGTCCGTCCATTGTTGGCCAGCGTGAGATTAGCTAGTGGTTGAGAGCTGGTGTTGTACTCGACCTTCTTGAAGATCTCGTTATTACAGGAACATACGTAGCTCTGTCCATCCTCCAGTTCGTCAAAAGCCGTGATCTGCAGCGATAGAAGAAACACAATTAGAAATAAATAAGGAAAGTTATCGGGTTTTTTGTTTTTCTCTAATTGTCGAACGGGGTACTCACCTTTTTGCCACACATGGTGTAGATGGCACGCACAGCACCTGGTATCTTGACGTTCTCCTCAAGCAGTCGCGTCAAATCCTCATACAGGCTCTCAAAAGAGCGGTAACGCTCGTTGGAGACAGGAATGGTAATGCCGGGGTAAAATCGATCCCCGTTCCGGTAGAACTTAATGCGATGCGCCTTGCGAGTCGGTTGTCGACTGCTCGAAATGCGTTTTTTAAGGTTTGCTGCTGCAGCAGCGCCAACGGTTTGTGGACTGCCGTTCAAGGCTGGTGCCGTGGCAGTGCCACCTCCTGGCGCTGCCGAGTTGGTCGATGAAGCACCGCTGAGTGAGCCGTTTGATTTTCCAACGCTTCCACTGCTGTGATGAGTGAGTGCTCCATTCAGATTGAAATCTTTTTCCAGCTCTGAATTCGAACTAGCGGGACTATCACAGTCGCGCGTCTCATTCCCCTTACCCTCCCCAGACTCTTGCTGCTGTTGCTGAATCTGCTGCTTGGTCAACTGCTCGAGAATGGCGGCTTCTGTGGATGATTGTTTGGCAGACGAGGCGCCTGCATTGGCTGCTCCTGTCTTCTTGGGCGTTCCACCTGTACTTGTGCTGCTCCCCACTTGCAGCGAGGAGAGGAGAGCTGCTGTACTGTGTAAATTGGTCACGGCCTGGACTTCCATCTGGTAAAAAGAAATTAAATAAATATATAAATTTTCGATAGGTAACCTTTGCTGTTTGCTTTAATGTTTTTTATTATTTTGTGTTGTTTTGAACTTGACATTTTCGTGTAATGGTTCTGTAATCAACATTCAGCTTCACAGCTGCTACTCTAGGAAAAATGTTTTCCATTTTTGTGGTTTTTAAGCATTTTGTCTAAGTTTTGCTGAGTTTTCCAGAAAAATACGTTTACAAAGTAAAAAAAAGAATTGTAGAAAAGGTAAGCGTGGAGCGAGTCGACTGAAAAAGACCCCTCAACATAATTTAATTAATAATTTTTTATTATTTACAAATGGGTTAAGTTATAAATACTAACCCAAAATATTTATTATTTAAGAAGAACAACATTTACATGAAAAATATGCAAATATTTATAAGACAAAACTTATTGACCCATGTCTTTCTTTGACTACGAAGTCTAAAAAAAAACAACACCAACACCACAACAAAGAACAGTAAACAGAAATCACAAACTCTATAAACCGGTTTCATTGGCTGCGCTTGTAGACTAGAAAGTATCTGATGGATACATAGCGAGTCAGAGCCGGAATGCCAGCTGTAATTGCGCTAATTTACGTAAATTGTTTGCAACCATATATTTTGCACATTGGCTCGCCGACTTCGTGCACTAGATTCCACTGATGACCCAACGACGTTAACAGATTTACCGTTAAAAGTGCCGACACCGCTCTTCTCCTCCTCCGAGTAGGAGTCAAGGAGGAAACGAGTACATACTCAGTTCACGCCTAGGAGCACATTTACTGGCCTGTCCCATGGCCGCTGGATTAAGATAGCTGATTTAAGGATCGAAACTATCAGAATATTTAGAAATGTAACTAATTCATAACTCAAGTAATAAATTTTTAAACTGGAAACCTGACTTTATTTCCAGCTTACACTATTTACTCCCCTTTTTCAAACGCCTTAATGCAAATTTAAAATTGATAACTTAAATGTTAAGACCGGAATATTAACTTAAGCAATCAAAAATATTCGTTTATTTTGTAGGTTTTTTGGAGACTTTTCGAAAATAAAACAGGATCTTTTAGGTTTGTTAAAAGTGTGCTCGACACACAGAATATAATAAGTTCTAGATTAGCCGATTTGACAAAGCGAAATTTCATCGTTCCGTTTGTTTAAATATGAATAAAAAAACCTTAAGAACTACTCTAACCGGTTTGAAATAAATTATAAAGCTATTCTTACAATTTTTAGTTGGGATAGAAGAGCTTCATGTGAGTGATTACAAATAAAAACTGCTATGTTCACTAAGCAATCCAACCAATTTTAAAATTATATATATGCATATTTTGGAAAACAGTAAAGAAATCGTTCGGTCGAAAATCAATAAATAATTCAATTAAACACAGAATTTATTTGTGCATAAAATAAACATACTGCCCATGATTTATCCAAATCGGACGAAATCAAATCAACCATCAAATAAATGATTGCATTAATATTTTAATTATACTCCATTGTTAATAACGAATTAAAACTGAATAACGGTGTCCTAAGATCGTGAGGCGAATATAGCATTCTTTCATGTTTTTGATAGTTTGCAGTCAGTCATTTGGTTAAGAGAACAATCAGGCATTTCTTCTATCATTGTCAAGTATATTTCAAATCATTATCATCAACATTTCATTTCGAACCCCAACCCAATTCAAACTAAATTACCAATTACACAACATTCCACACGTCACAGACTGTAAAAATTATTGAAATGCTTGTCATTAAGCGATCATTGTGCCTCTGGTAGTCTGGATGGTTACCATTCTCATTCCGTGAATCAACTGCACCTCCATCACTGCGCCCCCCACAAAAGCCATCGAATCAGACTATGGCTTATGTCAGAGCTTCCATGAGTTTAAGTACACAAACACACACACACACACACACAGTTCGCGGATTGAAAAAGAGCAGAGGGTCTATCTGGTTTGTCGAAAGCCAACTCGCATTATATGTAAATGAATATTCTAACAACATTTTGTCCAGATCGCATAACTATTAGAGGACATAGCTTCCCTAGGACAAATCGGTAGAAAATTGTTGATTTGTAAAACTGTAGTGTAGAGTCTTTAACAATCGGCTTGCTTGATTGTAGCCTTAATAGTTTAATTTTCCACTTGTTACTTGTATAGTAAAAGGGTATTCTAAAGTCATTGGAATGAAAGGGGTAAGTCAGACGGAGGGAAGGCCATCGCTGTATAGACTCGTCTTTTGATGCTGATCAAAAATATATATACTTTATTGGGCCGGAAAAGCCCTCGACCTGTTACTCACAGTTTGCTTCTGACAAACCTAACCGAACATCTATCAAATTAAATTTGAACAGTTTAGAAATATGTTCATGTTTGCGTTGCAATGCAAATGATACAAATTCCGTTGATGTGTTAGCTTTGTATTTAGTAAGAAATACTATCGATGAGACGAGAGTGTTTAATCATTCGGCTGTCTTCACGCAAGACATATTTTTCCTTCTCTTGCCTTTGGTTGGGTTTTATTTTTTTACACAAAACGTGTTGTCTCGTACACTCCTACCAAAGCTCAAGACGCACACACACGTTTCAACACTCATACATTCACACAAACAAACACACACTCTAAGCTTGATCGACGTTCGCTTTCTTGTACTTTTTCGAGGGGAATCGCATGTCAGGCCATAAATTTGAATTACGATATTTTTTATACTCTCTGCAAGAGTATATTGGGTTTGTGCAAAAGTATGTAACAGGCAGAAGGAGGCGTGGCCGACCCCATAAAGTATATATATTCTTGATCAGCGTCACAAGCCGAGTCGATATAGCCATGTCCGTCTGTCCGTCTGTCTGTCTGTCCGTCTGTCCGTCTGTCTGTCTGTCTGTCTGTCTGTCTGTCTGTCCGTATGAACAAACAGATTTCAGAGATGGTAAGAGCTACAAGATCGAGCTTGGTGTCAAACGATCAGATATTTAGTCAGTCAATACAAGAATCTTTTTTTTTTTCGATGCCACGCCCCATTCGCCCACAATAAGCAAAAAACTGGACACACCTCGGGAAAAATTGGGGTTTTCGGCAAATATCTCAGTAACTATGGCACCTAGGATCACCAATTCTGGTATGAATAATCCTAGCGACAGCATAGTTGCATTGCCATTTAAAATTTTGAACTGTCACGCCCACTTTTCCCACAATCGATAAAATAGTTTTCAAACTTGAATGCCTTCAATGCGTATCGTACAGTATTGTAATTATATAATTCGTGTGCAGACTAACTGTATTAAACTATCCTGAAAGGTGCATTAAAATCGGGTTATAAACAAGAAAACTAGAAGCGTTATAATATTGATAATTGAACTCAATATCAATATATGAGTGCAAGCGAGACAGAGACATACAAACATTTGATCGAATATTTACGCTTCATGCGTGGCGGCGTAAATATGTGTGTATGTGTGTACGTATATAATACATTGTATATATATACACATATATGTATATACTTGTAAACAGATGAATGAATATTTAAATATATGTTAATTTATATTTATATGTTATATATATATATATATATATATATATATATATATATATCTAGAAATTATATATATATATATATATATACATGCCAATTAATTGTTTTAATGACCTGCGCCCTCTACTTCACCTAATGCTTTAAGAAGCCAAAACATTTAATAAATAACGAATTTTGCTTTTTTCATTGTTTGTCTCTTTGTTTTTGCTACTTTTGATTTGAAGAATACCAACAAATCATTTGGCACAGCTGATTATCAACCAGATCAAAACAATAACATTGGAGAAGAAGACCAAAACAATTAAAAGAGAAATATTCTCATTTCGCTCTCTCTGGTTTTTGTTGTTTTTGGGTTTCTTTTATTGCTTTGTTTCTATGCATTACTTCTCACACATGCAAACGCATGCAAGAGAGGAGAGTAGCGAAAAAGTCGTTACTTTTTGCGGCCGCTAAGCAAAACAAAACACACCGCTTACCATCAGTGCTATCAGTTAAGCCATTTAATTGCTAGATCTAGATATAAGATGTTATAAGTGATCTTGATGAACTAAACAGCATTATAATTATTCTCTAATTGTTAATTACGATTATGTATATATGTATATTTATATTATATATGTATTATGTATATTTATATAAATATATATATATCGTAATCGTAATTAACAATTAGAGAATATATATATATATATATATATATATATATATATATATATATATATATATATATATATATATATATATGTATATTAAATGTCATTTTTATTAAGACATTGAATTTGTATTCACAATTAAACATAAATTTAAATACATTCTAGCTGTTTTTATAAAGTAGTTAACATATCTAGCTATTTTTCATCGAAGATTCTCACAGCGCTGCTTTAGCGCGCGTAAAAAGTAAAGACTTTTACCGCTAGTCCTTCGAGCCCGTCTCTCTCACTCCTAGACTCGCACTCTATTTGTCTCATTTCTGTGAGAGAGAAATCCTCTCCCATACTCAATTCTGTGTAATTTTGGCGTTCGCTTTGACTTAATTCGTTGCGAACGTTTCGATTGAGAGGTTGTAATCGTGCATCGATATACATTTTTATCGTCGATTTCGATATAAACGCAAACAAAACGTGATTTTAATTACGAACAAAGTGAAACAACCCGTAATTTTCATTACGAACGATATAGTTGCATAATTAATAATTAATTAATAATTAATATATAAGTAAAATAGTGAAATATACAAAAAGTGCGTTAGTTCGTGAGTGTGTGCGTCAATCGATTTACGCGTGTGTGTTAGACATCGCGAACATTCGATTTTCTTTGTGCCAGGCGCGTAGTTTGTGACGTAGGTAGAACATTCGTAGAAAGCGCGCGCGATTTTCTGAGCGCGTTTGTTGTATTTAAGAATCGCGTTCGGTTTTCGATAAACGCGTGTTAATTGTCGCGTTCTGTTTATTATCGTAAGTCTTAAGTATTGTCCGATTTTGTCCGATTTTAAATATTATAAAATTATATAATTATAACATTTATTAATTTTATATTATTTACATTGATATATTTAATTAATTTAATAAATTATTTTTAATAATTAATAAATTATTTTATTTTATAATTTTAAATATTTAAATAAATTATATAAAAATATATATTATATTTTTATATATTTTATCTAAATACAATTATATTAATATATTATATAATATTATTAAAAAAATAAAATATTTTATAAATTTTGTTTATACACTCATGGCCAAATTAATAGGTGTGACCCAATGACTCTAACATATGGTAGAATAATTATGGTATGGCAACATCTAGAAGCGGGAAACTATTTTTTTGTAGGTATGGCTGCACCATTTGAAAAGGAAATAGGGAAATCCTCCCAAAAAGTTTACCCGCTAAAAAGTTTTGGCTGTTTTACATTCTCCACCCAAAAATTGACCTGGACACATTAATAGGTGTGTTTTATTAAACAAAAAAATATTAAAATATTAAAGAGTTTTTAAGTAAGCAAAGGTAGTATATTTATTGAATATAATTAGATTGATGCAAAAAAATATTTATTTGCAACATTTTAATAAAAATTAGATGGGTCGTCGAGTTCACTGCAGTGCTGAAGAGAGAAATCTCGTTCTTAAGCTCCGTGAAGAGGGTAAAACTTATAAATGCATTGCCTCACTAATGGGACGATCGGAGAACCTCGTCACAAATGCCCTAAAACCAAAAAAAGATAAAAAGAAGCCGGGTGTCCGTCGGAAAACTACCGTAACAGACGATTCTCGTATAGCCACCTTGGCTAAAAGGGATCCTTTTAAGTCATCGAGAGCGATTGCCAGCGAAATGGGCAATGTGGTATCAGCACGAACTATTCGTCGACGGCTATTAAACTCGGATCTACCAGGAAGAGTTGCTCGCAGGGTTCCTCTACTGCGAGGAGCAAATATTCAGAGGAGGAAACATTTTGCTCATACTCACAAGACCTGGTGTGGCTTAGAGGGAGAGCGTAAATGGAGGAACATTCTCTGGAGTGATGAGACAAAATTAAATTTGTTTGGGAATGACTCAAACAGAAATGTTCGAAGACCAAAAGTCAAAGAATTCGATCCGAGATACACAAAGAAGACGGTTAAGCACGGAGGAGGCGGCATAATGGTTTGGGGCTGCTTTTCATGGCAAGGTGTTGGTCCAATTCATCGAATTGACGGCATAATGGACAGATTCCTGTATAAGGAAATATTGAGTGGTGTTATGCTACCATATGCAGACGACAACATGCCTCTGAAATGGAAATTCCAACAGGATAACGATCCTAAACATTGATCCCGAGTAGTTAAGGATTGGTTTGAAGAAAATAGAATTGACGTTATTGAGTGGCCAAGTCAATCTCCAGATCTCAATCCTATCGAGAACCTTTGGGGACACCTGAAAAGGGAAATTTCTAAGACTAGCTGCTCTAATAAGTCCCAATTATGGGAAAATATTCAAAAGGAATGGTACAACATTCCTGTGGAAATGTGTAGAAAGCTAATATCCTCTATGCCCCAAAGGATCAGCAAAGTCATTGCGAATAAGGGCGGCCATACAGGGTATTAACCATATTCATCTAAATATTCCACAATATTTCAGAAATATTAATTTTTTTTTAATAAATTTAATTTATTTAATTGGGCACACCTATTAATCTGGCCAGCAAAATTTGGAGTATTTTGTGAAACTATGGCCAAAAATAAAATGTTATTTAACATAAATTTGTATTTTTTGAACACAATTTACATTGTTGTAACAGAAAATAAAATTTAACATAAATTTGTATTTTTGAACAAAAAAAGACATTTTTCTTTGAACACAAAAAAAGAACCTTAAAAATAAAATTTTAACATAATTTTTATTTTGGACTGAGTATATAAATTTTGGACAGAAAATAAAATTTAACATAAATTTGTATTTTGAACACAAATTTACATTTTGAACAGAAAATAAAATTTAACATAAATTTGTATTTTGAAGAGATATATAAATTTTGGACAGAAAATAAAATTTAACATAAATTTGTATTTTGAACACAAATTTACATTTTGAACAGAAAATAAAATTCAACATAAATTTGTATTTTGAACACAAATTTACATTTTGAACAGAAAATAAAATTTAACATAATTTTTAATTTTGTACAGATATATAAATTTTGGACAGAAAATAAAATTTAACATAAATTTGTATTTTGAACACAAATTTACATTTTGAACAGAAAATAAAATTTAACATAAATTTTTATTTTGAAGAGATATATAAATTTTGGACAGAAAATAAAATTTAACATAAATTTGTATTTTGAACACAAATTTACATTTTTAACAGAAAATAAAATTCAACATAAATTTGTATTTTGAACACAAATTTACATTTTTGACAGAAAATAAAATTTAACATAAATTTGTATTTTGAACACAAATTTACATTTTGGACAGAAAATAAAATTTAACATAAATTTTTATTTTGAACACAAATTTAAATTTTGGACAGAAAATAAAATTTAACATAAATTTTTATTTTGAACACAAATTTACATTTTGGACAGAAAATAAAATTTAACATAAATTTGTATTTTGAACACAAATTTACATTTTTGAACAGAAAATAAAATTCAACATAAATTTGTATTTTGAACACAAATTTACATTTTTAACAGAAAATAAAATTTAACATAAATTTGTATTTTGAACAGAAATTTACATTTTGGACAGAAAATAAAATTTAACATAAATTTGTATTTTGAACACAAATTTACATTTTGAACAGAAAATAAAATTTAACATAAATTTTTATTTTGAAGAGATATATAAATTTTGGACAGAAAATAAAATTTAACATAAATTTGTATTTTGAACACAAATTTACATTTTGAACAGAAAATAAAATTTAACATAAATTTGTATTTTGAACAGAAATATAAATTTTGGACAGAAAATAAAATTTAACATAAATTTGTATTTTGAACACAAATTTACATTTTGGACAGAAAATAAAATTTAACATAAATTTGTATTTTGAACACAAATTTACATTTTTAACAGAAAATAAAATTTAACATAAATTTTTATTTTGAACTGATATATAAATTTTGGACAGAAAATAAAATTTAACATAAATTTGTATTTTGAACACAAATTTACATTTTGAACAGAAAATAAAATTTAACATAAATTTGTATTTTGAACAGAAATATAAATTTTGGACAGAAAATAAAATTTAACATAAATTTGTATTTTGAACACAAATTTACAATTTTATGACAGAAAATAAAATTCAACATAAATTTGTATTTTGAACACAAATTTACATTTTTAACAGAAAATAAAATTTAACATAATTTTTTATTTTGAACTGATATATAAATTTTGGACAGAAAATAAAATTTAACATAAATTTGTATTTTGAACACAAATTTACATTTTGAACAGAAAATAAAATTTAACATAAATTTTTATTTTGAAGAGAAATTTAAATTTTGGACAGAAAATAAAATTTAACATAAATTTGTATTTTGAACACAAATTTACATTTTTAACAGAAAATAAAATTCAACATAAATTTGTATTTTGAACACAAATTTACATTTTTAACAGAAAATAAAATTTAACACAATTTTGTATTTTGAACACAAATTTAAATTTTGAACAGAAAATAAAATTTAACATAAATTTTTATTTTGAACTCAAATTTACATTTTGGAACAGAAAATAAAATTTAACATAAATTTGTATTTTGAACACAAATTTACATTTTGAACAGAAAATAAAATTTAACATAAATTTGTATTTTGAACACAAATTTACATTTTGAACAGAAAATAAAATTTAACATAAATTTTTATTTTGAACAGATATATAAATTTTGGACAGAAAATAAAATTTAACATAAATTTGTATTTTGAACACAAATTTACATTTTTAACAGAAAATAAAATTTAACATAAATTTTTATTTTGAACAGATATATAAATTTTGGACAGAAAATAAAATTTAACATAAATTTGTATTTTGAACACAAATTTACATTTTTAACAGAAAAATAAAATTCAACATAAATTTGTATTTTGAACACAAATTTACATTTTTAACAGAAAATAAAATTTAACATAAATTTGTATTTTGAACACAAATTTACATTTTTAACAGAAAATAAAATTCAACATAAATTTGTATTTTGAACACAAATTTACATTTTTAACAGAAAATAAAATTCAACATAAATTTGTATTTTGAACACAAATTTACATTTTGAACAAAAATAAAATTTAACATAAATTTTTATTTTGAACAGATATATATATATTTATATATATAAATTTTGGACAGAAAATAAAATTTAACATAAATTTGTATTTTGAACACAAATTTACATTTTGTAACAGAAAATAAAATTCAACATAAATTTGTATTTTGAACAGAAAATAAAATTTAACATAAATTTTTATTTTGAACAGATATATATATATATATATATATAAATTTTGGACAGAAAATAAAATTCAACATAAATTTGTATTTTGAACACAAATTTACATTTTTAACAGAAAATAAAATTCAACATAAATTTGTATTTTGAACACAAATTTACATTTTTGAACAGAAAATAAAATTTAACATAAATTTGTATTTTGAACACAAATTTACATTTTGAACAGAAAATAAAATTCAACATAAATTTGTATTTTGAACACAAATTTACATTTTGGACAGAAAATAAAATTCAACATAAATTTGTATTTTGAACACAAATTTACATTTTGAACAAAAAATAAAATTTAACATAAATTTTTATTTTGAACAGAATTATACTAAATATTTTGGACAGAAAATAAAATTTAACATAAATTTGTATTTTGAACACAAATTTACATTTTGAACAGAAAATAAAATTTAACATAAATTTGTATTTTGAACACAAATTTACATTTTGAACAGAAAATAAAATTTAACATAAATTTGTATTTTGAACACAAATTTACATTTTGAACAGAAAATAAAATTTAACATAAATTTGTATTTTGAACAGAAATATAAATTTTGGACAGAAAATAAAATTTAACATAAATTTGTATTTTGAACACAAATTTACATTTTGAACAGAAAATAAAATTTAACATAAATTTTATTTTTGAACAGAAATATAAATTTTGGACAGAAAATAAAATTTAACATAAATTTGTATTTTGAACACAAATTTACATTTTGAACAGAAAATAAAATTTAACATAAATTTGTATTTTGAACACAAATTTACATTTTGAACAGAAAATAAAATTTAACATAAATTTGTATTTTGAACACAAATTTACATTTTGAACAGAAAATAAAATTTAACATAAATTTGTATTTTGAACACAAATTTACATTTTGAACAGAAAATAAAATTTAACATAAATTTTTTATTTTGAACAGATATATAAATTTTGGACAGAAAATAAAATTTAACATAAATTTGTATTTTGAACACAAATTTACATTTTTAACAGAAAATAAAATTCAACATAAATTTGTATTTTGAACAGAAATTAAAATTTTGAACAGAAAATAAAATTTAACATAAATTTGTATTTTGAACACAAATTTACATTTTGGACAGAAAATAAAATTTAACATAAATTTGTATTTTGAACACAAATTTACATTTTTAACAGAAAATAAAATTTAACATAAATTTGTATTTTGAACACAAATTTACATTTTGAACAGAAAATAAAATTTAACATAAATTTTTATTTTGAACAGAAATATATATATAATTTGGACAGAAAATAAAATTTAACATAAATTTGTATTTTGAACAGAAATTTACATTTTTAACAGAAAATAAAATTTAACATAAATTTGTATTTTGAACAGAAATTTACATTTTTGAACAGAAAATAAAATTTAACATAAATTTGTATTTTGAACACAAATTTACATTTTGAACAAAAAATAAAATTTAACATAAATTTGTATTTTGAACACAAATTTACATTTTGAACAGAAAATAAAATTTAACATAAATTTGTATTTTGAACAGAAATTTACATTTTTAACAGAAAATAAAATTTGACGTAAATTTGTATTTTGAACAGAAACTTACATTTTGGACAGAAAATAAAATTTAACATAAATTTGTATTTTGAACAGAAATTTACATTTTGAACAGAAAATAAAATTTAACATAAATTTGTATTTTGAACACAAATTTACATTTTGGACAGAAAATAAAATTTAACATAAATTTGTATTTTGAACAGAAATTTAAATTTTGGACAGAAAATAAAATTTAACATAAATTTGTATTTTGAACACAAATTTACATTTTGAACAGAAAATAAAATTTAACATAAATTTTTATTTTGAACAGATAATTTAAATTTTGGACAGAAAATAAAATTTAACATAAATTTGTATTTTGAACACAAATTTACATTTTGAACAGAAAATAAAATTTAACATAAATTTGTATTTTGAACAGAAATTTACATTTTGAACAGAAAATAAAATTTAACATAAATTTGTATTTTGAACAGAAATTTACATTTTGGACAGAAAATAAAATTTAACATAAATTTGTATTTTGAACACAAATTTACATTTTGAACAGAAAATAAAATTTAACATAAATTTTTATTTTGAACAGAAATTTACATTTTGGACAGAAAATAAAATTCAAACATAAATTTGTATTTTGAACACAAATTTACATTTTTGAACAGAAAATAAAATTTAACATAAATTTGTATTTTGAACACAAATTTACATTTTGAACAGAAAATAAAATTTAACATAAATTTTTATTTTGAACAGAAATATAAATTTTGGACAGAAAATAAAATTTAACATAAATTTGTATTTTGAACACAAATTTACATTTTGAACAGAAAATAAAATTTAACATAAATTTTTATTTTGAAAGAGATATATAAATTTTGGACAGAAAATAAAATTTAACATAAATTTGTATTTTGAACACAAATTTACATTTTTAACAGAAAATAAAATTTAACATAAATTTGTATTTTGAACACAAATTTACATTTTGAACAGAAAATAAAATTTAACATAAATTTTTATTTTGTACAGAAATATAAATTTTGGACAGAAAATAAAATTTAACATAAATTTGTATTTTGAACACAAATTTACATTTTGAACAGAAAATAAAATTTAACATAAATTTTTATTTTGAACGAAAATATAAATTTTGGACAGAAAATAAAATTTAACATAAATTTGTATTTTGAACACAAATTTACATTTTGAACAGAAAATAAAATTTAACATAAATTTGTATTTTGAACACAAATTTACATTTTGAACAGAAAATAAAATTTAACATAAATTTTTATTTTGAACAAAAATATAAATTTTGGACAGAAAATAAAATTTAACATAAATTTGTATTTTGAACACAAATTTACATTTTGAACAGAAAATAAAATTTAACATAAATTTGTATTTTGAACAGAAATTTAAATTTTGGAAAAAAAAATAAAATTTAACATAAATTTTTATTTTGAACAGAAATATAAATTTTGGACAGAAAATAAAATTTAACATAAATTTGTATTTTGAACACAAATTTACATTTTGAACAGAAAATAAAATTTAACATAAATTTTTATTTTGAAGAGATATATTTAAATTTTGGACAGAAAATAAAATTTAACATAAATTTGTATTTTGAACACAAATTTACATTTTTTGGACAGAAAATAAAATTTAACATAAATTTGTATTTTGAACACAAATTTACATTTTGAACAGAAAATAAAATTTAACATAAATTTTTATTTTGAACAGAAATATAAATTTTGGACAGAAAATAAAATTTAACATAAATTTGTATTTTGAACACAAATTTACATTTTGAACAGAAAATAAAATTTAACATAAATTTTTATTTTGAACAGAAATATAAATTTTGGACAGAAAATAAAATTTAACATAAATTTGTATTTTGAATTTACATTTGAACACAAATTTACATTTTGAACAGAAAATAAAATTTAACATAAATTTGTATTTTGAACACAAATTTACATTTTGAACAGAAAATAAAATTTAACATAAATTTTTATTTTGAACACAAATTTAAATTTTGGACAGAAAATAAAATTTAACATAAATTTGTATTTTGAACAGAAATTTACATTTTTGGACAGAAAATAAAATTTAACATAAATTTGTATTTTGAACACAAATTTACATTTTGAACAGAAAATAAAATTTAACATAAATTTTTATTTTGAACAGAAATATAAATTTTGGACAGAAAATAAAATTTAACATAAATTTGTATTTTGAACACAAATTTACATTTTGAACAGAAAATAAAATTTAACATAAATTTTTATTTTGAACAGAAATTTAAATTTTGGACAGAAAATAAAATTTAACATAAATTTGTATTTTGAACACAAATTTACATTTTGGACAGAAAATAAAATTTAACATAAATTTGTATTTTGAACACAAATTTACATTTTGAACAGAAAATAAAATTTAACATAATTTTTTATTTTGTACTGAAATATAAATTTTGGACAGAAAATAAAATTTAACATAAATTTGTATTTTGAACACAAATTTACATTTTGAACAGAAAATAAAATTTAACATAAATTTTTATTTTGAACAGAAATATAATAAATTTTTGGACAGAAAATAAAATTTAACATAAATTTGTATTTTGAACACAAATTTACATTTTGAACAGAAAATAAAATTTAACATAATTTTTTATTTTGTACTGAAATATAAATTTTGGACAGAAAATAAAATTTAACATAAATTTGTATTTTGAACACAAATTTACATTTTGAACAGAAAATAAAATTTAACATAATTTTTTATTTTGTACTGAAATATAAATTTTGGACAGAAAATAAAATTTTACATAAATTTGTATTTTGAACACAAATTTACATTTTGAACAGAAAATAAAATTTAACATAAATTTTTATTTTGAAGAGATATATAAATTTTGGACAGAAAATAAAATTTAACATAAATTTGTATTTTGAACACAAATTTACATTTTGAACAGAAAATAAAATTTAACATAAATTTTTATTTTGAACAGAAATATAAATTTTGGACAGAAAATAAAATTTAACATAAATTTGTATTTTGAACACAAATTTACATTTTTGAACAGAAAATAAAATTTAACATAAATTTGTATTTTGAACACAAATTTAAATTTTGGACAGAAAATAAAATTTAACATAAATTTGTATTTTGAACACAAATTTACATTTTTGAACAGAAAATAAAATTTAACATAAATTTTATTTTGAACAGATATATAAATTTTGGACAGAAAATAAAATTTAACATAAATTTGTATTTTGAACACAAATTTACATTTTTGAACAGAAAATAAAATTTAACATAAATTTTTATTTTGAACAGAAATATAAATTTTGGACAGAAAATAAAATTTAACATAAATTTGTATTTTGAACACAAAT
Organism: Drosophila arawakana; assembly: GCA_018151165.1. Classification (NCBI taxonomy): domain Eukaryota; kingdom Metazoa; phylum Arthropoda; class Insecta; order Diptera; family Drosophilidae; genus Drosophila; species Drosophila arawakana. The sequence goes on along the minus strand of JAECWX010000120.1, from coordinate 147,375 downwards.
TTACATTTTGAACAGAAAATAAAATTTAACATAAATTTGTATTTTGAACACAAATTTACATTTTGAACAGAAAATAAAATTTAACATAAATTTTTATTTTGAACAGAAATATAAATTTTGGACAGAAAATAAAATTTAACATAAATTTGTATTTTGAACACAAATTTACATTTTGAACAGAAAATAAAATTTAACATAAATTTGTATTTTGAACACAAATTTACATTTTGAACAGAAAATAAAATTTAACATAAATTTTTATTTTGAACAGAAATATAAATTTTGGACAGAAAATAAAATTTAACATAAATTTGTATTTTGAACACAAATTTACATTTTGAACAGAAAATAAAATTTAACATAAATTTGTATTTTGAACAAAAATAAAATTTAACATTTATTTGAATGGACAGAAAATAAAATTTAACATAAATTTGTATTTTGAACAGAAATTTAAATTTTGGACAGAAAATAAAATTTAACATAAATTTGTATTTTGAACACAAATTTACATTTTGAACAGAAAATAAAATTTAACATAAATTTTTATTTTGAACAGATATATAAATTTTGGACAGAAAATAAAATTTAACATAAATTTGTATTTTGAACACAAATTTACATTTTGAACAGAAAATAAAATTTAACATAAATTTGTATTTTGAACAGAAATTTACATTTTGGACAGAAAATAAAATTTAACATAAATTTGTATTTTGAACACAAATTTACATTTTGAACAGAAAATAAAATTTAACATAAATTTTTATTTTGAACAGAAATTTACATTTTGGACAGAAAATAAAATTTAACATAAATTTGTATTTTGAACACAAATTTACATTTTGAACAGAAAATAAAATTTAACATAAATTTGTATTTTGAACACAAATTTACATTTTGAACAGAAAATAAAAATTTAACATAAATTTGTATTTTGAACAGAAATTTAAATTTTGGACAGAAAATAAAATTTAACATAAATTTTTATTTTGAACAGAAATTTACATTTTGAACAGAAAATAAAATTTAACATAAATTTGTATTTTGAACACAAATTTACATTTTGAACAGAAAATAAAATTTAACATAAATTTTTATTTTGAACAGAAATATAAATTTTGGACAGAAAATAAAATTTAACATAAATTTGTATTTTGAACAGAAATTTACATTTTGAACAGAAAATAAAATTTAACATAAATTTGTATTTTGAACAGAAATTTACATTTTTAACAGAAAATAAAATTTAACATAAATTTGTATTTTGAACAGAAATTTACATTTTGGACAGAAAATAAAATTTAACATAAATTTGTATTTTGAACACAAATTTACATTTTGAACAGAAAATAAAATTTAACATAAATTTTTATTTTGAACAGATATATAAATTTTGGACAGAAAATAAAATTTAACATAAATTTGTATTTTGAACACAAATTTACATTTTTGAACAGAAAATAAAATTTAACATAAATTTGTATTTTGAACAAAAAACAAAAATTTAACATAAATTTGTATTTTGAACAGAAAATAAAATTTAACATAAATTTGTATTTTGAACAGATAATTTACATATTTTTTGGAACAGAAAATAAAATTTAACATAAATTTGTATTTTGAACACAAATTTACATTTTTAACAGAAAATAAAATTTAACATAAATTTGTATTTTGAACACAAATTTACATTTTTGACAGAAAATAAAATTTAACATAAATTTGTATTTTGAACACAAATTTACATTTTTGACAGAAAATAAAATTTAACATAAATTTGTATTTTGAACACAAATTTACATTTTTAACAGAAAATAAAATTTAACATAAATTTGTATTTTGAACACAAATTTACATTTTGGACAGAAAATAAAATTTAACATAAATTTTATTTTGAACAGAAATTTAAATTTTGGACAGAAAATAAAATTCAACATAAATTTGTATTTTGAACACAAATTTACATTTTGAACAGAAAATAAAATTTAACATAAATTTGTATTTTGAACACAAATTTACATTTTTAACAGAAAATAAAATTTAACATAAATTTGTATTTTGAACACAAATTTACATTTTTAACAGAAAATAAAATTTAACATAAATTTGTATTTTGAACACAAATTTACATTTTTAGACAGAAAATAAAATTCAACATAAATTTGTATTTTGAACACAAATTTACATTTTGAACAGAAAATAAAATTTAACATAAATTTTATTTTGTACGAGATATATAAATTTTGGACAGAAAATAAAATTTAACATAAATTTGTATTTTGAACACAAATTTACATTTTGAACAGAAAATAAAATTTAACATAAATTTGTATTTTGAACAGAAATTTACATTTTTGAACAGAAAATAAAATTTAACATAAATTTGTATTTTGAACACAAATTTACATTTTGAACAGAAAATAAAATTTAGCGTAAATTTTTATTTTGAACACAAATTTACATTTTGAACAGAAAATAAAATTTAACACAAGTTTTTTATTTGAACATAAATTTACATTTTGAACAGAAAATAAAATTTAACATAAATTTGTATTTTGAGCAGAAATTTACATTTTGAACAGAAAATAAAATTTAACATAAATTTGTATTTTGAACAGAAATTTACATTTTGAACAGAAAATAAAATTTAACATAAATTTGTATTTTGAACACAAATTTACATTTTGAACAGAAAATAAAATTTAACATAAATTTGTATTTTGAACAGAAATTTACATTTTGGACAGAAAATAAAATTTAACATAAATTTGTATTTTGAACAGAAATTAACATTTTGAACAGAAAATAAAATTTAACATAAATTTGTATTTTGAACAGAAATTTACATTTTGAACAGAAAATAAAATTTAACATAAATTTGTATTTTGAACACAAATTTACATTTTGGACAGAAAATAAAATTTAACATAAATTTTTATTTTGAACAGAAATATAAATTTTGGACAGAAAATAAAATTTAACATAAATTTGTATTTTGAACACAAATTTACATTTTGAACAGAAAATAAAATTTAACATAAATTTTTATTTTGAACAGAAATTTACATTTTTGGACAGAAAATAAAATTTAACATAAATTTGTATTTTGAACACAAATTTACATTTTGAACAGAAAATAAAATTTAACATAAATTTGTATTTTGAACAGAAATTTACATTTTGAACAGAAAATTAAATTTAACATAAATTTTTATTTTGAACTGATATATAAATTTTGGACAGAAAATAAAATTTAACATAAATTTGTATTTTGAACACAAATTTACATTTTGAACAGAAAATAAAATTTAACATAAATTTTTATTTTGAACAGATAATATAAATTTTGGACAGAAAATAAAATTTAACATAAATTTGTATTTTGAACACAAATTTACATTTTGAACAGAAAATAAAATTTAACATAAATTTTTATTTTGAACAGATATATAAATTTTGGACAGAAAATAAAATTTAACATAAATTTGTATTTTGAACACAAATTTACATTTTGAACAGAAAATAAAATTTAACATAAATTTTTATTTTGAACAGAAATTTACATTTTGGACAGAAAATAAAATTTAACATAAATTTGTATTTTGAACACAAATTTACATTTTGAACAGAAAATAAAATTTAACATAAATTTGTATTTTGAACACAAATTTACATTTTGGACAGAAAATAAAATTTAACATAAATTTGTATTTTGAACACAAATTTACATTTTGAACAGAAAATAAAATTTAACATAAATTTTTATTTTGAACAGAAATATAAATTTTGGACAGAAAATAAAATTTAACATAAATTTGTATTTTGAACACAAATTTACATTTTGAACAGAAAATAAAATTTAACATAAATTTGTATTTTGAACAGAAATTTACATTTTGGACAGAAAATAAAATTTAACATAAATTTGTATTTTGAACACAAATTTACATTTTGAACAGAAAATAAAATTTAACATAAATTTGTATTTTGAACACAAATTTACATTTTGACAGAAAATAAAATTTAACATAAATTTTATTTTGAACAGATATATAAATTTTGGACAGAAAATAAAATTTAACATAAATTTGTATTTTGAACACAAATTTACATTTTGGACAGAAAATAAAATTTAACATAAATTTGTATTTTGAACACAAATTTACATTTTTGAACAGAAAATAAAATTTAACATAAATTTTTATTTTGAACACAAATTTACATTTTGGACAGAAAATAAAATTTAACATAAATTTGTATTTTGAACACAAATTTACATTTTGAACAGAAAATAAAATTTAACATAAATTTGTATTTTGAACACAAATTTAAATTTTGGACAGAAAATAAAATTTAACATAAATTTGTATTTTGAACACAAATTTACATTTTTAACAGAAAATAAAATTTAACATAAATTTTTATTTTGTACTGAAATATAAATTTTGGACAGAAAATAAAATTTAACATAAATTTGTATTTTGAACACAAATTTACATTTTGGACAGAAAATAAAATTTAACATAAATTTGTATTTTGAACACAAATTTACATTTTGAACAGAAAATAAAATTTAACATAATTTTTTATTTTGTACTGAAATATAAATTTTGGACAGAAAATAAAATTTAACATAAATTTGTATTTTGAACACAAATTTACATTTTGAACAGAAAATAAAATTTAACATAAATTTTTATTTTGAACACAAATATAAATTTTGGACAGAAAATAAAATTTAACATAAATTTGTATTTTGAACACAAATTTACATTTTGAACAGAAAATAAAATTTAACATAATTTTTATTTTGTACAGAAATATAAATTTTGGACAGAAAATAAAATTTAACATAAATTTGTATTTTGAACACAAATTTACATTTTGAACAGAAAATAAAATTTAACATAAATTTGTATTTTGAACAGAAATTTAAATTTTGGACAGAAAATAAAATTTAACATAAATTTGTATTTTGAACACAAATTTACATTTTGAACAGAAAATAAAATTTAACATAAATTTTTATTTTGAACAGAAATATAAATTTTGGACAGAAAATAAAATTTAACATAAATTTGTATTTTGAACACAAATTTACATTTTGAACAGAAAATAAAATTTAACATAAATTTGTATTTTGAACACAAATTTACATTTTGAACAGAAAATAAAATTTAACATAAATTTTTATTTTGAACAGAAATTTAAATTTTGAACAGAAAATAAAATTTAACATAAATTTGTATTTTGAACACAAATTTACATTTTGGAACAGAAAATAAAATTTAACATAAATTTGTATTTTGAACACAAATTTACATTTTGAACAGAAAATAAAATTTAACATAATTTTTATTTTGTACAGAAATATAAATTTTGGACAGAAAATAAAATTTAACATAAATTTGTATTTTGAACAAAATTTACATTTTGAACAGAAAATAAAATTTAACATAAATTTGTATTTTGAACACAAATTTACATTTTGGAACAGAAAATAAAATTTAACATAATTTTTATTTTGAACAGAAATATAAATTTTGGACAGAAAATAAAATTTAACATAAATTTGTATTTTGAACACAAATTTACATTTTGAACAGAAAATAAAATTTAACATAAATTTGTATTTTGAACACAAATTTACATTTTTGACAGAAAATAAAATTTAACATAAATTTGTATTTTGAACACAAATTTACATTTTGAACAGAAAATAAAATTTAACATAAATTTGTATTTTGAACACAAATTTACATTTTGAACAGAAAATAAAATTTAACATAAATTTTTATTTTGAACTGAAATATACATTTTGGACAGAAAATAAAATTTAACATAAATTTGTATTTTGAACACAAATTTACATTTTGGACAGAAAATAAAATTTAACATAAATTTGTATTTTGAACACAAATATAAATTTTGGACAGAAAATAAAATTTAACATAAATTTGTATTTTGAACACAAATTTACATTTTGAACAGAAAATAAAATTTAACATAAATTTGTATTTTGAACAGAAATTTAAATTTTGGACAGAAAATAAAATTTAACATAAATTTGTATTTTGAACACAAATTTACATTTTGAACAGAAAATAAAATTTAACATAAATTTTTATTTTACACAAAATTTACATTTTGAACAGAAAATAAAATTTAACATAAATTTGTATTTTGAACACAAATTTACATTTTGAACAGAAAATAAAATTTAACATAAATTTGTATTTTGAACAGAAATTTACATTTTGGACAGAAAATAAAATTTAACATAAATTTGTATTTTGAACACAAATTTACATTTTGAACAGAAAATAAAATTTAACATAAATTTTTATTTTGAACAGAAATATAAATTTTGGACAGAAAATAAAATTTAACATAAATTTGTATTTTGAACAGAAATTTACATTTTGGACAGAAAATAAAATTTAACATAAATTTGTATTTTGAACAGAAATTTACATTTTGAACAGAAAATAAAATTTAACATAAATTTGTATTTTGAACAGAAATTTACATTTTGGAACAGAAAATAAAATTTAACATAAATTTGTATTTTGAACAGAAATTTACATTTTGGACAGAAAATAAAATTTAACATAAATTTTTATTTTGAACAGAAATTTACATTTTGGACAGAAAATAAAATTTAACATAAATTTGTATTTTGAACAGAAATTTACATTTTGAACAGAAAATAAAATTTAACATAAATTTTTATTTTGAACACAAATTTACATTTTGGACAGAAAATAAAATTTAACATAAATTTGTATTTTGAACAGAAATTTACATTTTGAACAGAAAATAAAATTTAACATAAATTTTTATTTTGAACACAAATTTACATTTTGGACAGAAAATAAAATTTAACATAAATTTGTATTTTGAACAGAAATTTACATTTTGAACAGAAAATAAAATTTAACATAAATTTGTATTTTGAACAGAATTTACATTTTGAACAGAAAATAAAATTTAAACATAAATTTGTATTTTGAACAGAAATTTACATTTTGAACAGAAAATAAAATTTAACATAAATTTTTATTTTGAACAGAAATTTAAATTTTGGACAGAAAATAAAATTTAACATAAATTTGTATTTTGAACCGAAATTAACATTTCGAACAGAAAATAAAATTTAACATAAATTAGTATTTTTAACAGAAATTTAAATTTTGGACAGAAAGTTAAATTTAACATAAATTTGTATTTTGAACAGAAATTAACATTTTAACAGAAAATAAAATTTAACATAAATTTGTATTTTGAACAGAAATTTACATTTTGAACAGAAAATAAAATTTAACATAAATTTTTATTTTGAACAGAAATATAAATTTACTATTGGACAGAAAATAAAATTTAACATAAATTTGTATTTTGAACACAAATTTACATTTTGAACAGAAAATAAAATTTAACATAAATTTTTATTTTGAACAGAAATTTAAATTTTGGACAGAAAATAAAATTTAACATAAATTTGTATTTTGAACAGAAATTTACATTTTGAACAGAAAATAAAATTTAACATAAATTTGTATTTTGAACAGAAATTTACATTTTGGACAGAAAATAAAATTTAACATAAATTTGTATTTTGAACAGAAATTTACATTTTGGACAGAAAATAAAATTTAACATAAATTTGTATTTTGAACAGAAATTTACATTTTGGACAGAAAATAAAATTTAACATAAATTTGTATTTTGAACAGAAATTTACATTTTGAACAGAAAATAAAATTTAACATAAATTTGTATTTTGAACAGAAATTTACATTTTGGACAGAAAATAAAATTTAACATAAATTTGTATTTTGAACACAAATTTACATTTTGAACAGAAAAATAAAATTTAACATAAATTTGTATTTTGAACAGAAATTTAAATTTTGGACAGAAAATAAAATTTAACATAAATTTGTATTTTGAACAGAAATTTACATTTTGAACAGAAAATAAAATTTAACATAAATTTGTATTTTGAACAGAAATTTACATTTTGAACAGAAAATAAAATTTAACATAAATTTGTATTTTGAACAGAAATTTACATTTTGACAGAAAATAAAATTTAACATAAATTTGTATTTTGAACAGAAATTTACATTTTGGACAGAAAATAAAATTTAACATAAATTTGTATTTTGAACACAAATTTACATTTTGAACAGAAAATAAAATTTAACATAAATTTGTATTTTGAACAGAAATTTACATTTTGAACAGAAAATAAAATTTAACATAAATTTGTATTTTGAACAGAAAATTTACATTTTGGACAGAAAATAAAATTTAACATAAATTTGTATTTTGAACAGAAATTTACATTTTTTGACAGAAAATAAAATTTAACATAAATTTGTATTTTGAACAGAAATTTACATTTTGGACAGAAAATAAAATTTAACATAAATTTGTATTTTGAACAGAAATTTACATTTTGGACAGAAAATAAAATTTAACATAAATTTGTATTTTGAACAGAAATTTACATTTTGAACAGAAAATAAAATTTAACATAAATTTGTATTTTGAACAGAAATTTACATTTTGGACAGAAAATAAAATTTAACATAAATTTGTATTTTGAACAGAAATTTACATTTTGAACAGAAAATAAAATTTAACATAAATTTGTATTTTTGAACAGAAATTTACATTTTGGACAGAAAATAAAATTTAACATAAATTTGTATTTTGAACAGAAATTTACATTTTGAACAGAAAATAAAATTTAACATAAATTTGTATTTTGAACAGAAATTTACATTTTGAACAGAAAATAAAATTTAACATAAATTTGTATTTTGAACAGAAATTTACATTTTGAACAGAAAATAAAATTTAACATAAATTTTATTTTGAACAGAAATTTAAATTTTGAACAAAAATTAATTTTGAACATAAATTTGTATTTTGAACAGAAAATAAAATTTAACATAAATTTGTATTTTGAACAGAAATTTACATTTTGAACAGAAAATAAAATTTAACATAAATTTGTATTTTGAACAGAAATTTACATTTTGAACAGAAAATAAAATTTAACATAAATTTGTATTTTGAACAGAAATTTACATTTTGGACAGAAAATAAAATTTAACATAAATTTGTATTTTGAACAGAAATTTACATTTTGAACAGAAAATAAAATTTAACATAAATTTTTATTTTGAACAAAAATTTACAATTTTGGACAGAAAATAAAATTTAACATAAATTTGTATTTTGAACAGAAATTTACATTTTTGACAGAAAATAAAATTTAACATAAATTTGTATTTTGAACAGAAATTTACATTTTGAACAGAAAATAAAATTTAACATAATTTTGTATTTTGAACAGAATTTAAATTTTGGACAGAAAATAAAATTTAACATAAATTTGTATTTTGAACAGAAATTTACATTTTGAACAGAAAATAAAATTTAACATAAATTTGTATTTTGAACAGAAATTTACATTTTGGACAGAAAATAAAATTTAACATAAATTTGTATTTTGAACAGAAATTTACATTTTGGACAGAAAATAAAATTTAACATAAATTTGTATTTTGAACAGAAATTTACATTTTGACAGAAAATAAAATTTAACATAAATTTGTATTTTGAACAGAAATTTACATTTTGGACAGAAAATAAAATTTAACATAAATTTGTATTTTGAACACAAATTTACATTTTGAACAGAAAATAAAATTTAACATAAATTTGTATTTTGAACAGAAATTTAACATTTTGAACAGAAAATAAAATTTAACATAAATTTGTAATTTTGAACAGAAATTTATAAATTTTGGACAGAAAATAATAAAATTTAACATAAATTTGTATTTTGAACAGAAATTTACATTTTGAACAGAAAATAAAATTTAACATAAATTTTATTTTGAACAGAAATTTACATTTTGGACAGAAAATAAAATTTAACATAAATTTGTATTTTGAACAGAAATTTACATTTTTGACAGAAAATAAAATTTAACATAAATTTGTATTTTGAACAGAAATTTACATTTTGAACAGAAAATAAAATTTAACATAAATTTTTATTTTGAACAGAAATTTAAATTTTGGACAGAAAATAAAATTTAACATAAATTTGTATTTTGAACAGAAATTTACATTTTGAACAGAAAATAAAATTTAACATAAATTTGTATTTTGAACAGAAATTTACATTTTGGACAGAAAATAAAATTTAACATAAATTTTTATTTTGAACAGAAATTTACATTTTGGACAGAAAATAAAATTTAACATAAATTTGTATTTTAAACAGAAATTTACATTTTGAACAGAAAATAAAATTTAACATAAATTTTTATTTTGAAGAAAGAAATTTAAATTTTGGACAGAAAATAAAATTTAACATAAATTTGTATTTTGAACAGAAATTTACATTTTGAACAGAAAATAAAATTTAACATAAATTTGTATTTTGAACAGAAATTTACATTTTGGACAGAAAATAAAATTTAACATAAATTTGTATTTTGAACAGAAATTTACATTTTGAACAGAAAATAAAATTTAACATAAATTTGTATTTTGAACAGAAATTTACATTTTGAACAGAAAATAAAATTTAACATAAATTTGTATTTTTGAACAGAAATTTACATTTTGAACAGAAAATAAAATTTAACATAAATTTGTATTTTGAACAGAAATTTACATTTTGGAACAGAAAATAAAATTTAACATAAATTTTTATTTTGAACAGAAATTTAACATTTTGGACAGAAAATAAAATTTAACATAAATTTGTATTTTGAACAGAAATTTACATTTTGAACAGAAAATAAAATTTAACATAAATTTGTATTTTGAACAGAAATTTACATTTTGAACAGAAAATAAAATTTAACATAAATTTGTATTTTGAACAGAAATTTACATTTTGAACAGAAAATAAAATTTAACATAAATTTGTATTTTGAACAGAAATTTACATTTTGAACAGAAAAAATAAAATTTAACATAAATTTGTATTTTGAACAGAAATTTACATTTTTGAACAGAAAATAAAATTTAACATAAATTTGTATTTTGAACAGAAATTTACATTTTGAACAGAAAATAAAATTTAACATAAATTTGTATTTTGAACAAAATTTAAATTTTGGACAGAAAATAAAATTTAACATAAATTTGTATTTTGAACAGAAATTTACATTTTGAACAGAAAATAAAATTTAACATAAATTTGTATTTTAAGCAGAAATTTACATTTTGAACAGAAAATAAAATTTAACATAAATTTGTATTTTGAACACAAATTTACATTTTGGACAGAAAATAAAATTTAACATAAATTTGTATTTTACATTTTGGACAGAAAATAAAATTTAACATAAATTTGTATTTTGAACAGAAACTTACATTTTGGACAGAAAATAAAATTTAACAAAAATTTGTATTTTGAACAGAAAATTTAACATTTTGGACAGAAAATAAAATTTAACATAAATTTGTATTTTGAACACAAATTTACATTTTGAACAGAAAATAAAATTTAACATAAATTTGTATTTTGAACACAAATTTACATTTTTGAACAGAAAATAAAATTTAACATAAATTTGTATTTTGAACAGAAATTTACATTTTGGACAGAAAATAAAATTTAACATAAATTTGTATTTTTGAACACAAATTTACATTTTGAACAGAAAATAAAATTTAACATAAATTTGTATTTTTGAACAGAAATTTACATTTTGGACAGAAAATAAAATTTAACATAAATTTGTATTTTGAACAGAAATTTACATTTTGAACAGAAAATAAAATTTAACATAAATTTGTATTTTGAACAGAAATTTACATTTTGAACAGAAAATAAAATTTAACATAAATTTTTATTTTGAACAGAAATTTAAATTTTGGACAGAAAATAAAATTTAACATAAATTTGTATTTTGAACACAAATTTACATTTTGAACAGAAAATAAAATTTAACATAAATTTTTATTTTGAACAGAAATATAAATTTTGGACAGAAAATAAAATTTAACATAAATTTGTATTTTGAACACAAATTTACATTTTTGACAGAAAATAAAATTTAACATAAATTTGTATTTTGAACAGAAATTTACATTTTGAACAGAAAATAAAATTTAACATAAATTTGTATTTTGAACAGAAATTTACATTTTTGACAGAAAATAAAATTTAACATAAATTTGTATTTTGAACACAAATTTACATTTTGAACAGAAAATAAAATTTAACATAAATTTGTATTTTGAACAGATAAATTTACATTTTGAACAGAAAATAAAATTTAACATAAATTTGTATTTTGAACACAAATTTACATTTTGGACAGAAAATAAAATTTAACATAAATTTTATTTTGAACAGAAATTTAAATTTTGGACAGAAAATAAAATTTAACATAAATTTGTATTTTGAACACAAATTTACATTTTGAACAGAAAATAAAATTTAACATAAATTTGTATTTTGAACAGAAATTTACATTTTGGACAGAAAATAAAATTTAACATAAATTTGTATTTTGAACACAAATTTACATTTTGAACAGAAAATAAAATTTAACATAAATTTGTATTTTGAACAGAAATATAAATTTTGGACAGAAAATAAAATTTAACATAAATTTGTATTTTGAACACAAATTTACATTTTGGACAGAAAATAAAATTTAACATAAATTTGTATTTTGAACACAAATTTACATTTTGAACAGAAAATAAAATTTAACATAAATTTTTATTTTGAACAGAAATTTAAATTTTGGACAGAAAATAAAATTTAACATAAATTTGTATTTTGAACACAAATTTACATTTTTGGACAGAAAATAAAATTTAACATAAATTTGTATTTTGAACAGAAATTTAAATTTTGAACAGAAAATAAAATTTAACATAAATTTGTATTTTGAACACAAATTTACATTTTGAACAGAAAATAAAATTTAACATAAATTTGTATTTTGAACACAAATTTACATTTTGAACAGAAAATAAAATTTAACATAAATTTGTATTTTGAACACAAATTTACATTTTGAACAGAAAATAAAATTTAACATAAATTTGTATTTTGAACAGAAATTTACATTTTGAACAGAAAATAAAATTTAACATAAATTTGTATTTTGAACAGAAATTTACATTTTGGACAGAAAATAAAATTTAACATAAATTTGTATTTTGAACAGAAATTTACATTTTGAACAGAAAATAAAATTTAACATAAATTTGTATTTTGAACACAAATTTACATTTTGAACAGAAAATAAAATTTAACATAAATTTGTATTTTGAACAGAAATTTAAATTTTGGACAGAAAATAAAATTTAACATAAATTTGTATTTTGAACACAAAATTTACATTTTTGGACAGAAAATAAAATTTAACATAAATTTGTATTTTGAACACAAATTTACATTTTGAACAGAAAATAAAATTTAACATAAATTTGTATTTTGAACACAAATTTACATTTTGAACAGAAAATAAAATTTAACATAAATTTGTATTTTGAACAGAAATTTACATTTTTGAACAGAAAATAAAATTTAACATAAATTTGTATTTTGAACAGAAATTTACATTTTGAACAGAAAATAAAATTTAACATAAATTTGTATTTTGAACACAAATTTACATTTTGAACAGAAAATAAAATTTAACATAAATTTGTATTTTGAACAGAAATTTAAATTTTGGACAGAAAATAAAATTTAACATAAATTTGTATTTTGAACACAAATTTACATTTTGAACAGAAAATAAAATTTAACATAAATTTGTATTTTGAACACAAATTTACATTTTGGACAGAAAATAAAATTTAACATAAATTTGTATTTTGAACAGAAATTTACATTTTGACAGAAAATAAAATTTAACATAAATTTGTATTTTGAACACAAATTTACATTTTGAACAGAAAATAAAATTTAACATAAATTTGTATTTTGAACACAAATTTACATTTTGAACAGAAAATAAAATTTAACATAAATTTGTATTTTGAACAGAAATTTACATTTTGGACAGAAAATAAAATTTAACATAAATTTGTATTTTGAACACAAATTTACATTTTGAACAGAAAATAAAATTTAACATAAATTTGTATTTTGAACAGAAATTTACATTTTGAACAGAAAATAAAATTTAACATAAATTTGTATTTTGAACAGAAATTTAAATTTTGGACAGAAAATAAAATTTAACATAAATTTGTATTTTGAACACAAATTTACATTTTGAACAGAAAATAAAATTTAACATAAATTTGTATTTTGAACAGAAATTTACATTTTGGACAGAAAATAAAATTTAACATAAATTTGTATTTTGAACACAAATTTAAATTTTGGACAGAAAATAAAATTTAACATAAATTTGTATTTTGAACACAAATTTACATTTTGAACAGAAAATAAAATTTAACATAAATTTTTATTTTGAACAGAAATATAAATTTTGGACAGAAAATAAAATTTAACATAAATTTGTATTTTGAACACAAATTTACATTTTTAACAGAAAATAAAATTTAACATAAATTTGTATTTTGAACACAAATTTACATTTTGGAACAGAAAATAAAATTTAACATAAATTTTTATTTTGAACACAAATTTACATTTTGGACAGAAAATAAAATTTAACATAAATTTGTATTTTGAACACAAATTTACATTTTGAACAGAAAATAAAATTTAACATAAATTTGTATTTTGAACAGAAATATAAATTTTGGACAGAAAATAAAATTTAACATAAATTTGTATTTTGAACACAAATTTACATTTTGGACAGAAAATAAAATTTAACATAAATTTGTATTTTGAACAGAAATTTACATTTTGGACAGAAAATAAAATTTAACATAAATTTGTATTTTGAACACAAATTTACATTTTGAACAGAAAATAAAATTTAACATAAATTTGTATTTTGAACACAAATTTACATTTTGAACAGAAAATAAAATTTAACATAAATTTGTATTTTGAACACAAATTTACATTTTGAACAGAAAATAAAATTTAACATAAATTTGTATTTTGAACACAAATTTACATTTTGAACAGAAAATAAAATTTAACATAAATTTTTATTTTGAACAGAAATTTACATTTTGGACAGAAAATAAAATTTAACATAAATTTGTATTTTGAACACAAATTTACATTTTGAACAGAAAATAAAATTTAACATAAATTTTTATTTTGAACAGAAATATAAATTTTGGACAGAAAATAAAATTTAACATAAATTTGTATTTTGAACACAAATTTACATTTTGAACAGAAAATAAAATTTAACATAAATTTTTATTTTGAACAGATATATAAATTTTGGACAGAAAATAAAATTTAACATAAATTTGTATTTTGAACACAAATTTACATTTTGAACAGAAAATAAAATTTAACATAAATTTTTATTTTGTACTGAAATATAAATTTTGGACAGAAAATAAAATTTAACATAAATTTGTATTTTGAACACAAATTTACATTTTGACAGAAAATAAAATTTAACATAAATTTGTATTTTGAACAGAAATTTACATTTTGAACAGAAAATAAAATTTAACATAAATTTGTATTTTGAACAGAAATTTAAATTTTGGACAGAAAATAAAATTTAACATAAATTTGTATTTTGAACACAAATTTACATTTTGAACAGAAAATAAAATTTAACATAAATTTTTTATTTTGAACAGAAATATAAATTTTGGACAGAAAATAAAATTTAACATAAATTTGTATTTTGAACACAAATTTACATTTTGAACAGAAAATAAAATTTAACATAAATTTTTATTTTGAACTGAAATATAAATTTTGGACAGAAAATAAAATTTAACATAAATTTGTATTTTGAACACAAATTTACATTTTGAACAGAAAATAAAATTTAACATAAATTTGTATTTTGAACAGAAATTTACATTTTGGACAGAAAATAAAATTTAACATAAATTTGTATTTTGAACACAAATTTACATTTTGAACAGAAAATAAAATTTAACATAAATTTGTATTTTGAACACAAATTTAAATTTTGAACAGAAAATAAAATTTAACATAAATTTGTATTTTGAACACAAATTTACATTTTGAAATAAATAACAAATTTTGAACAGAAAATAAAATTTAACATAAATTTGTATTTTGAACACAAATTTACATTTTGAACAGAAAATAAAATTTAACATAAATTTTTATTTTGAACACAAATTTAAATTTTGGACAGAAAATAAAATTTAACATAAATTTGTATTTTGAACACAAATTTACATTTTGAACAGAAAATAAAATTTAACATAAATTTGTATTTTGAACACAAATTTACATTTTGGACAGAAAATAAAATTTAACATAAATTTGTATTTTGAACACAAATTTACATTTTTAACAGAAAATAAAATTTAACATAAATTTGTATTTTGAACAGAAATATAAATTTTGGACAGAAAATAAAATTTAACATAAATTTGTATTTTGAACACAAATTTACATTTTGGACAGAAAATAAAATTTAACATAAATTTGTATTTTGAACACAAATTTACATTTTTGACAGAAAATAAAATTTAACATAAATTTGTATTTTGAACACAAATTTACATTTTGGACAGAAAATAAAATTTAACATAAATTTGTATTTTGAACACAAATTTACATTTTGAACAGAAAATAAAATTTAACATAATTTTGTATTTTGAACAGAAATAATTAAATTTTTGAACAGAAAATAAAATTTAACATAAATTTGTATTTTGAACACAAATTTACATTTTTTGGACAGAAAATAAAATTTAACATAAATTTGTATTTTGAACAGAAATTTACATTTTGGACAGAAAATAAAATTTAACATAAATTTGTATTTTGAACACAAATTTACATTTTGAACAGAAAATAAAATTTAACATAAATTTTTTTTGAACACAAATTCTACATTTTGAACAGAAAATAAAATTTAACATAAATTTGTATTTTGAACAGAAATTTACATTTTGGACAGAAAATAAAATTTAACATAAATTTGTATTTTGAACAGAAATTTACATTTTGGACAGAAAATAAAATTTAACATAAATTTGTATTTTGAACACAAATTTACATTTTGAACAGAAAATAAAATTTAACATAAATTTTTATTTTGAACAGAAATATAAATTTTGGACAGAAAATAAAATTTAACATAAATTTGTATTTTGAACACAAATTTACATTTTGAACAGAAAATAAAATTTAACATAAATTTTTATTTTGAACAGATATATAAATTTTGGACAGAAAATAAAATTTAACATAAATTTGTATTTTGAACACAAATTTACATTTTTGAACAGAAAATAAAATTTAACATAAATTTTTATTTTGAAGAGAAATATAAATTTTGGACAGAAAATAAAATTTAACATAAATTTGTATTTTGAACACAAATTTACATTTTGAACAGAAAATAAAATTCAACATAAATTTGTATTTTGAACACAAATTTACATTTTGAACAGAAAATAAAATTTAACATAAATTTTTATTTTGAACACAAATTTACATTTTGGACAGAAAATAAAATTTAACATAAATTTGTATTTTGAACACAAATTTACATTTTGAACAGAAAATAAAATTTAACATAAATTTTTATTTTGAACAGAAATTTAAATTTTGGACAGAAAATAAAATTTAACATAAATTTGTATTTTGAACAGAAATTTACATTTTGAACAGAAAATAAAATTTAACATAAATTTTTATTTTGAACAGAAATTTACATTTTGGACAGAAAATAAAATTTAACATAAATTTGTATTTTGAACACAAATTTACATTTTTAACAGAAAATAAAATTTAACATAAATTTTTATTTTGAACAGAAATATAACATTTTGGACAGAAAATAAAATTTAACATAAATTTGTATTTTGAACACAAATTTACATTTTGAACAGAAAATAAAATTTAACATAAATTTTTATTTTGAACAGAAATTTAAATTTTGGACAGAAAATAAAATTTAACATAAATTTGTATTTTGAACACAAATTTACATTTTTAACAGAAAATAAAATTTAACATAAATTTGTATTTTGAACAGAAATTTACATTTTGGACAGAAAATAAAATTTAACATAAATTTGTATTTTGAACAGAAATTTACATTTTGTGACAGAAAATAAAATTTAACATAAATTTGTATTTTGAACACAAATTTACATTTTGAACAGAAAATAAAATTTAACATAAATTTGTATTTTGAACAGAAATATATACATTTTGGACAGAAAATAAAATTTAACATAAATTTGTATTTTGAACACAAATTTACATTTTGAACAGAAAATAAAATTTAACATAAATTTGTATTTTGAACAGAAATTTAAATTTTGGACAGAAAATAAAATTTAACATAAATTTGTATTTTGAACACAAATTTACATTTTGAACAGAAAATAAAATTTAACATAAATTTTTATTTTGAACAGAAATATAAATTTTGGACAGAAAATAAAATTTAACATAAATTTGTATTTTGAACACAAATTTACATTTTGAACAGAAAATAAAATTTAACATAAATTTGTATTTTGAACAGAAATTTACATTTTGGACAGAAAATAAAATTTAACATAAATTTGTATTTTGAACACAAATTTACATTTTGAACAGAAAATAAAATTTAACATAAATTTTTATTTTGAACAGAAATATAAATTTTGGACAGAAAATAAAATTTAACATAAATTTGTATTTTGAACACAAATTTACATTTTGAACAGAAAATAAAATTTAACATAAATTTTTATTTTGAACAGAAATATAACATTTTGGACAGAAAATAAAATTTAACATAAATTTGTATTTTGAACACAAATTTACATTTTGAACAGAAAATAAAATTTAACATAAATTTTTATTTTGAACAGAAATATAAATTTTGGACAGAAAATAAAATTTAACATAAATTTGTATTTTGAACACAAATTTACATTTTGAACAGAAAATAAAATTTAACATAAATTTGTATTTTGAACAGAAATTTACATTTTGGACAGAAAATAAAATTTAACATAAATTTGTATTTTGAACACAAATTTACATTTTGGACAGAAAATAAAATTTAACATAAATTTTTATTTTGAACAGAAATTTAAATTTTGGACAGAAAATAAAATTTAACATAAATTTGTATTTTGAACACAAATTTACATTTTGAACAGAAAATAAAATTTAACATAAATTTTTATTTTGAACAGAAATTTAAATTTTGGACAGAAAATAAAATTTAACATAAATTTGTATTTTGAACACAAATTTACATTTTGAACAGAAAATAAAATTTAACATAAATTTGTATTTTGAACACAAATTTACATTTTGAACAGAAAATAAAATTTAACATAAATTTGTATTTTGAACAGAAATTTACATTTTGGACAGAAAATAAAATTTAACATAAATTTGTATTTTGAACACAAATTTACATTTTGAACAGAAAATAAAATTTAACATAATTTTTTATTTTGAACAGAAATATAAATTTTGGACAGAAAATAAAATTTAACATAAATTTGTATTTTGAACACAAATTTACATTTTGAACAGAAAATAAAATTTAACATAAATTTTTATTTTGAACAGAAATATAAATTTTGGACAGAAAATAAAATTTAACATAAATTTGTATTTTGAACACAAATTTACATTTTGAACAGAAAATAAAATTTAACATAAATTTGTATTTTGAACACAAATTTACATTTTTGAACAGAAAATAAAATTTAACATAAATTTTTATTTTGAACAGAAATATAAATTTTGGACAGAAAATAAAATTTAACATAAATTTGTATTTTGAACACAAATTTACATTTTTAACAGAAAATAAAATTTAACATAAATTTTTATTTTGAACAGAAATATACATTTTGGACAGAAAATAAAATTTAACATAAATTTGTATTTTGAACACAAATTTACATTTTGAACAGAAAATAAAATTTAACATAAATTTGTATTTTGAACACAAATTTACATTTTGAACAGAAAATAAAATTTAACATAATTTTTTAATTTTGAACAGAAATATAAATTTTGGACAGAAAATAAAATTTAACATAAATTTGTATTTTGAACACAAATTTACATTTTGAACAGAAAATAAAATTTAACATAAATTTTTATTTTGAACAGATAATATAAATTTTGGACAGAAAATAAAATTTAACATAAATTTGTATTTTGAACACAAATTTACATTTTGAACAGAAAATAAAATTTAACATAAATTTGTATTTTGAACAGAAATTTACATTTTGAACAGAAAATAAAATTTAACATAAATTTGTATTTTGAACAGAAATTTACATTTTGGACAGAAAATAAAATTTAACATAAATTTGTATTTTGAACAGAAATTTACATTTTGGACAGAAAATAAAATTTAACATAAATTTGTATTTTGAACAGAAATTTACATTTTGGACAGAAAATAAAATTTAACATAAATTTGTATTTTGAACACAAATTTACATTTTGAACAGAAAATAAAATTTAACATAAATTTGTATTTTGAACACAAATTTACATTTTGGACAGAAAATAAAATTTAACATAAATTTGTATTTTGAACACAAATTTACATTTTGAACAGAAAATAAAATTTAACATAAATTTTTATTTTGTACAGAAATATATAAATTTTGGACAGAAAATAAAATTTAACATAAATTTGTATTTTGAACACAAATTTACATTTTGAACAGAAAATAAAATTTAACATAAATTTTTATTTTGAACAGAAATATAAATTTTGGACAGAAAATAAAATTTAACATAAATTTGTATTTTGAACACAAATTTACATTTTGAACAGAAAATAAAATTTAACATAATTTTTTATTTTGTACTGAAATATAAATTTTGGACAGAAAATAAAATTTAACATAAATTTGTATTTTGAACACAAATTTACATTTTGAACAGAAAATAAAATTTAACATAAATTTGTATTTTGAACAGAAATTTAAATTTTGGACAGAAAATAAAATTTAACATAAATTTGTATTTTGAACACAAATTTAAATTTTGGACAGAAAATAAAATTTAACATAAATTTGTATTTTGAACACAAATTTACATTTTGGACAGAAAATAAAATTTAACATAAATTTGTATTTTGAACACAAATTTAAATTTTGGACAGAAAATAAAATTTAACATAAATTTGTATTTTGAACACAAATTTACATTTTGAACAGAAAATAAAATTTAACATAAATTTTTATTTTGAACAGATATATAAATTTTGGACAGAAAATAAAATTTAACATAAATTTGTATTTTGAACACAAATTTACATTTTTGAACAGAAAATAAAATTTAACATAAATTTTTATTTTGTACTGAAATATAAATTTTGGACAGAAAATAAAATTTAACATAAATTTGTATTTTGAACACAAATTTACATTTTGAACAGAAAATAAAATTTAACATAAATTTTTATTTTGAACAGATATATAAATTTTGGACAGAAAATAAAATTTAACATAAATTTGTATTTTGAACACAAATTTACATTTTGAACAGAAAATAAAATTTAACATAAATTTTTATTTTGAACACAAATTTACATTTTGGACAGAAAATAAAATTTAACATAAATTTGTATTTTGAACACAAATTTACATTTTGAACAGAAAATAAAATTTAACATAAATTTTTATTTTGAACTGAAATATAAATTTTGGACAGAAAATAAAATTTAACATAAATTTGTATTTTGAACACAAATTTACATTTTGAACAGAAAATAAAATTTAACATAATTTTTTATTTTGAACAGAAATATAAATTTTGGACAGAAAATAAAATTTAACATAAATTTGTATTTTGAACACAAATTTACATTTTGAACAGAAAATAAAATTTAACATAAATTTTTATTTTGAACAGAAATATAAATTTTGGACAGAAAATAAAATTTAACATAAATTTGTATTTTGAACACAAATTTACATTTTGAACAGAAAATAAAATTTAACATAAATTTTTATTTTGTACAGATATATAAATTTTGGACAGAAAATAAAATTTAACATAAATTTGTATTTTGAACACAAATTTACATTTTGGACAGAAAATAAAATTTAACATAAATTTGTATTTTGAACACAAATTTACATTTTGGACAGAAAATAAAATTTAACATAAATTTTTATTTTGAACAGAAATTTAAATTTTGGACAGAAAATAAAATTTAACATAAATTTGTATTTTGAACACAAATTTACATTTTGAACAGAAAATAAAATTTAACATAATTTTTTATTTTGTACTGAAATATAAATTTTGGACAGAAAATAAAATTTAACATAAATTTGTATTTTGAACACAAATTTACATTTTTAACAGAAAATAAAATTTAACATAAATTTTTATTTTGAACAGAAATATAAATTTTGGACAGAAAATAAAATTTAACATAAATTTGTATTTTCAACACAAATTTACATTTTGGACAGAAAATAAAATTTAACATAAATTTGTATTTTGAACACAAATTTACATTTTGGACAGAAATAAAATTTGACGTAAATTTGTATTTTGAACAGAAATTTACATTTTGGACAAAAAATAAAATTTAACAAAAATTTGTATTTAGAACACAAATTTACATTTTGAACAGAAAATAAAATTTAACATAAATTTGTATTTTGAACAGAAATATAAATTTTTGACAGAAAATAAAATTTAACATAAATTTGTATTTTGAACACAAATTTACATTTTGGACAGAAAATAAAATTTAACATAAATTTGTATTTTGAACACAAATTTACATTTTGAACAGAAAATAAAATTTAACATAAATTTTTATTTTGAACAGAAATTTACATTTTGGACAGAAAATAAAATTTAACATAAATTTGTATTTTGAACACAAATTTACATTTTGGACAGAAAATAAAATTTAACATAAATTTGTATTTTGAACACAAATTTACATTTTGAACAGAAAATAAAATTTAACATAATTTTTTATTTTGAACAGAAATATAAATTTTGGACAGAAAATAAAATTTAACATAAATTTGTATTTTGAACACAAATTTACATTTTGAACAGAAAATAAAATTTAACATAAATTTGTATTTTGAACAGAAATTTAAATTTTGGACAGAAAATAAAATTTAACATAAATTTGTATTTTGAACACAAATTTACATTTTTGAACAGAAAATAAAATTTAACATAAATTTGTATTTTGAACACAAATTTACATTTTGAACAGAAAATAAAATTTAACATAAATTTTATTTTTGAACAGATATATAAATTTTGGACAGAAAATAAAATTTAACATAAATTTGTATTTTGAACACAAATTTACATTTTGAACAGAAAATAAAATTTAACATAAATTTTTATTTTGAACAGAAATTTAAATTTTGGACAGAAAATAAAATTTAACATAAATTTGTATTTTGAACACAAATTTAAATTTTGAACAGAAAATAAAATTTAACATAAATTTGTATTTTGAACACAAATTTACATTTTTGACAGAAAATAAAATTTAACATAAATTTGTATTTTGAACACAAATTTACATTTTGAACAGAAAATAAAATTTAACATAAATTTTTATTTTGAACAGAAATATACATTTTGGACAGAAAATAAAATTTAACATAAATTTGTATTTTGAACACAAATTTACATTTTGAACAGAAAATAAAATTTAACATAAATTTTTATTTTGAACAGAAATATAAATTTTGGACAGAAAATAAAATTTAACATAAATTTGTATTTTGAACACAAATTTACATTTTTGTCAGAAAATAAAATTTAACATAAATTTGTATTTTGAACACAAATTTACATTTTGAACAGAAAATAAAATTTAACATAAATTTTTATTTTGAACAGATATATAAATTTTGGACAGAAAATAAAATTTAACATAAATTTGTATTTTGAACACAAATTTACATTTTTAACAGAAAATAAAATTTAACATAAATTTTTATTTTGAACACAAATTATACATTTTGGACAGAAAATAAAATTTAACATAAATTTGTATTTTGAACACAAATTTACATTTTGGACAGAAAATAAAATTTAACATAAATTTGTATTTTGAACACAAATTTACATTTTGAACAGAAAATAAAATTTAACATAATTTTTTATTTTGTACTGAAATATAAATTTTGGACAGAAAATAAAATTTAACATAAATTTGTATTTTGAACACAAATTTACATTTTGAACAGAAAATAAAATTTAACATAAATTTTTATTTTGTACAGAAATATAAATTTTGGACAGAAAATAAAATTTAACATAAATTTGTATTTTGAACACAAATTTACATTTTGAACAGAAAATAAAATTTAACATAATTTTTTATTTTGTACAGAAATATAAATTTTGGACAGAAAATAAAATTTAACATAAATTTGTATTTTGAACACAAATTTACATTTTGAACAGAAAATAAAATTTAACATAAATTTGTATTTTGAACACAAATTTACATTTTGGACAGAAAATAAAATTTAACATAAATTTGTATTTTGAACACAAATTTACATTTTGAACAGAAAATAAAATTTAACATAAATTTTTTATTTTGTACAGAAATATAAATTTTGGACAGAAAATAAAATTTAACATAAATTTGTATTTTGAACACAAATTTACATTTTGAACAGAAAATAAAATTTAACATAAATTTTTATTTTGAACAGAAATTTAAATTTTGGACAGAAAATAAAATTTAACATAAATTTGTATTTTGAACACAAATTTACATTTTGGACAGAAAATAAAATTTAACATAAATTTTTATTTTGAACACATAAATTTACATTTTGGACAGAAAATAAAATTTAACATAAATTTGTATTTTGAACACAAATTTACATTTTGGACAGAAAATAAAATTTAACATAAATTTTTATTTTGAACAGAAATATAAATTTTGGACAGAAAATAAAATTTAACATAAATTTGTATTTTGAACACAAATTTACATTTTGAACAGAAAATAAAATTTAACATAATTTTTTATTTTGTACAGAAATATAAATTTTGGACAGAAAATAAAATTTAACATAAATTTGTATTTTGAACACAAATTTACATTTTGAACAGAAAATAAAATTTAACATAAATTTTTATTTTGAACAGAAATATAAATTTTGGACAGAAAATAAAATTTAACATAAATTTGTATTTTGAACACAAATTTACATTTTGAACAGAAAATAAAATTTAACATAATTTTTTATTTTGTACAGAAATATAAATTTTGGACAGAAAATAAAATTTAACATAAATTTGTATTTTGAACACAAATTTACATTTTGAACAGAAAATAAAATTTAACATAAATTTTTATTTTGAACTGAAATATAAATTTTGGACAGAAAATAAAATTTAACATAAATTTGTATTTTGAACACAAATTTACATTTTGAACAGAAAATAAAATTTAACATAATTTTTTATTTTGTACAGAAATATAAATTTTGGACAGAAAATAAAATTTAACATAAATTTGTATTTTGAACACAAATTTACATTTTGAACAGAAAATAAAATTTAACATAAATTTGTATTTTGAACACAAATTTACATTTTGGACAGAAAATAAAATTTAACATAAATTTTTATTTTGAACACAAATATAAATTTTGGACAGAAAATAAAATTTAACATAAATTTGTATTTTGAACACAAATTTACATTTTGAACAGAAAATAAAATTTAACATAAATTTGTATTTTGAACACAAATTTACATTTTGAACAGAAAATAAAATTTAACATAAATTTGTATTTTGAACACAAATTTAAATTTTGGACAGAAAATAAAATTTAACATAAATTTGTATTTTGAACACAAATTTACATTTTGAACAGAAAATAAAATTTAACATAAATTTGTATTTTGAACACAAATTTACATTTTGGACAGAAAATAAAATTTAACATAAATTTGTATTTTGAACAGAAATTAACATATAGGACAGAAAATAAAATTTAACATAAATTTTTACTTTGAACAGCAAATTACATTTTGCACAGACAAATAATTTAACATACATTTGCATTTTGAACACAAATTTACATTTTGGACAGAAAATTATATTTTACATTTTGGACAGAAAATAAAATTTAACATAAATTTGTATCTTTAACATAAATTTGTATTTTGAACAGAAAATAAAATTTAACATAAATTTTTATTTTGAACAGAAATATACATTTTGGAACAGAAAATAAAATTTAACATAAATTTGTATTTTGAACACAAATTTACATTTTTGACAGAAAATAAAATTTAACATAAATTTGTATTTTGAACACAAATTTACATTTTGAACAGAAAATAAAATTTAACATAAATTTTTATTTTGAACAGAAATATAAATTTTGGACAGAAAATAAAATTTAACATAAATTTGTATTTTGAACACAAATTTACATTTTGAACAGAAAATAAAATTTAACATAATTTTTTATTTTGTAGTGAAATATAAATTTTGGACAGAAAATAAAATTTAACATAAATTTGTATTTTGAACACAAATTTACATTTTGAACAGAAAATAAAATTTAACATAATTTTTTATTTTGTACTGAAATATAAATTTTGGACAGAAAATAAAATTTAACATAAATTTGTATTTTGAACACAAATTTACATTTTGAACAGAAAATAAAATTTAACATAAATTTTTATTTTGAACAGAAATATAAATTTTGGACAGAAAATAAAATTTAACATAAATTTGTATTTTGAACACAAATTTACATTTTGGAACAGAAAATAAAATTTAACATAAATTTTTATTTTGAACACAAATTTACATTTTGGACAGAAAATAAAATTTAACATAAATTTTTATTTTGAACACAAATTTAAATTTTGGACAGAAAATAAAATTTAACATAAATTTGTATTTTGAACACAAATTTACATTTTGAACAGAAAATAAAATTTAACATAAATTTTTATTTTGAACAGAAATATAAATTTTGGACAGAAAATAAAATTTAACATAAATTTGTATTTTGAACACAAATTTACATTTTTGAACAGAAAATAAAATTTAACATAAATTTTTATTTTGAACAAAATATAAATTTTGGACAGAAAATAAAATTCAACATAAATTTGTATTTTGAACACAAATTTACATTTTGAACAGAAAATAAAATTTAACATAAATTTTTATTTTGAACAGAAATATAAATTTTGGACAGAAAATAAAATTTAACATAAATTTGTATTTTGAACACAAATTTAAATTTTGGACAGAAAATAAAATTTAACATAAATTTGTATTTTGAACACAAATTTACATTTTGAACAGAAAATAAAATTTAACATAAATTTTTATTTTGTACTGAAATATAAATTTTGGACAGAAAATAAAATTTAACATAAATTTGTATTTTGAACACAAATTTACATTTTGAACAGAAAATAAAATTTAACATAAATTTTTATTTTGAACACAAATTTACATTTTGGACAGAAAATAAAATTTAACATAAATTTGTATTTTGAACACAAATTTACATTTTTGACAGAAAATAAAATTTAACATAAATTTGTATTTTGAACACAAATTTACATTTTGGACAGAAAATAAAATTTAACATAAATTTGTATTTTGAACAGAAATTTAAATTTTGGACAGAAAATAAAATTTAACATAAATTTGTATTTTGAACACAAATTTACATTTTGAACAGAAAATAAAATTTAACATAAATTTTTATTTTGAACAGAAATATAAATTTTGGACAGAAAATAAAATTTAACATAAATTTGTATTTTGAACACAAATTTACATTTTGAACAGAAAATAAAATTTAACATAAATTTTTATTTTGAACAGAAATATAAATTTTGGACAGAAAATAAAATTTAACATAAATTTGTATTTTGAACACAAATTTACATTTTGAACAGAAAATAAAATTTAACATAATTTTTTATTTTGTACTGAAATATAAATTTTGGACAGAAAATAAAATTTAACATAAATTTGTATTTTGAACACAAATTTACATTTTGAACAGAAAATAAAATTTAACATAATTTTTTATTTTGAACAGAAATATAAATTTTGGACAGAAAATAAAATTTAACATAAATTTGTATTTTGAACACAAATTTACATTTTGAACAGAAAATAAAATTTAACATAAATTTTTATTTTGAACAGAAATATAAATTTTGGACAGAAAATAAAATTTAACATAAATTTGTATTTTGAACACAAATTTACATTTTGAACAGAAAATAAAATTTAACATAAATTTTTATTTTGAACAGAAATATAAATTTTGGACAGAAAATAAAATTTAACATAAATTTGTATTTTGAACACAAATTTAAATTTTGGACAGAAAATAAAATTTAACATAAATTTGTATTTTGAACACAAATTTACATTTTGAACAGAAAATAAAATTTAACATAAATTTTTATTTTGAACAGATATATAAATTTTGGACAGAAAATAAAATTTAACATAAATTTGTATTTTGAACACAAATTTACATTTTGAACAGAAAATAAAATTTAACATAAATTTTTATTTTGAACAGAAATATAAATTTTGGACAGAAAATAAAATTTAACATAAATTTGTATTTTGAACACAAATTTACATTTTTAACAGAAAATAAAATTTAACATAAATTTGTATTTTGAACAGAAATTTACATTTTGGACAGAAAATAAAATTTAACATAAATTTGTATTTTGAACACAAATTTACATTTTGAACAGAAAATAAAATTTAACATAAATTTTTATTTTGAACAGAAATATAAATTTTGGACAGAAAATAAAATTTAACATAAATTTGTATTTTGAACACAAATTTACATTTTGAACAGAAAATAAAATTTAACATAAATTTTTATTTTGAACAGAAATTATAAATTTTGGACAGAAAATAAAATTTAACATAAATTTGTATTTTGAACACAAATTTACATTTTGAACAGAAAATAAAATTTAACATAAATTTTTATTTTGAACAGAAATTTACATTTTGGACAGAAAATAAAATTTAACATAAATTTGTATTTTGAACACAAATTTACATTTTGGACAGAAAATAAAATTTAACATAAATTTGTATTTTGAACACAAATTTACATTTTGAACAGAAAATAAAATTTAACATAAATTTTTATTTTGAACACAAATTTAAATTTTTGACAGAAAATAAAATTTAACATAAATTTGTATTTTGAACACAAATTTACATTTTGAACAGAAAATAAAATTTAACATAAATTTGTATTTTGAACACAAATTTACATTTTGAACAGAAAATAAAATTTAACATAAATTTTTATTTTGAACAGAAATTTACATTTTGAACAGAAAATAAAATTTAACATAAATTTGTATTTTGAACACAAATTTACATTTTGAACAGAAAATAAAATTTAACATAAATTTGTATTTTGAACAGAAATTTACATTTTGGACAGAAAATAAAATTTAACATAAATTTGTATTTTGAACACAAATTTACATTTTGAACAGAAAATAAAATTTAACATAATTTTTTATTTTGAACAGAAATATAAATTTTGGACAGAAAATAAAATTTAACATAAATTTGTATTTTGAACACAAATTTACATTTTGAACAGAAAATAAAATTTAACATAAATTTTTATTTTGAACTAATTAAATTTTGGACAGAAAATAAAATTTAACATAAATTTGTATTTTGAACACAAATTTACATTTTGAACAGAAAATAAAATTTAACATAAATTTTTATTTTGAACAGATATATAAATTTTGGACAGAAAATAAAATTTAACATAAATTTGTATTTTGAACACAAATTTACATTTTGAACAGAAAATAAAATTTAACATAAATTTTTATTTTGTACTGAAATATAAATTTTGGACAGAAAATAAAATTTAACATAAATTTGTATTTTGAACACAAATTTACATTTTGAACAGAAAATAAAATTTAACATAAATTTTTATTTTGAACAGAAATTTAAATTTTGGACAGAAAATAAAATTTAACATAAATTTGTATTTTGAACACAAATTTAAATTTTGGACAGAAAATAAAATTTAACATAAATTTGTATTTTGAACACAAATTTACATTTTTGAACAGAAAATAAAATTTAACATAAATTTTTATTTTGAACAGAAATTTAAATTTTGGACAGAAAATAAAATTTAACATAAATTTGTATTTTGAACACAAATTTACATTTTGAACAGAAAATAAAATTTAACATAAATTTTTATTTTGAACAGAAATTTAAATTTTGGACAGAAAATAAAATTTAAACATAAATTTGTATTTTGAACACAAATTTACATTTTTAACAGAAAATAAAATTTAACATAAATTTGTATTTTGAACAGAAATATAAATTTTTGGACAGAAAATAAAATTTAACATAAATTTGTATTTTGAACACAAATTTACATTTTGAACAGAAAATAAAATTTAACATAAATTTTTATTTTGAACAGAAATTTAAATTTTGGACAGAAAATAAAATTTAACATAAATTTGTATTTTGAACACAAATTTACATTTTGAACAGAAAATAAAATTTAACATAAATTTTTATTTTGAACAGATATATAAATTTTGGACAGAAAATAAAATTTAACATAAATTTGTATTTTGAACACAAATTTACATTTTGAACAGAAAATAAAATTTAACATAATTTTTTATTTTGTACAGAAATATAAATTTTGGACAGAAAATAAAATTTAACATAAATTTGTATTTTGAACACAAATTTACATTTTGAACAGAAAATAAAATTTAACATAAATTTTTATTTTGTACTGAAATATAAATTTTGGACAGAAAATAAAATTTAACATAAATTTGTATTTTGAACACAAATTTACATTTTGAACAGAAAATAAAATTTAACATAAATTTTTATTTTGATAAATTTTGAAAAAAATAATAAATTTGTATTTTGAACACAAATTTACATTTTGAACAGAAAATAAAATTTAACATAAATTTGTATTTTGAACAGAAATATAAATTTTGGACAGAAAATAAAATTTAACATAAATTTGTATTTTGAACACAAATTTACATTTTGGACAGAAAATAAAATTCAACATAAATTTGTATTTTTTGAACACAAATTTACATTTTTGAACAGAAAATAAAATTTAACATAAATTTTTATTTTTGAACAGAAATTTACATTTTGGACAGAAAATAAAATTTAACATAAATTTGTATTTTGAACACAAATTTACATTTTTAACAGAAAATAAAATTTAACATAAATTTTTATTTTGTACAGATATATAAATTTTGGACAGAAAATAAAATTTAACATAAATTTGTATTTTGAACACAAATTTACATTTTGAACAGAAAATAAAATTTAACATAAATTTGTATTTTGAACACAAATTTACATTTTGAACAGAAAATAAAATTTAACATAAATTTTTATTTTGAACAGAAATTTAAATTTTGGACAGAAAATAAAATTTAACATAAATTTGTATTTTGAACACAAATTTACATTTTGAACAGAAAATAAAATTTAACATAAATTTGTATTTTGAACACAAATATAAATTTTGGACAGAAAATAAAATTTAACATAAATTTGTATTTTGAACACAAATTTACATTTTGAACAGAAAATAAAATTTAACATAAATTTTTATTTTGAACACAAATTTAAAATTTTGGACAGAAAATAAAATTTAACATAAATTTGTATTTTGAACACAAATTTACATTTTGAACAGAAAATAAAATTTAACATAAATTTGTATTTTGAACACAAATTTACATTTTTGAACAGAAAATAAAATTTAACATAAATTTGTATTTTGAACAGAAATTTAAATTTTGGACAGAAAATAAAATTTAACATAAATTTGTATTTTGAACACAAATTTACATTTTGAACAGAAAATAAAATTTAACATAAATTTTTATTTTGAACAGAAATTTAAATTTTGGACAGAAAATAAAATTTAACATAAATTTGTATTTTGAACACAAATTTACATTTTGAACAGAAAATAAAATTTAACATAAATTTTTATTTTGTACTGAACACAAATTTACATTTTGGACAGAAAATAAAATTTAACATAAATTTGTATTTTGAACACAAATTTACATTTTGGACAGAAAATAAAATTTAACATAAATTTGTATTTTGAACACAAATTTACATTTTGAACAGAAAATAAAATTTAACATAAATTTGTATTTTGAACACAAATTTAAATTTTGGACAGAAAATAAAATTTAACATAAATTTGTATTTTGAACACAAATTTACATTTTGGACAGAAAATAAAATTTAACATAAATTTGTATTTTGAACACAAATTTACATTTTGAACAGAAAATAAAATTTAACATAAATTTTTATTTTGAACAGAAATATAAATTTTGGACAGAAAATAAAATTTAACATAAATTTGTATTTTGAACACAAATTTACATTTTGAACAGAAAATAAAATTTAACATAAATTTTTATTTTGAACAGAAATTACATTTTGAACAGAAAATAAAATTTAACATAAATTTTTATTTTGAACAGATATATAAATTTTGGACAGAAAATAAAATTTAACATAAATTTGTATTTTGAACACAAATTTACATTTTGAACAGAAAATAAAATTTAACATAAATTTTTATTTTGAAGAGATATATAAATTTTGGACAGAAAATAAAATTTAACATAAATTTGTATTTTGAACACAAATTTACATTTTGAACAGAAAATAAAATTTAACATAAATTTTTATTTTGAACAGAAATTTACATTTTGGACAGAAAATAAAATTTAACATAAATTTGTATTTTGAACACAAATTTACATTTTTGACAGAAAATAAAATTTAACATAAATTTGTATTTTGAACACAAATTTACATTTTTGACAGAAAATAAAATTTAACATAAATTTGTATTTTGAACACAAATTTAAATTTTGGACAGAAAATAAAATTTAACATAAATTTGTATTTTGAACACAAATTTACATTTTGGACAGAAAATAAAATTTAACATAAATTTGTATTTTGAACACAAATTTAAATTTTGAACAGAAAATAAAATTTAACATAAATTTTTATTTTGTACAGAAATTTAAATTTTGGACAGAAAATAAAATTTAACATAAATTTGTATTTTGAACACAAATTTACATTTTGGACAGAAAATAAAATTTAACATAAATTTGTATTTTGAACACAAATTTACATTTTGAACAGAAAATAAAATTTAACATAAATTTTTATTTTGTACTGAAATATAAATTTTGGACAGAAAATAAAATTTAACATAAATTTGTATTTTGAACACAAATTTACATTTTTGACAGAAAATAAAATTTAACATAAATTTGTATTTTGAACAGAAATATAAATTTTGGACAGAAAATAAAATTTAACATAAATTTGTATTTTGAACACAAATTTACATTTTGAACAGAAAATAAAATTTAACATAAATTTGTATTTTGAACACAAATTTACATTTTGGACAGAAAATAAAATTTAACATAAATTTGTATTTTGAACACAAATTTACATTTTGAACAGAAAATAAAATTTAACATAAATTTGTATTTTGAACAGAAATTTAAATTTTGGACAGAAAATAAAATTTAACATAAATTTGTATTTTGAACACAAATTTACATTTTGAACAGAAAATAAAATTTAACATAAATTTTTATTTTGAACAGAAATATAAATTTTGGACAGAAAATAAAATTTAACATAAATTTGTATTTTGAACACAAATTTACATTTTGAACAGAAAATAAAATTTAACATAAATTTTTATTTTGTACAGAAATATAAATTTTGGACAGAAAATAAAATTTAACATAAATTTGTATTTTGAACACAAATTTACATTTTGAACAGAAAATAAAATTTAACATAAATTTTTATTTTGAACAGAAATATAAATTTTGGACAGAAAATAAAATTTAACATAAATTTGTATTTTGAACACAAATTTACATTTTGAACAGAAAATAAAATTTAACATAAATTTTTATTTTGAACACAAATTTAATTTTTGGACAGAAAATAAAATTTAACATAAATTTGTATTTTGAACACAAATTTACATTTTTGAACAGAAAATAAAATTTAACATAAATTTGTATTTTGAACACAAATTTACATTTTGGACAGAAAATAAAATTTAACATAAATTTTTATTTTGAACACAAATATAAATTTTGGACAGAAAATAAAATTTAACATAAATTTGTATTTTGAACACAAATTTACATTTTGAACAGAAAATAAAATTTAACATAAATTTGTTATTTTGAACAGAAATTTAAATTTTGGACAGAAAATAAAATTTAACATAAATTTGTATTTTGAACACAAATTTACATTTTGAACAGAAAATAAAATTTAACATAAATTTTTATTTTGTACTGAAATATAAATTTTGGACAGAAAATAAAATTTAACATAAATTTGTATTTTGAACACAAATTTACATTTTGGACAGAAAATAAAATTTAACATAAATTTGTATTTTGAACACAAATTTACATTTTGAACAGAAAATAAAATTTAACATAATTTTTTATTTTGTACTGAAATATAAATTTTGGACAGAAAATAAAATTTAACATAAATTTGGTATTTTGAACACAAATTTACATTTTGAACAGAAAATAAAATTTAACATAAATTTTTATTTTGTACTGAAATATAAATTTTGGACAGAAAATAAAATTTAACATAAATTTGTATTTTGAACACAAATTTACATTTTGGACAGAAAATAAAATTTAACATAAATTTGTATTTTGAACACAAATTTACATTTTGAACAGAAAATAAAATTTAACATAAATTTTTATTTTGAACAGATATATAAATTTTGGACAGAAAATAAAATTTAACATAAATTTGTATTTTGAACACAAATTTACATTTTGAACAGAAAATAAAATTTAACATAAATTTTTATTTTGAACAGAAATATAAATTTTGGACAGAAAATAAAATTTAACATAAATTTGTATTTTGAACACAAATTTACATTTTGAACAGAAAATAAAATTTAACATAAATTTTTATTTTGTACAGAAAAATATAAATTTTGGACAGAAAATAAAATTTAACATAAATTTGTATTTTGAACACAAATTTACATTTTGAACAGAAAATAAAATTTAACATAAATTTTTATTTTGTACTGAAATATAAATTTTGGACAGAAAATAAAATTTAACATAAATTTGTATTTTGAACACAAATTTACATTTTGAACAGAAAATAAAATTTAACATAAATTTGTATTTTGAACACAAATTTACATTTTGGACAGAAAATAAAATTTAACATAAATTTTTATTTTGAACAGATATATAAATTTTGGACAGAAAATAAAATTTAACATAAATTTGTATTTTGAACACAAATTTACATTTTGAACAGAAAATAAAATTTAACATAAATTTTTATTTTGAAAGAAATATAAATTTTGGACAGAAAATAAAATTTAACATAAATTTGTATTTTGAACACAAATTTACATTTTGAACAGAAAATAAAATTTAACATAAATTTTATATTTTGAAGAGATATATAAATTTTGGACAGAAAATAAAATTTAACATAAATTTGTATTTTGAACACAAATTTACATTTTTAACAGAAAATAAAATTTAACATAAATTTGTATTTTGAAACAAATATACATTTTGGACAGAAAATAAAATTTAACATAATTTTTATTTTTGAACACAAATATACATTTTTGGACAGAAAATAAAATTTAACATAAATTTGTATTTTGAACACAAATTTAAATTTTGGACAGAAAATAAAATTTAACATAAATTTGTATTTTGAACACAAATTTACATTTTGGACAGAAAATAAAATTTAACATAAATTTGTATTTTGAACACAAATTTAAATTTTGGACAGAAAATAAAATTTAACATAAATTTGTATTTTGAACACAAATTTACATTTTTGGACAGAAAATAAAATTTAACATAAATTTGTATTTTGAACACAAATTTACATTTTTAACAGAAAATAAAATTTAACATAAATTTGTATTTTGAACACAAATTTAAATTTTGGACAGAAAATAAAATTCAACATAAATTTGTATTTTGAACACAAATTTACATTTTGAACAGAAAATAAAATTTAACATAAATTTTTATTTTGAACAGAAATATAAATTTTGGACAGAAAATAAAATTTAACATAAATTTGTATTTTGAACACAAATTTACATTTTGAACAGAAAATAAAATTTAACATAAATTTTTATTTTGAACAGAAATATAAATTTTGGACAGAAAATAAAATTTAACATAAATTTGTTATTTTGAACACAAATTTACATTTTGAACAGAAAATAAAATTTAACATAATTTTTTATTTTGTACTGAAATATAAATTTTGGACAGAAAATAAAATTTAACATAAATTTGTATTTTGAACACAAATTTACATTTTGAACAGAAAATAAAATTTAACATAAATTTTTATTTTGAACACAAATATACATTTTGGACAGAAAATAAAATTTAACATAAATTTGTATTTTGAACACAAATTTACATTTTGAACAGAAAATAAAATTTAACATAAATTTGTATTTTGAACAGAAATATAAATTTTGGACAGAAAATAAAATTTAACATAAATTTGTATTTTGAACACAAATTTACATTTTGAACAGAAAATAAAATTTAACATAAATTTTTATTTTGAAGAGATATATAAATTTTGGACAGAA
This sequence comes from Drosophila arawakana, assembly GCA_018151165.1. Classification (NCBI taxonomy): domain Eukaryota; kingdom Metazoa; phylum Arthropoda; class Insecta; order Diptera; family Drosophilidae; genus Drosophila; species Drosophila arawakana. Next base: position 110,463 of record JAECWX010000120.1, on the reverse strand, counting down.
AATAAAATTTAACATAAATTTTTATTTTGAACACAAATTTAAATTTTGGACAGAAAATAAAATTTAACATAAATTTGTATTTTGAACACAAATTTACATTTTGAACAGAAAATAAAATTTAACATAATTTTTATTTTTGTACTGAAATATAAATTTTGGACAGAAAATAAAATTTAACATAAATTTGTATTTTGAACACAAATTTACATTTTGAACAGAAAATAAAATTTAACATAAATTTTTATTTTGAAGAGATATATAAATTTTGGACAGAAAATAAAATTTAACATAAATTTGTATTTTGAACACAAATTTACATTTTGAACAGAAAATAAAATTTAACATAAATTTTTATTTTGAACAGAAATATAAATTTTGGACAGAAAATAAAATTTAACATAAATTTGTATTTTGAACACAAATTTACATTTTGAACAGAAAATAAAATTTAACATAAATTTTTATTTTGAACACAAATTTACATTTTGGACAGAAAATAAAATTTAACATAAATTTGTATTTTGAACAAAAATTTAAATTTTTAGACAGAAAATAAAATTTAACATAAATTTGTATTTTGAACACAAATTTACATTTTGAACAGAAAATAAAATTTAACATAAATTTTTATTTTGAACAGATATATAAATTTTGGACAGAAAATAAAATTTAACATAAATTTGTATTTTGAACACAAATTTACATTTTGAACAGAAAATAAAATTTAACATAAATTTTTATTTTGAACACAAATTTATAAATTTTGGACAGAAAATAAAATTTAACATAAATTTGTATTTTGAACACAAATTTACATTTTGAACAGAAAATAAAATTTAACATAAATTTGTATTTTGAACAGAAAGAAAATAAAATTTAACATAAATTTTTATTTTGAACACAAATTTACATTTTGGACAGAAAATAAAATTTAACATAAATTTGTATTTTGAACACAAATTTACATTTTGAACAGAAAATAAAATTTAACATAAATTTTTATTTTGAACAGAAATATTAAATTTTGGACAGAAAATAAAATTTAACATAAATTTGTATTTTGAACACAAATTTACATTTTGAACAGAAAATAAAATTTAACATAATTTTTTATTTTGAACAGATATATAAATTTTGGACAGAAAATAAAATTTAACATAAATTTGTATTTTGAACACAAATTTACATTTTTGAACAGAAAATAAAATTTAACATAAATTTTTATTTTGAACAGAAATTTAAATTTTGGACAGAAAATAAAATTTAACATAAATTTGTATTTTGAACACAAATTTACATTTTGAACAGAAAATAAAATTTAACATAAATTTGTATTTTGAACACAAATTTACATTTTGAACAGAAAATAAAATTTAACATAAATTTTTATTTTTGTACTGAAATATAAATTTTGGACAGAAAATAAAATTTAACATAAATTTGTATTTTGAACACAAATTTACATTTTTAACAGAAAATAAAATTAACATAAATTTGTATTTTGAACAGAAAATAAAATTTAACATAAATTTTTATTTTGGACAGAAAATAAAATTTAACATAAATTTGTATTTTGAACACAAATTTACATTTTGGACAGAAAATAAAATTTAACATAAATTTGTATTTTGAACACAAATTTACATTTTGAAAAAAAAAAAAATTTAACATAAATTTGTATTTTGAACACAAATTTAAATTTTGAACAGAAAATAAAATTTAACATAAATTTTTATTTTGAACAGAAATATAAATTTTGGACAGAAAATAAAATTTAACATAAATTTGTATTTTGAACACAAATTTACATTTTGAACAGAAAATAAAATTTAACATAAATTTTTATTTTGAACAGAAATATAAATTTTGGACAGAAAATAAAATTTAACATAAATTTGTATTTTGAACACAAATTTACATTTTGAACAGAAAATAAAATTTAACATAAATTTTTATTTTGAACAGAAATATAAATTTTGGACAGAAAATAAAATTTAACATAAATTTGTATTTTGAACACAAATTTACATTTTGAACAGAAAATAAAATTTAACATAAATTTGTATTTTGAACAGAAATTTAAATTTTGGACAGAAAATAAAATTTAACATAAATTTGTATTTTGAACAGAAAACAGAAAATAAAATTCAACATAAATTTGTATTTTGAACACAAATTTACATTTTGAACAGAAAATAAAATTTAACATAATTTTTTATTTTGTACTGAAATATAAATTTTGGACAGAAAATAAAATTTAACATAAATTTGTATTTTGAACACAAATTTACATTTTGAACAGAAAATAAAATTTAACATAAATTTTTATTTTGAACAGAAATATAAATTTTGGACAGAAAATAAAATTTAACATAAATTTGTATTTTGAACACAAATTTACATTTTGAACAGAAAATAAAATTTAACATAAATTTTTATTTTGAAGAGATATATAAATTTTGGACAGAAAATAAAATTTAACATAAATTTGTATTTTGAACACAAATTTACATTTTGAACAGAAAATAAAATTTAACATAAATTTGTATTTTGAACACAAATTTACATTTTGAACAGAAAATAAAATTTAACATAATTTTTTATTTTGTACTGAAATATAAATTTTGGACAGAAAATAAAATTTAACATAAATTTGTATTTTGAACACAAATTTACATTTTGAACAGAAAATAAAATTTAACATAAATTTGTATTTTGAACACAAATTAATTTTGGACAGAAAATAAAATTTAACATAAATTTTTATTTTGAACAGATATATAAAATTTGGACAGAAAATAAAATTTAACATAAATTTGTATTTTGAACACAAATTTACATTTTTGAACAGAAAATAAAATTTAACATAAATTTTTATTTTGAAGAGATATATAAATTTTGGACAGAAAATAAAATTTAACATAAATTTGTATTTTGAACAGAAAATAAAATTTAACATAAATTTTTATTTTGAACAGAAATATAAAATTTGGACAGAAAATAAAATTTTGAACATAAATTTAAATTTTGGACAGAAAATAAAATTTAACATAAATTTGTATTTTGAACACAAATTTACATTTTTGACAGAAAATAAAATTTCAACATAAATTTGTATTTTGAACACAAATTTACATTTTTAACAGAAAATAAAATTTAACATAAATTTTTAATTTTGAACAGATATATAAATTTTGGACAGAAAATAAAATTTAACATAAATTTGTATTTTGAACACAAATTTACATTTTGAACAGAAAATAAAATTTAACATAAATTTGTATTTTTATTTTGAACAGAAATTTAAATTTTGGACAGAAAATAAAATTTAACATAAATTTGTATTTTGAACACAAATTTACATTTTTGACAGAAAATAAAAATTCAACATAAATTTGTATTTTGAACACAAATTTACATTTTTAACAGAAAATAAAATTCAACATAAATTTGTATTTTGAACAACAAATTTACATTTTTGTACAGAAAATAAAATTCAACATAAATTTGTATTTTGAACACAAATTTACATTTTTAACAGAAAATAAAATTTAACATAAATTTTAATTTTGTACTGATATATAAATTTTGGACAGAAAATAAAATTTAACATAAATTTGTATTTTGAACACAAATTTACATTTTGAACAGAAAATAAAATTTAACATAAATTTTTATTTTGAAGAGATATATAAATTTTGGACAGAAAATAAAATTTAACATAAATTTGTATTTTGAACACAAATTTACATTTTTAACAGAAAATAAAATTCAACATAAATTTGTATTTTGAACACAAATTTACATTTTTAACAGAAAATAAAATTTAACATAATTTTGTATTTTGTACTGAAATATAAATTTTGGACAGAAAATAAAATTTAACATAAATTTACATTTTGAACAGAAAATAAAATTTAACATAAATTTGTATTTTGAACACAAATTTACATTTTGAACAGAAAATAAAATTTAACATAAATTTGTATTTTGAACAGAAATTTACATTTTGGACAGAAAATAAAATTTAACATAAATTTTTATTTTGAACAGAAATTTACATTTTTGAACAGAAAATAAAATTTAACATAAATTTGTATTTTGAACAGAAAATAAAATTTAACATAAATTTGTATTTTGAACAGAAAATAAAATTTAACATAAATTTTGAACAGAAAATAAAATTTAACATAAATTTGTATTTTGAACAGAAATTTACATTTTGGACAGAAAATTAAATTTTAACAGAAAATTGTAACATAAATTTTTTTTTAACAGATATATACATTTTGGACAGAAAATAAAAATTAACATAAATTTGTATTTTGAACAGAAATTTACATTTTGAACAGAAAATAAAATTTAACATAAATTTGTATTTTGAACAGAAATTTACATTTTGGACAGAAAATAAAATTTAACATAAATTTGTATTTTGAACAGACAAATTTACATTTTGAACAGAAAATAAAATTTAACATAAATTTGTATTTTGAACAGAAATTTACATTTTGAACAGAAAATAAAATTTAACATAAATTTGTATTTTGAACAGAAATTTAAATTATTTTGAACAGAAAATAAAATTTAACATAAATTTGTATTTTGAACAGAAATTTACATTTTGAACAGAAAATAAAATTTAACATAAATTTTATTTTTGAACAGAAATTTACATTTTGAACAGAAAATAAAATTTAACATAAATTTGTATTTTGAACAGAAATTTACATTTTGAACAGAAAATAAAATTTAACATAAATTTGTATTTTGAACAGGAATTTACATTTTGAACAGAAAATAAAATTTAACATAAATTTGTATTTTGAACAGAAATTTACATTTTGAACAGAAAATAAAATTTAACATAAATTTGTATTTTGAACAGAAATTTACATTTTGAACAGAAAATAAAAAATAACATAAATTTGTATTTTGAACAGAAATTTACATTTTGAACAGAAAATAAAATTTAACATAAATTTGTATTTTGAACAGAAATTTACATTTTGAACAGAAAATAAAATTTAACATAAATTTGTATTTTGAACAGAAATTTACATTTTGAACAGAAAAAAAAATTTTAACATAAATTTGTATTTTGAACACAAAAATTTACATTTTGAACAGAAAATAAAATTAAAATTAAATTAACATATTCAACATAAATTTTACAGAAAAAAAATCATAAATTTGTATTTGAACACAAATTTACATTTTGAACAGAAAAATAAAATTTAACATAATTTTTTATTTTGTACTGAAATATAAATTTTGGACAGAAAATAAAATTTAACATAAATTTGTATTTTGAACACAAATTTACATTTTTGAACAGAAAATAAAATTTAACATAAATTTGTATTTTGAACAGAAATTTACATTTTGAACAGAAAATAAAATTTAACATAAATTTGTATTTTGAACAGAAATTTACATTTTGAACAGAAAATAAAATTTAACATAAATTTGTATTTTGAACAGAAATTTACATTTTGAACAGAAAATAAAATTTAACATAAATTTGTATTTTGAACAGAAATTTACATTTTGGACAGAAAATAAAATTTAACATAAATTTGTATTTTGAACACAAATTTACATTTTGAACAGAAAATAAAATTTAACATAAATTTGTATTTTGAACAGAAATTTAAATTTTGGACAGAAAATAAAATTTAACATAAATTTGTATTTTGAACAGAAATTTACATTTTGAACAGAAAATAAAATTTAACATAAATTTGTATTTTGAACAGAAATTTACATTTTGGACAGAAAATAAAATTTAACATAAATTTGTATTTTGAACACAAATTTACATTTTTAACAGAAAATAAAATTTAACATAAATTTGTATTTTGAACAGAAATTTACATTTTGGACAGAAAATAAAATTTAACATAAATTTGTATTTTGAACAGAAATTTACATTTTGAACAGAAAATAAAATTTAACATAAATTTGTATTTTGAACAGAAATTTACATTTTGGACAGAAAATAAAATTTAACATAAATTTGTATTTTGAACAGAAATTTACATTTTGAACAGAAAATAAAATTTAACATAAATTTGTATTTTTGAACAGAAATTTACATTTTGGACAGAAAATAAAATTTAACATAAATTTGTATTTTGAACAGAAATTTACATTTTGAACAGAAAATAAAATTTAACATAAATTTGTATTTTGAACAGAAATATAAATTTTGGACAGAAAATAAAATTTAACATAAATTTGTATTTTGAACACAAATTTACATTTTGAACAGAAAATAAAATTTAACATAAATTTGTATTTTTGAACAGAAATTTACATTTTGGACAGAAAATAAAATTTAACATAAATTTGTATTTTGAACACAAATTTACATTTTGAACAGAAAATAAAATTTAACATAAATTTGTATTTTGAACAGAAATTTACATTTTGAACAGAAAATAAAATTTAACATAAATTTGTATTTTGAACAGAAATTTACATTTTGAACAGAAAATAAAATTTAACATAAATTTGTATTTTGAACAGAAATTTACATTTTGAACAGAAAATAAAATTTAACATAAATTTGTATTTTGAACAGAAATTTAATATTTTGGACAGAAAATAAAATTTAACATAAATTTGTATTTTGAACAGAAATTTACATTTTATAAACAGAAAATAAAATTTAACATAAATTTGTATTTTGAACAGAAATTTACATTTTGGACAGAAAATAAAATTTAACATAAATTTGTATTTTGAACAGAAATTTACATTTTGAACAGAAAATAAAATTTAACATAAATTTTTATTTTGAACAGAAATTTACATTTTGGACAGAAAATAAAATTTAACATAAATTTGTATTTTGAACAGAAATTTACATTTTGAACAGAAAATAAAATTTAACATAAATTTGTATTTTGAACAGAAATTTACATTTTGAACAGAAAATAAAATTTAACATAAATTTGTATTTTGAACAGAAATTTACATTTTGAACAGAAAATAAAATTTAACATAAATTTGTATTTTGAACAGAAATTTACATTTTGGACAGAAAATAAAATTTAACATAAATTTGTATTTTGAACAGAAATTTACATTTTGAACAGAAAATAAAATTTAACATAAATTTGTATTTTGAACAGAAATTTACATTTTGAACAGAAAATAAAATTTAACATAAATTTGTATTTTGAACAGAAATTTAAATTTTGAACAGAAAATAAAATTTAACATAAATTTGTATTTTGAACAGAAATTTACATTTTGGACAGAAAATAAAATTTAACATAAATTTGTATTTTGAACAGAAATTTACATTTTGAACAGAAAATAAAATTTAACATAAATTTGTATTTTGAACAGAAATTTACATTTTGAACAGAAAATAAAATTTAACATAAATTTGTATTTTGAACAGAAATTTAAATTTTGAACAGAAAATAAAATTTAACATAAATTTGTATTTTGAACAGAAATTTACATTTTGAACAGAAAATAAAATTTAACATAAATTTGTATTTTGAACAGAAATTTACATTTTGAACAGAAAATAAAATTTAACATAAATTTGTATTTTGAACACAAATTTACATTTTGAACAGAAAATAAAATTTAACATAAATTTTTATTTTGAACAGAAATATAAATTTTGGACAGAAAATAAAATTTAACATAAATTTGTATTTTGAACACAAATTTACATTTTTAACAGAAAATAAAATTTAACATAAATTTGTATTTTGAACAGAAATTTACATTTTGGACAGAAAATAAAATTTAACATAAATTTGTATTTTGAACAGAAATTTACATTTTGAACAGAAAATAAAATTTAACATAAATTTGTATTTTGAACAGAAATTTACATTTTGGACAGAAAATAAAATTTAACATAAATTTGTATTTTGAACACAAATTTACATTTTGAACAGAAAATAAAATTTAACATAAATTTGTATTTTTGAACAGAAATTTACATTTTGACAGAAAATAAAATTTAACATAAATTTGTATTTTGAACAGAAATTTACATTTTGAACAGAAAATAAAATTTAACATAAATTTGTATTTTGAACAGAAATTTAAATTTTGGACAGAAAATAAAATTTAACATAAATTTGTATTTTGAACAGAAATTTACATTTTGAACAGAAAATAAAATTTAACATAAATTTGTATTTTGAACAGAAATTTACATTTTGAACAGAAAATAAAATTTAACATAAATTTGTATTTTGAACAGAAATTTACATTTTGGACAGAAAATAAAAAATTTAACATAAATTTGTATTTTGAACAGAAATTTACATTTTGAACAGAAAATAAAATTTAACATAAATTTGTATTTTGAACAGAAATTTACATTTTGAACAGAAAATAAAATTTAACATAAATTTGTATTTTGAACAGAAATTTACATTTTGGACAGAAAATAAAATTTAACATAAATTTGTATTTTGAACAGAAATTTACATTTTGAACAGAAAATAAAATTTAACATAAATTTGTATTTTGAACAGAAATTTACAAATATTTGAACAGAAAATAAAATTTAACATAAATTTGTATTTTGAACAGAAATTTACATTTTGAACAGAAAATAAAATTTAACATAAATTTTTTTGAACAGAAATTTACATTTTGAACAGAAAATAAAATTTAACATAAATTTTTATTTTGAACAGAAATATAAATTTTGGACAGAAAATAAAATTTAACATAAATTTGTATTTTGAACACAAATTTACATTTTGAACAGAAAATAAAATTTAACATAAATTTGTATTTTGAACCAAATTTAAATTTTGGACAGAAAATAAAATTTAACATAAATTTGTATTTTGAACACAAATTTACATTTTGAACAGAAAATAAAATTTAACATAAATTTGTATTTTGAACAGAAATTTAAATTTTGGACAGAAAATAAAATTTAACATAAATTTGTATTTTGAACACAAATTTACATTTTGAACAGAAAATAAAATTTAACATAAATTTGTATTTTGAACAGAAATTTATTACATTTTGGACAGAAAATAAAATTTAACATAAATTTGTATTTTGAACAGAAATTTACATTTTGAACAGAAAATAAAATTTAACATAAATTTGTATTTTTTGAACAGAAATAATTTATTTTGAACAGAAAATAAAATTTAACATAAATTTGTATTTTGAACAGAAATTTACATTTTGAACAGAAAATAAAATTTAACATAAATTTGTATTTTGAACAGAAATTTACATTTTGAATAGAAAATAAAATTTAACATAAATTTGCATTTTTAACAGAAATTTACATTTTGAACAGAAAATTAAATTTAACGAAAATTTGTATTTTGAACAGAAATTTACATTTTGAACAGAAAATAAAATTTAACATAAATTTGTATTTTGAACAGAAATTTACATTTTGAACAAAAAATAAAATTTAACATAAATTTGTATTTTGAACAAAAATTTACATTTTAAACAGAAAATAAAATTTAACATAAATTTGTATTTTGAACAGAAATATACATTTTGAGCAGAAAATAAAATTTAACATAAATTTGTATTTTGAACAAAATTACATTTTGAACAGAAAATAAAATTTAACATAAATTAGTATTTAACAGAAATTTACATTTTGGACAGAAAATAAAATTTGACATAAATTTGTATTTTGAACAGAAATTTACATTTTGAACAGAAAAATTAAATTTAACATAAATTTGTATTTTGAACAGAAATTTACATTTTGAACAGAAAATAAATTTAACATAAATTTGTATTTGAACAGAAATTTACATTTTGGACAGAAAATAAAATTTAACATAAATTTGTATTTTGAACAGAAATTTACATAATTTTGAACAGAAAATTAAATTTAACATAAATTTGTATTTTAAACAGAAATTTACATTTTGAACAGAAAATAAAATTTAACATAAATTTGTATTTTGAACATTGAACAGAAAATTAAATTTTGGACAGAAAATTAAAACTTGGACAAAAATAAAATTTAACTTTTGTATTTTGAACAAGAAATTTACATTTTGAACAGAAAATAAAATTTAACATAAATTTGTATTTTGAACAGAAATTTACATTTGAACAGAAAATAAAATTTAACATAAATTTGTATTTTGAACAGAAAATTTACATTTTGAACAGAAAATAAAATTTAACATAAATTTGTATTTTGAACAGAAATTTACATTTTGGACAGAAAATAAAATTTAACATAAATTTGTATTTTGAACAGAAATTTACATTTTGGACAGAAAATAAAATTTAACATAAATTTGCATTTTAACAAAATTTACATTTTGAACAGAAAATAAAATTTAACATAAATTTGTATTTTGAACAGAAATTTACATTTTGAACAGAAAATAAAATTTAACATAAATTTGTATTTGAACAGAAATTTACATTTAGAACAGAAAATAAAATTTAACATAAATTTGTATTTTGAACAGAAATTTACATTTTGACAGAAAATAAAATTTGCATAAATTTGTATTTTGAACAGAAATTTACATTTTGACAGAAAATAAAATTTAACATAAATTTGTATTTTGAACAGAAATTTACATTTTGAACAGAAAATAAAATTTAACATAAATTTGTATTTTGAACAGAAATTTACATTTTGAACAGAAAATAAAAATTTAACATAAATTTGTATTTTGAACAGAAATTTACATTTTGGACAGAAAATAAAATTTAACATAAATTTGTATTTTGAACAGAAATTTACATTTTGAACAGAAAATAAAATTTAACATAAATTTGTATTTTTGACAAAGAAATTTACATTTTGCACAGAAAATAAAATTTAACATAAATTTGTATTTTGAACAGAAATTTACATTTTGAACAGAAAATTAAAATTTAACATAAATTTGTATTTTGAACAGAAATTTACATTTTGAACAGAAAATAAAATTTAACAAAAATTCTGTATTTTTAACAGAAATTTACATTTTGAACAGAAAATAAAATTTGACATAAATTTGTATTTTGAACAGAAATTTACATTTGAACAGAAAATAAAATTTAACATAAATTTGTATTTTTAACAGAGAATTTACATTTTGAACAGAAAATAAAATTTAACATAAATTTGTATTTTGAACAGAAATTTACATTTTGAACAGAAAATAAAATTTAACATAAATTTGTATTTTGAACAGAAATTTACATTTTGAAGAAAATAAAATTTAACATAAATTTGTATTTTGAACAGAAATTTACATTTTGGACAGAAAATAAAATTTAACATAAATTTGTATTTTGAACAGAAATTTACATTTTGAACAGAAAATAAAATTTAACATAAATTTGTATTTCGAAGAGAAATTTACATTTTGGACAGAAAATAAAATTGAAGATAAATTTGTATTTTGAACAGAAATTTACATTTGAACAGAAAATAAAATTACATTTGTATTTTGAACACAGAAAGTAAATTATTATTTACATAAATTTGTATTTCGAAGAGAAATTTACATTTTGGACAGAAAATAAAATTGAAGAAAAAATTGTATTTTGAACAGAAATTCACATTTTGGACAGAAGATAAAATTTTAACATAAATTTGTTTTTGAACAGAAATTAACATATAGGACAGAAAATTATATTTAACATAAATTTGTATTTTTGAACGGAAATTTACATTTTGAACAGAAAATAAAATTTAACATAAATTTGTATTTTGAACAGAAATTTACATTTTGAACAGAAAATAAAATTTAACATAAATTTGTATTTTGAACAGAAATTTACATTTTGGACAGAAAATAAAATTTAACATAAATTTTGTATTTTGAACGGAAATTTATTTTAGAACAGAAAATAAAATTTAACATGGAATTTGTATTTTTGAGACAGAAATTTACATTTTGAACAGAAAATAAAATTTAACATAAATTTGTATTTTGAACAGAAATTTACATATAAGAACAGAAAATAAAATTTAACAAAGAATTGTATTTTGAACGAAATTCACATTTTGAACAGAAAATAAAATTTAACATAAATTTGTATTTTGAACAGAAATTTACATTTTGGACAGAAAATAAAATTTAACATAAATTTGTATTTTGAACAGAAATTTACATTTTGGACAGAAAATAAAATTTAACATAAATTTGTATTTTGAACAGAAATTAACATATAGGACAGAAAATAAAATTTAACATAAATTTGTATTTTGAACAGAAATTTACATTTTGAACAGAAAATAAAATTTAACAAAAATTTGTATTTGAACAGAAATTTACATTTTGAACAGAAAATAAAATTTAACATAAATTTTTATTTTGAACAGAAATTTACATTTTGAACAGAAAATAAAATTTAACATAAATTTGTATTTTGAACAGAAATTTACATTTTGAACAGAAAATAAAATTTAACATAAATTTGTATTTTAAACAGAAATTTACATTTTGGACAGAAAATAAAATTTAACATAAATTTGTATTTTGAACAGAAATTTACATTTTGAACAGAAAATGAAATTTAACATAAATTTGTATTTTGAACAGAAATTTACATTTTGAACAGAAAATAAAATTTAACATAAATTTGTATTTTGAACAAGAAATTTACATTTACGGAAAATAAAATTCTAACATAAATTTGTATTTTGAACAAAATTTACATTTTGAACAGAAAATTAAATTTAACATAAATTTGTATTTTAAACAGAAATTTACATTTTGGAACAGAAAATAAAATTTAACATAAATTTGTATTTTGAAACAGAAATTTACATTTTGAACAGAAAATAAAATTTAACATAAATTTGTATTTTGAACAAAAATTTACATTTTGAACAGAAAATAAAATTTTTAACATAAATTTGTATTTTGAACAGAAATTTACATGTTGAACGAAAATAAAACTTAACATAAATTTGTATTTTGAACAGAAATTTACATTTTGAACAGAAAATAAATTTTTAACATAAATTTGCATTTTGAACAGAAATTTACATTTTGGACAGAAAATAAAATTTTAACATAAATTTGTATTTTAACAAGAAATTTACATTTTGAACAGAAAATAAAATTTAACATAAATTTGTATTTTGAACAGAAATTTACATTTTGAACAGAAAATAAAATTTAACATAAATTGTATTTTGAACAGAAATTTACATTTTGGACAGAAAATAAAATTTAACATAAATTTGTATTTGAACAGAAATTTACATTTTGAACAGAAAATTAAAATTTAACATAAATTTGTATTTTGAACACAAAAATTTATTTTGGACAGAAAATAAAATTTAACATAAAATTTGTATTTTGAACAGAAATTTACATTTTGAACAGAAAATAAAATTTAACATAAATTTGTATTTTGAACAGAAATTTACATTTTGAACAGAAAATAAAATTTAACATAAATTTGTATTTTGAACAGAAATTTACATTTTGGACAGAAAATAAAATTTAACATAAATTTGTATTTTAAACAGAAATTTACATTTTGAACAGAAAATAAAATTTAACATAAATTTGTATTTTTGAACAGAAATTTACATTTTGAACAGAAAATAAAATTTAACATAAATTTGTATTTTGAACAGAAATTTACATTTTGGACAGAAAATAAAATTTAACATAAATTTGTATTTTGAACAGAAATTTACATTTTGAACAGAAAATAAAATTTAACATAAATTTGTATTTTGAACAGAAATTTACATTTTGGACAGAAAATAAAATTTAACATAAATTTGTATTTTGAACAGAAATTTACATTTTGAACAGAAAATAAAATTTAACATAAATTTGTATTTTGAACAGAAATTTACATTTTGAACAGAAAATAAAATTTAACATAAATTTGTATTTTGAACAGAAATTTACATTTTGAACAGAAAATAAAATTTAACATAAATTTGTATTTTGAACAGAAATTACATTTTGGACAGAAAATAAAATTTAACATAAATTTGTATTTTGAACAGAAATTTACATTTTGAACAGAAAATAAAATTTAACATAAATTTGTATTTTGAACAGAAATTTACATTTTGAACAGAAAATAAAATTTAACATAAATTTGTATTTTTGAACAGAAATTTACATTTTGAACAGAAAATAAAATTTAACATAAATTTGTATTTTGAACAGAAATTTACATTTTGAACAGAAAATAAAATTTAACATAAATTTGTATTTTGAACAGAAATTTACATTTTGACACAGAAAATAAATTTAACATAAATTTGCATTTTGAACAGAAATTTACATTTTGAACAGAAAATAAAATTTAACATAAATTTGGTATTTTGAACAGAAATTTACATTTTGGACAGAAAATAAAATTTAACATAAATTTGTATTTTGAACAGAAATTTACATTTTGAACAGAAAATAAAATTTAACATAAATTTGTATTTTGAACAGAAATTTACATTTTGACAGAAAATAAAATTTGAACATAAATTTGTATTTTGAACAGAAATTTACATTTTGGACAGAAAATAAAATTTAACATAAATTTGTATTTTGAACAGAAATTTACATTTTGGACAGAAAATAAAATTTAACATAAATTTGTATTTTGAACAGAAATTTACATTTTGGACAGAAAAATAAAATTTAACATAAATTTGTATTTTGAACAGAAATTTACATTTTTGAACAGAAAATAAAATTTAACATAAATTTGTATTTTGAACAGAAATTTACATTTTGAACAGAAAATAAAATTTAACATAAATTTGTATTTTGAACAGAAATTTACATTTTGGACAGAAAATAAAATTTAACATAAATTTGTATTTTGAACAGAAATTTACATTTTGAACAGAAAATAAAATTTAACATAAATTTGTATTTTGAACAGAAATTTACATTTTGAACAGAAAATAAAATTTAACATAAATTTGTATTTTGAACAGAAATTTACATTTTGGACAGAAAATAAAATTTAACATAAATTTGTATTTTGAACAGAAATTTACATTTTGGACAGAAAATAAAATTTAACATAAATTTGTATTTTGAACAGAAATTTACATTTTAGCAGAAAATGAAATTTAACATAAATTTGTATTTTGAACAGAAATTTACATTTTGGAAAAAAATCTTAAATTTGTATTTTGAAAGAAATTTACATTTTGAACAGAAAATAAAATTTTAACATAAATTTGTATTTTGAACAGAAATTTACATTTTGAACAGAAAATAAAATTTAACATAAAAAATTATTGACAAAAAAAAATTTAAAATTTGGTATTTTGAACAGAAATTTACATTTTGGGCAGAAAATAAAATTTAACATAAATTTGTATTTTAAACAGAAATTTACTTACAAAAATAAAAATTTTGAACAGAAAATAAAATTTAACATAAATTTGTATTTTGAACAGAAATTTACATTTTGAACAGAAAATAAAATTTGACATAAATTTGTATTTTGAACAGGAAAATTTTCATTTGAACAGAAAATTAAATTTGACATAAATTTGTATTTTTAACAGAAATTTACATTTTGAACAGAAAATAAAATTTAACATAAATTTGTATTTTGAACAGAAATTTACATTTGAACAGAAAATAAAATTTAACATAAATTTGTATTTTGAACAGAAATTTACATTTTGAACAGAAAATAAAATTTAACACTAAATTTGTATTTTGAACAGAATTTAACATTTTGAACAGAAAATAAAATTTAACATAAATTTGTATTTTGAACAGAAATTTACATTTTGAACAGAAAATAAAATTTAACATAAATTTGTATTTTGAACAGAAATTTACATTTTGAACAGAAAATAAAATTTAACATAAATTTGTATTTTGAACAGAAATTTACATTTTGGACAGAAAATAAAATTTAACATAAATTTGTATTTTGAACAGAAATTTACATTTTGAACAGAAAATAAAATTTAACATAAATTTGTATTTTGAACAGAAATTTACATTTTGAACAGAAAATAAAATTTAACATAAATTTGTATTTTGAACAGAAATTTACATTTTGAACAGAAAATAAAATTTAACATAAATTTGTATTTTGAACAGAAATTTACATTTTGGACAGAAAATAAAATTTAACATAAATTTGTATTTTGAACAGAAATTTACATTTTTTGAACAGAAAATAAAATTTAACATAAATTTGTATTTTGAACAGAAATTTACATTTTGAACAGAAAATAAAATTTAACATAAATTTGTATTTTGAACAGAAATTTACATTTTGAACAGAAAATAAAATTTAACATAAATTTGTATTTTAACAGAAATTTACATTTTGAACAGAAAATTAAATTTAACATAAATTTGTATTTTGAACAGAAATTTACATTTTGAACAGAAAATAAAATTTAACATAAATTTGTATTTTGAACAGAAATTTACATTTTGGACAGAAAATAAAATTTAACATAAATTTGTATTTTGAACAGAAATTTACATTTTGAACAGAAAATAAAATTTAACATAAATTTGTATTTTAAACAGAAATTTACATTTTGAACAGAAAATTTTAACATAAATTTGTATTTTGAACAGAAATTTACATTTTGAACAGAAAATAAAATTTAACATAAATTTGTATTTTGAACAGAAATTTACATTTTGAACAGAAAATAAAATTTAACATAAATTTGTATTTTGAACAGAAATTTACATTTTGGACAGAAAATAAAATTTAACATAAATTTGTATTTTGAACAGAAATTACATTTTGAACAGAAAATAAATTTTAAACATAAATTTGTATTTTGAACAGAAATTTACATTTTGGACAGAAAATAAAATTTAACATAAATTTGTATTTTGAACAGAAATTTACATTTTGAACAGAAAATAAAATTTAACATAAATTTGTATTTTGAGCAGAAATTTACATTTTGAACAGAAAATAAAATTTAACATAAATTTGTATTTTGAACAGAAATTTACATTTTGGACAGAAAATAAAATTTAACATAAATTTGTATTTTGAACAGAAATTTACATTTTGAACAGAAAATAAAATTTAACATAAATTTGTATTTTTGAACAGAAATTTACATTTTGGACAGAAAATAAAATTTAACATAAATTTGTATTTTGAACAGAAATTTACATTTTGAACGGAAAATAAAATTTAACATAAATTTGTATTTTGAACAGAAATTTACATTTTGGGACAGAAAATAAAATTTAACATAAATTTGTATTTTGAACAGAAATTTACATTTTGAACAGAAAATAAAATTTAACATAAATTTGTATTTTGAACAGAAATTTACATTTTGAACAGAAAATAAAATTTAACATAAATTTGTATTTTGAGCAGAAATTTACATTTTGGACAGAAAATAAAATTAAACATAAATTTGTATTTTGAACAGAAATTTACATTTTGAACAGAAAATAAAATTTAACATAAATTTTTATTTTTGAAACAGAAATTTACATTTTAGGACAGAAAATAAAATTTAACATAAATTTGTATTTTGAACAGAAATTTAGATTTTGAACAGAAAATAAAATATAACATAAATTTGTATTTTGAACAGAAATTTACATTTTGGACAGAAAATAAAATTTAACATAAATTTGTATTTTGAACAGAAATTTACATTTTGGACAGAAAATAAAATTTAACATAAATTTGTATTTTGAACAGAAATTTACATTTTGAACAGAAAATAAAATTTAACATAAATTTGTATTTTAAACAGAAATTTACATTTTGGACAGAAAATAAAATTAAACATAAATTTTTATTTTGAACAGAAATTTACATTTTGAACAGAAAATAAAGTTTAACATAAATTTGTATTTTGAACAGAAATTTACATTTTGGACAGAAAATAAAATTTAACGTAAATTTGTATTTTGAACAGAAATTTACATTTTGAACAGAAAATAAAATTTTACATAAATTTGTATTTTGAACAGAGATTACATTTATGGACAGAAAATAAAATTTAACATAAATTTGTATTTTGAACAGAAATTTACATTTTGAACAGAAAATAAAATTTAACATAAATTTGCATTTTGAACAGAAAATAAAATTTAACATAAATTTGTATTTTGAACAGAAATTTACATTTGAACAGAAAATAAAATTAAACATAAATTTGTATTTTGAACAGAAATTTACATTTTGAACAGAAAATAAAATTAAACATAAATTTGTATTTTGAACAGAAATTTACATTTTGGACAGAAAATAAAATTTAACAAAAATTTGTATTTTGAACAGAAATTTATATTTTGGGCAGAAAATGAAATTTAACATTAATTTATATTTTAAAAAGAAATTAAGATTGTTGGACAGAAAATGAGGTTGAAATAGATTAAAATTTTGGACAGAAATTACAATTTTAGATAAAAAATAAAATTTAAGATAGAATTTGTGTTTGAAACAGAAATTTACATTTTGGACAAAAAATAAAATTTGACATAATTGTTGTATTACTGAACAGAAATTAACATTTTGAACAGAAAATAAAATTTAACATAAATTTGTATTTTGAACAGAAATTTACATTTTGAACAGAAAATTAAATTTAACAGAAATTTACATTTTGATAAGAACATTTATTTAACATAAATTTGTATTTTGAACAGAAATTAACATTTTGGACAGAAAGTTAAATTGAATATAAACTTAAATTTTGATCAGAAATTTACATTTTAAACAGAAAATAAAATTTTACACAAATTTGTATTTTGAACAGAAATTTACGTTTTGAACTGAAAATAAAATTTAACTTAAATTTGTATTTCGAACAGAAATTGACATTTTTGACAGAAAATAAAATTGAATATAAACTTAAATTTTGAACAGAAATTTACATTTTAAACAGAAAATAAAATTTTACATAAATTTGTATTTTGAACTGAAATTAACATTTCGAACAGAAATAAAAATTTAACATAAATTTGTATTTTGAACAGAAATTAACATTTTGGACAGAAAGTTAAATTTTAACGAAAATTTGTATTTTGAACAGAAATTTACATTTTGAACAGAATATAAAATTTAACATAAATTTGTATTTTTAACAGAAATGTACATTTTGGACAGAAAGTTAAATATAACATAAATTTGTATTTTGAACAGAAATTAACATTCTGAACAGAAAATAAAATTTAACATAAATTTGTATTTTGAAAAGAAATTTACATGTTAAACGGAAAATAATATTAAACATTATATTATATTTCGAACAGAAACTTACATTTTGTACAGAAAATAAAATTTAACATAAATTTGTATTTTGAACAGAAATTAACGTTTTGAACAGAAAATTAAATTTGACATAATTTTGTATTTTGAACCGAAATTAACATTTTGAACAGAAAATAAAATTTAACATAAATTTGTATTTTAAACAGAAATTAACGTTTTGAACAGAAAATTAAATTTAACAGAAATTTGTATTTAGAACAGAAATTTACATTTTGAACAGAAAATTAAATTTAACATAAATTTGTATTTTGAACAGAAATTTACATTTTGAACAGAAAATAAAATTTGACATAAATTTAGCCATTCTAAACGGAAATTAACGTTTTGAACAGAAAATTAAATTTAACAAAATTTGTATTTAGAACAGAAATTTACATTTTGAACAGAAATTAAATTTAACTTCAATTTGTATTTTGAACATAGAATTTGTATTTTGAACAGAAATTAACATTTTGAACAGAAAATAAAATTTAACATAAATTTGTATTTCGAACAGAAATTAACATTTTGGACAGAAAGTTAAATTTTAACGAAAATTTGTATTTTGAACAGAAATTTACATTTTGAACAGAATATAAAATTTAACATAAATTTGTATTTTGAACAGAAATTAACATTTTGGACAGAAAGTTAAATTGAATATAAACTTAAATTTTGATCAGAAATTTACATTTTAAACAGAAAATAAAATTTAACATAAATTTGTATTTTAAACAGAAATTTACATTTTGAACAGAAAATAAAATTTGACATAATTTTGTATTCTAAACAAGAAATTAACGTTTTGAACAGAGAATTAAATTTAACAGAAATTTGTATTTAGAACAGAAATTTACATTTTGAACAGAGAATTAAATTTAACTTCAATTTGTATTTTGAACATAAATTTGTATTTTGAACAGAAATTAACATTTTGAACAGAAAATAAAATTTAACTTTGTTTTGTATTTTGAACAGAAATTTACATTTTGAACAGAAAATTAAGTTTAACATGAATTTGTATTTTTAACAGAAATTTATATTTTTGAACAGAAATTAACATTTTGGACAGAAAGTTTAATTTAAATTTAGTTTGTATTTTGAACAGAAATTTACATTCTGAACAGAAAATAAAATTTAACATAAATTTGTATTTCGAACAGAAATTTAAATTCTGAACAGAAAATAAAATCTAACAAAAATTTTTATTTAGAACAGAAATACATTTCGAACAGAAAATAAAATTTAACATAAATTTTTATTTTGAACAAATTTACATTTGGAACAGAAAGTTAAAACTAACATAAATTTGTATTTTGAATAGAAATTTACATTCAGAACAGAAAATAAAATTTAACATAAATTTGTATTTTTGAAACGAAATTAACATTTTGAACAGAAAATAAAATTTAACATAAATTTGTATTTTAAACAGAAATTAACATATTTTTAAAAGAAAATAAAATTTAACATAATTTTGTATTTCAAAACACAAATTAACATTTTTAGCAGAAAATAAAATTTAATATAAATTTGTATTTTAAACAGCAAATTTAACATTTTTTAACAGAAAATAAAATTTAACAGAAAGTTAGTATTTCTTGAACACAAATTTACATTTTGAGCAGAAAATAAAATTCAACATAAATTTGTATTTGTACTGATATATAAAATTGAACAGAAAAATAAAATTTAACAAAAATTTGTATTTTGAACACAAAAATTACATTTTTAGACAAAAAATAAAAATTGAATATAAATTTGAATTTTGGACCGAAATATAAATTATGGACAGAAAATGAAATTTAACATAAATTTGTATTTAGAGCAAAAATTTTACATTTTTTAACAGAAAATAAAATTTAACATAAATTGGTATTTTGAACATAAATTGACATTTTTATCAGAAATAAATATAAAATTTAACATAAATTTGTATTTTGAACACAAATTTACATTGGGAACAGTAAATTTAACATAAATTTGTATTTCGTACAGATATAGAGAATTTTTGACAGAAAATAAAATTGAATATAAATTTGAATTTAGGAAACAAATTTACATTTATAACAGAAAATAAAATTTAACATAAATTTGTATTTTGAAAACAAATTGACATTTTGAACAGAAAATAAAATTGAATATAAATTTAAATTTTGAACACAAATTGACATTTTGAACAGAAAAAAATAAAATTCAACATAAATTTATATTTTGAACAGATATATAAATTTTGGACAGATAAGGAAACTCAACATAAATTTTTTTTTTGTACTGATATATATAAATTTTGGACAGAAATAAAATTTAATATAAATTTGTATTTAGAGCACAAATTTACATTTTTAACAGAAAAATAAAATTCAACATAAATTTGTATTTTGAACACATAGTTGACATTTTGAACAGAAAATAAAATTCAACATAAATTTATATTTTGAACACAAATTTATACTTTTATCAGAAAATAAAATTCATATTTTGAACACAAATTTACATTTTTAACAGATAATAAAATTCAACATAAATTTGTATTTTGTACTTAGATATATAAATTTTGGACAGAAAATAAAATTTAACATAAATTTGTGTTTAGAGCACAAATTTACATTTTTAACAGAAAATAAAATTCAACATAAATTTGTATTTTGAACACAAATTGACATTTTGAACAGAAAACAAATTCAACATAAATTTGTATTTTTGAAATTAATAAATTTACATTTTTTAACAGAAAATAAAATTCAACATAACTAAGCATTTTGTACTGATATATAAAATTTGGACAGAAAATAAAATTCAACATAAATTTGTATTTTGAACACATATTGACATGTTGAACAGAAAATAAAATTCAATATAAATTTATATTTTGAACACAAATTTACATTTTTATCAGAAAATAAAATTCAACATAATTTTGTATTTTGAACACAAATTTACATTTTTAACAGAAAAATAAAATTCAACATAAATTTGTATTTTGTACTGATATATAATTTTTTGGACAGAAAAATAAAATTTAATATAAATTTGCATTAGGCAATAAATTTACATTTTGAAACAGAAATAAAATTCATTACAAATTTGTATTTTGAACACATATTGACATTTTGAACAGAAAATAAAATTCAACATAAATTTATATTTGAACACAAATTTACTTATCAGAAAATAAAATTCATATATTTTGAACACAAATTTACATTTTTAACAGATAATAAAAATTCAACATAAATTTGTATTTTGTACTGATATATAAATTTTGGACAGAAATAAATTTAACATAAATTTGTAAATAGAGCACAAATTTACATTTTTAACAGATAATAAAATTCAACATAAATTTGTATTTTGTACTGATATATAAATTTTTTGGACAGAAAATAAAATTTAACATAAATTTGTATTTAGAGCATAAATTTTTACATTTTTAACAGAAAATATTATTCAACATAAATTTGTATTTTGAACAATAAATTTACATTTTGAACAGAAAATAAAATTCAACATAAATTTATATTTTGAACACAAATTTACATTTTATCAGAAAATAAAATTCAACATAAATTTGTATTTTGAACACAAATTTACATTTTTAACAGAAAAATAAAATTCAACATAAAATTTGTATTTGTACTGATATATAAAATTTGACAGAAAATAAAATTCAACATAAATTTATATTTTGAACACAAATTTACATTTTTATCAGAAAATAAAATTCAACATAAATTTGTATTTTTGAACACAAATTTACATTTTTAACAGAAAAAAAATTCAACATAAATTTGTATTTCTTTAGAATATTATATAAATTTTGACAGAAAAATAAAAATTTAACATAAATTTGTATTTAGAGCACAAATTTACATTTTTAACAGAAAATAAAATTCAACATAAATTTCATTTTGAACACAAATTGACATTTTGAACAGAAAATAAAATTCAACATAAATTTATATTTTGAACACAAATTGACATTTTGAACAGAAATAAACTTCAACATAAATTTATATTTTGAACAGATATATAAATTTTGACAGAAAATAAAACCTTCAACATAAATTTGTATTTTGTACTGATATATAAATTTTGGACAGAAAATAAAATTTAACATAAATTTGTATTTAGAGCACAAATTTACATTTTTAACAGAAAATAAAATTCAACATAAATTTGTATTTTGAACACATATTGACATTTTGAACAGAAAAATAAAATTCAACATAAATTTATATATTTTGAACACAAATTTACATTTTTATCAGAAAAATAAAATCATATTTTGGAACACAAATTTACATTTTTAACAGATAATAAAATTCAACATAAATTTGTATTTTGTACTGATATATAAATTTTGACAGAAAATAAAATTTAACATAAATTTGTATTTAGAGCACAAATTTACATTTTTAACAGAAAATTCAACATAAATTTGTATTTTGAACACAAATTGACATTTTGAACAGAAAATAAAATTCAACATAAATTTATATTTTGAACACAAATTTTACATTTTTATCAGAAAATAAAATTCAATGCAAATTTGTATTTTGAACACAAATTTACATTTTTAAGAAAAAAAAATTCAACATAAATTTATGTATTTTGTACTGATATATAAATTTTGACAGAAAATAAAAATTTAACATAAATTTGTATTTAGAGCACAAATTTACATTTTAACAGAAAATAAAATTCAACATGTGCCTGTATTTTGAACACAAATTGACATTTTGAACAGAAAATAAATTCAACATAAATTTATATTTTGAACACAAATTGACATTTTGAACAGAAAATAAAATTCAACATAAATTTATATATTTTGAACAGATATATATAAATTTTGGACAGAAATAAAACTCAACATAAATTTCGATTTGCAATTGATATATAAATTTTGGACAGAAAATAAAATTTAACATAAATTGTATTTAGAGCACAAATTTACATTTTTAACAGAAAAAATAAAATTCAACATAAATTTGTATTTGAACACATATTGACATTTTGAACAGAAAATAAAATTCAACACTTATATTTTGAACACAAATTTACATTTGATCAGAAAATAAAATTTCATATTTTGAACACAAATTTATTTTTAACAGATAATAAAATTCAACATAAATTTTGTATTTTGTGTCCTATATATAAATTTTGGAGCAGAAAAAAGGTAATTTCAATATAAAATTTTTAAATAGAGTACAAAATCTATGCATTTTTAACAGAAAATAAAATTCAACATAAATTTGTATTTTGAACACAACTACATTTTGAACAGAAAATAAAATTCAACATAAATTTGTATTTTGAAGAGAAATTTACATTTTAATAGAAAATAAAATTTAACATAAATATGCATTTTGAACACAAATTTACATTTTTAACAGAAAAATAAAATTCAACATAAATTTGTATTTTAAACATAAATTTAATTTTGAACAGAAAATAAAATTTAACATAAATTTGTATCTAGAGCAGAAATTATACAGTTTTTAACAGAAAATAAAATTTAACATAAATTTGTATTTGAAACACAAATTGACATTTTGAACAGAAAATAAAATTCAACATAAATTTGTATTTTGAAAACAAATTGACATTTGAACAGAAAAAAAAATTCAACAAAAATTTGTATCTTGAACAGAAATATAAATTTTGAACAGAAATAAAATTTAACATAAATTTGGATTGTGTACTGATATTTATATTTTGACCGAAAATAAAATTTAACATAAATTTGCATTCCTTAGAACACAAATTTACACCTCTTTTAACAAGAGAAAATAAAATCCAACATGACATTTGTATTTTGAACACAAATTGACATTTTGAACAGAAAATAAAATTCAACATAAATTTGTATTTTGAACACAAATTTACATTTTTAACAGAAAATAAAATTCAACATAAATTTGTATTTTGAACACAAATTGACATTTTGAACAGAAAATAAAATTCAACATAAATTTATATTTTGAACACAAATTGACATTTTGAACAGAAAATAAAATTCAACATAAATTTGTATTTTGAACAGATATATAAATTTTGGACAGAAAATAAAATTCAACATAAATTTGTATTTTGTGAACTGATATATAAATTTTGGACAGAAAATAAAATTTAACATAAATTTGTATTTTGAACACAAATTTACATTTTTAACAGAAAATAAAATTCAACATAAATTTGTATTTTGAACACAAATTTACATTTTTAACAGAAAATAAAATTCAACATAAATTTGTATTTTGAACACAAATTTACATTTTTAACAGAAAATAAAATTCAACATAAATTTGTATTTTGAACACAAATTTACATTTTTAACAGAAAATAAAATTCAACATAAATTTGTATTTTGAACACATATTTACATTTTGAACAGAAAATAAAATTCAACATAAATTTGTATTTTGAACACAAATTTACATTTTGAACAGAAAATAAAATTCAACATAAATTTGTATTTTGAACACAAATTTACATTTTGAACAGAAAATAAAATTCAACATAAATTTGTATTTTGAACTGAAATTTACATTTTGGACAGAAAATAAAATTCAACATAAATTTGTATTTTGAACACAAATTTACATTTTGAACAGAAAATAAAATTCAACATAAATTTGTATTTTGAACACAAATTTACATTTTGGAACAGAAAATAAAATTCAACATAAATTTGTATTTTGAACACAAATTTACATTTTTAACAGAAAATAAAATTTAACATAAATTTATATTTTGAACACAAATTTACATTTTTAACAGAAAATAAAATTCAACATAAATTTGTATTTTGAACACAAATTTACATTTTTGACAGAAAATAAAATTCAACATAAATTTGTATTTTGAACACAAATTTACATTTTGAACAGAAAATAAAATTTAACATAAATTTGTATTTTGTTAACAGAAATTTACATTTTGAACAGAAAATAAAATTCAACATAAATTTGTATTTTGAACAGAAATTTACATTTTGAACAGAAAATAAAATTTAACATAAATTTATATTTTGAACACAAATTAACATTTTGAACAGAAAATAAAATTCAACACAAATTTGTATTTTGAACACAAATTTACATTTTGAACAGAAAATAAAATTCAACATAAATTTGTATTTTGAACAGAAATTTACATTTTTGAACAGAAAATAAAATTTAACATAAATTTGTATTTTGAACACAAATTTACATTTTGAACAGAAAATAAAATTCAACATAAATTTGTATTTTGAACAGAAATTTACATTTTGAACAGAAAATAAAATTTAACATAAATTTGTATTTTGAACACAAATTTACATTTTGAACAGAAAATAAAATTTAACATAAATTTGTATTTTGAACAGAAATTTACATTTTGAACAGAAAATAAAATTTAACATAAATTTGTATTTTGAACACAAATTTACATTTTGAACAGAAAATAAAATTTAACATAAATTTGTATTTTGAACACAAATTTACATTTTGAACAGAAAATAAAATTTAACATAAATTTGTATTTTGAACACAAATTTACATTTTGAACAGAAAATAAAATTTAACATAAATTTGTATTTTGAACACAAATTTACATTTTGAACAGAAAATAAAATTTAACATAAATTTGTATTTTGAACAGAAATTTACATTTTGAACAGAAAATAAAATTTAACATAAATTTGTATTTTGAACAGAAATTTACATTTTGAACAGAAAAATAAAATTTAACATAAATTTGTATTTTGAACAAAATTTACATTTTGAACAGAAAATAAAATTTAACATAAATTTGTATTTTGAACAGAAATTTTTTTGGACAGAAAATAAATTTAACATAATTTTTTGAACAGAAAATAAAATTTAACATAAATTTGTATTTTGAACAGAAATATAAATTTTGAACAGAAAATAAAATTTAACATAAATTTGTATTTTGAACAGAAATTTACATTTTTAACAGAAAATAAAATTTAACATAAATTTGTATTTTGAACACAAATTTACATTTTGAACAGAAAATAAAATTCAACATAAAATTTGTATTTTGAACACAAATTTACATTTTGGACAGAAAATAAAATTTAACATAAATTTGTATTTTGAACACAAATTTACATTTTTAACAGAAAATAAAATTCAACATAAATTTGTATTTTGAACAGATATATAAATTTTGGACAGAAAATAAAATTTAACATAAATTTGTATTTTGAACACAAATTTACATTTTGAACAGAAAATAAAATTTAACATAAATTTGTATTTTGAACACAAATTTACATTTTTAACAGAAAATAAAATTTAACATAAATTTGTATTTTGAACAGAAATTTACATTTTGGACAGAAAATAAAATTCAACATAAATTTGTATTTTGTACAGAAATTTAAATTTTGGACAGAAAATAAAATTTAACATAAATTTGTATTTTGAGCAGAAAATTACATTTTGAACAGAAAATAAATTTCAACATAAATTTGTATTTTGAACAGAAATTTACATTTTGAACAGAAAATAAAATTTAACATAAATTTGTATTTTGAACAGAAATTTACATTTTGAACAGAAAATAAAATTTCAACATAAATTTGTATTTTGAACAGAAATTTGCATTTTGAACAGAAAATAAAATTTAACATAAATTTGTATTTTGAACAGAAATTTACATTTTGAACAGAAAATAAAATTTAACATAAATTTGTATTTTGAACACAAATTTACATTTTGAACAGAAAATAAAATTTAACATAAATTTGTATTTTGAACAGAAATTTACATTTTGAACAGAAAATAAAATTTAACATAAATTTGTATTTTGAACAGAAATTTACATTTTGAACAGAAAATAAAATTTAACATAAATTTGTATTTTGAACACAAATTGACATTTTGAACAGAAAATAAAATTTAACATAAATTTGTATTTTGAACAGAAATTTACATTTTGATCAGAAAATAAAATTTAACATAAATTTGTATTTTGAACACAAATTTACATTTTGAACAGAAAATAAAATTTAACATAAATTTGTATTTTGAACAGAAATATAAATTTTGGACAGAAAATAAAATTTAACATAAATTTGTATTTTGAACACAAATTTACATTTTGAACAGAAAATAAAATTTAACATAAATTTGTATTTTGAACAGAAATTTACATTTTGAACAGAAAATAAAATTTAACATAAATTTGTATTTTGAACAGAAATTTACATTTTGAACAGAAAATAAAATTTAACATAAATTTGTATTTTGAACAGAAATTTACATTTTGAACAGAAAATAAAATTTAACATAAATTTGTATTTTCAACACAAATTTACATTTTGAACAGAAAATAACATTTTGAACAGAAAATAAAATTCAACATAAATTTGTATTTTGAACAGAAATTTACATTTTGAACAGAAAATAAAATTCAACATAAATTTGTATTTTGAACACAAATTTACATTTTGAACAGAAAATAAAATTTAACATAAATTTGTATTTTGAACACAAATTTACATTTTGAACAGAAAATAAAATTTAACATAAATTTGTATTTTGAACAGAAATTTACATTTTGAACAGAAAATAAAATTTAACATAAATTTGTATTTTGAACAGAAATTTACATTTTGAACAGAAAATAAAATTCAACATAAATTTGTATTTTGAACACAAATTTACATTTTGAACAGAAAATAAAATTTAACATAAATTTGTATTTTGAACAGAAATTTACATTTTGAACAGAAAATAAAATTTAACATAAATTTGTATTTTGAACAGAAATTTACATTTTGAACAGAAAATAAAATTTAACATAAATTTGTATTTTGAACAGAAATTTACATTTTGGACAGAAAATTAAATTTAACATAAATTTGTATTTTGAACAGAAATTTACATTTTGAACAGAAAATAAAATTCAACATAAATTTGTATTTTGAACAGAAATTTACATTTTGAACAGAAAATAAAATTTAACATAAATTTGTATTTTGAACAGAAATTTACATTTTGAACAGAAAATAAAATTCAACATAAATTTGTATTTTGAACAGAAATTTACATTTTGAACAGAAAATAAAATTTAACATAAATTTGTATTTTGAACAGAAATTTACATTTTGAACAGAAAATAAAATTTAACATAAATTTGTATTTTGAACAGAAATTTACATTTTGAACAGAAAATAAAATTTAACATAAATTTGTATTTTGAACACAAATTTACATTTTGGACAGAAAATAAAATTTAACATAAATTTGTATTTTGAACAGAAATTTACATTTTGAACAGAAAATAAAATTTAACATAAATTTGTATTTTGAACACAAATTTACATTTTTAACAGAAAATAAAATTTAACATAAATTTGTATTTTGAACAGAAATTTACATTTTGAACAGAAAATAAAATTTAACATAAATTTGTATTTTGAACAGAAATTTACATTTTGAACAGAAAATAAAATTCAACATAAATTTGTATTTTGAACACAAATTTACATTTTGAACAGAAAATAAAATTTAACATAAATTTGTATTTTTGAACAGAAATTTACATTTTGAACAGAAAATAAAATTTAACATAAATTTGTATTTTGAACACAAATTTACATTTTGAACAGAAAATAAAATTTAACATAAATTTGTATTTTGAACAGAAATTTACATTTTGAACAGAAAATAAAATTTAACATAAATTTGTATTTTGAACACAAATTTACATTTTGAACAGAAAATAAAATTCAACATAAATTTGTATTTTGTACTGAAATATAAATTTTGGACAGAAAATAAAATTCAACATAAATTTTATTTTGACATTACATTTTGAACAGAAAATAAAATTTAACCATAAATTTTATTTTATTTTGAACACAAATTTACATTTTTAACAGAAAATAAAATTTAACATAAATTTGTATTTTGAACACAAATTGACATTTTGAACAGAAAATAAAAATCAACATAAATTTATATTTTGAACACAAATTTACATTTTTAACAGAAAATAAAATTCAACATAAATTTGTATTTTGAACAAAATTTATAAAAACATAATTTGTATTTTGAACACAAATTTACATTTTGAACAGAAAATAAAATTCAACATAAATTTGTATTTTGAACAGATATATACATTTTACAGAAAATAAAATTCAACATAAATTTGTTTTGATTTTACACACAAATTGACATTTTGAACAGAAAATAAAATTTAACATAAATTTATATTTTGAACAGAAATTTACATTTTGAACAGAAAATAAAATTTAACATAAATTTGTATTTTGAACACAAATTTACATTTTGAACAGAAAATAAAATTTTAACATAAATTTATATTTTGAACAGAAATTTAAATTTTGAACAGAAAATAAAATTTAACATAAATTTGTATTTTGAACACAAATTGACATTTTGAACAGAAAATAAAATTCAACATAAATTTATATTTTGAACACAAATTTACATTTTAAAAAAAAAAAAATTTAACATAAATTTGTATTTTGAACACAAATTTACATTTTGAACAGAAAAATAAAATTCAACATAAATTTGTATTTTGAACACAAATTTACATTTTTATCAGAAAAAAAAATAAATTAACATATAAATTTGTATTTTGAACACAAATTTACATTTTTAACAGAAAATAAAATTCAACATAAATTTGTATTTTGAACACAAATTTACATTTTGAACAGAAAATAAAATTCAACATAAATTTATATTTTGAACACAAATTTAAATTTTTATCAGAAAATAAAATTCAACATAAATTTGTATTTTGAACACAAATTGACATTTTGAAAAATAAAATTCAACATAAATTTGATATTTTGAACAGATATATAAATTTTGAACAGAAAATAAAATTCAACATAAATTTATATTTTTGAACAGAAATCAAATTTAACACAATTTCTTTAACAGAAAATAAAATTCAACATAAATTTGTATTTTGAACACAAATTTACATTTTGAACAGAAAATAAAATTCAACATAAATTTGTATTTTGAACAGAAATTTACATTTTGAACAGAAAATAAAATTCAACATAAATTTATATTTTGAACACAAATTTACATTTTTATCAGAAAATAAAATTTAACATAAATTTGTATTTTGAACACAAATTTACATTTTGAACAGAAAATAAAATTTAACATAAATTTATATTTTGAACAGATATATAAATTTTGAACAGAAAATAAAATTCAACATAAATTTGTATTTTGAACACAAATTTACATTTTTAACAGAAAATAAAATTCAACATAAATTTGTATTTTGAACACAAATTTACATTTTGAACAGAAAATAAAATTTCAACATAAATTTGTATTTTGAACAGAAATTTAAATTTTGAACAGAAAATAAAATTTAACATAAATTTGTATTTTGAACACAAATTTACATTTTTAACAGAAAATAAAATTTAACATAAATTTGTATTTTGAACACAAATTTACATTTTGAACAGAAAATAAAATTTAACATAAATTTGTATTTTGAACACAAATTTACATTTTGAACAGAAAATAAAATTCAACATAAATTTGTATTTTGAACACAAATTTACATTTTGAACAGAAAATAAAATTTAACATAAATTTGTATTTTGAACACAAATTTGACATTTTGAACAGAAAATAAAATTCAACATAAATTTGTATTTTGAACACAAATTTACATTTTTAACAGAAAATAAAATTCAACATAAATTTGTATTTTGAACACAAATTTACATTTTTAACAGAAAATAAAATTCAACATAAATTTGTATTTTGAACACAAATTTACATTTTGAACAGAAAATAAAATTTAACATAAATTTGTATTTTGAACACAAATTTACATTTTTGAACAGAAAATAAAATTTAACATAAATTTGTATTTTGAACACAAATTTACATTTTTAACAGAAAATAAAATTCAACATAAATTTGTATTTTGAACACAAATTTACATTTTGAACAGAAAATAAAATTCAACATAAATTTGTATTTTGAACACAAATTTACATTTTGAACAGAAAATAAAATTCAACATAAATTTGTATTTTGAACACAAATTTACATTTTGAACAGAAAATAAAATTCAACATAAATTTGTATTTTGAACACAAATTTACATTTTGAACAGAAAATAAAATTTAACATAAATTTGTATTTTGAACACAAATTTACATTTTGAACAGAAAATAAAATTCAACATAAATTTGTATTTTGAACACAAATTTACATTTTGAACAGAAAATAAAATTTAACATAAATTTGTATTTTGAACACAAATTTACATTTTTAACAGAAAATAAAATTCAACATAAATTTGTATTTTGAACACAAATTTACATTTTGAACAGAAAATAAAATTTAACATAAATTTGTATTTTGAACACAAATTTACATTTTGAACAGAAAATAAAATTTAACATAAATTTGTATTTTGAACACAAATTTACATTTTGAACAGAAAATAAAATTCAACATAAATTTGTATTTTGAACACAAATTTACATTTTGAACAGAAAATAAAATTTAACATAAATTTGTATTTTGAACAGAAATTTAAATTTTGAACAGAAAATAAAATTCAACATAAATTTGTATTTTGAACAGAAATTTACATTTTGAACAGAAAATAAAATTCAACATAAATTTGTATTTTGAACAGAAATTTACATTTTGAACAGAAAATAAAATTCAACATAAATTTGTATTTTGAACAGAAATTTACATTTTGAACAGAAAATAAAATTCAACATAAATTTGTATTTTGAACAGAAATTTAAATTTTGAACAGAAAATAAAATTCAACATAAATTTGTATTTTGAACACAAATTTACATTTTGAACAGAAAATAAAATTCAACATAAATTTGTATTTTGAACACAAATTTACATTTTTAACAGAAAATAAAATTTAACATAAATTTGTATTTTGAACACAAATTTACATTTTGAACAGAAAATAAAATTCAACATAAATTTGTATTTTGAACACAAATTTACATTTTTAACAGAAAATAAAATTCAACATAAATTTGTATTTTGAACAGAAATTTACATTTTTAACAGAAAATAAAATTCAACATAAATTTGTATTTTGAACACAAATTTACATTTTGAACAGAAAATAAAATTCAACATAAATTTGTATTTTGAACACAAATTTACATTTTTATCAGAAAATAAAATTCAACATAAATTTGTATTTTGAACACAAATTTACATTTTGAACAGAAAATAAAATTCAACATAAATTTATATTTTGAACAGATATATAAATTTTGAACAGAAAATAAAATTCAACATAAATTTATATTTTGAACACAAATTTACATTTTGAACAGAAAATAAAATTTAACATAAATTTGTATTTTGAACACAAATTTACATTTTTAACAGAAAATAAAATTCAACATAAATTTGTATTTTGAACACAAATTTACATTTTTAACAGAAAATAAAATTCAACATAAATTTGTATTTTGAACACAAATTTACATTTTGAACAGAAAATAAAATTTAACATAAATTTGTATTTTGAACACAAATTTACATTTTTAACAGAAAATAAAATTCAACATAAATTTGTATTTTGAACACAAATTTACATTTTGAACAGAAAATAAAATTTAACATAAATTTATATTTTGAACAGAAATTTACATTTTTAACAGAAAATAAAATTCAACATAAATTTGTATTTTGAACAGAAATTTACATTTTGAACAGAAAATAAAATTCAACATAAATTTATATTTTGAACAGAAATTTACATTTTGAACAGAAAATAAAATTTAACATAAATTTGTATTTTGAACACAAATTTACATTTTGAACAGAAAATAAAATTTAACATAAATTTGTATTTTGAACAGAAATTTACATTTTTAACAGAAAATAAAAATTCAACATAAATTTGTATTTTGAACAGAAATTTACATTTTGAACAGAAAATAAAATTTTGAACAGAAATTTGTATTTTGAACATAAATTTACATTTTGAACAGAAAATAAAATTTAACATAAATTTTTATTTTGAACAGAAATTTACATTTTTGGACAGAAAATAAAATTTAACATAAATTTGTATTTTGAACACAAATTTACATTTTGAACAGAAAATAAAATTTAACATAAATTTGTATTTTGAACAGAAAATTAAAATTTTGAACAGAAATTTTAATTTAAGCATAAATTTGTATTTTGAACAGAAAAAATTTAAATTTTTGAACAGAAAATAAAATTTAACATAAATTTGTATTTTGAACAGAAATTTACATTTTGAACAGAAAATAAAATTTAACATAAATTTGTATTTTGAACACAAATTTACATTTTGAACAGAAAATAAAATTTAACATAAATTTGTTATTTTGAACAGATATATAAATTTTGGACAGAAAATAAAATTCAACATAAATTTGTATTTTGAACAGAAATTTACATTTTGATTCAAAAATAAAAAATAAATTTTATTTTGAACACAAATTTACATTTTGAACAGAAAATAAAATTTAACATAAATTTGTATTTTGAACAGAAATTTACATTTTGAACAGAAAATAAAATTCAACATAAATTTGTATTTTGAACACAAATTTACATTTTTGACAGAAAATAAAATTTAACATAAATTTGTATTTTTAACAGAAATTTACATTTTGAACAAGAAAATAAATATTAACATAAATTTTTATTTTGAACAGAAATATAAATTTTGGACAGAAAATAAAATTTAACATAAATTTGTATTTTGAACAGAAATTTACATTTTGAACAGAAAATAAAATTTAACATAATTTTGTATTTTGAACAGAAATTTACATTTTGGACAGAAAATAAAATTTAACATAAATTTGTATTTTGAACAGAAATTTACATTTTGGACAGAAAATAAAATTCAACATAAATTTGTATTTTGAACACAAATTTACATTTTGTAACAGAAAATAAAATTCAACATAAATTTGTATTTTGAACACAAATTTACATTTTTAACAGAAAATAAAATTCAACATAAATTTGTATTTTGAACAGAAATTTACATTTTGAACAGAAAATAAAATTCAACATAAATTTGTATTTTGTAAATAAATTTAAATTTTTGACAGAAAATAAAATTTAACATAAATTTGTATTTTGAACACAAATTTACATTTTTAACAGAAAATAAAATTCAACATAAATTTGTATTTTGAACAGAAATTATACATTTTGAACAGAAAATAAAATTCAACATAAATTTGTATTTTGAACACAAATTTACATTTTTAACAGAAAATAAAATTTAACATAAATTTTTATTTTAAAAATTATAACATTTTTAACAGAAAATAAAATTCAACATAAATTTATATTTTGAACAGAAATTTACATTTTGAACAGAAAATAAAATTCAACATAAATTTGTATTTTGAACACAAATTTACATTTTTAACAGAAAATAAAATTTAACATAAATTTGTATTTTGAACAAAATTTAAATTTTGGACAGAAAATAAAATTTAACATAAATTTGTATTTTGAACACAAATTTACATTTTGAACAGAAAATAAAATTTAACATAAATTTGTATTTTGAACAGAAATTTACATTTTGGATCAGAAAATAAAATTTAACATAAATTTGTATTTTGAACACAAATTTACATTTTGAACAGAAAATAAAATTTAACATAAATTTGTATTTTGAACAGATATTTACATTTTGAACAGAAAATAAAATTTAACATAAATTTGTATTTTGAACACAAATTTACATTTTTATCAGAAAATAAAATTTAACATAAATTTGTATTTTGAACAGATATATAAATTTTGAACAGAAAATAAAATTTAACATAAATTTGTATTTTGAACAGAAATTTACATTTTGGAACAGAAAATAAAATTCAACATAAATTTGTATTTTGAACACAAATTTACATTTTGATCAGAAAATAAAATTTAACATAAATTTGTATTTTGAACACAAATTTACATTTTTAACAGAAAATAAAATTTAACATAAATTTGTATTTTGAACACAAATTTACATTTTGAACAGAAAATAAAATTTAACATAAATTTTTATTTTGAACACAAATTTACATTTTTATCAGAAAATAAAATTCAACATAAATTTGTATTTTGAACACAAATTGACATTTTGAACAGAAAATAAAATTCAACATAAATTTATATTTTGAACAGATATATAAATTTTGAACAGAAAATAAAATTTAACATAAATTTGTATTTTGAACACAAATTTACATTTTTAAAAAATAAAATTCAACATAAATTTGTATTTTGAACAGAAATTGACATTTTGAACAGAAAATAAAATTTAACATAAATTTGATATTTTGAACAGAAATTTACATTTTGAACAGAAATATTAATTTTTAACAGAAAATTAAAATTCAACATAAATTTGTACATTTTGAACAGAAAATAAAATTCAACATAAATTTGTATTTTGAACAGAAATTTACATTTTGGACAGAAAATAAAATTTAACATACATTTTATTTTGAACAAAATTTACATTTTGAACAGAAAATAAAATTCAACATAAATTTTTATTTTGAACAGAAATTTAATTTTGAACAGAAAATAAAATAATTAACATAAATTTGTATTTTGAACACAAATTTACATTTTTGAACAGAAAATAAAATTTAACATAAATTTGTATTTTGAACAGAAATTTACATTTTGAACAGAAAATAAAATTTAACATAAATTTGTATTTTGAACAGATAATTTAAATTTTGGACAGAAAATAAAATTCAACATAAATTTGTATTTTGAACAGAAATTTACATTTTGAACAGAAAATAAAATTTAACATAAATTTGTATTTTGAACAGAAATTTACATTTTGGACAGAAAATAAAATTTAACATAAATTTGTATTTTGAACAGAAATTTACATTTTGAACAGAAAATAAAATTTAACATAAATTTGTATTTTGAACAGAAATTTACATTTTGAACAGAAAATAAAATTTAACATAAATTTGTATTTTGAACAGAAATTTACATTTTGGACAGAAAATAAAATTTAACATAAATTTGTATTTTGAACAGAAATTTACATTTTGGACAGAAAATAAAATTTAACATAAATTTGTATTTTGAACAGAAATTTACATTTTGAACAGAAAATAAAATTTAACATAAATTTGTATTTTGAACAGAAATTTACATTTTGGACAGAAAATAAAATTTAACATAAATTTGTATTTTGAACAGAAATTTACATTTTGAACAGAAAATAAAATTTAACATAAATTTGTATTTTGAACAGAAATTTACATTTTGGACAGAAAATAAAATTTAACATAAATTTGTATTTTGAACACAAATTTACATTTTGAACAGAAAATAAAATTTAACATAAATTTGTATTTTGAACAGAAATTTACATTTTGAACAGAAAATAAAATTTAACATAAATTTGTATTTTGAACAGAAATTTACATTTTGGACAGAAAATAAAATTTAACATAAATTTGTATTTTGAACACAAATTTACATTTTGAACAGAAAATAAAATTTAACATAAATTTGTATTTTGAACAGAAATTTACATTTTGGACAGAAAATAAAATTTAACATAAATTTGTATTTTGAACAGAAATTTACATTTTGAACAGAAAATAAAATTTAACATAAATTTGTATTTTGAACAGAAATTTACATTTTGAACAGAAAATAAAATTTAACATAAATTTGTATTTTGAACAGAAATTTACATTTTGGACAGAAAATAAAATTTAACATAAATTTGTATTTTGAACAGAAATTTACATTTTGAACAGAAAATAAAATTTAACATAAATTTGTATTTTGAACAGAAATTTACATTTTGAACAGAAAATAAAATTTAACATAAATTTGTATTTTGAACAGAAATTTACATTTTTGAACAGAAAATAAAATTTAACATAAATTTGTATTTTGAACAGAAATTTACATTTTGAACAGAAAATAAAATTCAACATAAATTTGTATTTTGAACAGAAATTTACATTTTGGACAGAAAATAAAATTTAACATAAATTTGTATTTTGAACAGAAATTTACATTTTGAACAGAAAATAAAATTTAACTATAAATTTGTATTTTGAACAGAAATTTACATTTTTAACAGAAAATAAAATTTAACATAAATTTGTATTTTGAACAGAAATTTACATTTTGAACAGAAAATAAAATTCAACATAAATTTGTATTTTGAACAGAAATTTACATTTTGGACAGAAAATAAAATTTAACATAAATTTGTATTTTGAACAGAAATTTACATTTTTGACAGAAAATAAAATTTAACATAAATTTGTATTTTGAACAGAAATTTACATTTTGAACAGAAAATAAAATTTAACATAAATTTGTATTTTGAACAGAAATTTACATTTTGAACAGAAAATAAAATTTAACATAAATTTGTATTTTGAACAGAAATTTACATTTTGGACAGAAAATAAAATTTAACATAAATTTGTATTTTGAACAGAAATTTACATTTTGAACAGAAAATAAAATTTAACATAAATTTGTATTTTGAACAGATAATTTACATTTTGGACAGAAAATAAAATTTAACATAAATTTGTATTTTGAACAGAAATTTACATTTTGAACAGAAAATAAAATTCAACATAAATTTGTATTTTGAACACAAATTTACATTTTGAACAGAAAATAAAATTCAACATAAATTTATATTTTGAACAGAAATTTACATTTTGAACAGAAAATAAAATTTAACATAAATTTGTATTTTGAACAGAAATATAAATTTTGAACAGAAAATAAAATTTAACATAAATTTGTATTTTGAACAGAAATTTACATTTTTAACAGAAAATAAAATTTCAACATAAATTTGTATTTTGAACAGAAATATATAAATTTTGGACAGAAAATAAAATTTAACATAAATTTGTATTTTGAACACAAATTTACATTTTTAACAGAAAATAAAATTTAACATAAATTTGTATTTTGAACAGAAATTTACATTTTGAACAGAAAATAAAATTCAACATAAATTTGTATTTTTGAACAGAAAATTTAACATTTTGAACAGAAAATAAAATTTAACATAAATTTTTTTTATTTTGAACAGAAATTTACATTTTGAACAGAAAATAAAATTCAACATAAATTTGTTATTTGAACAGAAATTTACATTTTGGACAGAAAATAAAATTTAACATAAATTTGTATTTTGAACACAAATTTACATTTTGAACAGAAAATAAAATTTCAACATAAATTTGTATTTTGAACAGAAATTGACATTTTGAACAGAAAATAAAATTCAACATAAATTTGTATATTTTGAACAAAATTTACATTTTGAACAGAAAATAAAATTCAACATAAATTTGTATTTTGAACAGAAAATAAAATTTGAACAAAAAATTATATTTTGAACAGAAATTTATATTTTTAAGAACATAAAATTAACATTTTGGAACATAAAATTTAAAAATAAAATTCAACATAAATTTGTATTTTGAACACAAATTTACATTTTGAACAGAAAATAAAATTTAACATAAATTTGTATTTTGAACACAAATTTACATTTGACAACAGAAAATAAAATTTAACATAAATTTGTATTTTGAACAGAAATTTAAATTTTGAACAGAAAATAAAATTCAAACATAAATTTGTATTTTGAACACAAATTTACATTTTTAACAGAAAATAAAATTTAACATAAATTTGTATTTTGAACACAAATTTACATTTTGAACAGAAAATAAAATTTCAACATAAATTTGTATTTTGAACAGAAAATAAAATTTTGAACATAAATTTTTATTTTGAGCACAAATTTACATATTGAACAGAAAATAAAATTTAACATAAATTTACATTTTGAACAGAAAATAAAATTTAACATAAATTTATATTTTGAACAGATATATAAATTTTGGACAGAAAATAAAATTTAACATAAATTTGTATTTTGAACAGAAAATAAAAATTAACATAAATTTGTATTTTGAACAGAAAATAAAATTTAACATAAATTTTTATTTTGAACAGATATATAAAATTTGGACAGAAAATAAAATTTTATATAAATTTGTATTTTGAACAGAAAATAAAATCAAACAAATTTACATTTTTAACAGAAAATAAAATTCAACATAAATTTGTATTTTGAACACAAATTGACATTTTGAACAGAAAATAAAATTCAACATAAATTTGTATTTTGAACAGAAAATAAAATTGAACATAAATTTTTATTTTGAACACAAATTTACATTTTTAACAGAAAATAAAATTCAACATAAATTTATATTTTGAACACAAATTTACATTTTTAACAGAAAATAAAATTCAACATAAATTTGTATTTTGAACACAAATTTACATTTTTAACAGAAAATAAAATTCAACATAAATTTGTATTTTGAACACAAATTTACATTTTTAACAGAAAATAAAATTCAACATAAATTTGTATTTTGTACTGATATATAAATTTTGGACAGAAAATAAAATTTAACATAAATTTGTATTTTGAACACAAATTTACATTTTTAACAGAAAATAAAATTCAACATAAATTTGTATTTTGAACAGAAATTTACATTTTTAACAGAAAATAAAATTCAACATAAATTTGTATTTTGAACACAAATTTACATTTTTATCAGAAAATAAAATTCAACATAAATTTGTATTTTGAACACAAATTTACATTTTTGAACAGAAAATAAAATTTAACATAAATTTGTATTTTGTACTGATATATAAAATTTGGACAGAAAATAAAATTCAACATAAATTTGTATTTTGAACACAAATTTACATTTTTAACAGAAAATAAAATTCAACATAAATTTGTATTTTGAACACAAATTTACATTTTTAACAGAAAATAAAATTCAACATAAATTTGTATTTTGTACTGATATATAAATTTTGGACAGAAAATAAAATTTAACATAAATTTGTATTTTAGAACACAAATTTACATTTTTAACAGAAAATAAAATTTAACATAAATTTGTATTTTGAACACAAATTTACATTTTGAACAGAAAATAAAATTCAACATAAATTTATATTTTGAACACAAATTTACATTTTTAACAGAAAAAAAAATTCAACATAAATTTGTATTTTGTACTGATATATAAATTTTGGACAGAAAATAAAATTTAACATAAATTTGTATTTTGAGCACAAATTTACATTTTTAACAGAAAATAAAATTCAACATAAATTTGTATTTTGAACACAAATTTACATTTTTAACAGAAAATAAAATTCAACATAAATTTGTATTTTGATACTGATATATAAATTTTGGACAGAAAATAAAATTTAACATAAATTTGTATTTTGAGCACAAATTTACATTTTTAACAGAAAATAAAATTTAACATAAATTTGTATTTTGAACACAAATTGACATTTTGGACAGAAAATAAAATTTAACATAAATTTGTATTTTGAACACAAATTTACATTTTTAACAGAAAAAAAAATTTAACATAAATTTGTATTTTGTACTGATATATAAATTTTGGACAGAAAATAAAATTTAACATAAATTTGTATTTTGAGCACAATTTTTAACAGAAAATAAAATTCAACATAAATTTGTATTTTGAACACAAATTTACATTTTGAACAGAAAATAAAATTTAACATAAATTTATATTTTGAACACAAATTTACATTTTGAACAGAAAATAAAATTTAACATAAATTTATATTTTGAACAGATATATAAATTTTGGACAGAAAATAAAATTTAACATAAATTTGTATTTTGAACACAAATTGACATTTTGAACAGAAAATAAAATTTAACATAAATTTGTATTTTGAACACAAATTTACATTTTTATCAGAAAATAAAATTACATAAATTTTGAACACAAATTTACATTTTTAACAGAAAATAAAATTCAACATAAATTTGTATTTTGTACTGATATATAAATTTTGGACAGAAAATAAAATTTAACATAAATTTGTATTTTGAGCACAAATTTACATTTTTAACAGAAAATAATATTCAACATAAATTTGTATTTTGAACACAAATTTACATTTTGAACAGAAAATAAAATTCAACATAAATTTATATTTTGAACACAAATTTACATTTTTATCAGAAAATAAAATTCAACATAAATTTGTATTTTGAACACAAATTTACATTTTTAACAGAAAATAAAATTCAACATAAATTTGTATTTTGTACTGAATTTATAAATTTTGGACAG
The DNA here is from genome assembly GCA_018151165.1 of Drosophila arawakana. NCBI lineage: Eukaryota > Metazoa > Arthropoda > Insecta > Diptera > Drosophilidae > Drosophila > Drosophila arawakana. The sequence goes on along the minus strand of JAECWX010000120.1, from coordinate 67,982 downwards.
AAAATAAAATTTAACATAAATTTGTATTTTGTACAGATATATAAATTTTGGACAGAAAATAAAATTTAACATAAATTTGTATTTTGAACACAAATTTACATTTTGTAACAGAAAATAAAATTTCAACATAAATTTGTATTTTGAACACAAATTTACATTTTGAACAGAAAATAAAATTCAACATAAATTTATATTTTGAACAACAAATTTACATTTTTAACAGAAAATAAAATTCAACATAAATTTGTATTTTGAACACAAATTTACATTTTGAACAGAAAATAAAATTCAACATAAATTTATATTTTGAACCGATATATAAATTTTGAACAGAAAATAAAATTCAACATAAATTTGTATTTTGAACACAAATTTACATTTTTATCAGAAAATAAAATTCAACATAAATTTGTATTTTGAACACAAATTTACATTTTTAACAGAAAATAAAATTTAACATAAATTTGTATTTTGAACACAAATTTACATTTTGAACAGAAAATAAAATTCAACATAAATTTGTATTTTGAACAGATATATAAATTTTGAACAGAAAATAAAATTCAACATAAATTTGTATTTTGAACACAAATTTACATTTTTATCAGAAAATAAAATTCAACATAAATTTGTATTTTGAACACAAATTTACATTTTGGACAGAAAATAAAATTCAACATAAATTTGTATTTTGAACACAAATTTACATTTTGAACAGAAAATAAAATTTAACATAAATTTGTATTTTGTACTGATATATAAATTTTGGACAGAAAATAAAATTTAACATAAATTTGTATTTTGAACACAAATTTACATTTTGAACAGAAAATAAAATTTAACATAAATTTGTATTTTGAACAGATATATAAATTTTGGAACAGAAAATAAAATTTAACATAAATTTGTATTTTGAACAGAAAATAAAATTCAACATAAATTTGTATTTTGAACACAAATTTACATTTTGAACAGAAAATAAAATTCAACATAAATTTGTATTTTGAACACAAATTTACATTTTGAACAGAAAATAAAATTTAACATAAATTTGTATTTTGAACAGATATATAAATTTTGGACAGAAAATAAAATTTAACATAAATTTGTATTTTGAACACAAATTTACATTTTGAACAGAAAATAAAATTTAACATAAATTTGTATTTTGAACAGAAATTTACATTTTTAGACAGAAAATAAAATTTAACATAAATTTTATTTTGAACACAAATTTACATTTTTAACAGAAAATAAAATTTAACATAAATTTGTATTTTGAACACAAATTTACATTTTTAACAGAAAATAAAATTTAACATAAATTTGTATTTTGAACACAAATTTACATTTTGAACAGAAAATAAAATTTAACATAAATTTGTATTTTGAACACAAATTTACATTTTGAACAGAAAATAAAATTCAACATAAATTTGTATTTTGAACACAAATTTACATTTTGAACAGAAAATAAAATTTAACATAAATTTATATTTTGAACAGATATATAAATTTTGGACAGAAAATAAAATTTAACATAAATTTGTATTTTGAACACAAATTTACATTTTGAACAGAAAATAAAATTCAACATAAATTTGTATTTTGAACACAAATTTACATTTTTAACAGAAAATAAAATTTAACATAAATTTTGAACACAAATTTACATTTTTAACAGAAAATAAAATTTAACATAAATTTGTATTTTGTACTGATATATAAATTTTGGACAGAAAATAAAATTTAACATAAATTTGTATTTTGAACACAAATTTACATTTTTAACAGAAAATAAAATTTAACATAAATTTGTATTTTGAACACAAATTTACATTTTGAACAGAAAATAAAATTCAACATAAATTTGTATTTTGAACACAAATTTACATTTTTAACAGAAAATAAAATTCAACATAAATTTGTATTTTGAACACAAATTTACATTTTTAACAGAAAATAAAATTTAACATAAATTTGTATTTTGTAACGATTTATAAAATTTGGACAGAAAATAAAATTCAACATAAATTTGTATTTTGTACTGATATATAAATTTTGGACAGAAAATAAAATTTAACATAAATTTGTATTTTGAACACAAATTTACATTTTTAACAGAAAATAAAATTTAACATAAATTTGTATTTTGAACACAAATTTACATTTTGAACAGAAAATAAAATTCAACATAAATTTGTATTTTGAACACAAATTTACATTTTTAACAGAAAATAAAATTAAATGTATTTTGAACACAAATTTACATTTTGAACAGAAAATAAAATTCAACATAAATTTATATTTTGAAACAGATATATAACATTTTGAACAGAAAATAAAATTCAACATAAATTTGTATTTTGAACTGATATATAAATTTTGGACAGAAAATAAAATTCAACATAAATTTGTATTTTGAACACAAATTTACATTTTTATCAGAAAATAAAATTCAACATAAATTTGTATTTTGAACACAAATTTACATTTTTAACAGAAAATAAAATTCAACATAAATTTGTATTTTGAACACAAATTGACATTTTGAACAGAAAATAAAATTTAACATAAATTTGTATTTTGAACAGATATATAAATTTTGAACAGAAAATAAAATTCAACATAAATTTGTATTTTGAACACAAATTTACATTTTTAACAGAAAATAAAATTTAACATAAATTTGTATTTTGAACACAAATTTACATTTTAACAGAAAATAAAATTTAACATAAATTTGTATTTTGTACTGATATATAAATTTTGGACAGAAAATAAAATTCAACATAAATTTGTGTTTTGAACACAAATTTACATTTTGAACAGAAAATAAAATTCAACATAAATTTGTATTTTGAACAGATATATAAATTTTGAACAGAAAATAAAATTTAACATAAATTTGTATTTTGAACAGAAAATAATTAACATAAATTTGTATTTTGAACAGAAAATAAAATTTAACATAAATTTGTATTTTGAACACAAATTTACATTTTGAACAGAAAATAAAATTCAACATAAATTTGTATTTTGAACAGAAAATAAAATTTAACATAAATTTGTATTTTGAACACAAATTTACATTTTGAACAGAAAATAAAATTTAACATAAATTTTTATTTTGAAGAGATATATAATTTTTGGACAGAAAATAAAATTTAACATAAATTTGTATTTTGAACACAAATTTACATTTTTAACAGAAAATAAAATTCAACATAAATTTGTATTTTGAACAGAAAATAAAATTTAACATAAATTTGTATTTTGAACACAAATTTACATTTTCAACAGAAAATAAAATTCAACATAAATTTGTATTTTGAACACAAATTTACATTTTTAACAGAAAATAAAATTCAACATAAATTTGTATTTTGAACAGAAAATAAAATTTAACATAAATTTGTATTTTGAACACAAATTTACATTTTCAACAGAAAATAAAATTCAACATAAATTTGTATTTTGAACAGAAAATAAAATTTAACATAAATTTACATTTTGAACAGAAAATAAAATTTAACATAAATTTTTATTTTGAACAGATATATAAATTTTGGACAGAAAATAAAATTCAACATAAATTTGTATTTTGAACACAAATTTACATTTTTGTCAGAAAATAAAATTTAACATAAATTTTTATTTTGAACACAAATTTACATTTTGAACAGAAAATAAAATTCAACATAAATTTGTATTTTGAACAGAAAATTACATAAATTTACATTTTGAACAGAAAATAAAATTTAACATAAATTTGTATTTTGAACACAAATTTACATTTTTAACAGAAAATAAAATTTAACATAAATTTGTATTTTGAACAGAAAAAACATAAATTTACATATTTTGAACAGAAAATAAAATTTAACATAAATTTTTATTTTGAACAGATATATAAATTTTGGACAGAAAATAAAATTCAACATAAATTTGTATTTTGAACACAAATTTACATTTTTGACAGAAAATAAAATTTAACATAAATTTGTATTTTGAACACAAATTTACATTTTTAACAGAAAATAAAATTTAACATAAATTTGTATTTTGTACTGATATATAAATTTTGGACAGAAAATAAAATTCAACATAAATTTGTATTTTGAACACAAATTTACATTTTTAACAGAAAATAAAATTCAACATAAATTTGTATTTTGAACACAAATTTACATTTTGAACAGAAAATAAAATTCAACATAAATTTGTATTTTGAACAGATATATAAATTTTTGAACAGAAAATAAAATTCAACATAAATTTGTATTTTGAACACAAATTTACATTTTTAACAGAAAATAAAATTCAACATAAATTTGTATTTTGAACACAAATTTACATTTTGAACAGAAAATAAAATTCAACATAAATTTGTATTTTGAACAGAAAATAAAATTTAACATAAATTTTTATTTTGAACACAAATTTACATATTGAACAGAAAATAAAATTTAACATAAATTTACATTTTGAACAGAAAATAAAATTTAACATAAATTTGTATTTTGAACAGATATATAAATTTTTGAACAGAAAATAAAATTCAACATAAATTTGTATTTTGAACAGAAAATAAAATTTAACATTTAAATATTTTGAACAGAAAATAAAATTTAACATAAATTTTTATTTTGAACAGATATATAAAATTTGGACAGAAAATAAAATTTTACATAAATTTGTATTTTAACAGAAAAAAAAACACAAATTTACATTTTTAACAGAAAATAAAATTCAACATAAATTTGTATTTTGAACACAAATTTACATTTTGAACAGAAAATAAAATTTAACATAAATTTGTATTTTGAAATAGAAAATAAAATTGAACATAAATTTTTATTTTGAACACAAATTTACATTTTTAACAGAAAATAAAATTCAACATAAATTTGTATTTTGAACACAAATGTACATTTTTAACAGAAAATAAAATTCAACATAAATTTGTATTTTGAACACAAATTTACATTTTTAACAGAAAATAAAATTTAACATAAATTTGTATTTTGAACACAAAATTTACATTTTATAAATAAAATTGTATTTTGTACTGATATATAAATTTTGGACAGAAAATAAAATTTAACATAAATTTGTATTTTGAGCACAAATTTACATTTTTAACAGAAAATAAAATTCAACATAAATTTGTATTTTGAACACAAATTTACATTTTTAACAGAAAATAAAATTCAACATAAATTTGTATTTTGAACACAAATTTACATTTTTAACAGAAAATAAAATTCAACATAAATTTGTATTTTGAACACAAATTTACATTTTTAACAGAAAATAAAATTTAACATAAATTTGTATTTTGTACTGATATATAAATTTTGGACAGAAAATAAAATTCAACATAAATTTGTATTTTGAACACAAATTTACATTTTTATCAGAAAATAAAATTCAACATAAATTTGTATTTTGAACACAAATTTACATTTTTAACAGAAAATAAAATTTAACATAATTTTTAATTTTGTACTGATATATAAATTTTGGACAGAAAATAAAATTTAACATAAATTTGTATTTTGAGAACAAGTCTACATATTGAACAGAAAATAAAATTCAACATAAATTTGTATTTTGAACAGAAAATAAAATTCAACATAAATTTTTATTTTGAACACAAATTTACATTTTTAACAGAAAATAAAATTTAACATAATTTTTTATTTTGTACTGATATATAAATTTTGGACAGAAAATAAAATTTAACATAAATTTGTATTTTGAACACAAATTTACATTTTTAACAGAAAATAAAATTCAACATAAATTTGTATTTTGAACACAAATTTACATTTTTAACAGAAAATAAAATTTAACATAAATTTGTATTTTGTACTGATATATAAATTTTGGACAGAAAATAAAATTTAACATAAATTTGTATTTTGAACACAAATTTACATTTTTAACAGAAAATAAAATTCAACATAAATTTGTATTTTGAACACAAATTTACATTTTGAACAGAAAATAAAATTCAACATAAATTTGTATTTTGAACACAAATTTACATTTTTAACAGAAAAAAAAATTTAACATAAATTTGTATTTTGTACTGATATATAAATTTTGGACAGAAAATAAAATTTAACATAAATTTGTATTTTGAACACAAATTTACATTTTTAACAGAAAATAAAATTCAACATAAATTTGTATTTTGAACACAAATTTACATTTTGAACAGAAAATAAAATTCAACATAAATTTGTATTTTGAACAGATATATAAATTTTGGACAGAAAATAAAATTCAACATAAATTTGTATTTTGAACACAAATTTACATTTTGAACAGAAAATAAAATTCAACATAAATTTGTATTTTGAACACAAATTTACATTTTTAACAGAAAATAAAATTACATAAATTTTGAACACAAATTTACATTTTTAACAGAAAATAAAATTTAACATAAATTTGTATTTTGTACTGATATATAAATTTTGGACAGAAAATAAAATTTAACATAAATTTGTATTTTGAACACAAATTTACATTTTTAACAGAAAATAAAATTCAACATAAATTTGTATTTTGAACACAAATTTACATTTTGAACAGAAAATAAAATTTAACATAAATTTGTATTTTGAACACAAATTTACATTTTTAACAGAAAATAAAATTTAACATAAATTTGTATTTTGAACACAAATTTACATTTTTAACAGAAAATAAAATTCAACATAAATTTGTATTTTGTACAGATATATAAATTTTGGACAGAAAATAAAATTCAACATAAATTTGTATTTTGTACTGATATATAAATTTTGGACAGAAAATAAAATTTAACATAAATTTGTATTTTGAACACAAATTTACATTTTTAACAGAAAATAAAATTCAACATAAATTTGTATTTTGAACACAAATTTACATTTTGAACAGAAAATAAAATTCAACATAAATTTGTATTTTGAACACAAATTTACATTTTTATCAGAAAATAAAATTCAACATAAATTTGTATTTTGAACACAAATTTACATTTTGAACAGAAAATAAAATTTAACATAAATTTGTATTTTGAACCGATATATAAATTTTGGACAGAAAATAAAATTCAACATAAATTTGTATTTTGAACACAAATTTACATTTTTAACAGAAAATAAAATTCAACATAAATTTGTATTTTGAACACAAATTTACATTTTTAACAGAAAATAAAATTCAACATAAATTTGTATTTTGTACAGATATATAAATTTTGGACAGAAAATAAAATTCAACATAAATTTGTATTTTGTACTGATATATAAATTTTGGACAGAAAATAAAATTTAACATAAATTTGTATTTTGAACACAAATTTACATTTTGAACAGAAAATAAAATTCAACATAAATTTGTATTTTGAACAGATATATAAATTTTGGACAGAAAATAAAATTCAACATAAATTTGTATTTTGAACACATATTTACATTTTGAACAGAAAATAAAATTCAACATAAATTTGTATTTTGAACACAAATTTACATTTTTAACAGAAAATAAAATTTACATAAAATTTTGAACACAAATTTACATTTTTAACAGAAAATAAAATTTAACATAAATTTGTATTTTGTACTGATATATAAATTTTGGACAGAAAATAAAATTTAACATAAATTTGTATTTTGAACACAAATTTACATTTTTAACAGAAAATAAAATTCAACATAAATTTGTATTTTGAACACAAATTTACATTTTGAACAGAAAATAAAATTCAACATAAATTTGTATTTTGAACACAAATTTACATTTTGAACAGAAAATAAAATTCAACATAAATTTATATTTTGAACACAAATTTACATTTTTAACAGAAAATGAAATTCAACATAAATTTGTATTTTGTACTGATATATAAATTTTGGACAGAAAATAAAAATTAACATAAATTTGTATTTTGAACACAAATTTACATTTTTAACAGAAAATAAAATTCAACATAAATTTGTATTTTGAACACAAATTTACATTTTGAACAGAAAATAAAATTCAACATAAATTTGTATTTTGAACACAAATTTACATTTTGAACAGAAAATAAAATTCAACATAAATTTATATTTTGAACAGATATATAAATTTTGGACAGAAAATAAAATTCAACATAAATTTGTATTTTGAACACAAATTTACATTTTGAACAGAAAATAAAATTCAACATAAATTTGTATTTTGAACACAAATTTACATTTTTAACAGAAAATAAAATTACAAAATATTTTGAACACAAATTTACATTTTTAACAGAAAATAAAATTCAACATAAATTTGTATTTTGTACTGATATATAAATTTTGGACAGAAAATAAAATTTAACATAAATTTGTATTTTGAGCACAAATTTACATTTTTAACAGAAAATAAAATTCAACATAAATTTGTATTTTGAACACAAATTTACATTTTGAACAGAAAATAAAATTCAACATAAATTTGTATTTTGAACACAAATTTACATTTTTAACAGAAAATAAAATTCAACATAAATTTGTATTTTGAACACAAATTTACATTTTTAACAGAAAATAAAATTCAACATAAATTTGTATTTTGTACAGATTTATAAATTTTGGACAGAAAATAAAATTTAACATAAATTTGTATTTTGTACTGATATATAAATTTTGGACAGAAAATAAAATTTAACATAAATTTGTATTTTGAACACAAATTTACATTTTTAACAGAAAATAAAATTCAACATAAATTTGTATTTTGAACACAAATTTACATTTTGAACAGAAAATAAAATTCAACATAAATTTGTATTTTGAACACAAATTTACATTTTTAACAGAAAATAAAATTCAACATAAATTTGTATTTTGAACACAAATTTACATTTTGAACAGAAAATAAAATTCAACATAAATTTGTATTTTGAACAGATATATAAATTTTGGACAGAAAATAAAATTCAACATAAATTTGTATTTTGAACACAAATTTACATTTTTAACAGAAAATAAAATTCAACATAAATTTGTATTTTGAACACAAATTTACATTTTTAACAGAAAATAAAATTCAACATAAATTTGTATTTTGAACACAAATTTACATTTTGAACAGAAAATAAAATTCAACATAAATTTGTATTTTGAACAGATATATAAATTTTGAACAGAAAATAAAATTCAACATAAATTTGTATTTTGAACACAAATTTACATTTTTAACAGAAAATAAAATTCAACATAAATTTGTATTTTGAACACAAATTTACATTTTGAACAGAAAATAAAATTCAACATAAATTTGTATTTTGAACACAAATTTACATTTTGAACAGAAAATAAAATTCAACATAAATTTGTATTTTGAACAGATATATAAATTTTGGACAGAAAATAAAATTTAACATAAATTTGTATTTTGAACACAAATTTACATTTTGAACAGAAAATAAAATTTAACATAAATTTGTATTTTGAACACAAATTTACATTTTTAACAGAAAATAAAATTTAACATAAAATTTTGAACACAAATTTACATTTTTAACAGAAAATAAAATTCAACATAAATTTGTATTTTGAACACAAATTTACATTTTGAACAGAAAATAAAATTCAACATAAATTTGTATTTTGAACACAAATTTACATTTTTAACAGAAAATAAAATTCAACATAAATTTGTATTTTGTACTGATATATAAATTTTGGACAGAAAATAAAATTTAACATAAATTTGTATTTTGAACACAAATTTACATTTTTAACAGAAAATAAAATTCAACATAAATTTGTATTTTGAACACAAATTTACATTTTTAACAGAAAATAAAATTCAACATAAATTTGTATTTTGTACAGATATATAAATTTTGGACAGAAAATAAAATTTAACATAAATTTGTATTTTGAACACAAATTTACATTTTTAACAGAAAATAAAATTCAACATAAATTTGTATTTTGAACACAAATTTACATTTTGAACAGAAAATAAAATTCAACATAAATTTGTATTTTGAACACAAATTTACATTTTTAACAGAAAAAAAAATTTAACATAAATTTGTATTTTGTACTGATATATAAATTTTGGACAGAAAATAAAATTTAACATAAATTTGTATTTTGAACACAAATTTACATTTTTAACAGAAAATAAAATTCAACATAAATTTGTATTTTGAACACAAATTTACATTTTGAACAGAAAATAAAATTCAACATAAATTTGTATTTTGAACACAAATTTACATTTTGAACAGAAAATAAAATTCAACATAAATTTGTATTTTGAACAGATATATAAATTTTGGACAGAAAATAAAATTCAACATAAATTTGTATTTTGAACACAAATTTACATTTTGAACAGAAAATAAAATTCAACATAAATTTGTATTTTGAACACAAATTTACATTTTTAACAGAAAATAAAATTTAACATAAATTTGTATTTTGAACACAAATTTACATTTTTAACAGAAAATAAAATTCAACATAAATTTGTATTTTGAACACAAATTTACATTTTGAACAGAAAATAAAATTCAACATAAATTTGTATTTTGAACACAAATTTACATTTTTAACAGAAAATAAAATTCAACATAAATTTGTATTTTGTACAGAATTATAAATTTTGGACAGAAAATAAAATTCAACATAAATTTGTATTTTGTACAGATATATAAATTTTGGACAGAAAATAAAATTTAACATAAATTTGTATTTTGAACACAAATTTACATTTTTAACAGAAAATAAAATTCAACATAAATTTGTATTTTGAACACAAATTTACATTTTGAACAGAAAATAAAATTCAACATAAATTTGTATTTTGAACACAAATTTACATTTTTAACAGAAAATAAAATTCAACATAAATTTGTATTTTGAACACAAATTTACATTTTGAACAGAAAATAAAATTCAACATAAATTTGTATTTTGAACAGAAAATAAAATTCAACATAAATTTGTATTTTGAACAGAAATATAAAATTTGGACAGAAAATAAAATTTTACATAAATTTGTATTTTGAACACAAATTTACATTTTGAACAGAAAATAAAATTTAACATAAATTTTTATTTTGAAGAGATATATAATTTTTGGACAGAAAATAAAATTTAACATAAATTTGTATTTTGAACACAAATTTACATTTTTAACAGAAAATAAAATTCAACATAAATTTGTATTTTGAACAGAAAATAAAATTTAACATAAATTTGTATTTTGAACACAAATTTACATTTTGAACAGAAAATAAAATTTAACATAAATTTGTATTTTGTACTGATATATAAATTTTGGACAGAAAATAAAATTTAACATAAATTTGTATTTTGAACACAAATTTACATTTTGAACAGAAAATAAAATTCAACATAAATTTATATTTTGAACAGATATATAAATTTTGGACAGAAAATAAAATTCAACATAAATTTGTATTTTGAACAGAAAATAAAATTCAACATAAATTTGTATTTTGAACAGAAAATAAAATTTAACATAAATTTGTATTTTGAACACAAATTTACATTTTGAACAGAAAATAAAATTTAACATAAATTTTTATTTTGAAGAGATATATAATTTTTGGACAGAAAATAAAATTTAACATAAATTTGTATTTTGAACACAAATTTACATTTTTAACAGAAAATAAAATTCAACATAAATTTGTATTTTGAACAGAAAATAAAATTTAACATAAATTTGTATTTTGAACACAAATTTACATTTTTAACAGAAAATAAAATTCAACATAAATTTGTATTTTGAACAGAAAATAAATAACATAAATTTACATTTTGAACAGAAAATAAAATTTAACATAAATTTTTATTTTGAACAGATATATAAATTTTGGACAGAAAATAAAATTCAACATAAATTTGTATTTTGAACACAAATTTACATTTTTGACAGAAAATAAAATTTAACATAAATTTGTATTTTGAACACAAATTTACATTTTTAACAGAAAATAAAATTTAACATAAATTTGTATTTTGTACTGATATATAAATTTTGGACAGAAAATAAAATTTAACATAAATTTGTATTTTGAACACAAATTTACATTTTTAACAGAAAATAAAATTCAACATAAATTTGTATTTTGAACACAAATTTACATTTTGAACAGAAAATAAAATTCAACATAAATTTATATTTTGAACAGATATATAAATTTTGGACAGAAAATAAAATTCAACATAAATTTGTATTTTGAACACAAATTTACATTTTTAACAGAAAATAAAATTCAACATAAATTTGTATTTTGAACACAAATTTACATTTTGAACAGAAAATAAAATTTAACATAAATTTGTAATTTTGAACAGAAAATAAAATTGAACATAAATTTTTATTTTGAGCACAAATTTACATTTTGAACAGAAAATAAAATTTAACATAAATTTACATTTTGAACAGAAAATAAAATTTAACATAAATTTATATTTTGAACAGATATATAAATTTTGGACAGAAAATAAAATTTAACATAAATTTGTATTTTGAACAGAAAATAAAATTCAACATAAATTTGTATTTTGAACAGAAAATAAAATTTAACATAAATTTTTATTTTGAACAGATATATAAAATTTGGACAGAAAATAAAATTTAACATAAATTTGTATTTTGAACAGAAAAAAAACAAATTTACATTTTGAACAGAAAATAAAATTCAACATAAATTTGTATTTTGAACACAAATTTACATTTTGAACAGAAAATAAAATTCAACATAAATTTGTAATTTTGAACAGAAAATAAAATTTAACATAAATTTTTATTTTGAACACAAATTTACATTTTTAACAGAAAATAAAATTCAACATAAATTTGTATTTTGAACACAAATTTACATTTTTAACAGAAAATAAAATTCAACATAAATTTGTATTTTGAACACAAATTTACATTTTTAACAGAAAATAAAATTCAACATAAATTTGTATTTTGAACACAAATTTACATTTTTAACAGAAAATAAAATTCAACATAAATTTGTATTTTGTACTGATATATAAATTTTGGACAGAAAATAAAATTTAACATAAATTTGTATTTTGAACACAAATTTACATTTTTAACAGAAAATAAAATTCAACATAAATTTGTATTTTGAACACAAATTTACATTTTTAACAGAAAATAAAATTTAACATAAATTTGTATTTTGTACTGATATATAAATTTTGGACAGAAAATAAAATTTAACATAAATTTGTATTTTGAACACAAATTTACATTTTTAACAGAAAATAAAATTCAACATAAATTTGTATTTTGAACACAAATTTACATTTTTAACAGAAAATAAAATTCAACATAAATTTGTATTTTGAACACAAATTTACATTTTTAACAGAAAATAAAATTTAACATAAATTTGTATTTTGAACACAAATTTACATTTTTAACAGAAAATAAAATTTAACATAAATTTGTATTTTGTACAGATATATAAATTTTGGACAGAAAATAAAATTTAACATAAATTTGTATTTTGAACACAAATTTACATTTTTAACAGAAAATAAAATTCAACATAAATTTGTATTTTGAACACAAATTTACATTTTGAACAGAAAATAAAATTTAACATAAATTTGTATTTTGTACAGATATATAAATTTTGGACAGAAAATAAAATTTAACATAAATTTGTATTTTGAACACAAATTTACATTTTTAACAGAAAATAAAATTCAACATAAATTTGTATTTTGAACACAAATTTACATTTTGGACAGAAAATAAAATTTAACATAAATTTGTATTTTGAACACAAATTTACATTTTTAACAGAAAATAAAATTTAACATAAATTTGTATTTTGTACAGATATATAAATTTTGGACAGAAAATAAAATTTAACATAAATTTGTATTTTGAACACAAATTTACATTTTTAACAGAAAATAAAATTCAACATAAATTTGTATTTTGAACACAAATTTACATTTTTAACAGAAAATAAAATTTAACATAAATTTGTATTTTATACAGATATATAAATTTTGGACAGAAAATAAAATTTAACATAAATTTGTATTTTGAACACAAATTTACATTTTTAACAGAAAATAAAATTCAACATAAATTTGTATTTTGAACACAAATTTACATTTTGAACAGAAAATAAAATTCAACATAAATTTGTATTTTGAACACAAATTTACATTTTTAACAGAAAATAAAATTTAACATAAATTTGTATTTTGTACTGATATATAAATTTTGGACAGAAAATAAAATTTAACATAAATTTGTATTTTGAACACAAATTTACATTTTTAACAGAAAATAAAATTCAACATAAATTTGTATTTTGAACACAAATTTACATTTTGAACAGAAAATAAAATTTAACATAAATTTGATATTTTGAACACAAATTTACATTTTGAACAGAAAATAAAATTTAACATAAATTTATATTTTGAACAGATATATAAATTTTGGACAGAAAATAAAATTTAACATAAATTTGTATTTTGAACACAAATTTACATTTTGAACAGAAAATAAAATTCAACATAAATTTGTATTTTGAACACAAATTTACATTTTTAACAGAAAATAAAATTTAACATAAAATTTTGAACACAAATTTACATTTTTAACAGAAAATAAAATTTAACATAAATTTGTATTTTGTACTGATATATAAATTTTGGACAGAAAATAAAATTTAACATAAATTTGTATTTTGAACACAAATTTACATTTTTAACAGAAAATAAAATTCAACATAAATTTGTATTTTGAACACAAATTTACATTTTGAACAGAAAATAAAATTCAACATAAATTTGTATTTTGAACACAAATTTACATTTTTATCAGAAAATAAAATTCAACATAAATTTGTATTTTGAACACAAATTTACATTTTGAACAGAAAATAAAATTTAACATAAATTTGTATTTTGAACAGATATATAAATTTTGAACAGAAAATAAAATTCAACATAAATTTGTATTTTGAACACAAATTTACATTTTTAACAGAAAATAAAATTCAACATAAATTTGTATTTTGAACACAAATTTACATTTTTATCAGAAAATAAAATTCAACATAAATTTGTATTTTGAACACAAATTTACATTTTGAACAGAAAATAAAATTCAACATAAATTTGTATTTTGAACAGATATATAAATTTTGGACAGAAAATAAAATTCAACATAAATTTGTATTTTGAACACAAATTTACATTTTTAACAGAAAATAAAATTCAACATAAATTTGTATTTTGAACACAAATTTACATTTTGAACAGAAAATAAAATTCAACATAAATTTGTATTTTGAACACAAATTTACATTTTGAACAGAAAATAAAATTTAACATAAATTTGTATTTTGTACTGATATATAAATTTTGGACAGAAAATAAAATTCAACATAAATTTGTATTTTGAACACAAATTTACATTTTGAACAGAAAATAAAATTCAACATAAATTTATATTTTGAACAGATATATAAATTTTGGACAGAAAATAAAATTCAACATAAATTTGTATTTTGAACAGAAAATAAAATTCAACATAAATTTGTATTTTGAACACAAATTTACATTTTGAACAGAAAATAAAATTCAACATAAATTTGTATTTTGAACACAAATTTACATTTTGAACAGAAAATAAAATTTAACATAAATTTATATTTTGAACAGATATATAAATTTTGGACAGAAAATAAAATTCAACATAAATTTGTATTTTGAACACAAATTTACATTTTGAACAGAAAATAAAATTCAACATAAATTTGTATTTTGAACACAAATTTACATTTTTAACAGAAAATAAAATTTAACATAAATTATTTTGAACACAAATTTACATTTTTAACAGAAAATAAAATTCAACATAAATTTGTATTTTGAACACAAATTTACATTTTGAACAGAAAATAAAATTCAACATAAATTTGTATTTTGAACACAAATTTACATTTTTAACAGAAAAAAAAATTCAACATAAATTTGTATTTTGTACTGATATATAAATTTTGGACAGAAAATAAAATTTAACATAAATTTGTATTTTGAACACAAATTTACATTTTTAACAGAAAATAAAATTCAACATAAATTTGTATTTTGAACACAAATTTACATTTTGAACAGAAAATAAAATTCAACATAAATTTGTATTTTGAACACAAATTTACATTTTTAACAGAAAATAAAATTTAACATAAATTTGTATTTTGTACTGATATATAAATTTTGGACAGAAAATAAAATTTAACATAAATTTGTATTTTGAACACAAATTTACATTTTTAACAGAAAATAAAATTCAACATAAATTTGTATTTTGAACACAAATTTACATTTTGAACAGAAAATAAAATTCAACATAAATTTGTATTTTGAACACAAATTTACATTTTGAACAGAAAATAAAATTTAACATAAATTTGTATTTTGAACAGAAATTTAAATTTTGGACAGAAAATAAAATTTAACATAAATTTGTATTTTGAACACAAATTTACATTTTGAACAGAAAATAAAATTCAACATAAATTTGTATTTTGAACACAAATTTACATTTTTAACAGAAAATAAAATTACATATTTTGAACACAAATTTACATTTTTAACAGAAAATAAAATTTAACATAAATTTGTATTTTGTACTGATATATAAATTTTGGACAGAAAATAAAATTTAACATAAATTTGTATTTTGAACACAAATTTACATTTTTAACAGAAAATAAAATTCAACATAAATTTGTATTTTGAACACAAATTTACATTTTTAACAGAAAATAAAATTCAACATAAATTTGTATTTTGAACACAAATTTACATTTTGAACAGAAAATAAAATTCAACATAAATTTGTATTTTGAACACAAATTTACATTTTTAACAGAAAATAAAATTCAACATAAATTTGTATTTTGTACAGAAATTTATAAATTTTGGACAGAAAATAAAATTCAACATAAATTTGTATTTTGTACTGATATATAAATTTTGGACAGAAAATAAAATTTAACATAAATTTGTATTTTGAACACAAATTTACATTTTTAACAGAAAATAAAATTCAACATAAATTTGTATTTTGAACACAAATTTACATTTTGAACAGAAAATAAAATTCAACATAAATTTGTATTTTGAACACAAATTTACATTTTTAACAGAAAATAAAATTCAACATAAATTTGTATTTTGAACACAAATTTACATTTTGAACAGAAAATAAAATTCAACATAAATTTGTATTTTGAACACAAATTTACATTTTTAACAGAAAATAAAATTCAACATAAATTTGTATTTTGAACACAAATTTACATTTTGAACAGAAAATAAAATTCAACATAAATTTATATTTTGAACAGATATATAAATTTTGAACAGAAAATAAAATTCAACATAAATTTGTATTTTGAACACAAATTTACATTTTTAACAGAAAATAAAATTCAACATAAATTTGTATTTTGAACACAAATTTACATTTTGAACAGAAAATAAAATTCAACATAAATTTGTATTTTGAACACAAATTTACATTTTGAACAGAAAATAAAATTCAACATAAATTTGTATTTTGAACACAAATTGACATTTTGAACAGAAAATAAAATTCAACATAAATTTATATTTTGAACAGATATATAAATTTTGAACAGAAAATAAAATTCAACATAAATTTGTATTTTGAACACAAATTTACATTTTTAACAGAAAATAAAATTCAACATAAATTTGTATTTTGAACACAAATTTACATTTTTAACAGATAATAAAATTCAACATAAATTTGTATTTTGAACACAAATTTACATTTTGAACAGAAAATAAAATTCAACATAAATTTATATTTTGAACAGATATATAAATTTTGAACAGAAAATAAAATTCAACATAAATTTGTATTTTGAAAAAATTTTTTTGAACAAAAAATTTACATTTTTATGACAGAAAATAAAATTCAACATAAATTTGTATTTTGAACACAAATTTACATTTTTAACAGAAAATAAAATTCAACATAAATTTGTATTTTGAACACAAATTTACATTTTGAACAGAAAATAAAATTCAACATAAATTTGTATTTTGAACACAAATTTACATTTTTAACAGAAAATAAAATTCAACATAAATTTGTATTTTGAACAGATATATAAATTTTGAACAGAAAATAAAATTCAACATAAATTTGTATTTTGAACAGAAATTTACATTTTGAAGAAAATAAAATTCAACATAAATTTGTATTTTGAACACAAATTTACATTTTGAACAGAAAATAAAATTCAACATAAATTTGTATTTTGAACACAAATTTACATTTTGAACAGAAAATAAAATTCAACATAAATTTGTATTTTGAACAGATATATAAATTTTGGACAGAAAATAAAATTCAACATAAATTTGTATTTTGAACACAAATTTACATTTTTAACAGAAAATAAAATTCAACATAAATTTGTATTTTGAACACAAATTTACATTTTTAACAGAAAATAAAATTCAACATAAATTTTGTATTTTGAACACAAATTTACATTTTTAACAGAAAATAAAATTTCAACATAAATTTGTATTTTGTACTGATATATAAATTTTGGACAGAAAATAAAATTTAACATAAATTTGTATTTAGAGCACAAATTTACATTTTTAACAGAAAATAAAATTCAACATAAATTTGTATTTTGAACACAAATTGACATTTTGAACAGAAAATAAAATTCAACATAAATTTATATTTTGAACACAAATTTACATTTTTATCAGAAAATAAAATTCAACATAAATTTGTATTTTGAACACAAATTTACATTTTTAACAGAAAATAAAATTCAACATAAATTTGTATTTTGTACAGATTTATAAATTTTGGACAGAAAATAAAATTCAACATAAATTTGTATTTTGTACAGATATATAAATTTTGGACAGAAAATAAAATTTAACATAAATTTGTATTTTGAACACAAATTTACATTTTGAACAGAAAATAAAATTCAACATAAATTTGTATTTTGAACACAAATTTACATTTTGAACAGAAAATAAAATTCAACATAAATTTATATTTTGAACACAAATTTACATTTTTATCAGAAAATAAAATTCAACATAAATTTGTATTTTGAACACAAATTTACATTTTGAACAGAAAATAAAATTCAACATAAATTTATATTTTGAACCGAAATATAAATTTTGGACAGAAAATAAAATTCAACATAAATTTGTATTTTGAACACAATATTTAAATTTTGAACAGAAAATAAAATTCAACATAAATTTATATTTTGAACACAAATTTACATTTTTATCAGAAAATAAAATTCAACATAAATTTGTATTTTGAACACAAATTTACATTTTTAACAGAAAATAAAATTCAACATAAATTTGTATTTTGAACACAAATTTACATTTTGAACAGAAAATAAAATTCAACATAAATTTGTATTTTGAACAGATATATAAATTTTGAACAGAAAATAAAATTCAACATAAATTTGTATTTTGAACACAAATTTACATTTTTAACAGAAAATAAAATTCAACATAAATTTGTATTTTGAACACAAATTTACATTTTGAACAGAAAATAAAATTCAACATAAATTTGTATTTTGTACAGATATATAAATTTTGGACAGAAAATAAAATTCAACATAAATTTGTATTTTGAACACAAATTTACATTTTGAACAGAAAATAAAATTCAACATAAATTTATATTTTGAACAGATATATAAATTTTGAACAGAAAATAAAATTCAACATAAATTTGTATTTTGAACAGAAAATAAAATTCAACATAAATTTGTATTTTGAACAAAATAAAATTGGGACAGAAAATAAAATTTTACATAAATTTGTATTTTGAACACAAATTTACATTTTGAACAGAAAATAAAATTTAACATAAATTTTTATTTTGAAGAGATATATAATTTTTGGACAGAAAATAAAATTTAACATAAATTTGTATTTTGAACACAAATTTACATTTTTAACAGAAAATAAAATTCAACATAAATTTGTATTTTGAACAGAAAATAAAATTTAACATAAATTTGTATTTTGAACACAAATTTACATTTTTAACAGAAAATAAAATTCAACATAAATTTGTATTTTGAACAGAAAATAAAATTTAACATAAATTTAATATTGAACAGAAAATAAAATTTAACATAAATTTTTATTTTGAACAGATATATAAATTTTGGACAGAAAATAAAATTCAACATAAATTTGTATTTTGAACACAAATTTACATTTTTGACAGAAAATAAAATTTAACATAAATTTTTATTTTGAACACAAATTTACATTTTTAACAGAAAATAAAATTTTAACATAAATTTGTATTTTGAACACAAATTTACATTTTGAACAGAAAATAAAATTTAACATAATTTTTTATTTTGTACTGATATATAAATTTTGGACAAAAAATAAAATTTAACATAAATTTGTATTTTGAACACAAATTTACATTTTTAACAGAAAATAAAATTCAACATAAATTTGTATTTTGAACACAAATTTACATTTTTAACAGAAAATAAAATTTAACATAAATTTGTATTTTGAACACAAATTTACATTTTGAACAGAAAATAAAATTCAACATAAATTTGTATTTTGAACACAAATTTACATTTTGAACAGAAAATAAAATTTAACATAATTTTTTATTTTGTACTGATATATAAATTTTGGACAAAAAATAAAATTTAACATAAATTTGTATTTTGAACACAAATTTACATTTTTAACAGAAAATAAAATTCAACATAAATTTATATTTTGAACAGATATATAAATTTTGGACAGAAAATAAAATTTAACATAAATTTGTATTTTGAACAGAAAATAAAATTCAACATAAATTTGTATTTTGAACAGAAATATAAAATTTGGACAGAAAATAAAATTTTACATAAATTTGTATTTTGAACACAAATTTACATTTTGAACAGAAAATAAAATTTAACATAAATTTTTATTTTGAAGAGATATATAATATTTTGGACAGAAAATAAAATTTAACATAAATTTGTATTTTGAACACAAATTTACATTTTTAACAGAAAATAAAATTCAACATAAATTTGTATTTTGAACAGAAAATAAAATTTAACATAAATTTACATATTGAACAGAAAATAAAATTTAACATAAATTTTTATTTTGAACAGATATATAAAATTTGGACAGAAAATAAAATTTTACATAAATTTGTATTTTGAACACAAATTTACATTTTGAACAGAAAATAAAATTTAACATAAATTTTTATTTTGAACAGATATATAAATTTTGGACAGAAAATAAAATTCAACATAAATTTGTATTTTGAACACAAATTTACATTTTTGTAACAGAAAATAAAATTTAACATAAATTTTTATTTTGAACACAAATTTACATTTTTGACAGAAAATAAAATTTAACATAAATTTGTATTTTGAACACAAATTTACATTTTGAACAGAAAATAAAATTTAACATAATTTTTATTTTTGTACTGATATATAAATTTTGGACAAAAAATAAAATTTAACATAAATTTGTATTTTGAACACAAATTTACATTTTTAACAGAAAATAAAATTCAACATAAATTTATATTTTGAACACAAATTTACATTTTTAACAGAAAATAAAATTCAACATAAATTTGTATTTTGAACACAAATTTACATTTTGGACAGAAAATAAAATTCAACATAAATTTGTATTTTGAACACAAATTTACATTTTGAACAGAAAATAAAATTTAACATAATTTTTTATTTTGTACTGATATATAAATTTTGGACAAAAAATAAAATTTAACATAAATTTGTATTTTGAACACAAATTTACATTTTTAACAGAAAATAAAATTCAACATAAATTTATATTTTGATCACAAATGTACATTTTTAACAGAAAATAAAATTCAACATAAATTTGTATTTTGAACACAAATTTACATTTTGAACAGAAAATAAAATTCAACATAAATTTGTATTTTGAACACAAATTTACATTTTGAACAGAAAATAAAATTTAACATAAATTTGTATTTTGAACAGAAAATAAAATTTAACGTAAATTTTTATTTTGAAGAGATATATAAATTTTGTAGCGACGGCAAAGGCAGCAGCTGAGGGACAAGTCAATAAAATGAACGAGAACGAGAAATTGTAAAATTTCAAATCTTTGAAATTAAATTTATTTGAATATGTTTACTTTTAAGAAATCAGTTGAATTTTTTATGAATCTGCTGACGTATGCATAAAATCAACATATGTAGACCCCGTACTTCCATTAAAGTGCAAATTTGTATTTAGTTTGAATTAAAATTTTCAATTGAAATTTAAAAAAAATTAAATAAGCAATTATCATTGTTAGTGTTCGAACCTACAACACCAGACGCGCCGAAAATCTACCTGTGCACCACGCGTCATCCATATAAGATCATCCATATAAGATCCAGTTGTTCATACAGACGAACGGAGAGACGGACATTGCTATATCGACTTGGCTGTTAATGCTGATTAAGAATTAATATACTTCGGCCACGCCTTCTTGCTAATATGCACATATCGCTTCAGACAAACTTAATAAACTCCTCTACTCTTTTTTAGAGTACGGGGTCTAAAAATAAAATAACTAAATATCAATAAAATAAATTTCAGGAATTAATTACATTAAAAACTTCAGAAATCAACTTTAAAGAGAATTTGTAAAATTTCATATCTTTGATATGAAACTTATTTGAATATGTTTGAAAAATATTTTAAATTCACATTAAAAATTAAAATTAAAATTTTAGAGCAATTTTTAAAGCTAGGTGCAGGTTACACTTGTTTTATTGTTGTCCTCAATTTTTGTAAATATACTTTCCCGTGCCATTTTGTATAAATGTTTTAATTTTTTATGTGGGGAGATTCGCAAATATCCTACTGATTTCTCAAATGTAAACATATTTAAATAAATTTCATATAAAATATATGAATCAAATCAAATATTTGAAATTTTAAGAGTAAACGGGTGTATTGTAATCGTTGGAATGTATGTAACAGGCAGAAGGAGGCGTGGCAGACCCCATAAGGTATATATATTCTTGATCAGCATCAATAGCTGAGTCGATATAGCCACGTCCGTCTGTCCGTCTATTTTACATGGAAAGTACATATCTAGGAAGTACATGTACTGACCAAGTTTTATCCAAATCGGACAACTATATCGTATAGCTCCCATAGGGCCGATCGGTCGAAAATATGCTCTAAATATGAGTTAGTATAGAAAACTTTTGCGTTGACTAAGCTATATTATTCAAACTCACACAGAATACATCTGCCAATAATATATAAGTTAACGAGTGCCCCTCGCACATTGTTGTGTAATATAAATAAACGCAAAAATGTTAGCCAGCAGTTACGCTGAAGTTGCCGTCTCAGCGAAAGTGCAGTTCAGCGCCCTGGATGCGAAGGTCAACCAACGGTAACCAGATATCTTGCTTGATCCTCTTGTACATGCTGCAAGATCAGCGTTATCGGTTATGCCCAGTCGGCTCGCCGGCTGTAGTTTTGTAGCTTTAAGTTTGTGTCTTTGTATTCCTTAGCAACTAAGTATTTCTGGTTTAGCTTACGCCCCAGCTTGCTGGTGGTTCCAAATTCAGTTCTGCTCCCATAACGTAAGCTAACGCACGTTGAAATAAACATTGCTCCGGCAACTGGACGTATAATCATGATTTATTAAGTAATATATCGCTGAGCCACAAGGCCAGTGATCTGATACTTAACTGTATCTTAACCTAATCTAATTTATTAACTAACAACTTGGATCTACCCGACGGCATCCTCTCACGAGTAATACTGTACCGGATAGACTTAATTGGCGCCCAACTTTTAAGAACCCAACACCCAGGGTAGAAGATAAGAAATAAATTCAGAAAACATGTAAGTGGAATGTCAGTACAGATTTAAAAATTGAATTAAATAAATTTAATGAAATAAAAACAAATAAGTGATCGTGAATCAATCCGAATATAATATTCGTTTTCTATAATTTAAATATATTAAATTTCTGTTCAAGTAATGCCATTGCCGAATATACTTACTCGTCCGTGATTTAATGTGAAGTGTCCCTAAAGAGATTTGTTATCCGCATCCCATGGGGGTCTATTACTTTGAAAAAAAAGAAATTAAGGTCACCCTACAATAACCCAACATGGGTCGTTGACAAAAAGGGTATAGACGAAAGTGGGAGCAGGAATAAGCGACTGGTAATTGACTTTAGGAAACTAAATGAAAAGACAATCGCAGATAAGTATCCAATGCCCAACAAATCCATGATATTGGGTAAAGCCAAATACTTTACGACATTAGAACTAAAGTCCGGCTATCACCACATCCACACAGGCGAAACAGGATATTTGAGATAGGAGAAAAAGTCTTCATCAAATCCAATAAGAGACTTGGAAACAAGCTTACCCCCTTGTGCTCAGAAGCGGTAATACAAGCAGAACGTCTGTACTCATTGAGGGGAGGGTGGTCCACAAGGACAACATAAAATAGGAATTAGATTAGCGATTATAAATTAGTACTAGGACTAAGAAACACGGTAGGGTTAATCCCATTTTATTTATTTGGTCGATTTATCCCTAATAAGTATAAAAAAACGCTCGGATCACCGACTATTCTCATTCAAATTACATACCCATAGTAGATGGAAATGTAATGATTTGGGAACAACAGGACTATGCATGGCACTCATGTAATTTGACCGAATTTTTAAGTATAATAGAAGAAACAGAAAAATTTTCCGAGTATTTTCCCCAGTCTCATCTGAAAAAACTATTGGAGGTAGATGTTAACCACACTAGAAGTCTTTTGTCCGTTTTAGAGGTGCACCACCGAATTGCTAGAAGCTTGGACTTTCTTGGGACAGTACTTAAGGTAGTGGCCGGCACACCGGACGGTAAAGATTTAGAAAAGATCAGAATGACCGAAAGAAGATTAATCGAATCAAACAACAAACAGGTGGTAATAAATAAATCAGATAAATCAGTTAACCGATACAGTAAATAAGATAAATAAAGCAAAGATGAATGTTCTAATAGACACGCCACATTTGTACGAGGCATTATTGGCCAGAAATAGAATGTTAATAAATGAAATCCAAAATTTAATGTTCACTCAACAATTTTTGATCACGATGACATAAAATCTGTGCTTATCAAACATCCCGCAGAAGTTCCTATAGTTAGCCTGATGGAGGCATTAAGATTTTCCAGTCCGAAATAATTGTCCACATTTTAATACGTAAAAAGGTGGAGCGTATTACAATGGTAGATCATGGCATCATGGTCTTAAACGAGAGTCCGGCCAGTATCAGCACCGATGACGGCGCGATGAGCGCGTAGCTGTCATAAATTGAACAAAGTATGTGAACCGGCGCGAAATCATAAACAAGGCGCCGGGCATAGCAGCTTCGCCGGTATTGAAGATTGGCCACGACCCAGTCCTGAGCATGCCTTTACTACAAAGGATGAACAACCACAACCTACATATCATCCAAGAACTTCAGGAAGAGGTAACATCGGCCGGGTCGCCTAAGGCATGGTTTGCTGCCTCAGTTGGGTTTAGCCTGAGTCTCAGCGGTTTTATTCTCCTCTACCAGAGGTTGAGAAGAAGACGAGCCTCACAGAAGGTACAGTCGATCGTGGACAGCTATAAGATGAACGGAACGGTCATACTTCTGAGGTGGGAGTAGTTAACGAGTGTTTTGTCAAATACACTTCCACGTGACATTTTTCTGAAAGTTTTTAGTTTTATTATTATTTATTAGTGTTTATTTGAAGGTAAACCCTTGTTTTATTTTGGTCCTCAATTTTTGCATTTTGTATACATGTTTACATTTTTTATGTGGTCAGATTTGTAAAAATTCAACTGATTTCTAAAATGGAATTACATTTAAAAATATATTCACTACTCTGGCAAATATACTTTTCCGTAACAATTTGTTCGTTAAAATTCAACCGATTTCTTAAAATTAAACATACTCAAATAAATTTCATTTCAAAAATTTGAAATTTTAAAAATTCTCCTTAAAGATTATAATTACTTTTTTTAAACACATATATGACGAATTTTATAGAGCAATTTTTAAAGTTAGACGGAGGTTATATATACTTTCACGAGCCATGTTTAAATATTTTATGTCGTAAAAATTCAACTGATTTCTAAAATATAATTATATTTCAAAATATATTTATTAGGGAGATTTGAAATTTTAAAAAGATTTCATTAAGTTTGAATAGCAGTTGCAGGCTGTATCCTAAATTCAGGCAAACACGGAAGCATCTTGAATTTTTTTTATGCACTTTTATTGTAATAATACTCATTTCAAAATTTTTTTTTAAGTTTTATCTGTATTGTCTATTTTGGCAAATATACTTTTCCGTACCAATTTGTTTGTCGAAATTCAACCGATTTCCTAAAAGTAAACAAATTCAAATAAATTTCATTTCAAAGATTTGAAATTTGACTAATTCTCCTTTAACCTTCCTACGCTCTTCAAATTAACTGACGCGGACGGACTTTGGGTCGAATTTGACCCATTACTATATTTACCAGTTTTATACTTGTTTTTTTTTTATTATTTTTTCTTAAATACAGATGAAAATCATAATATGGAATATCATAATGGAATATATATCCATTATCATATTTTTATACTCTTTGCAAGATTATATTGGGTTGGTGCAAAAGTATGAAACAGGCAGAAGGAGGCGTAGCAGACCCCATAGAGTATATATATTCTTGATCAGCATCACAAGTCGAATCGATATAGCCATGTCCGTCTGTCTGTCCGTCTGACCGTCTGTCCGTATGAACAAACAGATTTCAGAGATGGTAAGAGCTACAAGTTCGAGCTTGGTGTCAAACGATCACATATTTAGTCAGTCAATACAAGAATCTTTTTTTTTCGATGCCACGCCCCATTCGCCCACAATAAACAAAAAACTGGACACACCTCGGAAAAAATTGGTGTTTTCGGCAAATATCTCAGTAACTATGGCACCTAGGATCACCAATTCTGAAACGGGAGTTTCCTAGCGACGGCATAGTTGCATTGCCATTTAAAATTTTGGACTGCCACTCCCACATTTGATACAAAAGTCTGGAACCTTCAATGCCGTTTTTGGGGAACTTGTTCGTATCGTACAGTATTGTAATTATATAATTCTTGTGGAGACTAACTATATTAAACTAAACTGAAAGACGCAGTAAAATCGGACTATAAACATGAAAACTAGAAGCATTACAATATTGATAATTGATCGCAATACCAACCCATTGGCGCAAGCGAGATAGAAACACACAAGCACATGTTTTCGCTGCCTGTGTGTCGGCAGCGCTGCCCGCGGTCGCTGGCTGCGCCGAATACACACATACATACTTACATATTTGCATCATATACATATTGTCAAACGTATGTGTATTCGCATTCAAACAAACAGTATGTATGTATGTTTGATTATGTTTAGATTGTTTTTGTTTCAAAGTGTTTTTATGCAAGTAAAACATATAGTAATATGTAGATACCGATTTTAACAATTTAATCGGGACAAATGCTGTTTTGTTATCAGTTTTTGGGCATAGTTGACATCGACTTCTTTTAGTTATTTTATTTTCCGTGTTTATTTTTCGTGTTTTCAAATTGACCTGATGATGATGGTTAAGCATCCAGTTGAGAAGCCTTTCGAATTTTTTTGCCAATTTCAAGTGAAAAATGTGCTCGTGGTAAAGTGTGTCGCTTTTTTATATAGTGTTTTACGAGCTGCATATCAAGGTTTTAAAATAAAAACGGCGCTTTGTAAGACAGCCATCTTTCCAGGTGTGGTTGGCTGATTTGAATAAAACGAAAGCGTTATAATCTTAAATGTCGATTATGTTACTAAACACTACTTATGCCCACCGTTTTGTCATTCGTTTGCAATTGTGCAATGAGTCTACACGACATTTACATTTATTGTAGTCCAGTATTATTTCTGGAATTTTATCCCGACGATCATGGCGTAGAGTAGAATCACACCTCTATTCTTCTTAGCTATGTACAAAGCTAGAGTTGTTTGTTCGGTAGTGGTATTTTTTTTATGTTCACTAAGCCTGGTGGTAGTTCGGGATTGTTTTTGCGTATTGTTCCTACTATCGTATTAAGTTTCTCCCATAATTTTTGTGCCAATTGATAAGACGTGAAAAAATTGTCGGTTGTGAAGTTATATACTTTAGCCCTTCAATCAAATCAAGAACAAGACGCATGGCTTGATTTTTTTTCGATTGCCTTGCAAGTATAATGTTGGATGTTTTAAACATAGCTCGTTGTTGAATTACAAAGTGCCCAAAATTCGATTCCATATTTTGCAGGCTTTGCTAGCATGTACTGGCGGAATGGACATTTTCCTCTGAAACCTACTAATTGTTCATCGATGGTCGCGTTTTCCGTTGGAATGTAAAGCTCAACCCATTGATTTAAGAGCAAATTTACACATTGATCTTCGTTCACTTCGAGTTTCCCTGTTGTCGAACCTAATCACTCTCGATATTTTTTTGAAAGTCTTCATAGGCATAGTTGCAGCGAATATTGGTCTTCCGGTTTCAGGGTTCCAAACACTTTCACAGCTTTCGTTAATTGATTCGATGTTTTCAATATCCAGCCATTCTTCACCGTATATTCGGTTTTCCTCAATGTTTGTGTAAAATGCAAAAATGTAAATTTCCGTTAAAATACAAATTTATGTTAAATTTAATATTCTGTCCAAAATGAACATTTCTGTTCAAAATACAAATTTATGTTAATAATACAAAATTATGTCAAATTTTATTTTCTGTCCAAAATGTAAATTTCTCCTCGAAATGTAAATTTCTGTTTAAAATACAATTAATGTTAAATTTAATTTTCTATCCAAAATGTAAATTTCTGTTCAAAATGTAATTTTCTGACCAAAATGTAAATTTCTGTTAAAAATGTAAATTTCTGTTCAATATGTAAATTTCTGGTCAAAATACAAATTTATGTTATATTTTATTTTCTGTCCAAAATAAGCATTTCTGTTCAAAATGTAAATTTTTGGCCAAAATACAAATTTATGTCAAATTTTATTTTCTGCCCAAAATGTAAATTTCTCCTCGAAATGTAAATTTCTGTTCAAAATACAAATTTATGTTATATTTTATTTTCTGAACAAAATGTAAATTTCTGGCCAAAATACAAATTTATGTTAAATTTAATATTCTGTCCAAAATGAACATTTCTGATCAAAATACAAATTTATGTTAATAATACAAATTTATATTAATTTTTTTTTGTCCAAAATACAAATTTACTTTATATTTTATTTTCTGTTAAAAATACAAATTTATGTTAAATTTTATTTTCTATTCAAAATACAAATTTATATTAATAATACAAATTTATGTTAAATTTGTTATCATTTGTTACATGTTTTAATTTTATATCTGGGCAAATTCTTAAGACTTTAACTGATTTCTAAAATCAATGTTAGGATAAATTTATGTTAACCTTCCTACGGTCTTCAAATTATCTGGCGCGGACGGACTTCGGGTCAAATTTGACCCATTACTATATTTACCAGTTTTATACTTGTTATACCCGTTACTCGTAGAGTAAAAGGGTATATTGTAATCGTTGGAATGTATGTAACAGGCAGAAGGAGGCGTGGCAGACCCCATAAAGTATATATATTCTTGATCAGCATCAATAGCCGAGTCGATATAGCCATATCCGTCTGTCCGTCCGTCCGTCCGTCCGTCCGTCCGTCCGTCCGTCCGTCCGTCTGTATGAACAAAAGGATCTCAGAGACTATAAGAGCTAGAAAAATGCTAGTGGTCGCAAATGAAAGGTACAAATGAAAGGCAGTAAAAGTTTGTTTTTTTTTTTTTTGGCACGCCCACTTTAGGGCGTTTTATTTGCATATAAAGGTAAATGTACAGGTAAACGTAGAATGTTTTAGTACAGAAAACTTTTTTGTTAGCTATGCTAGCTGAACCAAATTTACACACATAGTACGTGTCTAGGATATACATGTACTGCCCAAGTTTGATCCAAATCGGACAACTATATCGTATAGCTCCCATAGGAACGATCGGTCGAAAATATGCTCTAAACATGAATTTCTATGAAAATGTTCTGTTTGCCATTGTTAATAACCACCATTGTTAATAACAGATTGAAACTGAGTAGCGGGTATCCTAAAGTCTCGAGGCGACTATAGCATTCTTTCTTGTTTTGTTTTTTTTTACTATTTTTTTCTTAAATACAAATATATATATTCCATTATCATATTTTTTATTAATATTTTTATGAAAATTTGTATTTTATTTTTATGTGAATAATAGAAATTCTTACATAAACGTTTATTCAACAACAAAAAGATATTCATGTTTCTTTACAAATGTCGCAAACTAACCCTGTTTTGTTATCAGTTTTTGGGCATAGTTGACATCGACTTCATTTAGTTATTTTATTTTCCGTGTTTATTTTTCGTGTTTCCAAATTGACCTGATGATGATGGTTAAGCATCCAGGTGAGAATCCTTTCGAATTTGTTTGCCAATTTCAAGTGGAAAATGGCTCGTGGTAAAGTGTGTCGCTTTTTTATATAGTGTTTTACGAGCTGCATACCAAGTTTTTCCAAATAAAAACGGCGCTTTGTAAGACAGCACTCTTTCCAGGTGTTGTTGGCTGATTTGAATAAAAAGAAAGCGTTATAAGCTTAAATGTCTATTATGTCACTAAACACTACTTGTACCCACTGTTTTGCATTCGTTTGCAAGTGTAACCGCTTACAGCTTTGTCCAATGAGTCTACACGACATTTACATTTATTGTATCCCGACGATTACTAATTTTTGAATCGTGGCGTAGAGTGCTAAGTAGAATCACAGCTCTATTCTTCTTAGGTATATACGAAGCCAGAGTTGTTTGTTCTGTAGTGATCTTATTTTTATGTTCACTAAGCCTGGTGGTAGTTCGGTCTTATTTTTGCTTATTGATCCTACTATCGTATTATGTTTCTCCAATAATTTTTGTGCCAATTGATAAGACGTGAAAAAATTGTCGTTTGTGAAGTTATATCCTTTAGCCCTTCAATCAAATCAAGAACAAGAGGCATGGCTTGATTTTTTACGGGGGTTCTTCCGATTGCCTTGCAAGTATAATGTTGAATGTTTTAAACATAGCTCGTTGTTGAATTACAAAAGCCCAAAATTCGATTCCATACTTGCAGGCTTTGCTGGCATGTACTGGCGGAATGGACATTTTCCTCTGAAACCTACTAATTGTTCATCGGTGGTCGCGTTTTCCGTTGGATTGTAAAGCTCAACCCATTGATTTAAGAGCAAATTTACCCATTGATCTTCGTTCACTTCGAGTTTCCCTGTTGTCGAACCTAATCACTCTCGATATTTTTTTGAAAGTTTTCATAGGCATAGTTGCGGCGAATATTGGTGTTCCGGTTTCAGGGTTCCAAACTCTTTCACAGCTTTCGTTAATTGATTCGATGTTTTCAATATCCAGCCATTCTTCACCGTATATTCGGTTTTCCTCAATGTTTGTGTAAAATGTAAATATGTAAATTTCCGTTAAAAAACAAATTTGTTATATTTTATTTTCTGATCAAAATGTAAAATTAATATAAATTAATTTCAAGTTAATTTAATTTCTGTCCAAAATGTACATTTCTGCTCAAAATGTAAATTTATGTTAATAATACAAATTTATGTTAATAATACAAACTTATGTTAAATTTTATTTTCTGTCCCTAATGTAAATTTCTGTCCAAAATGTAAATTTCCGTTCAAAACTTAAATATCTGTCAAAAATACAATTTATGTCAAAATACAAATTTATTTTATATTTTATTTTCTGACCAAATTTTATGTTAAATTCAATATTCTGTCCAAAATGAACATTTCTGCTCAAAATTATGTTAAGTTTAATATTCTGTCCAAAATGAACATATCTGCTCAAAATATAAATTTTTGTTAATAATACAAATTTATGTTAATTTTTTTTTGTCCAAAATACAAATTTACTTTATATTTTATTTTCTGTTAAAAATACAAATTTATGTTAAATTTTATTTTCTATTCAAAATACAAATTTATATTAATAATACAAATTTATGTTAAATTTGTTATCATTTGTTACATGTTTTAATTTTTTATCTGGGCAAATTCTTAAGACTTCAACTGATTTCTAAAATCAATGTTAGGTTATGGTTGCACTTGTCCTATTTTTGTATTCACATTTTGCAAATATACTTTTCCGTGTTCATTTCGTATACACTTTGGGTAGGCAAATTCGTAAAAAATCAACTGATTTCTAAAATCAATGTTAGGATAAATTTATGTTAACCTTCCTACGGTCTTCAAATTATCTGGCGCGGACGGACTTCGGGTCAAATTTGACCCATTACTACATTACATTATTTACCAGTTTTATACTTGTTTTTTTTTTTAGACTCCGTACTCTAAAAAAGAGTATAGGGGTCTATTAGGTTTGTCAGAAGCGAAATGTGCGTAACAGGCAGAAGGAGGCGTGGCCGACCCCATAAAGTATATATATTCTAGATCAGCATCAACAGCCGAGTCGATATAGCAATGTCCGTCTGTCCGTCTGTCTGTCTGTCCGTCTGTCTGTCCGTCCGTCCGTCCGGACACCTGGATCTTTTAAACTACAAGAGCTAGAGCCACCAAATTTGGAATGAAAGTCCGTCTATATTGCAGGCAGGTTAAGTTTATTTCAAATTTTTGCATCGCCCCCTACCGCCCCCGCAATTTTTAAAAAACAGTTTTCATTGCACTACAACTTTGAAACTATGAAAGCTATTGTAACCAAATTTACACAGTAGGTGTATGGTACAACTATAACTATCCTCACCAAGTTTCATCAAGATCGGACAACTATAGCTTATAGCTCCCATAGGACAAATCGGTCAAAAACAAAAAAATTGTATGAAGACATGTAGTATTTACTAAGTGATCGCAACTAAACTCACACGGAATGTGTACATAATTATTAAAACTAACTTCACTAACTTAATGTAAATGCAGATAATCAGCAGTACCTGCAAATTGAGGTGTGGTGCATATGGTAGAGTGGCGACATGTGAGAATCCTGTGGCTGATACCGCGGGTTCGATTGCAGCTAGCGCATAACTTTTTTTCTTTTTTTAAATTTTAATTTAAACTATTATCTTTTTTTAAATTTGTATTTTAAAATATGAATCAGTCTACTGCTTCTTCTTTTAAGTTTGTAAGTATTTTTGTATGCGCACTACAAGGAGTAACGGGGTCTTAAACAGTCGGCACGTCGACTGTAGCCTTTCTCACTTGTTTTTACTATTTTTTCTTAAATACAAATATATATATATTCCATTATCATATTTTTTATTAATATATTTATGAAAATTTGTATTTTATTTTTATGTGAATAATAGAAATTCTAACAAAAACAAAAAAGATATTCATGTTTCAATACAAATGTCGCAAACTAACCCTGTTTTGTTATCAGTTTTTGGGCATAGTTGACATCGACTTCTTTTAGTTATTTTATTTTCCGTGTTTATTTTTCGTGTTTCCAAATTGACCTGATGATGATGGTTAAGCATCCAGTTGAGAATCCTTTTGAATGTTTTTTTCCCAATTTCAAGTGAAAAATGTGCTCGTGGTAAAGTGTGTCGTTTTTTTATATAGTGTTTTACGAGCTGCATACCAAGGTTTTAGAAATAAAAACGGCGCTTTGTAAGACAGCCCTCTTTCCAAGTGTTGTTGGCTGATTTGAATAAAAACAAAGCGTTGTAAGCTTAAATGTCTAATCTGTCACTAAACACTACTTGTGCCCACTGTTTTGCATTCGTTTGCAAGTGTAACCGCTTACAGTTTTGTCCAATGAGTCTACACGACATTTACATTTATTGTAGTCCAGTATTATTTCTGGAATTTTTACCCGACGATTACTAATTTTTGAATTATTGGGTAGAGTGCTAAGTAGAATCACAGCTCTATTCTTCTTAGGTATATACGAAGCCAGAGTTGTTTGTTCGGTAGTGATCTTATTTTTATATTCACTAAGCCTGGTGGTAGTTCGGGCTTGTTTTTGCTTATTGTTCCTACTATCGTATTACGTTTCTCTAATGATTTTGTGCCAATAAAACGTGATAAGACGTGAAAAAAATTGTCGGTTGTGAAGTTATATCCTTTAGCCCTTCAATCAAATCAAGAACAAGAGGCATGGCTTGATTTTTTCCGGGGTTCTTCCGATTGCCTTGCAAGTATAATGTTGAATGTTTTAAACATAGCTCGTTGTTGAATTACAAAAGCCCAAAATTCGATTCCATACTTGCAGGCTTTGCTGGCATGTACTGGCGGAATGGACATTTTCCTCTGAAACCTACTAATTGTTCATCGATGGTCGCGTTTTCCGTTGGAATGTAAAGCTCAACCCATTGATTTAAGAGCAAATTTACAC
This sequence comes from Drosophila arawakana, assembly GCA_018151165.1. Classification (NCBI taxonomy): domain Eukaryota; kingdom Metazoa; phylum Arthropoda; class Insecta; order Diptera; family Drosophilidae; genus Drosophila; species Drosophila arawakana. Next base: position 33,362 of record JAECWX010000120.1, on the reverse strand, counting down.
ATTGATCTTCGTTCACTTCGAGTTTCCCTGTTGTCGAACCTAATCACTCTCGATATTTTTTTGAAAGTCTTCATAGGCATAGTTGCAGCGAATATTGGTCTTCCGGTTTCAGGGTTCCAAACACTTTCACAGCTTTCGTTAATTGATTCGATGTTTTCAATATCCAGCCATTCTTCACCGTATATTCGGTTTTCCTCAATGTTTGTGTAAATGCAAAAATGTAAATTTCCGTTAAAATACAAATTTATGTTAAATTTAATATTCTGTCCAAAATGAACATTTCTGTTCAAAATACAAATTTATGTTAATAATACAAAATTATGTCAAATTTTATTTTCTGCCCAAAATGTAAATTTCTCCTCGAAATGTAAATTTCTGTTTAAAATACAATTAATGTTAAATTTAATTTTCTGTCCAAAATGTAAATTTCTGTTCAAAATGTAATTTTCTGACCAAAATGTAAATTTCTGTTAAAAATGTAAATTTCTGTTCAATATGTAAATTTCTGGTCAAAATACAAATTTATGTTATATTTTATTTTCTGTCCAAAATAAGCATTTCTGTTCAAAATGTAAATTTTTGGCCAAAATACAAATTTATGTCAAATTTTATTTTCTGCCCAAAATGTAAATTTCTCCTCGAAATGTAAATTTCTGTTCCAAATACAAATTTATGTTATATTTTATTTTCTGAACAAAATGTAAATTTCTGGTGAAAATACAAATTTATGTTAAATTTAATATTCTGTCCAAAATGAACATTTCTGATCAAAATACAAATTTATGTTAATAATACAAATTTATATTAATTTTTTTTTTGTCCAAAATACAAATTTACTTTATATTTTATTTTCTGTTAAAAATACAAATTTATGTTAAATTTTATTTTCTATTCAAAATACAAATTTATATTAATAATACAAATTTATGTTAAATTTGTTATCATTTGTTACATGTTTTAATTTTATATCTGGGCAAATTCTTAAGACTTTAACTGATTTCTAAAATCAATGTTAGGATAAATTTATGTTAACCTTCCTACGGTCTTCAAATTATCTGGCGCGGACGGACTTCGGGTCAAATTTGACCCATTACTATATTTACCAGTTTTATACTTGTTATACCCGTTACTCGTAGAGTAAAAGGGTATATTGTAATCGTTGGAATGTATGTAACAGGCAGAAGGAGGCGTGGCAGACCCCATAAAGTATATATATTCTTGATCAGCATCAATAGCCGAGTCGATATAGCCATATCCGTCTGTCCGTCCGTCCGTCCGTCCGTCCGTCCGTCCGTCCGTCCGTCCGTCTGTATGAACAAAAGGATCTCAGAGACTATAAGAGCTAGAAAAATGCTAGTGGTCGCAAATGAAAGGTACAAATGAAAGGCAGTAAAAGTTTGTTTTTGTTTTTTTGGCACGCCCACTTTAGGGCGTTTTATTTGCATATAAAGGTAAATGTACAGGTAAACGTAGAATGTTTTAGTACAGAAAACTTTTTTGTTAGCTATGCTAGCTGAACCAAATTTACACACATAGTACGTGTCTAGGATATACATGTACTGCCCAAGTTTGATCCAAATCGGACAACTATATCGTATAGCTCCCATAGGAACGATCGGTCGAAAATATGCTCTAAACATGAATTTCTATGAAAATGTTCTGTTTGCCATTGTTAATAACCACCATTGTTAATAACAGATTGAAACTGAGTAGCGGGTATCCTAAAGTCTCGAGGCGACTATAGCATTCTTTCTTGTTTTGTTTTTTTTACTATTTTTTCTTAAATACAAATATATATATTCCATTATCATATTTTTTATTAATATTTTTATGAAAATTTGTATTTTATTTTTATGTGAATAATAGAAATTCTTACATAAACGTTTATTCAACAACAAAAAGATATTCATGTTTCATTACAAATGTCGCAAACTAACCCTGTTTTGTTATCAGTTTTTTGGGCATAGTTGACATCGACTTCATTTAGTTATTTTATTTTCCGTGTTTATTTTTCGTGTTTCCAAATTGACCTGATGATGATGGTTAAGCATCCAGGTGAGAATCCTTTCGAATTTGTTTGCCAATTTCAAGTGGAAAATGGCTCGTGGTAAAGTGTGTCGCTTTTTTATATAGTGTTTTACGAGCTGCATACCAAGTTTTTCCAAATAAAAACGGCGCTTTGTAAGACAGCACTCTTTCCAGGTGTTGTTGGCTGATTTGAATAAAAAGAAAGCGTTATAAGCTTAAATGTCTATTATGTCACTAAACACTACTTGTACCCACTGTTTTGCATTCGTTTGCAAGTGTAACCGCTTACAGCTTTGTCCAATGAGTCTACACGACATTTACATTTATTGTATCCCGACGATTACTAATTTTTGAATCGTGGCGTAGAGTGCTAAGTAGAATCACAGCTCTATTCTTCTTAGGTATATACGAAGCCAGAGTTGTTTGTTCTGTAGTGATCTTATTTTTATGTTCACTAAGCCTGGTGGTAGTTCGGTCTTATTTTTGCTTATTGATCCTACTATCGTATTATGTTTCTCCAATAATTTTTGTGCCAATTGATAAGACGTGAAAAAATTGTCGTTTGTGAAGTTATATCCTTTAGCCCTTCAATCAAATCAAGAACAAGAGGCATGGCTTGATTTTTTACGGGGGTTCTTCCGATTGCCTTGCAAGTATAATGTTGAATGTTTTAAACATAGCTCGTTGTTGAATTACAAAAGCCCAAAATTCGATTCCATACTTGCAGGCTTTGCTGGCATGTACTGGCGGAATGGACATTTTCCTCTGAAACCTACTAATTGTTCATCGGTGGTCGCGTTTTCCGTTGGATTGTAAAGCTCAACCCATTGATTTAAGAGCAAATTTACCCATTGATCTTCGTTCACTTCGAGTTTCCCTGTTGTCGAACCTAATCACTCTCGATATTTTTTTGAAAGTTTTCATAGGCATAGTTGCGGCGAATATTGGTGTTCCGGTTTCAGGGTTCCAAACTCTTTCACAGCTTTCGTTAATTGATTCGATGTTTTCAATATCCAGCCATTCTTCACCGTATATTCGGTTTTCCTCAATGTTTGTGTAAAATGTAAATATGTAAATTTCCGTTAAAAAACAAATTTGTTATATTTTATTTTCTGATCAAAATGTAAAATTAATATAAATTAATTTCAAGTTAATTTAATTTCTGTCCAAAATGTACATTTCTGCTCAAAATGTAAATTTATGTTAATAATACAAATTTATGTTAATAATACAAACTTATGTTAAATTTTATTTTCTGTCCCTAATGTAAATTTCTGTCCAAAATGTAAATTTCCGTTCAAAACTTAAATATCTGTCAAAAATACAATTTATGTCAAAATACAAATTTATTTTATATTTTATTTTCTGACCAAATTTTATGTTAAATTCAATATTCTGTCCAAAATGAACATTTCTGCTCAAAATTATGTTAAGTTTAATATTCTGTCCAAAATGAACATATCTGCTCAAAATATAAATTTTTGTTAATAATACAAATTTATGTTAATTTTTTTTTGTCCAAAATACAAATTTACTTTATATTTTATTTTCTGTTAAAAATACAAATTTATGTTAAATTTTATTTTCTATTCAAAATACAAATTTATATTAATAATACAAATTTATGTTAAATTTATTATCATTTGTTACATGTTTTAATTTTTTATCTGGGCAAATTCTTAAGACTTCAACTGATTTCTAAAATCAATGTTAGGTTATGGTTGCACTTGTCCTATTTTTGTATTCACATTTTGCAAATATACTTTTCCGTGTTCATTTCGTATACACTTTGGGTAGGCAAATTCGTAAAAATTCAACTGATTTCTAAAATCAATGTTAGGATATATTTATGTTAACCTTCCTACGGTCTTCAAATTATCTGGCGCGGACGGACTTCGGGTCAAATTTGACCCATTACTATATTTACCAGTTTTATACTTGTTTTTTTTTTTTTACTATTTTTTCTTAAATACAAATATATATATTCCATTATCATATTTTTTATTAATATATTTATGAAAATTTGTATTTTATTTTTATGTGAATAATAGAAATTCTAACAAAAACGTTTATTCAAAAACAAAAAGATATTCATGTTTCATTACAAATGTCGCAAACTAACCCTGTTTTGTTATCAGTTTTTGGGCATAGTTGACATCGACTTCTTTTAGTTATTTTATTTTCCGTGTTTATTTTTCGTGTTTCCAAATTGACCTGATGATGATGGTTAAGCATCCAGGTGAGAATCCTTTCGAATTTGTTTGCCAATTTCAAGTGGAAAATGGCTCGTGGTAAAGTGTGTCGCTTTTTTATATAGTGTTTTACGAGCTGCATACCAAGTTTTTCCAAATAAAAACGGCGCTTTGTAAGACAGCACTCTTTCCAGGTGTTGTTGGCTGATTTGAATAAAAAGAAAGCGTTATAAGCTTAAATGTCTATTATGTCACTAAACACTACTTGTACCCACTGTTTTGCATTCGTTTGCAAGTGTAACCGCTTACAGCTTTGTCCAATGAGTCTACACGACATTTACATTTATTGTATCCCGACGATTACTAATTTTTGAATCGTGGCGTAGAGTGCTAAGTAGAATCACAGCTCTATTCTTCTTAGGTATATACGAAGCCAGAGTTGTTTGTTCTGTAGTGATCTTATTTTTATGTTCACTAAGCCTGGTGGTAGTTCGGTCTTATTTTTGCTTATTGATCCTACTATCGTATTATGTTTCTCCAATAATTTTTGTGCCAATTGATAAGACGTGAAAAAATTGTCGTTTGTGAAGTTATATCCTTTAGCCCTTCAATCAAATCAAGAACAAGAGGCATGGCTTGATTTTTTACGGGGGTTCTTCCGATTGCCTTGCAAGTATAATGTTGAATGTTTTAAACATAGCTCGTTGTTGAATTACAAAAGCCCAAAATTCGATTCCATACTTGCAGGCTTTGCTGGCATGTACTGGCGGAATGGACATTTTCCTCTGAAACCTACTAATTGTTCATCGATGGTCGCGTTTTCCGTTGGATTGTAAAGCTCAACCCATTGATTTAAGAGCAAATTTACCCATTGATCTTCGTTCACTTCGAGTTTCCCTGTTGTCGAACCTAATCACTCTCGATATTTTTTTGAAAGTTTTCATAGGCATAGTTGCGGCGAATATTGGTGTTCCGGTTTCAGGGTTCCAAACTCTTTCACAGCTTTCGTTAATTGATTCGATGTTTTCAATATCCAGCCATTCTTCACCGTATATTCGGTTTTCCTCAATGTTTGTGTAAAATGTAAATATGTAAATTTCCGTTAAAAAACAAATTTGTTATATTTTATTTTCAGATCAAAATGTAAAATTAATATAAATTAATTTCAAGTTAATTTAATTTCTGTCCAAAATGTACATTTCTGCTCAAAATGTAAATTTATGTTAATAATACAAATTTATGTTAATAATACAAACTTATGTTAAATTTTATTTTCTGTCCCTAATGTAAATTTCTGTCCAAAATGTAAATTTCCGTTCAAAACTTAAATATCTGTCAAAAATACAATTTATGTCAAAATACAAATTTATTTTATATTTTATTTTCTGACCAAATTTTATGTTAAATTCAATATTCTGTCCAAAATGAACATTTCTGCTCAAAATTATGTTAAGTTTAATATTCTGTCCAAAATGAACATATCTGCTCAAAATATAAATTTTTGTTAATAATACAAATTTATGTTAATTTTTTTTTGTCCAAAATACAAATTTACTTTATATTTTATTTTCTGTTAAAAATACAAATTTATGTTAAATTTTATTTTCTATTCAAAATACAAATTTATATTAATAATACAAATTTATGTTAAATTTATTATCATTTGTTACATGTTTTAATTTTTTATCTGGGCAAATTCTTAAGACTTCAACTGATTTCTAAAATCAATGTTAGGTTATGGTTGCACTTGTCCTATTTTTGTATTCACATTTTGCAAATATACTTTTCCGTGTTCATTTCGTATACACTTTGGGTAGGCAAATTCGTAAAAATTCAACTGATTTCTAAAATCAATGTTAGGATATATTTATGTTAACCTTCCTACGGTCTTCAAATTATCTGGCGCGGACGGACTTCGGGTCAAATTTGACCCATTACTATATTTACCAGTTTTATACTTGTTTTTTTTTTTTATATATTTTTCTTAAATACAAATATATATATTCCATTATCATATTTTTTATTAATATATTTATGAAAATTTGTATTTTATTTTTATGTGAATAATAGAAATTCTAACAAAAACGTTTATTCAAAAACAAAAAGATATTCATGTTTCATTACAAATGTCGCAAACTAACCCTGTTTTGTTATCAGTTTTTGGGCATAGTTGACATCGACTTCTTTTAGTTATTTTATTTTCCGTGTTTCCAAATTGACCAGATGATGATGGTTAAGCATCCAGTTGAGAATCCTTTCGAATTTTTTTTTTGCCAATTTCAAGTGAAAAATGTGCTCGTGGTAAAGTGTGTCGTTTTTTTATATAGAGTTTTACGAGCTGCATACCAAGGTTTTCCAAATAAAAACGGCGCTTTGTAAGACAGCCATCTTTCCAGGTGTGGTTGGCTGATTTGAATAAAACGAAAGCGTTATAAGCTTAAATGTCTATTATGTCACTAAACACTACTTGTGCCCACTGTTTTGCATTCGTTTGCAAGTGTAACCGCTTACAGCTTTGTCCAAAGAGTCTACACGACATTTACATTTATTGTAGTCCAGTATTATTTCTGGAATTTTTACCCGACGATTACTAATTTTTGAATTATTGGGTAGAGTGCTAAGTAGAATCACAGCTCTATTCTTCTTAGGTATATACGAAGCCAGAGTTGTTTGTTCTGTAGTGATCTTATTTTTATGTTCACTAAGCCTGGTGGTAGTTCGGGCTTGTTTTTGCTTATTGTTCCTATGCGCATTTAAATTTCCGTTCAAAACTTAAATATCTGTCAAAAATACAATTTATGTCAAAATACAAATTTATTTTATATTTTATTTTCTGACCAAATTTTATGTTAAATTCAATATTCTGTCCAAAATGAACATTTCTGCTCAAAATTATGTTAAGTTTAATATTCTGTCCAAAATGAACATATCTGCTCAAAATATAAATTTTTGTTAATAATACAAATTTATGTTAATTTTTTTGTCCAAAATACAAATTTACTTTATATTTTATTTTCTGTTAAAAATACAAATTTATGTTAAATTTTATTTTCTATTCAAAATACAAATTTATATTAATAATACAAATTTATGTTAAATTTGTTATCATTTGTTACATGTTTTAATTTTTTATCTGGGCAAATTCTTAAGACTTCAACTGATTTCTAAAATCAATGTTAGGTTATGGTTGCACTTGTCCTATTTTTGTATTCACATTTTGCAAATATACTTTTCCGTGTTCATTTCGTATACACTTTGGGTAGGCAAATTCGTAAAAAATCAACTGATTTCTAAAATCAATGTTAGGATAAATTTATGTTAACCTTCCTACGGTCTTCAAATTATCTGGCGCGGACGGACTTCGGGTCAAATTTGACCCATTACTACATTACATTATTTACCAGCTTTATACTTGTTTTTTTTTTTAGACTCCGTACTCTAAAAAAGAGTATAGGGGTCTATTAGGTTTGTCAGAAGCGAAATGTGCGTAACAGGCAGAAGGAGGCGTGGCCGACCCCATAAAGTATATATATTCTAGATCAGCATCAACAGCCGAGTCGATATAGCAATGTCCGTCTGTCTGTCTGTCCGTCTGTCTGTCCGTCCGTCCGTCCGGACACCTGGATCTTTTAAACTACAAGAGCTAGAGCCACCAAATTTGGAATGAAAGTCCGTCTATATTGCAGGCAGGTTAAGTTTATTTCAAATTTTTGCATCGCCCCCTACCGCCCCCGCAATTTTTAAAAAACAGTTTTCATTGCACTACAACTTTGAAACTATGAAAGCTATTGTAACCAAATTTACACAGTAGGTGTATGGTACAACTATAACTATCCTCACCAAGTTTCATCAAGATCGGACAACTATAGCTTATAGCTCCCATAGGACAAATCGGTCAAAAACAAAAAATTTGTATGAAGACATGTAGTATTTACTAAGTGATCGCAACTAAACTCACACGGAATGTAATCAGCAGTACCTGCAAATTGAGGTGTGGTGCATATGGTAGAGTGGCGACATGTGAGAATCCTGTGTCTGATACCGCGGGTTCGATTGCAGCTAGCGCATAACTTTTTTTTACTTTTTTAAATTTTAATTTAAACTATTATCTTTTTTTAAATTTGTATTTTAAAATATGAATCAGTCTACTGCTTCTTCTTTTAAGTTTGTAAGTATTTTTGTATGCGCACTACAAGGAGTACGGGGGTCTTATACAGTCGGCACGTCGACTGTAGCCTTTCTCACTTGTTTTTACTATTTTTTCTTAAATACAAATATATATATATTCCATTATCATATTTTTTATTAATATATTTATGAAAATTTGTATTTTATTTTTATGTGAATAATAGAAATTCTAACAAAAACGTTTATTCAAAAACAAAAAGATATTCATGTTTCAATACAAATGTCGCAAACTAACCCTGTTTTGTTATCAGTTTTTGGGCATAGTTGACATCGACTTCTTTTAGTTATTTTATTTTCCGTGTTTATTTTTCGTGTTTCCAAATTGACCTGATGATGATGGTTAAGCATCCAGTTGAGAATCCTTTTGAATGTTTTTTTTTTTTTGCCAATTTCAAGTGAAAAATGTGCTCGTGGTAAAGTGTGTCGTTTTTTTATATAGTGTTTTACGAGCTGCATACCAAGGTTTTAGAAATAAAAACGGCGCTTTGTAAGACAGCCCTCTTTCCAAGTGTTGTTGGCTGATTTGAATAAAAACAAAGCGTTGTAAGCTTAAATGTCTAATCTGTCACTAAACACTACTTGTGCCCACTGTTTTGCATTCGTTTGCAAGTGTAACCGCTTACAGTTTTGTCCAATGAGTCTACACGACATTTACATTTATTGTAGTCCAGTATTATTTCTGGAATTTTTACCCGACGATTACTAATTTTTGAATTATTGGGTAGAGTGCTAAGTAGAATCACAGCTCTATTCTTCTTAGGTATATACGAAGCCAGAGTTGTTTGTTCGGTAGTGATCTTATTTTTATATTCACTAAGCCTGGTGGTAGTTCGGGCTTGTTTTTGCTTATTGTTCCTACTATCGTATTACGTTTCTCTAATGATTTTGTGCCAATAAAACGTGATAAGACGTGAAAAAATTGTCGGTTGTGAAGTTATATCCTTTAGCCCTTCAATCAAATCAAGAACAAGAGGCATGGCTTGATTTTTTCCGGGGTTCTTCCGATTGCCTTGCAAGTATAATGTTGAATGTTTTAAACATAGCTCGTTGTTGAATTACAAAAGCCCAAAATTCGATTCCATACTTGCAGGCTTTGCTGGCATGTACTGGCGGAATGGACATTTTCCTCTGAAACCTACTAATTGTTCATCGATGGTCGCGTTTTCCGTTGGAATGTAAAGCTCAACCCATTGATTTAAGAGCAAATTTACACATTGATCTTCGTTCACTTCGAGTTTCCCTGTTGTCGAACCTAATCACTCTCGATATTTTTTTGAAAGTCTTCATAGGCATAGTTGCAGCGAATATTGGTCTTCCGGTTTCAGGGTTCCAAACACTTTCACAGCTTTCGTTAATTGATTCGATGTTTTCAATATCCAGCCATTCTTCACCGTATATTCGGTTTTCCTCAATGTTTGTGTAAATGCAAAAATGTAAATTTCCGTTAAAATACAAATTTATGTTAATAATACAAAATTATGTCAAATTTTATTTTCTGCCCAAAATGTAAATTTCTCCTCGAAATGTAAATTTCTGTTTAAAATACAATTAATGTTAAATTTAATTTTCTGTCCAAAATGTAAATTTCTGTTCAAAATGTAATTTTCTGACCAAAATGTAAATTTCTGTTAAAAATGTAAATTTCTGTTCAATATGTAAATTTCTGGTCAAAATACAAATTTATGTTGTATTTTATTTTCTGACCAAAATGTAAATTTCTGTTAAAAATGTAAATTTCTGTTCAATATGTAAATTTCTGGTCAAAATACAAATTTATGTTGTATTTTGTTTTCTGACCAAAATGTAATTTTCTGGCGAAAATACAAATTTATGTTAAATTTAATATTCCGTCCAAAATGTAAATTTCGGCTCAAAATGTAAATTTCTGTTCAAAATAGAAATTTATGTCAAATTTTATTTTCTGCCCAAAATGTAAATTTCTCCTCGAAATGTAAATTTCTGTTTAAAATACAATTAATGTTAAATTTAATTTTCTGTCCAAAATGTAAATTTCTGTTCAAAATACAAATTTATGTTAAATTTAATATTCTGTCCAAAATGAACATTTCTGCTCAAAATACAAGTTTATGTTAATTTTTTTTTGTCCCAAATACAAATTTACTTTATTTTCTGTTAAAAATACAAATTTATGTTAAATTTTATTTTCTATTCAAAATACAAATTTATATTAATAATACAAATTTATGTTAAATTTTTTTATCATTTGTTACATGTTTTAATATTTTATCTGGGCAAATTCTTAAGACTTCAACTGATTTCTAAAATCAATGTTAGGATAAATTTATGTTAACCTTCCTACGGTCTTCAAATTTTCTGGCGCGGACGGACTTCGGGTCAAATTTGACCCATTACTATATTTACCAGTTTTATAATTGTTTTTTTTTACTATTTTTTCTTAAATACAAATATATATATTCCATTAATATATTTTTATATTAATATATTTATGAAAATTTGTATTTTATTTTTATGTGAATAATAGAAATTCTAACATAAACGTTTATTCAAAAACAAAAAGATATTCATGTTTCATTACAAATGTCGCAAACTAACCCTGTTTTGTTATCAGTTTTTGGGCATAGTTGACATCGACTTCTTTTAGTTATTTTATTTTCCGTGTTTATTTTTCGTGTTTCCAAATTGACCTGATGATGATGGTTAAGCATCCAGTTGAGAATCCTTTTGAATGTTTTTTTTTGCCAATTTCAAGTGAAAAATGTGCTCGTGGTAAATTGTGTCGCTTTTTTATATTGTGTTTTACGAGCATACCAAGGTTTTAAAATAAAAACGGCGCTTTGTAAGACAGCCATCTTTCCAGGTGTGGTTGGCTGATTTGAATAAAACGAAAGCGTTATAAGCTTAAATGTCGATTATGTTACTAAACACTACTTATGCCCACCGTTTTGTCATTCGTTTGCAATTGTAACCGCTTACAGCTTTGTCCAATGAGTCTACACGACATTTACATTTATTGTAGTCCAGTATTATTTCTGGAATTTTATCCCGACGATCATGGCGTAGAGTAGAATCACAGCTCTATTCATCTTAGGTATGTACGAAGCTAGAGTTGTTTGTTCGGTAGTGGTCTTTTTTTTATGTTCACTAAGCCTGGTGGTAGTTCGGGATTGTTTTTGCTTATTGTTCCTACTTTCGTATTACGTTTCTCCCATAATTTTTGTGCCAATTGATAAGACGTGAAAAAATTGTCGGTTGTGAAGTTATATACTTTAGCCCTTCAATCAAATCAAGAACAAGACGCATGGCTTGATTTTTTTTTCGATTGCCTTGCAAGTATAATGTTGGATGTTTTAAACATAGCTCGTTGTTGAATTACAAAAGCCCAAAATTCGATTCCATACTTGCAGGCTTTGCTGGCATGTCCTGGCGGAATGGACATTTTCCTCTGAAACCTACTAATTGTTCATCGATGGTCGCGTTTTCCGTTGGATTGTAAAGTTCAACCCACTGATATAAGAGCAAATTTACCCATTGATCTTCGTTCACTTCGAGTTTCCCTGTTGTCGAACCTAATCACTCTCGATATTTTTTTGAAAGTCTTCATAGGCATAGTTGCAGCGAATATTGGTCTTCCGGTTTCAGGGTTCCAAACACTTTCACAGCTTTCGTTAATTGATTCGTTGTTTTCAATATCCAGCCATTCTTCACCGTATATTCGGTTTTCCTCAATGTTTGTGTAAAATGACAAAAATGTAAATTTCCGTTAAAATACAATTAATGTTAAATTTAATTTTCTGTCCAAAATGAACATTTCTGTTAAAAATACAAATTTATGTTAATAATACAAAATTATGTCAAATTTTATTTACTGCCCAAAATGTAAATTTCTCCTCGAAATGTAAATTTCTGTTTAAAATACAATTAATGTTAAATTTAATTTTCTGTCCAAAATGTAAATTTCTGTTCAAAATGTAATTTTCTGACCAAAATGTAAATTTCTGTTAAAAATGTAAATTTCTGTTCAATATGTAAATTTCTGGTCAAAATACAAATTTATGTTGTATTTTATTTTCTGACCAAAATGTAAATTTCTGGTGAAAATACAAATTTATGTTAAATTTAATATTCTGTCCAAAATGAACATTTCTGCTCAAAATGTAAATTTCTGTTCAAAATACAAATTTATGTTCTGACCAAAATGTAAATTTCTGTTAAAAATGTAAATTTCTGTTCAATATGTAAATTTCTGGTCAAAATACAAATTTATGTTGTATTTTATTTTCTGACCAAAATGTAAATTTCTGGCGAAAATACAAATTTATGTTAAATTTAATATTCTGCCCAAAATGTAAATTTCGGCCCAAAATGTAAATTTCTGTTCAAAATACAAATTTATGTTGTATTTTATTTTCTGACCAAAATGTAAATTTCTGGTGAAAATACAAATTTATGTTAAATTTAATATTCTGCCCAAAATGTACATTTCGGCTCAAAATGTAAATTTCTGTTCAAAGTACAAATCTATGTTAAATATTATTTTCTGTTCAAAATACAAATTTATGTTAAATTTAATATTCTGTCCAAAATGAACATTACGGCTCAAAATGTAAATTTCTGTTCAAAGTACAAATCTATGTTAAATATTATTTTCTGTTAAAAATACAAATTTATATTAATAATACTAATTTATGTTAAATTTGTTATCATTTGTTACATGTTTTAATTTTTTATCTGGGCAAATTCTTAAGACTTCAACTGATTTCTAAAATCAATGTTAGGATAAATTTATGTTAACCTTCCTACGGTCTTCAAATTTTCTGGCGCGGACGGACTTCGGGTCAAATTTGGCTCATTACTATATTTACCAGTTTTATACTTGTTTTTTTTTTTTATTTTTTTTCTTAAATACAAATATATATATTCCATTATCATATTTTTTTATTAATATATTTATGAAAATTTGTATTTTATTTTTATGTGAATAATAGAAATTCTAACATTACATTACATTCATTACAAATGTCGCAAACTAACCCTGTTTTGTTATCAGTTTTTGGGCATAGTTGACATCGACTTCTTTTAGTTATTTTATTTTCCGTGTTTATTTTTCGTGTTTCCAAATTGACTTGATGATGATGGTTAAGCATCCAGTTGAGAATCCTGTCGAATTTGTTTGCCAATTTCAAGTGAAAAATGTGCTCGTGGTAAAGTGTGTCGCTTTTTTATATAGTGTTTTACGAGCTGCATACCAAGGTTTTAAAATAAAAACGGCGCTTTGTAAGACAGCCATCTTTCCAGGTGTGGTTGGCTGATTTGAATAAAACGAAAGCGTTATAAGCTTAAATGTCGATTATGTTACTAAACACTACTTATGCCCACCGTTTTGTCATTCGTTTGCAATTGTAACCGCTTACAGCTTTGTCCAATGAGTCTACACGACATTTACATTTATTGTAGTCCAGTATTATTTCTGGAATTTTATCCCGACGATCATGGCGTAGAGTAGAATCACAGCTCTATTCGTCTTAGGTATGTACGAATCTAGAGTTGTTTGTTCGGTAGTGGTCTTTTTTTTATGTTCACTAAGCCTGGTGGTAGTTCGGGATTGTTTTTGCGTATTGTTCCTACTATCGTATTACGTTTCTCTCATAATTTTTGTGCCAATTGATAAGACGTGAAAAAATTGTCGGTTGTGAAGTTATATACTTTAGCCCTTCAATCAAATCAAGAACAAGACGCATGGCTTGATTTTTTTTCGATTGCCTTGCAAGTATAATGTTGGATGTTTTAAACATAGCTCGTTGTTGAATTACAAAGTGTCCAAAATTCGATTCCATATTTTGCAGGCTTTGCTGTTGCAGGCTTTGCTGGCATGTACTGGCGGAATGGACATTTTCATCTGAAACCTACTAATTGTTCATCGATGGTCGCGTTTTCCGTTGGATTGTAAAGCTCAACCCATTGATTTAAGAGCAAATTTACCCATTGATCTTTGTTCACTTCGAGTTTCCCTGTTGTCGAACCTAATCACTCTCGATATTTTTTTGAAAGTCTTCATAGGCATAGTTGCAGCGAATATTGGTCTTCCGGTTTCAGGGTTCCAAACACTTTCACAGCTTTCGTTAATTGATTCGATGTTTTCAATATCCAGCCATTCTTCACCGTATATTCGGTTTTCCTCAATGTTTGTGTAAAATGCAAAAATGTAAATTTCCGTTAATATACAATTAATGTTAAATTTAATTTTCTGTCCAAAATGAACATTTCTGTTAAAAATACAAATTTATGTTAATAATACAAAATTATGTCAAATTTTATTTACTGCCCAAAATGTAAATTTCTCCTCGAAATGTAAATTTCTGTTTAAAATACAATTAATGTTAAATTTAATTTTCTGTCCAAAATGTAAAATTATGTTATATTTAATAATCTGTCCAAAATGTAAATTTCTGCTCAAAATGTAAATTTCTGTTTAAAATACAATTAATGTTAAATTTAATTTTCTGTCCAAAATGAACATTTCTGTTAAAAATACAAATTTATGTTAATAATACAAAATTATGTCAAATTTTATTTACTGCCCAAAATGTAAATTTCTCCTCGAAATGTAAATTTCTGTTTAAAATACAATTAATGTTAAATTTAATTTTCTGTCCAAAATGTAAAATTATGTTATATTTAATAATCTGTCCAAAATGTAAATTTCTGTTCAAAATGTAATTTTCTGACCAAAATGTAAATTTCTGTTAAAAATGTAAATTTCTGTTAAAAATGTAAATTTCTGTTCAATATGTAAATTTCTGGTCAAAATACAAATTTATGTTGTATTTTATTTTCTGACCAAAATGTAAATTTCTGGTGAAAATACAAATTTATGTTAAATTTAATATTCTGTCCAAAATGAACATTTCTGCTCAAAATGTAAATTTCTGTTCAAAATACAAATTTATGTTCTGACCAAAATGTAAATTTCTGTTAAAAATGTAAATTTCTGTTCAATATGTAAATTTCTGGTCAAAATACAAATTTATGTTGTATTTTTTTTTCTGACCAAAATGTAAATTTCTGGCGAAAATACAAATTTATGTTAAATTTAATATTCTGCCCAAAATGTAAATTTCGGCCCAAAATGTAAATTTCTGTTCAAAATACAAATTTATGTTGTATTTTATTTTCTGACCAAAATGTAAATTTTTGGTGAAAATACAAATTTATGTTAAATTTAATATTCTGTCCAAAATGAACATTTCTGCTCAAAATGTAAATTTCTGTTCAAAATACAAATTTATGTTGTATTTTATTTTCTGACCAAAATGTAAATTTCTGGTGAAAATACAAATTTATGTTAAATTTAATATTCTGCCCAAAATGTACATTTCGGCTCAAAATGTAAATTTCTGTTCAAAGTACAAATCTATGTTAAATATTATTTTCTGTTCAAAATACAAATTTATGTTAAATTTAATATTCTGTCCAAAATGAACATTACGGCTCAAAATGTAAATTTCTGTTCAAAGTACAAATCTATGTTAAATATTATTTTCTGCTCAAAATACAAATTTATGTTAATAATACAAATTTATGTTAATTTTTTTTTTGTCCAAAATACAAATTTACTTTATATATTATTTTCTGTTAAAAATACAAATTTATATTAATAATACAAATTTATGTTAAATTTGTTATCATTTGTTACATGTTTTAATTTTTTATCTGGGCAAATTCTTAAGACTTCAACTGATTTCTAAAATCAATGTTAGGATAAATTTATGTTAACCTTCCTACGGTCTTCAAATTTTCTGGCGCGGACGGACTTCGGGTCAAATTTGGCTCATTACTATATTTACCAGTTTTATACTTGTTTTTTTTTCTACTATTTTTCTTAAATACAAATATATATATTCCATTATCATATTTTTTTATTAATATATTTATGAAAATTTGTATTTTATTTTTATGTGAATAATAAAAATTCTAACAAAAACGTTTATTCAAAAACAAAAAAGATATTCATGTTTCATTACAAATGTCGCAAACTAACCCTGTTTTGTTATCAGTTTTTGGGCATAGTTGACATCGACTTCTTTTAGTTATTTTATTTTCCGTGTTTATTTTTCGTGTTTCCAAATTGACTTGATGATGATGGTTAAGCATCCAGTTGAGAATCCTGTCGAATTTGTTTGCCAATTTCAAGTGAAAAATGTGCTCGTGGTAAAGTGTGTCGCTTTTTTATATAGTGTTTTACGAGCTGCATACCAAGGTTTTAAAATAAAAACGGGCGCTTTGTAAGACAGCCATCTTTCCAGGTGTTGTTGGCTGATTTGAATAAAATGAACGTTATAAGCTTAAATGTCGATTATGTTACTAAACACTACTTATGCCCACCGTTTTGTCATTCGTTTGCAATTGTAACCGCTTACAGCTTTGTCCAATGAGTCTACACGACATTTACATTTATTGTAGTCCAGTATTATTTCTGGAATTTTATCCCGACGATCATGGCGTAGAGTAGAATCACAGCTCTATTCATCTTAGGTATGTACGAAGCTAGAGTTGTTTGTTCGGTAGTGGTCTTTTTTTTATGTTCACTAAGCCTGGTGGTAGTTCGGGATTGTTTTTGCGTATTGTTCCTACTATCGTATTAAGTTTCTCCCATAATTTTTGTGCCAATTGATAAGACGTGAAAAAATTGTCGGTTGTGAAGTTATATACTTTAGCCCTTCAATCAAATCAAGAACAAGACGCATGGCTTGATTTTTTTTCGATTGCCTTGCAAGTATAATGTTGGATGTTTTAAACATAGCTCGTTGTTGAATTACAAAGTGTCCAAAATTCGATTCCATGTTTTGCAGGCTTTGCTGTTGCAGGCTTTGCTGGCATGTACTGGCGGAATGGACATTTTCCTCTGAAACCTACTAATTGTTCATCGATGGTCGCGTTTTCCGTTGGATTGTAAAGCTCAACCCATTGATTTAATAGCAAATTTACCCATTGATCTTCGTTCACTTCGAGTTTCCCTGTTGTCGAACCTAATCACTCTCGATATTTTTTTGAAAGTCTTCATAGGCATAGTTGCAGCGAATATTGGTCTTCCGGTTTCAGGGTTCCAAACACTTTCACAGCTTTCGTTAATTGATTCGTTGTTTTCAATATCCAGCCATTCTTCACCGTATATTCGGTTTTCCTCAATGTTTGTGTAAAATGCAAAAATGTAAATTTCCGTTAAAATACAATTAATGTTAAATTTAATTTTCTGTCCAAAATGTAAATTTCGGCCCAAAATGTAAATTTCTGTTCAAAATACAAAATTTATGTTGTATTAATTTATGTTCAAAATGTAAATTTCTGTTAAAAATACAAATTTATGTTAATAATACAAAATTATGTCAAATTTTATTTACTGCCCAAAATGTAAATTTCTCCTCGAAATGTAAATTTCTGTTTAAAATACAATTAATGTTAAATTTAATATTCTGCCCAAAATGTAAATTTCGGCCCAAAAATGTAAATTTCTGTTCAAAGTACAAATCTATGTTAAATATTATTTTCTGTTCAAAATACAAATTTATGTTAAATTTAATATTCAGTCCAAAATGAACATTTCTGCTCAAAATATAAATTTTTGTTCAAAATACAAATTTACTTTATATTTTATTTTCCGTTAAAAATAAAATTTAATGTTAAATTTTATTTCCTATTCAAAATACAAATTTATATTAATAATACAAATTTATGTTAAATTTGTTATTATCTGTCAAATGATGTACAAGTTTTGTTAAATTTTATTTTCTGGGCAAATTCTTAAGACTTCAACTGATTTCTAAAATCAATGTTAGAATAAATTTATGTTAACCTTCCTACGGTCTTCAAATTATGTCAAATTATCTGTCGCGGACGACATTTCGGCTCAAAACTATAATTTACCTGTTTAATACATTTATGTTTTTTATTTTTTACTAATTTTTCTTTATTACAAATATATATATTCCATTATCATAATTTTTTATTAATATATTTATGAAAATTTGTATTTTATTTTTATGTGAATAATAGAAATTCTAACAAAAACGTTTATTCAAAAACAAAATGATAATTCATGTTTCATTACAAATGTCGCAAACTAACCCTGTTTTGTTATCAGTTTTTGGGCATAGTTGACATCGACTTCTTTTCGTTATTTTATTTTCCGTGTTTCCAAATTGACCTGATGATGATGGTTAAGCATCTCAGTTGAGAATCCTTTATGATATATTTTTTTTCTGCCAATTTAATGAAAATTTTGCTCGAAGTAAAGTGTGTCGTTAATTTTATATAGTGTTTAAAAGAGCTGCATATCAAGGTTGTTAAAATAAAAATTTATGCTTTGTAAGACAGCCATTCTTTCCAGGTAAATGTAAATTTCTGTTAAAATATTCTTTAAAATGTAAATTTCTGCAATAAAAACAAATTTAACAACAAATTAATATACAATTAATGTTAAATTTAATTTTCTGTCCAAAATGAACATTTCTGTTAAAAATACAAATTTATGTTAATAATACAAAATTATGTCAAATTTTATTTACTGCCCAAAATGTAAATTTCTCCTCGAAATGTAAATTTCTGTTTAAAATACAATTAATGTTAAATTTAATTTTCTGTCCAAAATGTAAATAATTATGTTATATTTAATAATCTGTCCAAAATGTAAATTTCTGCTCAAAATGTAAATTTCTGTTTAAAATACAATTAATGTTAAATTTAATTTTCTGTCCAAAATGAACATTTCTGTTAAAAATACAAATTTATGTTAATAATACAAAATTATGTCAAATTTTATTTACTGCCCAAAATGTAAATTTCTCCTCGAAATGTAAATTTCTGTTTAAAATACAATTAATGTTAAATTTAATTTTCTGTCCAAAATGTAAAATTATGTTATATTTAATAATCTGTGCCAAATGTAAATTTCTGTTCAAAATGTAATTTTCTGACCAAAATGTAAATTTCTGTTAAAAATAATAAATTTCTGTTAAAAATGTAAATTTCTGTTCAATATGTAAATTTCTGGTCAAAATACAAATTTATGTTGTATTTTATTTTCTGACCAAAATGTAAATTTCTGGTGAAAATACAAATTTATGTTAAATTTAATATTCTGTCCAAAATGAACATTTCTGCTCAAAATGTAAATTTCTGTTCAAAATACAAATTTATGTATCTGACCAAAATGTAAATTTCTGTTCAATATTCAAGTAAATTTCTGGTCAAAATACAAATTTATGTTGTATTTTATTTTCTGACCAAAATGTAAATTTCTGGCCGAAAATACAAATTTATGTTAAATTTAATATTCTGCCCAAAATGTAAATTTCGGCCCAAAATGTAAATTTCTGTTCAAAATACAAATTTATGTTGTATTTTATTTTCTGACCAAAATGTAAATTTTTGGTGAAAAAATTACAAATTTATGTTAAATTTAATATTCTGTCCAAAATGAACATTTCTGCTCAAAATGCAAATTTCTGTTTAAAATACAAATTTATGTTGTATTTTATTTTCTGACCAAAATGTAAATTTCTGGTGAAAATACAAATTTATGTTAAATTTAATATTCTGCCCAAAATGTACATTTCGGGCTCAAAATGTAAATTTCTGTTCAAAATACAAATCTATGTTAAATATTATAACAAATGTAATCTGTTCAAAATACAAATTTATGTTAAATTTAATATTCTGTCCAAAATGAACATTACGGCTCAAAATGTAAATTTCTGTTCAAAGTACAAATCTATGTTAAATATTATTTTCTGCTCAAAATACAAATTTATGTTAATAATACAAATTTATGTTAATTTTTTTTTTGTCCAAAATACAAATTTACTTTATATATTATTTTCTGTTAAAAATACAAATTTATATTAATAATACAAATTTATGTTAAATTTGTTATCATTTGTTACATGTTTTAATTTTTTATCTGGGCAAATTCTTAAGACTTCAACTGATTTCTAAAATCAATGTTAGGATAAATTTATGTTAACCTTCCTACGGTCTTCAAATTTTCTGGCGCGGACGGACTTCGGGTCAAATTTGGCTCATTACTATATTTACCAGTTTTATACTTGTTTTTTTTTACTATTTTTTCTTAAATACAAATATATATATTCCATTATCATATTTTTTTATTAATATATTTATGAAAATTTGTATTTTATTTTTATGTGAATAATAAAAATTCTAACAAAAACGTTTATTCAAAAACAAAAAGATATTCATGTTTCATTACAAATGTCGCAAACTAACCCTGTTTTGTTATCAGTTTTTGGGCATAGTTGACATCGACTTCTTTTAGTTATTTTATTTTCCGTGTTTATTTTTCGTGTTTCCAAATTGACTTGATGATGATGGTTAAGCATCCAGTTGAGAATCCTGTCGAATTTGTTTGCCAATTTCAAGTGAAAAATGTGCTCGTGGTAAAGTGTGTCGCTTTTTTATATAGTGTTTTACGAGCTGCATACCAAGGTTTTAAAATAAAAACGGCGCTTTGTAAGACAGCCATCTTTCCAGGTGTTGTTGGCTGATTTGAATAAAATGAACGTTATAAGCTTAAATGTCGATTATGTTACTAAACACTACTTATGCCCACCGTTTTGTCATTCGTTTGCAATTGTAACCGCTTACAGCTTTGTCCAATGAGTCTACACGACATTTACATTTATTGTAGTCCAGTATTATTTCTGGAATTTTATCCCGACGATCATGGCGTAGAGTAGAATCACAGCTCTATTCATCTTAGGTATGTACGAAGCTTGAGTTGTTTGTTCGGTAGTGGTCTTTTTTTTATGTTCACTAAGCCTGGTGGTAGTTCGGGATTGTTTTTGCGTATTGTTCCTACTATCGTATTAAGTTTCTCCCATAATTTTTGTGCCAATTGATAAGACGTGAAAAAATTGTCGGTTGTGAAGTTATATACTTTAGCCCTTCAATCAAATCAAGAACAAGACGCATGGCTTGATTTTTTTTCGATTGCCTTGCAAGTATAATGTTGGATGTTTTAAACATAGCTCGTTGTTGAATTACAAAGTGTCCAAAATTCGATTCCATATTTTGCAGTGAAAATACAAATTTATGTTAAATTTAATATTCTGTCCAAAATGAACATTACGGCTCAAAATGTAAATTTCTGTTCAAAGTACAAATCTATGTTAAATATTATTTTCTGCTCAAAATACAAATTTATGTTAATAATACAAATTTATGTTAATTTTTTTTGTCCAAAATACAAATTTACTTTATATTTTATTTTCTGTTAAAAATACAAATTTATATTAATAATACAAATTTATGTTAAATTTGTTATCATTTGTTACATGTTTTAATTTTTTATCTGGGCAAATTCTTAAGACTTCAACTGATTTCTAAAATCAATGTTAGGATAAATTTATGTTAACCTTCCTACAATCTTCAAATTATCTGGCGCGGACGGACTTCGGGTCAAATTTGGCTCATTACTATATTTACCAGTTTTATACTTGTTTTTTTTTTACTATTTTTTCTTAAATACAAATATATATATTCCATTATCATATTTTTTTATTAATATATTTATGAAAATTTGTATTTTATTTTTATGTGAATAATAGAAATTCTAACAAAAACGTTTATTCAAAAACAAAAAGATCATTACAAATGTCGCAAACTAACCCTGTTTTGTTATCAGTTTTTGGGCATAGTTGACATCGACCTCTTTTAGTTATTTTATTTTCCGTGTTTATTTTTCGTGTTTCCAAATTGACCTGATGATGATGGTTAAGCATCCAGTTGAGAATCCTTTTGAATGTTTTTTTTTGCCAATTTCAAGTGAAAAATGTGCTCGTGGTAAAGTGTGTCGCTTTTTTATATAGTGTTTTACGAGCGCATACCAAGGTTTTAAAATAAAAACGGCGCTTTGTAAGACAGCCATCTTTCCAGGTGTTGTTGGCTGATTTGAATAAAATGAACGTTATAAGCTTAAATGTCGATTATGTTACTAAACACTACTTATGCCCACCGTTTTGTCATTCGTTTGCAATTGTAACCGCTTACAGCTTTGTCCAATGAGTCTACACGACATTTACATTTATTGTAGTCCAGTATTATTTCTGGAATTTTATCCCGACGATCATGGCGTAGAGTAGATTCACAGCTCTATTCATCTTAGGTATGTACGAAGCTAGAGTTGTTTGTTCGGTAGTGGTCTTTTTTTTATGTTCACTAAGCCTGGTGGTAGTTCGGGATTGTTTTTGCGTATTGTTCCTACTATCGTATTAAGTTTCTCCCATAATTTTTGTGCCAATTGATAAGACGTGAAAAAATTGTCGGTTGTGAAGTTATATACTTTAGCCCTTCAATCAAATCAAGAACAAGACGCATGGCTTGATTTTTTTTCGATTGCCTTGCAAGTATAATGTTGGATGTTTTAAACATAGCTCGTTGTTGAATTACAAAGTGTCCAAAATTCGATTCCATGTTTTGCAGGCTTTGCTGTTGCAGGCTTTGCTGGCATGTACTGGCGGAATGGACATTTTCCTCTGAAACCTACTAATTGTTCATCGATGGTCGCGTTTTCCGTTGGATTGTAAAGCTCAACCCATTGATTTAATAGCAAATTTACCCATTGATCTTCGTTCACTTCGAGTTTCCCTGTTGTCGAACCTAATCACTCTCGATATTTTTTTGAAAGTCTTCATAGGCATAGTTGCAGCGAATATTGGTCTTCCGGTTTCAGGGTTCCAAACACTTTCACAGCTTTCGTTAATTGATTCGTTGTTTTCAATATCCAGCCATTCTTCACCGTATATTCGGTTTTCCTCAATGTTTGTGTAAAATGCAAAAAAAAATGTAAATTTCCGTTAAAATACAATTAATGTTAAATTTAATTTTCTGTCCAAAATGTAAATTTCGGCCCAAAATGTAAATTTCGGCCCAAAATGTAAATTTCTGTTCAAAATACAAATTTATGTTGTATTTTATTTTCTGACCAAAATGTAAATTTCTGTTAAAAATACAAATTTATGTTAATAATACAAAATTATGTCAAATTTTATTTACTGCCCAAAATGTAAATTTCTCCTCGAAATGTAAATTTCTGTTTAAAATACAATTAATGTTAAATTTAATATTCTGCCCAAAATGTAAATTTCGGCCCAAAATGTAAATTTCTGTTCAAAGTACAAATCTATGTTAAATATTATTTTCTGTTCAAAATACAAATTTATGTTAAATTTAATATTCAGTAACAGCCAAAATGAACATTTCTGCTTTCAAAATATAAATTTTTGTTCAAAATACAAATTTACTTTATATTTTATTTTCCGTTAAAAATACAAATTTATGTTAAATTTTATTTCCTATTCAAAATACAAATTTATATTAATAATACAAATTTATGTTAAATTTGTTATCATTTGTTACATGTTTTAATTTTTTATCTGGGCAAATTCTTAAGACTTCAACTGATTTCTAAAATCAATGTTAGGATAAATTTATGTTAACCTTCCTACGGTCTTCAAATTATCTGTCGCGGACGGACTTCGGGTCAAATTTGGCTCATTACTATATTTACCAGTTTTATACTTGTTTTTTTTTTTTACTATTTTTTCTTTATTACAAATATATATATTCCATTATCATAATTTTTTATTAATATATTTATGAAAATTTGTATTTTATTTTTATGTGAATAATAGAAATTCTAACAAAAACGTTTATTCAAAAACAAAAAGATATTCATGTTTCATTACAAATGTCGCAAACTAACCCTGTTTTGTTATCAGTTTTTGGGCATAGTTGACATCGACTTCTTTTAGTTATTTTATTTTCCGTGTTTCCAAATTGACCTGATGATGATGGTTAAGCATCCAGTTGAGAATCCTTTTGAATGTTTTTTTTTTGCCAATTTCAAGTGAAAAATGTGCTCGTGGTAAAGTGTGTCGCTTTTTTATATAGTGTTTTACGAGCTGCATATCAAGGTTTTAAAATAAAAACGGCGCTTTGTAAGACAGCCATCTTTCCAGGTGTGGTTGGCTGATTTGAATAAAACGAAAGCGTTATAAGCTTAAATGTCGATTATGTTACTAAACACTACTTATGCCCACCGTTTTGTCATTCGTTTGCAATTGTGCAATGAGTCTACACGACATTTACATTTATTGTAGTCCAGTATTATTTCTGGAATTTTATCCCGACGATCATGGCGTAGAGTAGAATCACACCTCTATTCTTCTTAGCTATGTACAAAGCTAGAGTTGTTTGTTCGGTAGTGGTATTTTTTTTATGTTCACTAAGCCTGGTGGTAGTTCGGGATTGTTTTTGCGTATTGTTCCTACTATCGTATTAAGTTTCTCCCATAATTTTTGTGCCAATTGATAAGACGTGAAAAAATTGTCGGTTGTGAAGTTATATACTTTAGCCCTTCAATCAAATCAAGAACAAGACGCATGGCTTGATTTTTTTTCGATTGCCTTGCAAGTATAATGTTGGATGTTTTAAACATAGCTCGTTGTTGAATTACAAAGTGCCCAAAATTCGATTCCATATTTTGCAGGCTTTGCTAGCATGTACTGGCGGAATGGACATTTTCCTCTGAAACCTACTAATTGTTCATCGATGGTCGCGTTTTCCGTTGGATTGTGAAGCTCAGCCCATTGATTTAAGAGCAAATTTACCCATTGATCTTCGTTCACTTCGAGTTTCCCTGTTGTCGAACCTAATCACTCTCGATATTTTTTTGAAAGTCTTAATAGGCATAGTTGCAGCGAATATTGGTCTTCCGGTTTCAGGGTTCCAAACACTTTCACAGCTTTCGTTAATTGATTCGATGTTTTCAATATCCAGCCATTCTTCACCGTATATTCGGTTTTCCTCAATGTTTGTGTAAAATGCAAAAATGTAAATTTCCGTTAAAATACAAATTTATGTTAAATTTTATAATCTGTTCATAATGTAAATTTCTGTCCAAAATGTAAATTTCGGCCCAAAATGTAAATTTCTGTTCAAAATACAAATTTATGTTATATTTTATTTTCTGAACAAAATGTAAATTTCTGGTGAAAATACAAATTTATGTTAAATTTAATATTCTGTCCAAAATGAACATTTCTGCTCATAATGTAAATTTCTGTTCAAAATACAAATTTATGTTATATTTTATTTTCTGCTCAAAATGTAAATTTCTGGTCAAAATACAAATTTATGTTAAATTTAATATTCTGTCCAAAATGTAAATTTCTGCTCAAAATGTAAATTTCTGTTTAAAATACAATTAATGTTAAATTTAATTTTCTATTCAATATACAAAATTATGTCAAATTTTATTTACTGCCCAAAATGTAAATTTCTCCTCGAAATGTAAATTTCTGCTCAAAATGTAAATTTCTGTTTAAAATACAATTAATGTTAAATTTAATTTTCTGTCCAAAATGTAAAATTATGTTATATTTAATAATCTGTCCAATTTGTAAATTTCTGCTCAAAATGTAAATTTCTGTTTAAAATACAATTAATGTTAAATTTAATTTTCTATTCAATATACAAAATTATGTCAAATTTTATTTACTGCCCAAAATGTAAATTTCTCCTCGAAATGTAAATTTCTGTTTAAAATACAATTAATGTTAAATTTAATTTTCTGTCCAAAATGTAAAATTATGTTATATTTAATAATCTGTTCAATTTGTAAATTTCTGCTCAAAATGTAAATTTCTGTTTAAAATACAATTAATGTTAAATTTAATTTTCTATTCAATATACAAAATTATATCAAATTTTATTTACTGCCCAAAATGTAAATTTCTCCTCGAAATGTAAATTTCTGTTTAAAATACAATTAATGTTAAATTTAATTTTCTGACCAAAATGTAAATTTCTGGCGAAAATACAAATTTATGTTAAATTTAATATTCAGTCCAAAATGAACATTTCTGCTCAAAATATAAATTTTTGTTCAAAATACAAATTTACTTTATATTTTATTTTCCGTTAAAAATACAAATTTATGTTAAATTTTATTTCCTATTCAAAATACAAATTTATATTAATAATACAAATTTATGTGAAATTTGTTATCATTTGTTACATGTTTTAATTTTTTATCTGGGCAAATTCTTCAACTGATTTCTAAAATCAATGTTAGTATAAATTTATGTTAACCTTCCTACGGTCTACAAATTATCTGGCGCGGACAGACTTCGGGTCAAATTTGACCCATTACTATATTTACCAGTTTTATACTTGTTTTTTTTTTTACTATTTTTTCTTAAATACAAATATATATATTCCATTATCATATTTTTTTATTAATATATTTATGAAAATTTGTATTTTATTTTTATGTGAATAATAGAAATTCTAACAAAAACGTTTATTCAAAAACAAAAGGTCATTACAAATGTCGCAAACTAACCCTGTTTTGTTATCAGTTTTTGGGCATAGTTGACATCGACTTCTTTTAGTTATTTTATTTTCCGTGTTTCCAAATTGACCTGATGATGATGGTTAAGCATCCAGTTGAGAATCCTTTTGAATGTTTTTTTTTTTTGCCAATTTCAAGTGAAAAATGTGCTCGTGGTAAAGTGTGTCGCTTTTTATACTCTCTGCAAGAGTATATTGGGTTTGTGCAAATGTATGTAACAGGCAGAAGGAGGAGTGGCAGACCCCATAAAGTATATATATTCTTGATCAGCATCACAAGCCGAGTCGATATAGCCATGTCCGTCTGTCTGTCTGTCCGTATGAACAAACAGATTTCAGAGATGGTAAGAGCTACAAGTTCGAGCTTGGTGTCAAACGATCAGATATTTAGTCAGTCAATACAAGAATCTTTTTTTTTTCGATGCCACGCCCCATTCGCCCACAATAAGCAAAAAACTGGACACACCTCGGAAAAAATTGGTGTTTTCGGCAAATATCTCAGTAACTATGGTACCTAGGATCACCAATTCTGGAACGGGGGTTCCTAGCGACGGCATAGTTGCATTGCCATTTAAAATTTTGGACTGCCACGCCCACTTTTCCCACATTTGATAAAAAAAGTCTGGAACCTTTAATGCCGGTTTTGGCGAACTTGTTCGTATCGTACAGTATTGTAATTATATCATTCGTGTGGAAACCTAACTATATTAAACTATACTGAAAGGCGCATTAAAATCGGACTATAAACAAGAAAACTAGAAGCGTTACAATATTGATAATTGAACGCAATACCAACCCATAGGTGCAAGCGAGATAGAAACACACAAGCACATGTTCGAACGTTTTCGCTGCCTGTGTGTCAGCAGCGCTGCCCGCGGTCGCTGGCTGCGCCGAATACACACATACATGCATGCATATTTGCATCATATACATATTGCCAAACGTATGTGTATTCGAATACAAACAAACAGATGTGTGTTTGATTATGCTTAGATTGTTTTTGTTTCAACGTGTTTTAATGCAAGGAAAACACATAGTAATATGTCGATACCGATTTTAATAATATAATCGGGACAAATGCAGAGAGTATTATACAGTCGGGCGTGCTCGACTGTACTTTTCTTTCTTGTTTATATAGTGTTTTACGAGCTGCATATCAAGGTTTTAAAATAAAACCGGCGCTTTGTAAGACAGCCATCTTTCCAGGTGTGGTTGGCTGATTTGAATAAAACGAAAGCGTTATAAGCTTAAATGTCGATTATGTTACTAAACACTACTTATGCCCACCGTTTTGTCATTCGTTTGCAATTGTAACCGCTTACAGCTTTGTCCAATGAGTCTACACGACATTTACATTTATTGTAGTCCAGTATTATTTCTGGAATTTTATCCCGACGATCATGGCGTAGAGTAGAATCACACCTCTATTCTTCTTAGCTATGTACAAAGCTAGAGTTGTTTGTTCGGTAGTGGTATTTTTTTTATGTTCACTAAGCCTGGTGGTAGTTCGGGATTGTTTTTGCGTATTGTTCCTACTATCGTATTAAGTTTCTCCCATAATTTTTGTGCCAATTGATAAGACGTGAAAAAATTGTCGGTTGTGAAGTTATATACTTTAGCCCTTCAATCAAATCAAGAACAAGACGCATGGCTTGATTTTTTTTCGATTGCCTTGCAAGTATAATGTTGGATGTTTTAAACATAGCTCGTTGTTGAATTACAAAGTGTCCAAAATTCGATTCCATATTTTGCAGGCTTTGCTGTTGCAGGCTTTGCTGGCATGTACTGGCGGAATGGACATTTTCCTCTGAAACCTACTAATTGTTCATCGATGGTCGCGTTTTCCGTTGGATTGTAAAGCTCAACCCATTGATTTAAGAGCAAATTTACCCATTGATCTTCGTTCACTTCGAGTTTCCCTGTTGTCGAACCTAATCACTCTCGATATTTTTTTGAAAGTCTTCATAGGCATAGTTGCAGCGAATATTGGTCTTCCGGTTTCAGGGTTCCAAACACTTTCACAGCTTTCGTTAATTGATTCGATGTTTTCAATATCCAGCCATTCTTCACCGTATATTCGGCTTTCCTCAATGTTTGTGTAAAATGCAAAAATGTAAATTTCCGTTAAAATACAAATTTATGTTAAATTTTATAATCTGTTCATAATGTAAATTTCTGTTCAAAATACAAATTTATGTTAAATTTAATATTCTGTCCACAATGAACATTTCTGTTCAAAATACAAATTTATGTTAATAATACAAAATTATGTCAAATTTTATTTACTGCCCAAAATGTAAATTTCTCCTCGAAATGTAAATTTCTGTTTAAAATACAATTAATGTTATATATTATTTTCTGAACAAAATGTAAATTTCTGCTCATTAATGTTAAATTTAATTTTCTGTCCAAAATGTAAATTTCTGTCCAAAATATAAATATCTGTCCACATGTAAATTTCTGTTCAAAATAAAAATTTATGTTATATATTATTTTCTGAACAAAATGTAAATTTCTGGTGAAAATACAAATTTATGTTAAATTTAATATTCTGTGCAAAATGAACATTTCTGCTCATAATGTAAATTTCTGTTCAAAATACAAATTTATGTTGTATTTTATTTTCTGACCAAAATAAACATTTCTGCTCAAAATGTAAATTTCTGTTCAAAATACAAATTTAAGTCAAATTTTATTTACTGCCCAAAATGTAAATTTCTGGTGAAAATACAAATTTATGTCAAATTTTATTTTCTGTTCAAAATGTAAATTTCTGGTCAAAATACAAATTTATGTTATATTTTATTTTCTGTCCAAAATAAACATTTCTGCTCAAAATGTAAATTTCTGTTCAAAATACAAATTTATGTTAAATTTTATTTTCTGTCCAAAATGAACATTTCTGCTCAAAATATAAATTTATGTTAATAATACAAATTTATGTTAATTTTTTTTGTCCAAAATACAAATTTACTTTATATTTTATTTTCTGTTAAAAATACAAAATTATGCCAAATTTTATTTTCTGCCCAAAATGTAAATTTCTCCTCGAAATGTAAATTTCTGTTCAAAATACAAATTTATGTTGTATTTTATTTTCTGACCAAAATGTAAATTTCTGTTTAAAATACAATTAATGTTAAATTTAATTTTCTGTCCAAAATGTAAAATTATGTTATATTTAATATTCTGTCCAAAATGTAAATTTCTGCTCAAAATGTAAATTTCTGTTTAAAATACAATTAATGTTAAATTTAATTTTCTATTCAAAATACAAATTTATGTTAATAATACAAAATTATGTCAAATTTTATTTACTGCCCAAAATGTAAATTTCTCCTCGAAATGTAAATTTCTGTTTAAAATACAATTAATGTTAAATTTAATATTCTGTCCAAAATGAAATTTCTGCTCAAAATGTAAATTTCTGTTCAAAATACAAATTTATGTTGTATTTTATTTTCTGACCAAAATGTAAATTTCTGGCGAAAATACAAATTTATGTTAAATTTAATATTCTGTCCAAAATGAACATTTCTGCTCAAAATGTAAATTTCTGTTCAAAATACAAATTTATGTTGTATTTTATTTTCTGTCCAAAATGAACATTTCTGCTCAAAATGTAAATTTCTGTTCAAAATACAAATTTATGTTGTATTTTATTTACTGCCCAAAATGTAAATTTCTCCTCGAAATGTAAATTTCTGTTTAAAATACAATTAATGTTAAATTTAATATTCTGCCCAAAATGTAAATTTCGGCCCAAAATGTAAATTTCCGTTAAAATACAAATTTATGTTAAATTTTATAATCTGTTCATAATGTAAATTTCTGTCCAAAATACAAAAATAAATCTGTCCAAAATGTAAATTTCTGTTCAAAATAAAAATTTATTTTATATTTTATTTTCTTGAACAAAATGTAAATTTCTGGTGAAAATACAAATTTATGTTAAATTTAATATTCTGTCCAAAATGAACATTTCTGCTCATAATGTAAATTTCTGTTCAAAATTCAAATTTATGTTATATTTTATTTTCTGCAAATCAAAATGTAAATTTCTGGTCAAAATACAAATTTATGTTAAATTTAATATTCTGTCCAAAATGTAAATTTCTGCTCAAAATGTAAATTTCTGTTTAAAATACAAATTTATGTTAAATTTAATTTTCTGTCCAAAATGTAAAATTTCTGTTAAAATACAAATTTATGTTAAATTTAATTTTCTGTCCAAAATGTAAATTTCTGCTCAAAATGTAAATTTCTGTTCGAAATATACAAAATTTCCTCAAATGTTAAATTTTCTCTCCAAAATGTAAATTTCTGTTTAAAATACAAATTAATGTTAAATTTAATTTTCTGACCAAAATGTAAATTTCTGGCGAAAATACAAATTTATGTTAAATTTAATATTCAGTCCAAAATGAACATTTCTGCTCAAAATATAAATTTATGTTAATAATACAAATTTATGTTAATTTTTTTTTGTCCAAAATACAAATTTACTTTATATTTTATTTTCTGTTAAAAATACAAATTTATGTTAAATTTTATTTTCTATTCAAAATACAAAATTCATATTAATAATACAAATTTATGTTAAATTTGTTATCATTTGTTACATGTTTTAATTTTTTATCTGGGCAAATTCTTAAGACTTCAACTGATTTCTAAAATCAATGTTAGGATAAATTTATGTTAACCTTCCTACGGTCTTCAAATTATCTGTCGCGGACGGACTTCGGGTCAAATTTGGCTCATTACTATATTTACCAGTTTTATACTTGTTTTTTTTTTTTACTATTTTTCTTTTATTACAAATATATATATTCCATTATCATAATTTTTTATTAATATATTTATGAAAATTTGTATTTTATTTTTATGTGAATAATAGAAATTCTAACAAAAACGTTTATTCAAAAACAAAAAGATATTCATGTTTCATTACAAATGTCGCAAACTAACCCTGTTTTGTTATCAGTTTTTGGGCATAGTTGACATCGACTTCTTTTAGTTATTTTATTTTCCGTGTTTCCAAATTGACCTGATGATGATGGTTAAGCATCCAGTTGAGAATCCTTTTGAATGTTTTTTTTTTTTGCCAATTTCAAGTGAAAAATGTGCTCGTGGTAAAGTGTGTCGCTTTTTTATATAGTGTTTTACGAGCTGCATATCAAGGTTTTAAAATAAAACCGGCGCTTTGTAAGACAGCCATCTTTCCAGGTGTGGTTGGCTGATTTGAATAAAACGAAAGCGTTATAAGCTTAAATGTCGATTATGTTACTAAACACTACTTATGCCCACCGTTTTGTCATTCGTTTGCAATTGTAAGCAAGCTTTGTCCAATGAGTCTACACGACATTTACATTTATTGTAGTCCAGTATTATTTCTGGAATTTTATCCCGACGATCATGGCGTAGAGTAGAATCACACCTCTATTCTTCTTAGCTATGTACAAAGCTAGAGTTGTTTGTTCGGTAGTGGTATTTTTTTTATGTTCACTAAGCCTGGTGGTAGTTCGGGATTGTTTTTGCGTATTGTTCCTACTATCGTATTAAGTTTCTCCCATAATTTTTGTGCCAATTGATAAGACGTGAAAAAATTGTCGGTTGTGAAGTTATATACTTTAGCCCTTCAATCAAATCAAGAACAAGACGCATGGCTTGATTTTTTTTCGATTGCCTTGCAAGTATAATGTTGGATGTTTTAAACATAGCTCGTTGTTGAATTACAAAGTGCCCAAAATTCGATTCCATATTTTGCAGGCTTTGCTGGCATGTACTGGCGGAATGGACATTTTCCTCTGAAACCTACTAATTGTTCATCGATGGTCGCGTTTTCCGTTGGATTGTAAAGCTCAACCCATTGATTTAAGAGCAAATTTACCCATTGATCTTCGTTCACTTCGAGTTTCCCTGTTGTCGAACCTAATCACTCTCGATATTTTTTTGAAAGTCTTCATAGGCATAGTTGCAGCGAATATTGGTCTTCCGGTTTCAGGGTTCCAAACACTTTCACAGCTTTCGTTAATTGATTCGATGTTTTCAATATCCAGCCATTCTTCACCGTATATTCGGTTTTCCTCAATGTTTGTGTAAAATGCAAAAATGTAAATTTCCGTTAAAATACAAATTTATGTTAAATTTTATAATCTGTTCATAATGTTATTTTCTGTTCATAATGTAAATTTATGTTAAATTTAATATTCTGTCAAAATGAACATTTCTGTTCAAAATGTAAATTTCTGTTCAAAATACAAATTTATGTTAAATTTTATTTTCTGACCAAAAAATGTAAATTTCTGTTGAAAATACAAATTTATGTTAAATTTAATATTCTGTCCAAAATGTAAATTTTTCAAAATATGAATATTTTCCATGTAAACTGCTCAAAATGTAAATTTCTGTTCAAAATACAAATTTATGTTATATTTTATTTTCTGGTCAAAATGTAAATTTCTGGTCAAAATACAAATTTATGTTAAATTTAATATTCTGTCCAAAATGTAAATTTCTGCTCAAAATGTAAATTTCTGTTTA